>VDFB02058242.1:38518963-38734253 GCA_007258455.2 Sequoia sempervirens
AGGCAGCCCTAACGGGTCAAATAGCCAAATGGGTAATGATCCTAAGTGAGTTTGATATAGATTATGTGGATAGGAGAGCTATCAAGGGACAAATTATAGTAGACCAACTGGCCGAAGCACCCTTATATGATCATAAACCTCTCATAGTGGATTTTCCAGATGAGAGTATCTTGATGATATAATAGATAGACCAATGGACTCTATACTTTGGCAGGTCCCATACTCAACATGGATCTAGAGTCGGTATTCTATTTCTCACACCACAAGGAGATAGTATACCCAAGGCCTACATGATTGCATTCCCATGCAAAAATAACATCTCATAATATGAAGCTCTAACTACATGGTTAAAAATGGTTATTGAATGGAGAATAAAAGAACTACATGTCTTCGGAGACTCTCATCTAGTGATGAGACAAGTGAATGATGAGTACCAAACAAAAGATGAAAAATTGTTTCCATATAAAAGAATGGTGGATAGCTTCAATGAATACTTCATCAGAATAACTTTTGAGAAAATTCCTCGGATCAATAACAAAGTTGTTGATGCAATGGAAACAATAGGATCACTGCTTGATATTTCGCAGAACGTGCCTAAGTATGAGTTCCTCGTGGAACAGTTGTTTGTACCAACATTTGACATCCCAAAATTAGAATTGGTATGTGTTTTTGTTGGTCCTAACTCCCCATGGTACCAAGAAACCTTTTTTACATCCAACATGGTACCATACCCATTAACTTAACGACCACCCAAAAGAAAACCTTTACCCGTAGAACTTCCCATTTTACCATCCTAGGAGATACCCTATACCATCATAGTCTAGATGGTATGTTACTTTGGTGCCTTGATGTAGAAGAAGCACAAACATCCTTACAGGAGGTTCATGAAGGTATTTGTGGATCCCACTCTAGCGGACTTAACCTAGTCCAAAAACTCCTCAGAACAGGATACTATTGGCCCTCCATGGAACATGAATGCATACAGTATTCTAGAAATTGTCAAAAATGTCAACAAAAAACTGACTTGGGTCATGCACTAGCATAGGAATTGAGACCTATAACCACACCATGGCCTTTCTCGCAATGGGGATTAGACCTGGTAGGAAAGATATCACCCGCTTCATCCAACAGGAACAAATTCATTATCACAACAACATAGTACTTCACTAAATGGATAGAGGAAATTCCATTGACCTATATCACCGACAAATAGATATCAAAATTCATTTTGAATTATCTCATCTATAGGTATGGAATTCCCCAAACAATAATAATAGACAATGAAACCCCATTCAAAAATTAGGATGTCCAAGAGTTATGTTCCCAATTTTCTATCCACCATCGATTCTCCACACTCTATTACCCCCAAGGAAATGGTTAGGATGAGGCATCTAACAAAAACATACTGAAAATACTCAAAAATATTGTTAGTGAAGTCAGTCGTGATTGGAATTTGCAACTAAAACAAACCTTATGGGCCTACTGAACCAACCTTCACACACCTATTGGCACTGCACCATTTTCCTTGGTCTATAGATCAAAGGTTGTCTTGCCTAGATTGAGGTTGAAATCCATTCATTGTGAGTTTCACTAAAAGGCATGGTCAACAACGAAGAATACAAGGTATCTAGTCTAAATGAATTAGAACTCCTATATGAAAGATGTTTGAGCGCGTTAAACCATCTGCAGGTTTATCAAAATCGGCTCAAACGGAACTATGACAAAAAGATCAAGGACAAGAACTTTCAAGTTGGTGAATTATTCCTCAAAGAGAATCAAAAGGTACAACTAAATTAGGATGGAAAAGGAAAATTTGAACCCAACTGGTTAGGTCCGTTTGTCTTCACAACAAGCTATGGCTCTGGGCATATCAGTTAGCTACTCTTAAAGGAGAACCTTTAGTTGAACCATTGAACATCAACCACCTCAAGAAGTTCTACACATGAATCATTTCAGAATACCCCAGGAAAAAGCATAAAAATCCAAAAAAATAGAAAAAGGATAAAAAAATACAAAAAAATCAAAAAGAAAGAAAAATAGTAAAGAGAAATAAAACGTTCTCTAGGTGAAACCTTTCTGTTGCACTCTTAGAACAGGTACCGTAGTGAAAACCTGGAAAATAGGTGCTATGTTTGAATAAAACTTATATCATTATCTATCGGTACTATCCACAACATCCACCCATTCATTTCATAATAAAACAGTGTATCCAACCATGGCTTGTCGCTAATTAAGGAAATTCATCTTGTTTACAATTGGGGAAAAATTTCTAAGACTAATCATGGATTAGATCATTGAGAATCCTATCATGGTCATGAAAACAAAAAAAAGAACAAAAACATCTAGAAAACAACAAAAATATCAAAAATATCAAAAAATAGCAAAAAAGAACAAAAACGTCTAGAAAACAACAAAAGAACAAAAACATTTGAAAAACATAAAAAAAAAACAAAATCATGGGGTTATTCCTTCACTCAAACAATCTAAGATATCAACACTTGCTTGAACCTCATAGCTAGTTCAAGTATATTTCACGCAACATATCCTCTAGACACAGAAGTGGAATAGCAATCCAGATTATCAATGTTGTTTACCCAAAACTAGTTTACACTTTGAGTCAAATGGTCAAACAACGTGGCCTCTGCGTGTACAACATGGGCAAGGATTGAAATCCCCCAAGACCCTAGGCCAGTCCCCTTAGGTTTCCAACATGCTTTATTTCAACTTAGTCAAAAATACAAAATCCAAAAATAGTCAAAAATACAAAATCCCAAAAATCCCAAAAATAGTCAAACACAAAAAAATTCAAAAACATCATAAAACTCAAAAAATCAAAAAGACCCATCATGTTCATCACAATTCACAATAAATACATCATCCATAATAAATAGATCATCACACTCACCCTTTGACAAAACAAACAAAACAAACAAAGCAAACATCAACAGTTGGAACCTTCAAAGCAGACAATCACAGAAGAATTTGATCGCAAATCAAACTAAAAGAAAGCCAAGTTTCAGATACATATCTTTTTGACAAGACCCAACAACATCTTGAGATATGTATTAACAGATCCATTCCTATGATAGACAGGATCAACATTGGATAATAGACCCACCCCAAACAGATATGGCAAGTGATATAACAACATTGTTTTATCTTTTTGTTGTCTTATTTTTGTGATTTACATTATTGATTCATTCCCAGGATCTCTCAAGGATGTCCATAATGATTTAGAGAAGAAGGAATGGGGGAAATTGAGTGTCATTTCAATTTTTTGTTTGTGGATAGTCTTGTTATACTACCATGGAAAATACTTTCCTTGTTCTATGTGTGGAAGTCGTCTTTGGAATATTTCATGTAATAGTGACATGTTAGGTTCTTAATACCTCTTGTGTTACTGGTTTGACATGTTTTTAAAGCTTCTCACCCATACACTCTAACAGGGTTTCCGTATGTCTAGTATGAGAAAGAATACTCCTTGTTTAAAGAGTCAAATTACATGCAATATATACAAAGTCACCTTGGTCATTAATACCCTGGTGCATCGTATTTATTTGCTATATCAAAATAGATTGTTCAAAACTAAAAAGTCTCTAAAAGCAAAGCAAAAGAAACTCATCAACTACTAATTAACATCACATTTCTATCTGTCATAAATATTTCCTCTAATTAACATCACATTTCTATCCATCATCAATATTTCCTCTAATTATCATCATTTTTCTATTAAATCATCAACATTTCTTCTAAGTGAAATCTGCATAGCAATATCATTAGTACCATTCTACATCCACAATATCGTTAATACACATCATCATCATAATAAACCAATAAAAACATCATGTATGGGGAATTCATTCATATCAACACCATATATAAACATACATCATCATATATCATCATCACATAAGCATAAAACAAGAATGAATCGAAGAAGGCATATATCATATATATCATCATCAAAAAAGGGGAGTACATCATCATAAGTGTGACAGGATATACAAAATCATAATATCTATACAAGGCCTCGACTGGGCCAATGAATATATACATACAAAGTTCGCATGTCTACAAAATTCTTGTAAGCAATGAACAACATGAAGATCAAGTACAAAAGTAAGACCTTGACAGGAAGGACATAACCCTATAGATCACCAAAACGATTTGGTTGTCTCATAAATTGATCACCTGCACCATCACCACCCACAGAACTAGGCTCTCCAAAACGTGGACACCGAGCGGCCCTGGGAACAACAGACTCATATAAAGTTTGATAGTAGGTAGACCTCTACAAATAATGATCACGCTCTGCCCTGAGAGTATCTCTCTCTGTAGTCAACAACTATACAAAAGCCTCTACAACATACTGTCGACCACTCTCGCTATCTCGCTCAACCCTCAAAATATCTATCTGAGCCTCTGCAGCCTGTCATCTCGCTATCTTTGCATCTCTAGCAGCGGTCATCTAAGCTAGCAGTATGTCTCCATCCCTAGCTGGTGGAGGAGGACCCAGAACCTGCCTACGACCCTGCATCTGAGGTGGCTGCTCATCTTGCTCATCCTAATCACCCTGGGCCCCATCATGATGGGATCTATCCAACTACTTTGTAAGGACCTAGATATGTTGTCGCTCCCCACAATGACCTGTAATACTTGATCTACCTGAATTGGGATCACCCCCAGGAATAGTGAGTCTCAATGGCCTGCGACGGACCCATCACTCATCATAGTCATGAGAGGTACCTGGATTTGCTAGACCAATCGGCCAACCCCAACCAATTGGGACAAGTGCTCCAAACTCAACAATGGCAATATCTATATCTAGCTAAAGACCCCATACACGAACCTCCTGAGTCGTTTGACCAAAACGAGCCTCATAAGTATTGTTGTGCCCTCAACACACATGCCTCATTCATAACGGGGACCCTCTTTTCTTTCGTCTTGTCATGGCGTCTTGTCACTGCCTCATTTTGTGTGCCCCGTTTTGGTGTCCTAAATGGTCAATGTACCTCCAAAGTCTCATCTTGAGTTGACCGTGTTTCATCACCTCCAATTTTGCTAAGTCTTGGTTCCTTGCAAAGTCTCCTTGGCAGTTTGCTTCTACCAGCGGCCTTGGGGCCTGGAAGGCCCGCCTCGCCGGGTTTCCTCTAGGTGTTCGCCGTTCTAAACAGCGGAAGGCTTCCGCCTTCCCGAACCCTAGGACCCGGCCCCTTCTTTGCCACCCCATTTAACTCATGATGAAAATCGACTGCTTTTCCTCCTCCTGGGCTCGTCTCACCGGACTTTCGCCCCTGAAACTCTGTGGTGACTTCACCATCTTCGACGGCCAACATGCGCCTGCACTCCGTCCTCCGGACCCCAGGTTCCCTTTCGTCGATGATTTGCAAAGTGAACTTTGAAACGGCCATAGGGTCGCGACGCTCCGTCCCCTGGACCCCAGGCCTCCCGTCGTCGTCCGAGATTTAAACCCACCAACCCTCCTGTCGTCCATACGGGCATTAAATGAGCATATTAAATGCTAATTGGGGTATAAATATCTGGCTCGACCTGTCATTTTCATATGTCAGGTTAGCCAGAGGAAGTCAGAGATATTTTGAGGAGCCCAGTGCCTTTCCCGTTGCCTTCGGTTGCCGATTACTAGCGGATTTGACAACTTCTTTCACTGAACTTCCAAGGTAGGTTTTCCATCTTCCCTCCTGTGAGTTTTTTCATAATTTTGTGCTTAAAATAGTGAACAAAATGGGCTAAAAAATGCTTCAACTTGATAAAACATGACAACACCTAAAAAACCCATATGCCCAAAGTCTAGAAAAACCTCCAAAACATCTCCTAAGATCAATCCAGAATTGGACCTCTCCGTTGTTGATCTTCGCGCAGGGAATTCACGCCCTTCGGGCCCGTGCTGGCTTGTCACCGAGAAAATTTAGCAAATGGACAACAATCTGACCAAACAGCAGGACCGCGACCCTGGACCCACTCCCCCAGACTCTGTCCTCAGGACTCCACGATGTTTCTTCCCTATCCACCCGCGCCATGGGGCCCGCTTTTCTTTTTGTTGTTCAAGATTAAACGCACAAACTAACTATTTCATCATGTCCCCGATCCGCGGAGTTCCCTCATGTCTTCGTCATTTCAAAATGGCCGTTTGGTGACGTCTTCCCACCTCCCGGGTTCCGACCCTCTAGTTTCCGTGAGGACTAAGTAGAAAGAGAGCTTTGGCATCCTTTCCCTCGTCAGGCTCCACCCACCGGGATTTCGCCTTGTTTTAGCCTGCTCGAAAGGGAAAAGAAGGTTTGTCTTTCTGACCTCCGGGACCCGCCCTTTGAATCACCGAAGGAAACTTAGGAGAAAACCTAGTGGCCAAGCTCCATGCCGGGTCCAGTCCACTAGGCCGCTCCCACCAGATTCCCATGCCACGATCGCCGCTCTAAATGAAAAAAAATAGACAACTTCCCGCCCATTTAGGCCTGAACATCTCAAAGTAAAAAGGAAACATTGGTCGTCCTTTAGCCTCCCAGGTCCCAAATCTCGAAATTCTGACCCTGGAACTCCGTTCTTTTCTGGCCATTCCAAACAACGAAGCCCTGACAACTTTCCAGCCTTGTATCTCCAGGCACCCCAAAAGTGATCCAAATGACCTTCAATTTGAAAGCCAATCTTGACCCATGTGCTCAAATTCAGCCTTCACCTGCACAAGGCTTTCAAACCATCAAAATCTGAAGTCGGGAGCAATCACATGGATTGCCCTACCCTGTTCACCCTTCAAAACAACGTTTTTGCTAGGGAATTCTGACCCTCCTGGCCCAGTTTGTCCAAAATCCCTCTAGTAAATGACTAATGGCATCTAGAAGTAAAAGTTTGATTTTATGAATGATATATTGTCTAATTGAATTTCCTCCATGGGATTTCAACTAATGTTCATGCTTTCGTGATCGATTGTGCTCATTATTCCCTTTCTTGCAGGATATATGGAATCAGGTGCAGGACCCTCGGGGGGAATTGCAAAAAATGACAAAGGGAAAAGGGCAGGCAAGGCTCCTCGAGGAAAGGAGGATAAAGACCAAATGAAGTACCAATTTTAGGGAGAGCCTTTGCATTCGAAGATTATCACAAACTGGAAAGAAATCACAGATACCAATATCAACCACGTCGATATTGAAGAGTTCAAGCAAAGGGTCAGAATCCACCATAAGATTGACAATGCTAGACTAATCAGGCAAAGTGGAATTGCTAAATCTGTAGGTTTCCCTCCATCCCTCATAGCCCCTGAATTGGTCATGGCCTGCTAGCAGGCCTATCAGCCACAAAAACAAACTATTGTAGAAAGAGATGGAAACATCCTTGCTGACATGTCAGGTGAGGTGATTACGAAGACCTTTCACATCCCCACCTTTGAATAAATGGAGGTGCCCACCATAGCGGAGTGTAAAGAAACATGGGACGAGGACTCGACGGGCTGCAAGAAGCTAATAAATTAGTACTGGCTCAAGGAAAAAAGGGGCAGCGCTGTAAAGGTTCCTCAAGAACTTTTCCACAGTGACTTCCACGAGGACTACCATGACTTGGTCACCATGTTGAGTAGAGTGATGGGCCTCCCAAATGCTACATATTTTCAGAATGGATGGTGTATTTCATAGAATAGATCCTTCGTGGGGATGAAGATGTCACCACAAAAGCTCTGTTCTATTAGGGCAGGAATAATAAGCGACTGCTTCCACGAGCAGTTCATGAATGTGAAGAAGACCTCCAATTTCTACATGACCTCCTATCTGGTGTACTCACAGGCTGAGTGGAGGAAATAAAGTGAATTATTTGTGGCACCTGATGAGAAACCAGGCCGTGCGCTAAAGGTCTATGACATATATCCCTAGCTCCAATTAAGGAACTTCAAGAAAGAGTATTGCAGGGTGAACGACGCCTTCATTGGCCACATCATCAGATTGCTTGGAGAGAATTTTGAAAGAAGGGTTTCTCACACTGCTCGGGAATTCTTGAAGCAATACACCTTCTTATTCATACAATACCCCAAGTTCACATATATTCGTGCCTAAGGTTTCACAGAGAGGTCGAATAAGCTGCCCCGGTACCCCAATGACAGGATCATACTATTAGAGCTCTCCCAACAGTTGCAACATGTGAATTTACTCCTCGATAGCAGACACTTGGTGGGGATCCCTTATCCCTTAGCTTTCGGCCAAGGGATGTACAAATTACAAACCTCCCAGTGCGCTGGGAATTTTGAGAAGGAATTGGTGAAGTATCATTTCTACTTACACACTGCTCACCCGCGGATGGACCCATATGGGCATGTAAGGAAAGCATTAGGACCAGGGTACGCCCATTTGCATCATGTCGAGGACTTCTGGGCAGATTACCAGGATGAAAAGGAGGTGCGCGCAAGGCACTACATGCGAATGACTGCGTACTTCGTAAAAAGACTACAATTGTTTCTTGTACCTGATCAAGTTGAAGAGGATGAAAGCACCATCATGGATTCCAAGTACAACGCAGTGGCTAACTTTCCACTACCAGCAATAGATTGGGATGAGCAAGAGGTCGATGACCTCAACATTATAACCAAACCAATTCAGGCTCAAACCAAGGAATGGGTAAATGGACAAGTAGCCCTATTGAAGCAACAAGGGGTTGTCCTAACATATGAAGGGCTCAAAAGAGTGATCCTAGTGCTACAAAAGATGTTGCTACTACAACTTGAACAAGAGGGACATACAAGTCTCCTCCGCTCGCAAGATCAAAAAAGAAAAAAGGGATTGAGGCAGAGTAGTCGCCAGATCCAAAGGTTTATTCCAAAAAAGATTCAGGAGGTTCACCCTCTAAGAATCCCAAATGGATGGGAAGCTTCGTAGGGAAACCAACAATTCAAGAGGATCCCCTTCAAGAGGGTGAGGAAGGGAAAGCAGATCAGCCAAAACCTCCTCCAACTCTCCTTGTTTCCGCCGCCCTTCCATCTATTTCCTAGGCCATGGTTTCCACATCCCCACCTATGGTGGACATCTTGGTCCATCTCGCTTCCTCTCCATCAGTTGGGCCCATAATAATGGTTGACTCCTCCTCTGTTATAACTTCTCCACTTTCCTACGCCTCCATGTCGCCCACTACATCACTTCCATTGGCAACGCTGGCACCGCCAATGCCTGCACTCACATTGCTAGAGGCTTTCTCGAGGCATATGCAAAATGTCCCCTCTGAGATTTCCCAAATCTTTTTGGATCCCACCATCCAAGCTGCCTTAGTGCAGGTCCTCGCTAGCGCCATGCCCTCACAACCTCCAATGGGACCACCAACAATGGAGGCCACGATGCTAATCTCAGAAGAATGGGAAAAGTGGGAGATGGAGACTTCGCAGGCAGCGGAGGAAGAAATCGATGAGTACCACAAACACCCAAAGTATGAACACTGGAAAATTGACAGAGTGGTTCATGCAGAAGAAGAAATGGGGTCTTCTGAAAGTGGAGATGAAGAGGAGGGTGCAGGTGGTAGAACTATTGTACAAACCTTCGATGATGATTTCGAGGAGGAAATGGCCTGACAATTGAGGGATGATAGAGAATAGGCAGAAAGGTCACCTCCCATAGAAGAAAGGCAAGAAGATGAAAAGGAAACAAAAAATGTAGAACTCCCTATAGGGGAATAGCAGGAGAATGTATCACCTCCTTATAGAGAAGAAAAAATGTAGAAGGCAAACCTGAGGGTGAGGTTCCAGCTGACAAAAGTCGCAAAATTGAGCAGCCCGAGGAGCATGAGCATAAGGGTGAACAAGATGAAGAAAAGAAAGAGAAGGAGGCTGAGAAGGAAGAAAGTCCTCAGAAGCAATTGCCTACCAAGCTTCCCATCAAGCACCTTGTGTTCGTCTGAGACTCCGGTGAGGAAGAGGGAGAAGACACTAAAATGGAAGAAAGGGCTCCCGTAGCTAAACAAATAGAGATCCAAACAAAGGAGGGTGACGGTGATCGTGAATCACCCAAGGGAAAATTCGCTATGCTCGAATGGCTGGAGAGTCAACTTGAAAAGAAAAATCCTATCACGAAGGATCCAAGAGCAAGACTGGAGGCTATCTTAACCCGAGCGCAGATTACAACTAGGAAAGAGAAGAAGCCCAAAATCAGATCCAGGGTAATGATGGACGCTTTTGTATCCCGAACTATGCAAGTAGAAAAGCCAGTGGTGGGAAAAGAAGGGTAAGTTATAATATCTCCGCCATTGACTTGGGAATAGCTACTAGAGAGAAAAATGTGGAGCACCTCGAGGAATATGTTGCCATGGTAGAGCATTTTATACAATAGGATAAAGTTTCAAAGGACAAGCTTAAAGCACAGGTAGCTGATCTGACAGCTTACATCCGGAAATGGTCCTCAACTGAAGAAATGCTTGCCACGTCCGCGGCTCCACTGCAACTGCTGTCTAGGGAAAAAATTGATAAGTTGGAGAAGATAAAATTTGGACAATACTACAAAAAGTTGATTCTGACAAGTTATATACATCGAAAATATGGGTATTAGTCAGGTTGTTCGGACAACCAACAAGTTCCTAGACTTACAGCAATCCCTTGAGAGCACAAGAAGGCTCTGCTCCGACTTACTAGCAAGGTACGAGTCCACCTTTCCAAAGATCAAGGCTATCCTCAAGCTGCCAAGCGCGACAGGGGAAAAGGAGCTCGCGCTCAAAAGGGACGATCACTAGTTGATGGATGTATGGAAACGGGACTTTGAGAACAGAAAAGAAATATTTGAGCAGGTGATTGACAAAGTAGATCTAGATATTGAGTGGGTCAAAGAGGTCAGAGCAGATTGTGTCTGATATTTGAAGCTAATGACAGGCTATGAGATGCTCGTCGTACAAATGGACCCAGATAAAGTAAGGCCTCATTTCAAGAAAAATATGGAGGACGGGATATCAGATGAGATAACCACGAATTTCATGAGTTTTTCCACCTGAGCCTTCACCCAATCAGAGTTGTTCCGAGACCATGCTGCTAAGTATGATGAAGACTGGAAAAGGCTTGAGGATAACTCAAACAAGTGGAGTTATCAAGTATTGTGGTCTGAGGTCATAGAGGTCAACAAGCTCCAACCGGTAATTTTGAAATTCATGGAGTATGTAGCTTTGAAGAAGCAAGAAGGTGACCCTATTATTAGTGAAGAGCTTCTAAAGGAATAGCTACAACAAAAGGGCAATCAACAATAAGACAAAAGGCTACAATGTTGTCACTAGAGGACAAAATAGGGACAAGGGAAAAGTTATATTTTAAATTGTAATATATTGGGGGGTAGGTAGAACCCTAGTTTGTGGTGAATCTATGCCACACAATGAGATTAAATCTTGGCCATTCGTTCTACTTTTTGGGCACTATAAATAGGGGGTCTCCTCTCATTTTCAAAAGAGAGTCGAGCTGTTGTAAAGACATGCTGCTGAAATTTCTAATGAAAATACATTGACTTGGTGCATTTTCTAAGTTCTTCACATGTTTCATGATTCATTCTCCCATTGTTAGATGTTTTATTTATATTTACATTGTTGTTCTAATTAGCTTGAAATTGCTTATATAGATTTTGGTAATGTTGTTCTGTGATCATAGAAATCTCTGTTGTGTTGATTCCTTCCAGTCCATACTTTTTTGTATTTGTTGTTGGTAAATGGTCTTGTAAAGTTAGTCTGGGCTGAAATTTGGAGCTGCTTTTTAAACTTTTATCTTTATTCATAAATGCATGTGGTGAATGAATGATAAAATATCTATAGACCTTTGAAGATAGCACAGGTTTCATGATATTGTAGGTTTCTTGGTTAGGTGAAATCTTGTTTGAAGGAAGTTGTCCATAGCAGAACCTCCATGATCACTGTTCATCGTTAGTTGCAGATCTAGGAACCTTCCCTCTTCCCTTCTCTTTTATTTATTTTTTAGAAACAACCTGTGCTAAGGTTCATTGCACATTGTAAAGCCAAAATTTAAGGAAAACATTGAAGTTTTAGATTGTTGTTCGAACCTACAGCAAAGTGCACCTTGACTCCCATCTCAGAAACTTCATATTTTAAGATCCACCTTGCATCCAGCTACGTAAGTATGCCTTGTGATTACCAACAAAATCACATCAAACATCAACTGAGGAATTCTATGCATGTCATGACTTGACACTCAAGAGATCTTGGGGTGATTTTCAACATCTTGTTGTTGGAAGTCTCCTTTCAAGAGAGGTAGTGCACCTACGCATTGCTTGTGTTGAGAAATTGTGCAAAAAAACCCATCAATAGAACTGGAACTAGAAGGAGGGCCTTGTGAAGCTAGATCGAATTAGATCATTCTCCCCCGAAATATTTTAGAGAGTTCTAGGGTCGACACCAAACAAGGGAGAATTTCAAGAGTTACAGCCCCCCACAAGGGAAAAATGAACTAAGGGAGGAGACTCTGCTTCTTCCATTTCCTCCTCCCCATCCACTTCCCTTCCACCTACACCTCCATTTAGCTCTTGTCCATCCTCCACCCAGCCATACCAAACTGCTTTTTCACCCCTCATTTTTGGCAACTAGGGAGTTGCCTCTCTTCTGACCCTTAAAGTTCAGGGCACACTCCAAATAGCCGCAACCCAGGAGCAGTCCCAGGTTGCTGTCTTACTGCAGGTGTAGCTCCAGATTGATGTCCCTCAATAGCAAATACCGCCTTCACCTCCCATCATGGCTTGGTTGGCACAAAATCCCTCGCCATTGCACTTCAGCACTTACCACGACATGCCTAAGAATCCAGAGGGCTTCTATTCAAAATTCAATCCTCGCGACCCGCAAAGTATGACAGAATAACACATCAAGATATTTGAAACAACAATTACGGATATGAAAATCGGTCATGAAGATGTCGCATGTTGCCTCTTTCCATACTCGTTGGGTGAGGAGGATTTTTATTGGTACATCAATTTTCTGAGAGGGTCCATTACCTCATGGGACCTCATGAAGAATGATTTCCTGTAGAAGTATAAGATTCCAATCAGCCCTTCAGAGCTATATCGACAGTTTATGTCCATTCGGAGGGAAGTTAATGAACCTATTGGATCCTTTAATGATCATTTTCATCATGCCTTCATGAGGCTTCAAGATCCATACATACACAATGATGTTGTATCCCTCCCTATCTACTATGCAGCATTAGATAATCTCACATCAGCATTGGTAAAAAGGATGCGTTTGCTACTCACCACACTAGTAACTACTTATGCGGAGGTTGTTGTTGCCAGTACGGATTTGGGGTAGAACATCTCCGGTCCACTGACTTCTTTGGGGTTGGTAGCTCACCCAATGCATGTTCAAGGGCTTAATCAAGCATTCGCTAATCAGACCCCTCTCATGAACTAGGTGTCTCAGCTACCCATTGTCCTGTACCCGGGACAGCCAATGAATTATGCACCTCTCATGCCTTCTTATTTGCAAATTCAACAACATCAAAGCTATCCTGAGGCTCCCCAACAACAGCAGGCGTACTCTCAGCAATCACAAGTACCATTATACCTATCGGGACTAGAATTCCCTCCAGCATATCAGAACCAGCCGGCAACCCCGCCTGTCTTCCTCCAAAATCAAGTGTTGCAGCCAAGCACCGCTAAGAAAGAAAATTTGGAAGAGTTGACAGAAATGATAAAGAAAATTTCCATGGAGATGACGCACTTAAAGAATCAAAACAATCAGTTGCAGGCCTCCCAGCGCAACCTCTAGGACAATCTTAATCGGGATAGCCGAGACAACAGGGATGGTAGGGACAACCGGGAAGCGAGCACCTCTTCTAGGAAGAATTATGATAAAGGACAAAATTCAAGTCAAAGCTTTGAGAGGAGACCTTCTCAGAGGCAGAATTGCCTATGGAACACGAGGCCCAATAATGGAGGTGTCCCTACTCCTCTTGATCAGCCTACCAACAATGAAAAGGTGACCAGTGGAGTGTATCTCATTGAGGCAACCCTGTCTAGATGGTGTCGTATTCACAAGACTAGTAGACCCTCCGAGTTGGATTGTCCTGAATTCCAAACAACCGCTGAAATCTTCCAAGTGGGGGTCCAAAATGTTGTTGATAGTGTCAATTGCAGAGACATTGTCCCATCTGAGCCTTATGACTTTTCCTATCTCGTGGTCAACCAAGCGCCATTTCTGTGAAGAAACCACAACGAGCTCGAGCCCACCCCCGCTAAGAGTGAAGAGGTCCAAGAGGTAAGTAACGAGCAAACCTTGGCTCAACTTTTTGATTCCGTAGACAATGGTCTAGTAGATGAGGAAAAACCACATATAGATGAAGTTCACATGTTCCACCAGAGAACTCCTTACTTCCTTAGGAATAGGCAGGTGGGTTGACCCTTTACAACTTCTACCCCACCAAATAATTTTACTACCCTGCTCGATCCGAATGCTAGCAATAATCTCGGGCTTCCTCACGTTCCCACTCAGTATTTTAGCAAGGATAGGCCTCAAAATTAGTCACAAAATTAGCTTCAAGGCCAACCCCAAAACCAGTCAAGTCAAACAAAAACCCAACCTTCTAGCTCTGCCATAGACCGAGCCTTTCACTTTGAGATTGAACAAATGGGTGAATATGTGGTAGAAGAGTTCAAGAAAGTAAAAATCAGTTTATCTACTTTTGAACTGCTCAAAGTCCCTGTTGTAAGGCATGCCTTCTTTGGGGTACTTAATGGGACCCCATCCTCTGAAACAACACAAGAGGTATCAGCTAAAAGACTCACCTTTAAAGAGCCTAGGCAGGAATTTGTGATTCAGGATATTACAGGGAAAAAGAAGGACGTTCCCTTAAATCAATTTGTAGGTAAACAGCCAGAAAAATAACCAAAATAGAACAATAGGCATATTTCCAAGAATCAGCCATCTGGGTAGACCATGGGTAGGACCGACAATAAGAACAAAGCTCAAGTGACTCAGGTAGACATGTCTATGGGCCTCTTCCAAGGAAAAATTGAAACTCCCCCTTTCCTCACCACCATCCAGATATTTAGGAAGAATCTTCATAATTGCCTCATTGATTCCGGAGCATCAACCAACGTCATGCCCCTGGCTGTATGCAAAGCCCTTGGGATTACCCCAATGCCTCCAAGGAAAAAGGTGACCCAACTGGACAAAACAAAGATAAATATTGTGGGAGAAATGAATCGAATCCCCATGTAGATTTCCGCAGACCCAAGGGTGTAGCAGGTCATTGACATCCAAGTTGTGGATATTCCTGATGCTTATGGGATCATCTTGGGACAGGACTTCACCCGTGCCTTGAACGGGTATGCCACTACAGATTTTTCTCACATGTGGCTGCCATGGAAAGGGCTACCAAATCAAATCCGTATAGACCGTGAGCCTCATATGAAGTACATGATCACGGAGTACAACAACCTGAACGAGGTGTTGTTTGTTGAGACAGAATTGAGAAATTACTGTCCCTTTGCCTACCAAGAAGAATTCGAACCCCACGAAGAGTGTGCTGCCAAAGTACTCTTGGTGCAATGCATCCCTCCAACCAACTTCACTCAAATGCCTCAGAGTATAGAGATGTTGGTAGAATCAGATGATAAACCTGATGAAGATGACAACTTGGGATTACTCAATGGTTTCCATGAATTCATGGAAAAGTGTGCAAATGACCAACTCAGTTTGGGTGCCTGAATGGATTTCTAGGATCTCTTGCTTCCAAATTGGTGTAGAATTCACAATGCTTCCCACTCCGAGTTTGATTGCTGCTTGTGCCAAATAGCGGTAGAGCATGCCAAAAAATTAACTGTCCCTCAAAAAGAAACTCCAAAAGCAGGGCCAATAGAGCCACCGGTTGTTAAACACGCTGAGCTGAAACTATCCCTGAAGGTCATGAAGGTAACCACCCAGCCAAAAGGAAACAAGAGCCCAATTGGGCCTGAAGTCAAAGAGCTTCCCAAGTTTTGGACACTTCAGTTTGATGGATCTAAATCAAAGAAAGGAGTTGGTGTCAGGTTCAAACTCATCAACCCAATGGGTAAGACCTTTCTTGTTGCCCATAGGTTGTAGTTTTGTTGCACCAATAATGTAGCAAAATACGAGGCATTAGTCCATGGTCTTCTTATAGCCTTAAAGAAAAATGTCAAATTGTTGCAAGTTTTTGGGGATTCCGAACTCGTAGTCAAACAAGTTAGAAAATTGTATTCCTGCCATGATAGAAGACTTGCAAACTATAGGCATAGGGTTTGGGACCTCTTGGAAGGTTTAGATGCATTTAATATACAACTGGTCCCTCGTGCTCAGAATCATACAACTGAAGCTTTGGCTCAGGCGGACAACACTTTGCAACCCCTCTCCTTGTCCAGGCTTAAGAAATTTACAGTTGAGTTAACATCTACACTGTCTGTCCTGGATAATGTCACTCATTTTCATGTCTTCAATGATGATAAGCACATCCTTGAATTCATCACGAGTTTTGATGTCTTTGCCACCCAAATAATTGACGAAGTTGATATGAAAGAAGCCGAATTGGATATAGAAGGGGTCATCAACCTCAGAACTAGCACAATAACCAGAGGCATGGTTTAGCTTAAACGTATATTTGATTTGGACCAGATTAGGTATCAAGATTGGAAAACAAAGAAGGAAGCCATAAGCAACTAGTGTGATGCTCACAACCTTGGGACTGTCGAGGAGATCAAAAATATTTTTATTGGCAAAGTGTGCATGCCCGAGGAAAAGGAGGAAATCATCGATGCTTTGTGGATGTATCATGATGTGGTGGCATGGAGCTATGAGGATCTAAAGAACTATGACACCTCCATCATCATGCACACCATCCCTCTCAAGACAGAAGTGAGGTCATTCCGCCAATGACAGCATCCTAAAAATGCCTTATTGGAGCCCATCATTTACAAAGAAGTACAAAAGTTGCTTTCAACAAGAATTATATTCCTAGTCAGGCATTCTACATGGGTGGCCAACCTGGTCCCAGTCAGAAAAAAGAATGGAGAAATCAGATTGTGTGTAGACTTCCACAATTTGAACCGAGCTTTGGAAAAGGACAACTATATAGTGCCTTCATTGGATGAGGTACTGCAGATCATCAACGGCTCCCAAATGATGTCCTTCATCGATGGGTACTCCGAATATAACCAAGTTATGGTGTAGTACGAAGACCACCATAAGACAACGTTCACCACCAAGTGGGGGACCTTTGCTTACAGGAGAATGCCCTTCGGGCTCATCAACGTTGGCGCCACTTTCCAACGTGCCATGGATATTTCCTTCAAAGATTTGATTGGGAAGTGCATAATAATCTACATGGATGATTTAACTGTGTTCTCTAAAAGGCGGAGTGATCATGTCTCTGATTTATGCAAGGTGTTTTAGAGGTGTAGGGAGTTTGGAGTTTCCCTTAACCCAATGAAGCATATTTTCGGCATGACTAAATGTAGATTTCTTGGACATGTTATTTCAGAGCAAGGAATATCCATAGACCCCGAACACATCTAATCTTTGTTGAAGATCCCATGACCAGGCAGCAAGAAAGAATTAAAATCCTTCTTCGAGAAGATCAACTTTGTCAGGAAATTCATCACGGGTTTTGCTGAGATTGTTAAACCGCTCAACACCATGTTAATTTAGGATGCCAAAGTTGAGTGGACTCCCGAAGCCAAGCATGATTTTGAAGAAATTAAATGAGCAATTGTTGAGGCACCTGTGCTCGTTAGCCCAAACTATCTGAAGTTGTTCTACATCTATTCGTTCGCTTCAAAGCATTCCTATGCCAACATTCTGACTAAAAAAGATGATGAAGGAAATGAACACCTGATCACCTTCATGAGTGCTCCTTTGAAAGATGTTGAATTATGCTACCACAACATAGAGAAGCAAGCATATTCCCTCGTCAAGGGAGTGAAGAAATTTAGGCATTATATCTTGCGCAATAAAGTGTTCGCCATTGTCCCCGACCCAGTAGCGAAAACACTGCTCATACAAAATTAATTGGGCGAACGAAGAGCTAAATGGGTCACAATGCTCCAGGAGCATGATA
The DNA here is from genome assembly GCA_007258455.2 of Sequoia sempervirens. Lineage (NCBI taxonomy): Eukaryota > Viridiplantae > Streptophyta > Pinopsida > Cupressales > Cupressaceae > Sequoia > Sequoia sempervirens. The sequence continues at coordinate 38,536,986 of VDFB02058242.1, forward strand.
TGTAAATCCAACCAATGAGGTTGGTGAGAGGACAGGAACTTACCCGAATAATTGTTGAAGCAGCAATAGAAGTAAGACCCGAACTCACTGTGTAGCAATACCAGCTCGAGGATGTTTCCCTGGGAAAATGGTATGAAGACGTTGTCATTTATTTGTTGCACCATAGGTGTCCACCTCACTTACAAGGAGTCCAAAAACGTGCTCTCAGGCTGAAAAGTAGTAGTTACATGCTACAGGGGTCCATTTTATACAAGAAAAATCATGAAGGCATCTACTTAAGATGCCTTGGCAAGGAAGAAGCATGTCGAGTCTTGAAAGAGTTTCATGACAAATTTGGCACTGGTCATGGATCCGGGCCTTCCACTACACATTAGATATTAAGAGCGGGGTATTATTGGCCAAAAGTCTTCAAGGATGCATATTGTCATGTTCGCTCATGTCACACATGTCAGACAGCCGCCACGAAGGAGAAGAATCTTGCTATCCCACTGTAGCCCGTGTTGGAGGTGAGGCCATTTGTGCAATGTGGTCTTGATTTCATTGGTCTGGTAAGCCCTCCATCATCTGTAGGACACAGGTACATTCTTACCTCTACTGATTACTGCACTAGATGGATAGAAGCAATTGTATGTAAGCAATGCACAACTAAGGTAGTTACAATTTTTTTGGAAAGTTTGATTTTAAATCGCTTTGGTTGTCCTTATGCATTGGTGTGTGATAATGGACTCGCATTTGCTTCATTAAAATTTTCTATTTGGGCCTTCGACTATGGGATTTCCCTTAAATTTTTATCTAATTACTACCCTCAAGGTAATGGCCTTGCTGAGTCCACAAACAAGAACCTGATCACAGTGATCAAGAAATTGCTCAATAGGAATTCCAAGGACTGGCATACCCAGCTCTGATTCACCCTTTGGGAAGACCACACTCGCCACAAGGCTACCCTTGGTGATTCCCCATTCCATCTTGTTTACGGCTTAGAGCCCATATTTCCTATCCACCTGAAGATTCCCACTCTCCAATTTATTAACGAATTTTATGAAGGGGGGATTGTAGAGAAGATTGACTAGCTGAACTCTTGCATTTAGAAGAAGTCTGAGATCGTGCAATAGAAAATTTTTCCAGACATCAGGGCGTGGTTAAGAGATGGTTCGACTGCTGAGCCAAAATCAAGGCCTTTAGAATTGCATATTTAGTCATGTATTGGGACAAGGCCTACGAAAAGAAAGGGGGACACAACAAATTCGGAAAGCTTTGGCTTGACCCCTTTCAAATATCTAAAATTTTGGGAGACAATGCTTTCCGCCTAAAGAACTTAACTGGTGAAGATGTCTCGTTGCCAGTCAACAGGCAACACCTGAAGCATTACTTCTAGGCCTGAGCTTTGTCGAGCTCTAACTTGTAAATACTTGTACATGGGTTAGAGTAGGTTGCCTTTTGGTTTGCTTGTGTTTTATTGTTTTGTGTCGCTCTATTTTTCTTGTCCCTCGGTTGTTTTGCTTCGAAGAGGGTGTCCTCTATTTGTTGCGGTGGTCGTGCTCATTTGACAAACGGTTTGCTTTGCTGCCCATCCTTGGTGTTCTTTGGCTAAACATTCATTCTCGACTATTGGTCCCTAAAAGATACCTAGGAGTGGTTTCCTCATTTGAACTCCGCTTTAGAACTCGACCCTTCGTTGGATCTTTTTGCACACATCTCAGATCTTGCACAAAACGCACATTAACTATTTCTAAAGGACTGTACAATGGATGCTATGATATCCTAATAAGTGAAAAATCTTAAGTCTGCTCTAGTGACCACTATGGTTCCCAAACCCATTGTAGGCTTCAGTGCTTACACGGTCGAGCAAAATATAAGTGAGAAAAGGGAACATTGAAAGAAATATCAAAACAAAGAAGAGGAAGAAAATTTTGAAATTAAGCGACCGTATGGGTGTGCGGGTAACTCTACCGAGGCTATGGATGCTCAGCTGGCAGTAGATCAATATCCGTGGGATCACGGCGACATATCCGTCGGGGCTATGGATGCCTGACTGGTAGCGGGGCAATGTCCAAGTTACTTTTGGTGTTGGACGGTTTATGTAACTTGCTTGGTCGAATTAGCAACTGCTTGTCACAGTTCCTGCAGAAAGGAAAGAATTCACTAAACACACTTCTGAGATGTCCTATAGACTGACCCAACTAAGGACCCTATTCTCCCAGTTCACTCTTGGAAATTTTCCCTGGGTCTGTGAAACTAGAGATTTTGGGTCTTGAATGAATACTTATCCTTAAAATGCTCAGGAGCGTTTCCTAGTAGAGTCACCATTTGTTGTGCCCTCAACACACATGCCCCGTTTAGAACAGGGACCCTCTTTTCTTTTGTCTTGTCGGGGCATCTTGTTGTCGCCTCATTTTGTGTACCCCATTTTGGTGTCCTAAATGGTCAATATACCTCCAAAGTCTCATCTTGAGTTGACTGTCTTTCATCCCCTCCAATTTTGCTAAGTCCTGGTTCCTTTCGGAGTCTCCTTGGCAGTTTGCTTATGCTAGCAGCCTTGGGGCCTAGTGGGTCCGCCTCTTCGGGCTTCCCTAGCCAGGTTTCCTCCGGGTGTTCATCATTCTGAATGGTGAAAGGCTTCCACCTTCCCAAAACCCAAGACTCGACCCCTTCTTTGCTGCCCCATTTAACTCATGATGAAAATTGATTACTTTTCCTCCTCCCGGGCCCATCTCACTGGACTTCTGCCCCCAGAACTCCATGGTGACTTCGTCGTCTTCAACGACCAACATGCATTGGCGTTCTGTCCTACAGACCTCGGGTTCCCTTTTGCCGATGATTTGTAGAGTGAACTTTGAAATGGTTGCAGGGTCACGACGCTCCGTCCCTCGAACCCTGGGCCTCCCGCCACCGTCCAAGATTTAAACCCATCAACCCTCCTGTCGTTCGTACGGGCATTAAATGTGAGTATTAAATGCTAATTGGGGTATAAATATATGGCTCAACCTATCATTTTCATATGTCAGGTTAGCCAAAAGAAGTCAGAGAGATTTTGAGGAGCCCATTTCCTTCGTCGTCCGCCGCCTTCACACCCGTTGCCTTTAGTTGTCGATTACTAGTGGATTTGACAACTTCTTTCACTGGACTTCCGAGGTAGGTTTTCTGTCTGCCCTCCCGTGAGTTTTTTCATGATTTTGTGCTTAAAATAATGAACAAACTGGGCTAAAAAATGTTTCAACTTGATAAAACATGACAACACCTAAAAAACCCATATGCCCAAAGTCTAGAAAAACCTCCAAAACATATCCTAAGATCAATCCAAAACTGGACCTCACCGTCGTTGTTCTTCACGTAGGGCATTCGCACCCTTCGGGACTACACCGGCTCGTTGCCATCATAACTTAGCAAATGGACAAAAATCTAACCAAACGGCAGGACTGCCCCCGGGCCCGCGACCCCGGACCTCCGTCGGCACATTGCCGTCAAACATAAAACTCGACAAACTTGAAGTCTTGCCTCCATTTTGACCTCCCGAACCCACTCCCCCAAGACTCCGTCCCCGGGATTTCATGACATTTCCACCATTCTCGAACGGCGTTTCTGCCCTGTCCGCCTGCGCCAGGGGGCCTGCTTTGCCTTTTTTCGTTCAGGATTAAACGCACAAACTAACTATTATGTCATGTCCCTGGTCCCCGATCCGTGGAGTTTCATCCGTGGACTTCCCTCACATCTTCGTCGTTTCAAAACGGTCGTCTAGCGATGTCTTCCCGCCTCCTAGTTCCCGACCCTCTAGTTGTCGCGAGGACCAAGTAGAAAGTGAGCTTTGGCATCCTTGCCCTCGCCGGGCTTCCCCCACTAGGATTTCGTCCCGTTTCAGCCTGCTCGAAAGTGAAAAGCAGGTCCGTCTTCCCAACCTTCAAGACCCGCCCTCTGAATTGCTAAAGGAAACTTAGGAGAAAACCTAGCAGCCAAGCTCCATGCTGGGTCCGGTCCACCGGGTTGCTCCCACCGTATTTCCATGCCACAACCGTCATTCTAAACAACAAAAAACTGACAGTTTCCCGCCCCTTTCGGCCTGAACATCTTGAAGTAAAAAGGAAACATTGGTCGTCCTTCAGCCTCCCAGGTCCCGAATCCCAGAATTCTGACCCCGGAACTCCATTATGTTCTAGCCGTTCCAAATAGCGAAGCCCTGACAACTTTCTGGCCTTGTATCTATGGGTACCCCAAAAGTGATCCAAATGACCTTCAATTTGAAAGCAAATCTCGACCCATGTGCTCAAATTTAGCCTTCTCCTGCACAAGCCTTTCAAACCATGAAAATCTGAAGTCGGGAGAAATCACATGGATTTCCCTACCTTGTTCGCCCTTCAAAACAACATTTCTGCCAGGGAAGTCGGGCGCTCCTGACCCAATTTATCCAAAATCCATCCAGTAAATGACTAATGACATCTGGAAGTAAAATTTTGATTTCATGAATGATATATTGTCTAATTAAATTTTGTCAATGGGATTTCAACTAATGTTCATGCTTTCGTGATCGATTGTGCTCATTATGCCCTTGCTTGCAGGATATATGGAATTAGGTGCAGGACCCTCAGGGGGAACTACAGAAAAGGAAAAAAGGAAAAGGGCAAGAAAGGCTCCTCATGGAAAGGAGGATAAAGACCAAATGAAGTACCAGTTCCAGGGAGAGCCTTTGCATTCGAAGATTATCACAGACTATAAAGAAATCACATATACCAATATCAGCCACATCGATATTGATGAGTTCAAGCAAAGGGTCAGAATCCACCCTAAGACTGACAATGCCAGACTGATCAGGAAAAGCAGAATTGCTAAAGTTGGAGGCTTCCCTCCGTCCCTCATAGCCCCTGAATTGGTCATGGCCTACCAGCAGGCCTATCAACCACAGACACGTACTATTGTAGACAGAGATGGAAACATCCTTGCTGACATGTCAGGTGAGGCGATTATGAAGACCTTTCACATCCCCACCTTTGAAGAAATGGACGTTCCCACCATAGCGGAGTGTAAAGCAACATGGGATGAGGACACAATGGGCTGCAAGAAGCTAATAAATCAGTACTAGCTCAAGGAAAAAATGGGCAGCGTTGCAAAGGTTCCTCAAGAACTCTTCCACAACGACTTCCACAAGGACTACCATGACTTGGTCACCATGTTGAGTAGGGTGATGGGCCTCACCATTGCTGCATATTTTCAAGAATGGATGTTGTATTTCATAGAGTAGATCCTCCGTGGGAATGAAGATGTCACCACAAAAGCTTCGTTCTACTGGGGAGGCATAATAAGTGACTGCTTCCACGAGCAGTTCATGAATGTGAAGAAGACCTCCAAGTTCTACATGACCTCCTATCTGGTGTACTCACTAGCTGAGCAGAGGAAACATAGTGGATTTTTTGTGACACCTGATGAGGAACTAGGCCGTGCGCTAAAGGTCTATGATAGATATCCCCAACTCCAGTTCAGAAACTTTAAGAAAGAGTATTGCAGGGTGAACGGCGCCTTTATTCGCCACATCATTAGATTGCTTGGAGGGGATTTTGAAAGAAGGGTTTCTCACAGTGCTTAGGCGTTCTTGAAGCAATACGCCTTCTTATTCATACAATACCCCAAGTTCACATATATTCATTCCCAAGGTTTCATAGAGAGGCCGAATAAGCTACCCCGGTACCCCAATGACTGAATCATACTGTTAGAGCTCTCCCGACAATTGCAACATGTGCATTTAGTCCTCGGTAGCAAACACTTGGCAGGGATCCCTTATCCCTTAGCTTTCAGCCAAGGGATGTACAAATTACAAACCTCCTAGTGCGCTAGAAATTCTGAGAAGGAATTCACAGAGTATCATTTCCACTTACACACTGCTCACCCGTGGATGGACACGTATCGACATGTAAGGAAAGCATTAGGACCAGGGTACGCCCATTTGCATCACGTCGAGTACTTCTGGGAATATTTCTAGGATGTCAAGGAGGTGCACGCAAGGCACTACATGCAAATGACTACGTACTTTGTAAAAATAGTACAATTGTTTCTTGTACCTGATCAAGTTGAAGAGGATGAAAGCACCATCATGGATCCCAGGTACAACGCAGTCGCTAACTTGTTGTTGTCAACAATAGATTGGGACGAGCAAGAGGTTGATGACCTCGACATTATAAACAAACCAATTCAAGCCCATACCAAGGAATGGGTTGATGGACAAGTAGCCCTATTGAAGCAACAAGGGGTTGTCCTAACATATGAAGGGCTCAAGAGTGAGCCTAGTGCTATAGAAGATGTTGCTACTACAACTTCAATAAGAGGGACATCCAAGTCTCCTCCACTCATAAGATCAAAAAAGAGAAAAGGGATTGAAGTGGAGCAGTCGCAAATCCAAAGGTTTATTCTAGAAAAGATTCAGGAGGTTCACCCTCTAAGAAGCCCAAATGGCTGGGAAGCGTCGCGGGGCAGCCAACAATTCAAGAAGATCCCCTTCAAGAGGGTGAGGAAGGGAAAGCAGGTCAACCAAAACCTCCTCCAGCTCTCCCTATTTCTGTCGCCCTTCCATCTATTTCCCAGGCCATGGTTACTATTTCCCCACCTGTGGTGGACATCTCGGTCCATCTTGCTTCCTCTTCGCCAGCTAGGCTCATAATAATGGTTGACTCCTCCTCTGTTGTAACTTCTTCACTTTCCTCCACCTCCATGTTTCTCACTACATTGCTTCCATTGGTAGTGGTGGCACTACCAATGCCTGCACTCACATTTCCAGAGGCTTTCTCGAGGCATATGCAGAATGTCCCCTCTGAGATTTCCCAAATCTTTTTGGATTCCACCATCCAAGCTGCCTTAGCACAAGTCCTCGCCAACACCACACACTTGTAACCTCTGACGGGACCACCAGCAATGGAGGCCATGATGCTAATCTCAGAAGAATGGGAAAGGTGGGAGATGGAGACTTCAAAGGCAGTGGAGGAAGAAGCCGATGAGTACCATGAACACCCAGAGTATGAACACCAAGAAATTGACAGGGTGGTCCGTGAAGAAGAAGAAATGGAGTCTTCCAAAAGTGGAGATGAAGAGGAGGGTGCAGGTGGTAGAACTATTGTACAAACCTTCGATGATGATTTCGAGGAGGAAATGGCCCGACAATTGAGGGATGATAGAGAAGAGGCAGATAGGTCACCTCCTAGAGAAGAAAGGCAAGAAGATGACAAGGCAACATAAAATGTAGAACTCCCTACAGGGGAACAACAAGAGAATGTATCACCTCCTTATAGAGAAGAATAAAATGTAGAAGAATACAAACCTGAGGGTGAGGTTCCAGTGGACAAAATTCTTGAAATTGAGAATCCTGAGGAGCATGAGCATAAGGGTGAACAAGATGAAGAAAAGAAAGTGAAGGTGGCTGAGAAAGAAGAAAGTCCTCGAGATCAAAATTCTACCAAGCTTCCCATCAAGCGCCATGTGTTCGTCTGAGACTCCAATGAGGAAGAGGGAGAAGACACTAAAATGGAAGAAATGGCTCCTGCAGGTAAACAAATAGAGATCCAAACGATGGAGGGTGACGATGATCATGAATCGCCCAAGGGAAAATCCGCTATGCCCGAATGGCTGGAGAGGAAACTTGAAAAGAAAACTCCTACCCCGAAGGATCCAAGAGCAATACTGGAGGCTATCTTAGCCCGAGCACAGTCACAACCAGGAAAGAGAAGAAGCCTAAAATCAGATCTAGGTAATGATGGACGCTTCTGGATCCCGAACTGTGCAAGTAGCAACGCCAATGGTGGGAAAAGAAGGGGTAAGTTATAATATCTCTGCCATTGACTTGGGAATAGCTACTAGAGAGAAAAATGTGGAGCACCTCGAGGAATATGTTGCAACGGTAGTGCATTTGATACAATAGGATAAAGTTTCAAAGGACGAGCTTAAAGCACAGGTAGTTGATCTGACAGCTTACATCCGGCAATGGTCCTTAACTGAAGAAATTCCTACCACGTCCACGGTTCCACCGCAACTGTTGTCCAGGGAACAAATTGATAAGTTGGAGAAGAGAAAGAATTTGGAAAATACTACAAAAAGCTGGTTCCGAAAAGTTCTATACGTTGGAAATAGGGGTATTAGCCAAGTTGTTCGGACAACCAACAAGTTCCTAGACTTACAACAATCCCTCGAGAGTACAAGAAGGATCTGCTCTAACTTCCCAGCAAGGTCCGAGTCCACCTATCCAAAGATCAAGGCTATCCTCAAGTTGCGAAGCGCAACAAGGGAAAAGGAGCTCACGCTCAAAAGAGATGATCACTGGCTGATGGATGTATGGAAACAGGACTTTGAGAATAGAAAGAAATATTGGAGCAGTGATTGATAAAGTAGATCTAGATATTGAGTGGGTCAAAGAGGTCAGAGCAGATTGTGTCTGATATTTGAAGCAATTAGCTATGAGATTCCCATCACAAATGGACCCAGATAAAGTAAGGCCTCATTTCCAAAAAAGATGGAGGATGGGATGTCAGACGAGATAACCACGGATTTCATCAGTTTTTTCACCTGATCCTTTGCCCAGTCAAATTTGTTCTAGGACCATGCTGCTAAGTATGATGAAGATTGGAAAAGGCTTGAGGACAACTCCAAGGAGTGGAGTTATCAAGTATTGCAGTTCGAGGTCATAGAGGTCGACAAGCTCCAACCGATAATTTTGAAATTCATGGAGTATGTAACATTGAAGAAGCAGGAAGGTGACCCTATTATTAGTGAAGAGCTTCTAAAGGAATAGCTAACACAAAAGGGCAATCAGTAACAAGACAAAAGGCTACACTGTTGTCACTAGAGGACAAATAGGGATAAGGGAAAAGTTATATTTTAAATTGTAATATATTGGGGGGTAGGTAGAACCCTAGTTTGTGGTGAATCTTGGCCATACAATGAGATTAAATCTTGGCCATTCGTTCTAATTTTTGGGCACTATAAATAGGGGGTATCCTCTCATTTTCAAAGAGAGTTGAGTTGTAAAAACATGCTACAGAAATTTTTAATGAAAATACATTGACTTGGTGCATTTTATGAGTTTTTCACATGTTTCATGATTCAATCTCCCATTGTTATATGTTTTATTTAGATTTAATTTTTTGTTCTAATTACCTTGAAATTGCTTAGATATATTTTGGTAATGTTGTTCTGTGATCATAGAAATCTCTACTATGTTGATGCCTTCCAGTCCATACTTTTTGCTATTTGCTGCTGGTAAATGGTCTTGTAAACTTAGTCTGGGCTAAAATTTTAACCTACTTTTTAAACTTTTATCTTTATTCATGCATGCATGTGGTGAATGAATGATAAAAGATCCACAGACCTTTGAAGATAGCACAGGTTTCATGATACTGTAGGTTTCTTGGTTAAGTGAAATCTTGTTTGAAGGAAGTTGTCCATAGCAGAACCTCCATGATCACTGTTCATCGTTAGTTGCAGATCCAGGAACCTTCCCTCTTCCCTTCTCTTTTCTTTCTTTTTTAGAAACGACCTATGCTAAGGTTCATTGCACATTGTAAAGCCAAAATTTAAGGAAAACATTAAAGTTTTAGATTGTTGTTCGAACCTACAGCAAAGTGCACCTTGACTCCCATCTCAGAAACTTCAGATTTTAAGATCCACCTCGCATCTAGCTACGCAAGTTTGCCCTATGGTTACCAAAAAAATCACATCAAACATCAACTAAGGAATTCCATGAATGTCATGACCTAACACCCGAGATACCTTGGGTTGATTTTCAACAACTTGTTGTTGGAAGTCTCCTTTCAAGAGAGGTAGTGCACCTACGCACTACCTTTGTTGAGAAAGTGTGCAAAAACACCCATCAACAAGTATCAGGAACTCAACCCTGCCTCTCCCCAAACTAACGACATACTCAGTCTGGTAAATAATGCTCTAGCACAATATGAGAATGACCAAGCAACCAACATGTCTGTCAATAATAAAAAAAGGTGATCTAAATCCTCTAGCCAAGCATCACACCCCAAATAAGGTCTCCACACAAAATTGGGCATATCATCAAAAACTTGTCGCTAATAAGGAAGATCCCCATGCAAGGTATAGTGCAAAAAAATATCCATAATGATAGGATTATGGATCATCAGGGTGATGATCCTATATCCCATTTAGTCGAGTAACTACAATATGCTCCCACACCCAGACATGCAAGAGTGAAACACCTGCATAAATAGATTTCTCGCCCCAATACACGACCTCATGCATATCTCAATACAGTGAGAAGACATGGACCCCAAGCATACCTCATACCATGCTTAAGCATACTCTTAATACATACACCCCAACCTACGGGAAACTATCGGCCTCAGCTTCAGGAACAATGAGTCATGAAATCAAACCGCATAAGACAAGCAAGATAGGATCTGCACTATCAGAAACTCATAAAGATTGATCTTTTAATGATGTACTGCCAAGTTTTGAACATCTGACACCCACTGCATGGCATGGGTACCACGTCGAATATGATAAGTAACTAGCTCCCCATGAATAGGAAGATGAAGTATCCTCCATACATCCTCAAGAGTGATAGTTGCCTCTCCTATAGGAAAGTGAAATGAGGATGTCTTTGAATGTCACCATTCCATGAGTGTAGTCATCATAGCGGTATGGATCCTAATGGAAGTCATATAAAAAATATAACGCAGTCCCACATCATTGATAAAATCTCACTCCAACAAGCCAAAATGGGCAATAGGATCAAACAAGTGTCGAGGACGTCGCTCCCTCGGTTGTAGTACTTTGAGGCCAACCTACAATCATTTTAAACCCACAATGTAAGGGTTTCACTCTAAACAAGTGAGAGACACATAATAACACAAAAAATGATGAAAAACAATATTTAGGATGACAAAAGAACACATGTTAGAGTTTTGAGCAAAAGCTAAAGTGAAACGCAACAGGAAAAGTCAAATACAACGGTTTTGAGAAAATGCTCAGAAAGCACTAGGTAAAAGCGAGCTTTTCATGCAAAGACGAGATTTTCAAAAAAAATGGAGGAAAAAAGGGTGTGAAAATAATTCAAAGACGAGGAAATATGTCAAAGGCGAGCTTACAGGACTTGAAACAGTCAAAAGTGAGCTTTCCGATCAAAGGCAAGCTTTTCAAGCAAATGCTCAAAAATAAAAGCGAAGATTCTAGTCAAAGGTGTGGAAATAAGTCAAAAGCATGGAAATAAGTCAAAGGCATGGATTCTTAGCATGCAAAAGAAAGGAAACCAATGCAAATGCTCAGAAATCAGAAAACTTCGCTTTTGACCTAGAAAACTTAGTACATGCAAAACGAGAACGAAACAAGACAAAAGCAAAAAAGCGAGAAGGTACATACCAGGCCACCAACACTTGAAGGCCGTCCAACAACCTGAATGAGCTCAAAACAATGATGGGCTCCATCAAATCGTGACATTGCTCCTTGAAAACTAACAGAACGGGAGAACCAAAGACAAGAATTAGCTATAGAGTCAAAACACAAATGATCTATCTAGAGGACTAATTATCAATATTAAACCATAGGAAACCCTAATTTATACTTGGGGAAACTTCCTAATTTTAAATTAGAAGCTCTTAGAAACATAAGAATGAGAAACAAAGGACCTATAAACCTAATTATGTGACCTAAACACATCGGAACAGAAATGGAATAGAGTCGTGACCCTGACCTCAAAACTTGAAATTTTTGGCCAACCTCTCGACAGGGTAGCAAAGAGTCCTACCATCATTCCATAGAACACCAAGGCATAGTGGGGCATAATTTTTTTTTAAAAACTTGATCATAAAAATAGAATATTTGAAACAAAGCAACAAGTACTTTGTATCAAAGAGGGGAAAAATGTAGACATGTAAAATTGACTTAACACCTATCACAACTCGGAATGTCTCAAAATAACTTGGAATCAACCTGAAACATCTTATAAAATCTTAGAATCAACTTGGAATGTCTCGAAACAACTTAGAATCAACCCAAAACATCTTGAAACATCTCATAATCAACTCAGAATGTCTTGAAACAACTCAAAATCAACCCAAAATATCTTGAAACATCTTAGAATCAACTTGGAATGTCTCAAAACAACTCAAAATCAACCCAAAACATCTCCAAATCAACTAAGACTGTCTTGAAACAACTCAAAATCAACCCAAAATGTCTTGGAACATCTCAGAATCAACTCAGAATGTCTCGAAACAACTCGAAATCAACCCAAAACGTCTCGAAACATCTCAGAACCAACTTGGAACATATTGAATCATCTCAAAACCATCCCATGCTCATCAAACAGCATCGAACGACATCAAACGACGTCTGAAACCCTAATTTCCTCTATTAATTAAATAATACAACATTATTTAATTAATTCACTTTTTCATCATTCTCGACAAATTAAATAAATATCGTTTATTTAATAAATTCTTGAAAACCCTAATTCTACTATTAATTGAATAAAACAATGTTATTTGATTAATTCATGTTTCATCATTTTGACCAATTAAATAAATTACATTTATTTAATAAAGTCCTAATCTAATCTTATTTCATCCTGATTAGTCAAACAACGCTAATTATTTGATTACGTCACTAATTCACCTTATTCCTCAAAATTGAATTATTAAATCATAATACTTTAATTATCACACTTTCCCTCTAAATTTTGAATAATCAAATCAATTATCAAAAATCAAATCAAACTAATGCAACTCTATTTGCAAAAGTCAAATTTGATTTGCACGTTCAACTCCAAAAAGGAATTAATTAATTAAATCAAGTAATTCATACTCCTTACCCACTTTCTGATTGAGAAAATCATGGTTTGTTGACTGAGCAATCTAATTTTGCTAACTCAACCATATATTTCCTAACTAAAATCAATCAATTCCTAACTAATCAATCAATTGTTGACTGATCAATCTAAACCTTGACTAGCCAATGTATTCTTCAATCACCCTAATTGTGCAATCAACTTTGCACAATCTTCTCATGTCTAAATCCTCTCAACACATATTGACCATTGATCTATATATTCTCCAACATGATCCTAATCGTCGATTCAAAATCTCATTTCCTATATAAAAACCTCTCTCCTCACAAATATGGATCAGAGAATCAACATATTTTTGCAATGAAGTGCTGTCACAATCACCACTGATAGAGCTTCAACCTTTTTCGATCAACCAAGCATCGTTAATCAAGCTTTTGCACACGAACAATGGAGGCTTTGTAGTGATACGAACAACCCAACATCATGCAAATACATTCCAACATGGGATGGTAACCTCTCCTTTTCTTTTGAATTCATTGTGTTAATCTTAGGATTTCATTTCGTGAGTTAAAATAGCTTAGATTGTTCATTTCATGAGTGATGGAATAGGAATAGATTAAGTTTTTTGGGATTAGATAGATTCTAATTTCAATTTTCAATCTTGATCTCGCTTTGCATTCTAATGGATTCTTTCCCCCTCACACACGTAGGAATGAAGATGTACTTTTTAATATATTCACAATAATCTCCTTAAAAAAAAAATTGTGATTAATAAAAACTTGGATTTACTTTTAGATTGGAATTGCAATTGTAGGAAGATTGGGTAAAATTAGTTTATGAGGAATAGAGTAAGCTACAACTGTAGAGACTTTGATTTTTTTTACCTCATGTATAAACTACAAGTGTGATAGGATTAAGCTAAACCTATAAAGAGAAATTGATCTATTTTATTTAATTTTGTGAATGGATTTAAACAATAGTTGTAGCAACTTTAATTTATTTAAATTATCTTTGTAAATTTAGGCACAAATCTCAAACATCAAGAAATTTCCTTGAGTTATAACTGGTAGCATTCTGGTTTTCAATCTAAAATTAGTTATTTTGCATACAAATGAAATTAGTGATTGATTGAAATTGAATTATAATTGGTAACATTCTATTTTTCAATCTAAAATTAGTTATTTTGCATACAAATGAAATTAGTGATTGATTGAAATTTAGAATTACCTGCAGAGATCAATATGCATAAAAAAGAAAAATAATAGTACCAAATTTTGCATGACAATGAATAAAGAAATTGAGTTCTTGTTGATTGACTTCTTAAAACCACTTTATTTTTTCCATTTAAAATATGCAATTATCAGTCACTTTTTGCTTCGAACTACTCATTAATTGATGGAAATATCTTCAAACTAGCTTTTTTAGCATTTTTAATCTTTTAATTTAGTTAACAAATGAAAAAGTTAATGCAATTTTATTATATTTGTGGGCTATAGGAAATTCCACACCATCGGAAAATTCACCGTCAACAATTCAACGAAAGAAAATTCACAACCATGACAAATTCACCTCAAGGAAAATTCACCACCAGCAATTCACCGCAATGAAAATTCATTGCATATACAATTAGAAATTTTGATATATGATAATAAAAATGAAAACGTATTTCAATATATTTTATTTTATTCTAATAAACCAATTATTCTTTTGTAAAAAAAATTTAAAGTTTTGGAAATATATATTAAAAAATGTTAATGTCATTAATTTTTTGTGGGGGTGAATGTTCCTTGAGGTGATTTTTTTATGGTGATGAATTTTCCCGTGGTAAATTGTTGGCGGTGAATTTTCCGACGGTGAATTGTTGTCTTGAATTTTATGATGCCATAACTATGTTAATATGATTTTGTGTGAATTTTAAGTGCAAATTTAATTAAATGGAAACAAATTGCATGTTTATCATATACTTTACCATCTTTATGCAAGATAAATTGAATAGTGAAAGAGACATAAAATCATATTATGGATTTAAAGGTGGTTGAGGTGTGGATGGATGTGTCTTGGAGTGAACTATTATTGTGCTTATTGAGACTCTAATTTGTCTAGATGAGATAGGTTGATTTTTTTGTGGGAGGGGGTGATATTGTTGAAGATTTTGTGAAAGGTTTAATGTTTGTGTAAGGTTGGGTTGTGTGGTGGCTGAAGGGGTTGTGATCCCCATAGGTTTTTTAAGGAGTTGGTGGATGTTATGGTTGTTGTGGATGAAGTTTCTTGTTTTCTAAGTTGTGAAATGTCAAAGTCTGACAACTTTAGATTAATTACAAAAGGAAATAGTCTTTATCTTCTTCAATGATTTTTTCCATTAATTCTTGATTTTGTGGATTTTGAGAAAATTCTTTCATTCTTGGTGAGTATTCAAGTTGCACTATGAAATTTTCATTTGTGTTTGTTGCTTGAGGAGATATTATTTGGTATGTGATTTATCCTTGTGATGTAGAAAAAAGATATTCAAGGGGCGTCCCTATTATGAAAGTATTTGACTCCATTAGTCTCTTGGTTAGAAACCTTGTAAGTGGTGTGCAAAGGTAGAACTATTTAGGTTTGGTTTTGGTATGTGGGTGTTGATTTGATGTTGAAATGAGAGATGTTTGAATTTATGATGGTGAGCTAAAGGGTGTTTATGTCTAATTGATGATGTGGTTTTTAAGGTTCTAAATATTTATGTTGGGGATGGTATTAGATAGTTTGGACTCGGATGTTTATGTTCAAAATATTATATGTGTGTATGGTTTGGATGTTTTAGGATGATGATTTAGATTTGGATTTGAAAAGTGTTGACTTTGGGATAATGATGTTATGAAAGATTAAGAGATGATAATGGATAAAAATCAAAATTGTATCAAGTAAATCTAGATCCTTAGTTATTAGGGATGATTTGAGATTTTATCCTTTCTTACTTAGGATAGGAAAGTTCCTAAGAAAAATTAGATGAAGATTTTGGAGTCTATTAACTTAGGAATTGCTAAAGTCCTAAGACAATTTATACAATTTTGACAAGGCTAACTTAACAAACTACTTAAGATAGGAAAGTTCTTAAGCAATATGTAAGTTAGAGATGAAAGATAAAAGGATTTATATTTGAATCTTAAATAAGTTTTTTTATGATGGTTTTGATTTTGTTTGACTATGGTTGAAAATGGGGATATGAATTGAGTGTTAGAATATCGATGGGGAATTAAGGATGTTGTTTATGGTTCTAAGTCCAAAGTGAAAGAAATGTGGTTATGTCTATGGCTAGAAATGATTAAGTGGACGTTTGAAAAAAATTGAAATGTCTATGGAGGTTGGTGAAGTTCTATGGTTAATGAAGGTTGACTATGTTTTTGGTATGGGGAATGAAATATTTTTTGAATGGTTTAATGAATATTCTAGGTTTGTCTAAGGTTACCATTTTCAATATTTCAATCCACATGGTACAATGTTTTAGTCTAGGACAACTATTTATTTAGATTTTGTGAAATAATGCAAGTGTTAAAACACAAGGTGAAGACACTATGATATTCAACGATGCCAAGAGACAAAGCATAAGTTTTGACTAGAAAAGGTGCTAAAGGACTAATTGAAGGTGTTGAAACAATGCAAACATGGATAGATGAGATGTAAATGCTAAACTAGGGAACTTGATTGTGTTAAAAGATTTAGCAAGAGATATTCAAACACAAAGACACAACATCTAACTTGAACTTTTAGGGTGTAAGGTTGAGTAGATTTTACTATTTTTCACATGCAAATATGCCAAACACTTGAGCACATTCCTAAATTTTTCAAGTAGGTGTGTCAATTAGAGTGGGCCGACAACCAAAGATAATACTATCTACCTATGAATAGATAGTTAGGGAAATTCATATAAACATGAATTCCTTTGTCAATGGTGATCAAAATAATTTACCTTGATTATCTCTATCTCACCACATGGAAGTACATCATGAGTAAATTTGGAGTATGATACGCATCCTCTACACCACACTAATTAAAAATTGAAAGGTCTTATCTAGGCTTCACAATTTCTCTAAGGGAGCCCTCAAAATACTACAAAGGTATGTGAGACACAATTCGTGAACACTAGCCCATCTACGATCATGGGTTGTGAGCTAACTACTCAAACCAACCCTTCACCTTGTGTCCTAAATCACTAAAGGTCCTGAAGATGTTCCAAACATAACATGACTAGATTGAGGTACAACTTTCATTCTCCCCCCTTGTATACCACGTTGGAATGTGTGGTTGATTTCATCCCTTAGACTGTGATTAAATCTCCAAGAAGGACTCCTATTGGGAAAGGTTAGTGCTAGATTTTTTAATCCTCAAAATTGCACTATGTGAGGGGAGAGCATACACACAAGCTAGCACATCTTAAGATCTAGTCTAAAATGAAAAGGGGAGTGTGAGGTTTTTAATCCCCAAGATCATCCTAGGCACAAGGGCGGAGCATACACCAATCACACTTCCACAAACACAACAAAGTAATATTTACTAACCTTTACTTTAATTTAGTGCAACAAAACTAGTGGAAAATATATATCTTTTACTAATGAACCTACAAATATTTGTTAGTAATTTTGACTTTTTTTTTAATCTTTGATTGGCATGAGACAGGCTCCACCACTTGGTTAGTAGAAAAATTCTTAGTTCAAAATGAAAAGACCATAGATAAACAAATAGAAACAATAAAAGTGTTTAATGATAGGGAACAAGCACCAATACATAGAGCACAAAAGTTGAACAACTTAAGCGGTGTTCAATGAAAGTGCGTCTCTAACAAAAATGATAGAAAGAAAAAAAAATGGAAAGATATAACTAAGACACAAGTGCTAATTCACAAGGTGGAAGTGCCAAATTATGGAGGCACCATTCCACAAACCAAAAGCACTATATCAATCTTTCTTGCAAGAAAAAAATGACAATTCTTGCAAAACAAAAGCTACAAACACAAGAAAGAGGTTAAAATTTACTTAACATATGACAAAAATAGAAAATAGATTAAAACCATCTACAAACAAATAGAAAATAAAAAGGAAAATTTTAAAAATAGAAAATAAAAGTTCTAATCTACAATGCAAAAGTGTTATGAGATGTAAATGTTAAACTAGGCATGGAGGTGCCACTCCCAAAGCGAAGGTACTAAGACGTAGATTGAAGGCACTTATTTTGTAACCTGGGACATAAAAACTTTCAACAGAAACTCACAGAGTTGTTAGTTTTCAAGGATGTGGATTCCACCAGACGTGCCAAAATAAAGATAAATAAAATGTAAAAGACACAAATAGTAAGATGAATGCAATAAACTTACCTTGTTTACATTCTCATCTCTTGGATTGAATTGAAGTAGATGCACCCTTCTCCACTTGATTTTCTCTTCTCAAATTATTTAGTTGTGGGTTTCTCTCCAATGTAGCATAATCTTGGCATCAAAGAGATTTTCAATGGTGGTCAATTAGCATAAATTTAACATAGATTGATTGGTGAAAAGGAATGGACAAGGCTCCAATTTATACATTTTTGGTGGTTAAAATGGATGGTTGAGATGGATTGTGAGATGGAGGGCTAGGATTTCATGGAAAGATGGAGTTTTAGCCTTGTGATATTCACAAGGTGGGGGCTTAAGAAAATGGCATGTGGTAAGGAGAAGAGAGCAAGTGTGGTCACATATGTGTGAGCACACATTGGAAAGAACATGAGTTTGACAAGTGGGATAGAAATGAAAAATTTAAGAGGGTGGAAATCAATGAGTGGCATGTGGATAGAAGGGAAAAGTGTAGGGTGGCTACACATTTATGAGAGGATCTCACACATGTGTTAGCAACCAATAGAAGATTTTGGTCAAAGATGAGGTGGAATGAGATGGTGACTTGTGTATGTTCACACGTGTGAACATTAAAGAGGGTTGGGGGTGCTTGTCACCTGATGGCAAGTTTGGGGATTTGGAAGAATTTTTAATAGAAGAAAATATTAATGTTGATTAGCATGGATTAATTAATTAATCAAGTTTAGAAGAATTAATGAGTGGGAGCTAACGTTGGACTAATGAAATTAATCAACCTTCAAAAGAAGGGGGAAACATAATAAATTGAAAAAAGTTTAAATAATCATGGAGATAAATAATAATTAAATAAATAATTAATTATTTAATTAATTACAAAAAATTAGAAAATTATGAATTGAAGCAACTAATTAATTAATTATGTGATGAGATTGATTTTTGGGTATCTACACATGGTACTTATAAACCATCATGCTCTCCTTTTTATGCTTCCTTCTTGTCATCTTCTATAATTAGGCCTAAGACTCCTACTTAGACTTTGGAATATTTGAACATTAACATGGGGACACATTAGCAATTTCTCAAGAGTTATATTATGCTCCTTCCCTCGTATTCCTTTTAGAAATGGGAAGGTATCTGTTGATGGTCAAAATGGTACAGCAACAGTTAAACAGAATATTGCTATTTCGTTTCTCCTGAAAGAGAAAGATAACACATGGATATCTTAGCTCCCAAGGTCTTTGTAGTTGGTTCTCAACTGTGCTGATGTCCCTTAGTGGTCAATGTAACAATAATGTTCAAGGGGCCTGCTGGTGTGAGCTTCTGAATTGTTCTAAGATCAAGCATGAATTTAAACCTACTCTAACCAGGGGTTTTAAAGAAACATAAAAAGATGGGTCAGAGCTTTAGGACAGAAAAGAGTGATAATTCACCTATCTTAACCAAACTTGTTATCCTTCAAGGAATTGTAAACTAAAACTAAAGAACAAAATTAACTTGTGATTAACACAGTTGTATTCATTCACAGTGTTGATTTCTACAACAGAGTACTAGTTACCATTTTAAATAAAACACCAAAATAACATTCCATTCCTTGAAGGTTTCACAAATCAAATGATTAACTTAAGACAAACAACATTCTGAAACACAATATGAAGTAGATTAGGATCTGGTTGCTTCTAATGTTAATGAAACAGATAAGCAACACTTACAAAGCTGGTACAATCACCAGTGTACAGAAAATCTATGACTCCAAATTGTTTCCATTTATATTAAGAAAACTTGAAAGATACATTGTAGGCTTCTGCTGAATCTAACTCCTATCCTAAGAAGACAAAAGAAGCTCCTATTACAAAGAATCAGGATGCAATTATGTCTCCTCTATCTTTCCTCTACTTCTCTATGTATTCTAAAAACTTCTTCTAACCCTTTACAAAGAGGCAAGAATGCCATATATACAGAGTGTACCAAAAAGAATGCATTGTCCCCCTGCATTAGGGTTTACAAAATATCTGCTTTTAGGAGGGTTGGCTCTCAGATCTTTATGAAGAGTCAATGGTGTATTAAATGTGAAGCCTTGTTGTCCATGTCAATGATGGCTTGACCTCAGGAGGAGCCTTCAAATATTTTGTAGCTGCAGCCTTTACTCCTGGTATCTGTGTCTATCTTTCAACTCCTTCGAAGGGTAGCCTTGAATGCTCAAAAGTATTTTGCCATTAATACTGATCTACCTCTCACCAGTGGTCACTACAGTTGTCCCTTTGACTCGTGGTTTTTTCTTCTTTTCTTCAGCCCCCTTAGTGCTTCGGACCCTTCTGCACGTTGACCATCCCCTAGAAGCAGAGCATCGGGCTTCCCCTTTAGATCTGGATACCATCGTTCCCAAGTTGATCCGTCAACTCATGATCTCAGAATGAATACATCTCGTTCACATTCTGCAAACTTCCTCCATAGGAATAGTCAATTAGTCAAGTTGTCGCTGGTCCGCCTTCTTAGCTTCTCCTGATTGGTTAGACATATGCCATGCCAGATTCCCAAGCAGTCAAAGGTCATTCGAATGGAATCGCATGTCGGTGAGACACTCATCGTTTCTCCACGATGAGATTATATCTCCTCTAGCAACTATCGGCATAGCGGGTGACAGTTCGATGAGACCTTTCGGTGAGCTGCAGAAGTCATATCGATATCCTTTTTTATCACTGAGACTTCACTTCATTGGTGGGACATCATAGCGAGGCTAGACCTTTCTACTCGGAATCTCACCGATCTCTTCCTTATTCTCCGGGCACGAGTTCCTTTTCCTTTCGACAAGACCTCTAAATCGGAAAAAGGTCATGGAAAATTCCCCTCAGCTATACCGATATCCCCTTCTACTAGTAAATCCATCACTGTTGGCAGGAGATAAGATGGTCATCAAGACCTTATGTCAAGCCCCCTTCTCTCAGCGAGCACATCCTGTATTGGCAAGACCTTACCAGGTCAACAAGACCTCATGGCGATGTCTTCTTTTTCTCCCCGAGCTCGAGCTTCTTCTACTTCGTAGAGACTTCTTCAAGTCGATGGGATGTCACAGCGAGGCTCAGGATCCTTTGGTGAGCTCATTTCTTATGTTGGGGAGACCTCCGTCAGTCGGGAAGACTTCTTGTCGAAACCACAACCCTTCAATGAGAGATCCCCGAGTCGCTGAGACCTTTCATCGAGCACACTTCATTATACCGAAGGGAGAAATCATGTTGGAAAGACCCCTTTCTTGTCGGTGTGACCTTACAGCAAACCTCCCTTTTCCTCTCAGCAAGCACATGGCAAGTCAGCAAGACACCTTGCTGAGCCCTAGATCCTTTAGCGAGCTCATTCTATCGACAAGACTTTCATGATCGGGGAGACTTTTCACCGCATTCATCCCATTTCACCAAGACATTTCGTAGTCGCCCAGACATCACACTGAGTGCAAACTTTCTCCAAGCTCATCTTACTCCTTCAGCGAGACAATTGGCCTTCAGCGAAACATTATGCCGATACTAACCCCTGTCACTGAGAGCTTCGTTCTTCGCCGAGACCTCACTCCGACGTCCTGGCCTATCGGTGAGGCCCTCCGAGGTCACCGAAACCCTTCGGCAAACAAAAATCTTCTCTGATGCCCCTCTAACTCGGAAAAAGTTCACCCTATCGGTGAAACTTCTTATCGACGCCACCTATTGTCTCTAAGACCCCCTTGTAGTCATACTGATATGAATTCTTTGTTCCCATGCGTTGTTGTAACACTCTCTTGTCGAGGAGACGTCACATAGACATTTTATGTCTTCACCAAAAAATATCCATATGTCCACTTTTGGTCGTCATGACAATCTCATTCTCTCCCTAATGAAGCAATATGTCGGTGTGACAAAATGGGTCGAGCAGACTGGAGGACCTCATACCGATAGAATCCCTTTTGTGCTCCGTCGGCGAGACTAGATGCACTCACCAAGACACTTCTCTGCCGCAAAAGTTTCTCACTGAGATGTATATCCTCATCGGTGGTTGGCAAGACATAAAGCACTCGGCAAGACCACACACTGAAGACACAACTCTTGCCAAATTGTATCCCCCTGCCGTCGATTGGTGAGACATGAAGATCTCGCCAAGACTTTTCTTCGAAGGATACTTTCATGCCGATGGGAAACTCTTAGTTGCTAGGACAATGATTGATGTCTTGCCGATAGGTATCTGCATGTGAATTCCGATCGTTGTGACATCCCTGAGGCCTTGCCGATAGGCAACACAGACGCCTATTAACAAAATGCACTGGTAGTCAACAAGACATCTGCAAGGTCTTGCCGACTTTCTTCTTAGAGGAAAATTATGACGAACTGGATTAAGGAATACATTCCAACAGAGCTCCTTTGGAAAATATCATCATGTGTGTGATTTGATCCTACAAAATAGAGTCCCCATCAATCCTCAGAAGCACATAAGATATATTATCCTAAGATACACTATTGTCCATGATAATGTCATTCAATTTCCAACAAGAAGAAAACCAACTCAAGCTGAAACAGAACCAAAATTTAATAGAACTAGCAAACAACTCAAGAAGAAAATAGAAGAACCCCAAGAGCAAAAGCAAATAATAGAAGCAAAGAAACTAAAAAGAAAGGGGGACCCATTTTGTTCCAGAATTAAATGGGTTGGTTATGCAAGGCATAACAAATGGCGACTCAGCTGGGAAAATGGTTTAACCATTTTCATGAAACTGAAGGATTCAGCTACCTAGAACTCCTAGTTCATGAACATCACAATTCTAGTTGGCTCAGTTATAACAACTAAGGTTGAGCTAGAATCTCAAATGTAAATCATCACTGGCTACCCCTTAAATCCATGTGTGTGCTTGGTTGTGCATCACTCTTTTGTAAAGTTTTCTTCACCTTTCAAACAACAATGTGCAAGATTTGAGCTACATGAGTTGATTCCCTTTAACTATTGTGCAATGATATCCTAGGCATTGCTCTTCTGCCAGTTAGGCATCCATAGCCCCGACAGAGATACCTCTAGTTTCATCACAGCATTGCTCTACTACCAGTTAGACGTCCATAGCCCCGATAGAGATACTGGAATCACCCATTCATATTGAGTCTTTTTTTTCTCTTTAGATAATTCTTTTCTTTTTCTTTTCTGTTTTCTCTTGGAGTTTCAGATATTTCATTTAATTCTTTCTCAATATGTCAGATGTTTGACATTTGATCTGGGTTGAAAACTACCATGGACCTCATAACAGCAATTGGGAGAACGTATTTTTCACTCAAATCTTACAACACTATCATCCTAGGACAAATATACCATTACAAGAGGAGATGATCTTAATGATTTGTGACAGATTTAGGGGAGCTAATGAAGGTCATTTAATTTGCACCTTGTTTTCAAAACCTTCCACAACTCTTATTGACAATGGGCATAAAGCAAAAGTTTAGGACAAAATCACCCAATTAGCAAACCTGAAAATACCTAAGCCATTTCTCTCCTAACGACCAAAGTATGCTCAAGATAATAGCCCCCACTTTAAGATGAGAAAGAATAGGTAAACCCCAAAGAACAAAACAAAAACAAAAACAAAAAGAATAAAGGAAACAGAAAGACCGACAGAAAAGACAAACAAACCAACAGCACATTATTTACAAACAAGAAAGAAAATTACTTACACAAAGAGCAGCAAATTATTCACAAAAAAAGAGTTATTTACACACAGAAATTATTTACAAGCAAAAACTATTTACACGGATGCATCACCCAGCAAAAGTACCAACTTCACGACTCAAAATAGTATTTTAGAAATTGTCCATTGACAGGCAAGGGAACAGGTTCTCCAGTTAAACTACTCAATAGGAAAGCATTTTCTCCTAGGATCTCAGCAATCTAATAAGGACCCAACCAGAGCTTATCAAATTTCTGGTGACTGCCCTTCTTTTCACTGGCTTTATCCCACAACAACACAAAGTCTGATATCCTAAAATCTTTGATTTTGGCTCTTTTGTCAAACCAACGCTTGACAACAGCCTAGTGCCTAAAGAATTGTTGCAAGGCGTCATCTCTTTGTTCTTCTAATTTCAATAAGGCAGCTAACCTTACTTCTATCCTACTATCACTAGAGTAGAATTTATGCATGAACTCAAGCATAGGTATTTGTAGATGGATAGGGAACACAGGCTCTTGGCCATATACTAGCTTGAATGGTGAGGTCTTTAAGGAAGCCTTGATTCTAGTTCTATCTGACCATAATGCAAATCTTAGCTGAGTATGCTAGTCTCTAGGATTGTTTTCTAATAGTTTCTTAATTACCCCTAAGAGATTCTTGTTGGTTAATTTTGCAACTCCATTGCCTTGTGGGTAATAGTTTGAAGAATATTTTAAAATAATTTTGTGATCGTAAGCCCATGAAATGAATTTAGCAAAAGAAAAGGAAGAGCCATTGTCACATACCAATGTGAAGGGTACTCCAAACCTGGTGGTGATGCATTCGGTGAGGAACTTGATCACTACCTTTGTTGTGCTATTCTTGCAGGGTATAGCCTTTGTCCACCTTGTGTAGTAATCAGTAGCAGTCAAAATAAACTTGTGTCCTGCAGAAGAATTCGGGTTAATTACCCCAATAAAATCCAGTGCCCATTGGGCGAATGGCCTCACCTCGTAGACGGGCTACAATGGCATGGCTAAATGGAATTCTTTAGATACAGAGATCTGACATATGTGACATGTTCTTACATGTTGATAGGCGTCTTTGAATACACACGGCCAGTAATAACCAGATCTGAGGATCTAGTGTGCCAATGAGTCTGCAGACCCATGACCTGTGCCATGTTTCCCATGAAACTCAGAGATCACATGTTTAGCCTCTTGCTGATCAAGGTATCGTAGGTACACTCCTTCAAAATTCTTCCTGTATAGCAACCCTCCTTTGAGCATGTAATGAGAACTCTTCATTCTTAGTGCTCTCCTTTGAGTTGCATTCATTCCCTTTGGACACCGATTATTGAGCATAAAGCAAATGGTATCAGCATACTAAGGGTCGTTAGAGAAAGACTGGGTCGTGTATTGCTGACAGATGATGTTGTCGCCAGCGTTCACCGTGGACTGAGACAAGCCTGTACCCCTGACTAGTTTCATAGGTTGTATCTCCAGATTGAATTCTTGCAAGATGGCCATCCATTTCCCTCTTCTTTCTCCTAGCTCACTCTGCATAAGTAAAGACTTCACAGCAGCGTCAAGAACTACAGTGATGATTTGGCTTTGGAGAATGTAATGTCAGAACTTCTTGACAACCTTGACCAGCGCAAAGGCTTGCTTCTTGAAAGGCGGGTACTTAACTTTAGCATTTTTGAATGGAGAGCTCATGAAAGCAATCGGTCTCTCCTCTGCCTCCTCTCTTCGTCGAGTTAATATAGCTACGCAGGAATGTTTAGAAGCAAAAGAAAAGATATAAAATAGTCTCAAGTAGTCAGGGCTGGTAAGAACGGGCGCTTCTGAAATGGATCACTTGATTTGTGAAAACGCGGCCTTTGCCTCCTCAGTCCACTATGTTTTAGTGTCTTTCTTCATCATTTCATTCAGAGGTTTTACAATTTCTGCAAAGCCTGTAATAAACTTTCTCACAAAATTGATCTTCCCGAAGAAAGACCTCATTTCTTTATTGCTTCCTGGCCTAGTGATCTTCAGAATGGACTCAACTCGATTTGGGTTGATTGATATTCCTCTTTTAGAAATTACGTGTCCCAAAAGCTTCCCTTCAAAAACTCCGAACACACATTTTTTAGGATTCAAGGAGACTCCATACTGGATACATCTTTGAATAATTTTGGCTAAGTTGGCAGCATGGTTCAGTCGATCTTTGCAGAATACTGTCAGGTTGTCCATGTAAACAATAATGCATTTACTAGTTAGATCCTTGAATGCTATGTCCATGGTGTGTTGGAAAGTTGCCCTAGTGTTTATCAGACCGAATGGCATCCTTCTGTGTGCAAACCTTCCCCACTTTGTAGTGAATGTTGTCTTCATCATGTCTTCACAGTTAACCATTACCTTATTGTATCTAGAGTAACCGTCTAGGAAGGATATCATCTGAGATCCATTGGCAATCTACAAGACTTCGTCTAGAGAAGGAAGTGGGTAATTATCTTTTTCTGAGGCTTTATTCAGATTCCTGAAGTCGACACATAGCCTAATCTCTCTGTTTTTCTTACGGACTGGGACCAAGTTAGCCATCCATGTTGAGTGGCGTATAGGGAAGATTATCCTTGCCTAAAGTAATTTCTGAACCTCTTTGAAGATCAATGGTTCAATCAAGGCGTTGACAGGGCACTGTTTTTGTCGAAATGGCTTGGCTTCGAGCTTTAGAGGGATAGTATGAATCATTATAGAGGCATCAAATGTATTTAGGTCTTCATATCCCCAGGCTGTGGCAGCAATATCCTTCTTTAATGCCCTCAGTATATCTTTTCTTATTGCTTCAGGGTAGGCTTTCCCTATGTAGGCATTCCTTTCAGGGCTAGAATCATCTAGGTTAACAATTTCATATTCGCCTCCCTTATCTTCAGCTGACATCTTGTCTCGAGCCCTTGGGTCTAAATCAAAAATTCTTTCCAAGGCCACCATTCCCTTGGGAATGTTATTACCTTTTAGATTGAGGACCCCTTCTGTATCACATTCTTCAGGGTTCTAATCCCCTTGATCTTTGTTAGACTCATCAATAATTTTCCCCTCAAAAACATCCGAGCTTGCTAAGAAAGCTAGAATATGTTGGTCATCATCAAAGACTTGAAAGTTCATGATATTATCTGGAATTGTAGGGGTGGAAATTAATTCAATTGATAATTTCTTAAGCTTGGAGCCTTGCATAGGTTCCAGGGTACTTGCAGCAACAGCTAATGATTCAGCTATCTGATTTTCTTCTCTAGGGATTAAGCTAATCCCAAAGGCATCAAAGTCTTTGATCAGGTTCCATACCATGTTTCTATATGCTGCCAGCCTTCTATTGTGACATGTGTACTGGCTACGTACTTGCTTGATAACAATTTCTGAATCTCCTTTGACCATCAAGGCAATGACCTTCTTCTTATGTGCAAACATCAGTCCCTGTGCTAGAGCTTCATATTTTGCTACGTTGTTTGTGCATCCAAATTACAACATGTAAGAAGCAAGGAAGGTTTTCCCTTTTAGGCTGGTTAGTTCAATCCCAACGCCTAAGCCTGCTTTGGATTTAGATCCATCAAATGTGAGGGTCCACAGCTGATCATGGGTTGGAGTTGGTCCTTTTGAGGTCATGGTGGGCACTTGGGTAGAATGAGCCAGGGGTGGGACTACTTGATCTTTTGCATCAGATATAGGGAATGGGTGTTCAACCAGTTCCTTAGGTGTAATTTCCAATTGTTGCACAGATATATCATATAATCTGTGGCTATCCTTTTGATGGCCAGTCGTATCTTTGATTAATCCCCAGGGTTTTGGGGTATTTGTCAGTGCAGGGATGTCAAATAAACCTTGGGGTTGTTCCTTATCAATAAACTGATTTGGAAATGTGTCTGGGGTAGGTTCAATTTGAGAAGGAACTTCGTTTGAAGGTATCCTATCTCTGGTTAACATTATCACTTCCTTGGCTTCAAACAAGAAGTGATCTGTAATGGCCTCAGGGTGACTTGAGCTAGCTTCTCTACCTTGGGAAACATGATTTAAAATACTAATGTAAGGTTGGCAAGTCAATTCAGAATGATTTTGGTAATGCACCCTGCACCAATTAGGGAGTAGAAGACTTTGCAAATTGATGTCTTCCCCCAAGACCAATTGATCCTGTTGTAGCTTGTTGATCAATGCTTGTTGGTTTTCATTAATCACATAATCAGGGAACTTTTGTATTGGCAATTCTTTAGGATCAAGAACATAAAAGGTTAAGATTTCCTCTCTTTTATAAACCCCTATCCCAGTTTCGAAATAGGCTATCTCATTGGGGCAATCATATTCAATGATGATATGCTTGAGGCAGGGTTCACTTTCAATCCTAATTTGTGTGGGAATTCCCTTCCATAGTAGCCACATATGTGAAAATTCATGGGAGAGATACCCCCCTATACCTTTCATCAAATCTATACTTAGCAGCATACCATAGGTCTCGAGAATGTCTGCTACTTGAATGTCTATGTTGGTTTGAACCCTGGGATCTGATCCTACTTGCACATGTATGTTTCTTAATTCCCCCACCACATTAACCTTTGTTTTTTCAAGTTGGATGACCTTCTTGTTTGTCTGAATGGGGTTTAAACCCAATTTCCTACATATAGAAAATGGCATAGCATTGCCAGAAGCCCCTGAATCCAACAAACAATTATGTAGGTTCTTCCCACAAATTCTTAAACTCAAAAGAAATGGTGGAGTACCTACCTTGTTTCTGTACAAGGTTGTGTTCACGTCCCCAGCAGGTGCCACCTTATTCTTTCCTTTTGATTTGTTAGCTTGTTCCAAAGCTTTTAGCACTATCTCCCTTTGAGCAGGGCACCACTTTAAGATGTCAAAATATGACAGAATTTTTCTGCTTCTACATCTCAGAAATAATATCAAATTTTGTATTATAACTTGGATTACTTTTGAAAACACCAGAGGGATTACCCTTGTTATGGAAATCAGGTGAGCCTTTTGGTGGAGGAGGGTTATTATCAGCACTTTAATTTGGAGGCACCATGTGATTAGGTGGCGCTGATGAGGTGAATGGACCCTTATTCTAATTTCTCAAGAAATGTCCTTTTTTTAGAAAGGCTTGGGCATCATATGAATCTTCCTCTGGTTCATTCTCCTCTTGCCTTGGGAATGAAGGTTCCTCCTCAAAGAGGTCATAAGTCATTTTTGTATCTACTGAGCCGCCTTCTTCGTTTGAATTTCCTTGGAAGGTTTGAGCATCTACCTATGCCATCTTGACAACTTTTTCCATTTTAGGGCAGTTCACCTCGGAATGGGTTGCAGTATCATGCAGCCTGCACCAATTAGTCATAAAATTGAGGTCAGCCACATTTGCAGTATGTGATCTCTCCTCAATAGCTTGATAGTTGTGTGAAACTCCACCATTATTGGGCCCTGTATTCCACTGTTTGTTGTTATTTGGCCTTTGGTTATACCCTCTATTTTGATTTTGATACCCTCGGTTAGAGGAGTTTTGGCCCTGATAACCCCTTTGGTTGTAATTGTTATGATTCTAATAGTTACCCTGATTGTTGTTGTTTTGATTAGGGTAGTTACCTTGGTTTTGGGATGGGTTCAATCAAGTTGAGCCATGTCATTTGTGACTTGGGACAACATTTTCTTCAAGGTTTCTACCTCATTTGTAAGTTGAACTATTTTTTCACTTTCCACACTTTTAGCAACAGGTGGCTGACCATCATGACTTGGTGTTCCAACTTGGTTGTGATGACCTTATGGACTTTGAGGAACCTATGGTTGTTGGAGGAAATCAGGGGTTCCATTAGCAAAGAATGGAACAAGTGGTTGAGTTTGTAACTCAAACATGGGTCCATAATGGGAAGGAGACATTCCTAAGATAGTATTGAATAGAGGGGTTGGACTATGCATTTGATATCCTATTGAAGGGAAACCTCCTCGTAGACTTCCTTGTTGAGAACTAATTTGTTGTTGCAGCTTGATAGCTAGATGATAGACCTTGGATAGAGAATCAATATCAGCTGGTTGATCAATAAGTCCTTTGTAGGAACAAGCCAAGCAAGGGGTCTATAACTCTAAAATAAGCTTGAATGGCACTATTCTCAGTGACTAGATAGGGGTCTTGCAATCTCCTGTACATTCGTTGGAATCTGGTATTGAACAAGGGAAAGGGTTCACAAGGCTCCTTCTTAATAGTAGCAAATTGGTGGTATAAAAGAGCTGGATCCACATAAACCCTGAACTGATTGATAAAGGCATTTTCCAAATGTGTCCAGGTCAGGATGGAACCTTGAGGAAGATTAAGGTACCAATTGTATGCCATATCCCCTAAGGAGTAAGGGAACAACCTACAAACTATATCATGGTGAGCTATTTGAGCTCTAGTACAAGCATCCTTAAAAGCTTGTATGTGCTCCTCAGCACTCCTTGATTCACCATGAATGTACTTGGGGCAGAATTTCTCAGGGTTCTTGGGCATATCGTGAAAACCTCCAGGAATAGTCCCCAATGGAGAGAGATTATTCTGAAAGAATGCCATTGGTGGCGGTGGTGGTGGTTGAGCCAGTTGTTGTATGGGTTGAACTAGCTGTGATGATAATTGAGATGGATTCGATGATGGATTAATAGGTACCCACTGGGGTATTGGTGAAAATCCTGGTGGAGTGAGCGGAGTTGATAAGGGTGGTATGATAGTTGAGCCAGTCTTATGACTCTTGTGTCTTATTGGGGTCTTGAGTTCTATGAAAGGTGATGGATTTTTAGTTGATCGAAGAACTCTATGGGGCCTTTTTGGGGAGGAAAACCCAGTTTTATCCATTTTTCCCTTCTAGGCACTCCTTCTAGCGCCAGCTCCTGTTGATGGTCAAAATGGCACAACAACAGTTAAACAGAATATTGCTATTTTGTTTTTCCTGAAAGAGAAAGATAACACATGGATATCTTAGCTCCCAAGGTCTTTGTAGTTGGTTCTCAACTATGCTGATGTCCCTCAGTGGTCAATGTAACAGTAATGTCCAAGGGGCCTGCTAGTGTGAGCTTTTGGATTGTTCTAAGATCAAGCATGAATTTAAACCTACTCTAACCAGGGGTTTTAAAGAAACATAAAAAGATGGGTCAAAGCTTTAGGACAGAAAAGAGTGATAATTCACCTATCTTAACCAGACTTGTTATCCTTCAAGGAATTGTAAACTAAAACTGAAGAACAAAATTAACTTGTGATTAACACATAGTTGTATTCATTCATAGTGTTGATTTCTACAACAAAGTACTAGTTACCATTTTAAATAAAACACCAAAATAACATTCCATTCCTTGAAGGTTTCACAAATCAAATGATTAACTTAAGACAAACACCATTCTGAAACACAATCTGAAGTAGATTAGGATCTAGTTGCTTCTACTATTAATGAAACGCATAAGCAACACTTACAAAGCTGGCACAATCACTAGTGTACAAAAAATCTATGACTCCAAATTGTTTCCGTTTATATTAAGAAAACTTGAAAGATACATTACAGGCTTCTGTTGAATCTAACTCCTATCCTAAGAAGACAAACGAAACTCCTATTACAAAGAATCAGGATACAGTTCTGTCTCCTCTATCTTTCCTCTACTTCTCTATGTATTCTAAAAACTTCTTCTAACCCTTTACAAAGAGGCAAGAATGCCATATATACAGAGTGTACCAAAAAGAATTTGTTGTCCCCCTACATTAGGGTTTACAAAATATTTGCTTTTAGGAGGGTCGACTCTCAGATCATTATGAAGAGAGTCAATGTTGTATTCAATGTGAAGCCCTGCTATCCATTTCGATGATGGCTTGACCTCAAGAGGAGCCTTCAGATCTTTTGTAGCTGCAACCTTTACTCCTGGTATCCATGTCTATCTTGCAACTCCTTCGAAGGGCGGCCTTGAATGCTCAAAAGTCTTTTTCCATTAATACTGATCTACCTCTTGCTAGTGGTCACTATAGCTGTCCCTGTGACTCATGGTTGTTTCTTATTTTCTTCGTTCCCCTTAGTGCTCCGGACCCTTCTGCACGTTGACCATCCCCTAGAAGCAAAGCATCGGGCTTCCCCTTTAGATCTGGATACCATCATTCCTGAGTTGATCCATCAGCTCATGATCTCAGAATGAATACATGTCGTTCGCATTCTGCAAATTTCCTCCACAGGAATAGTCAATTAGTCAAGCTGTCACTGGTCTGTCTTCTTAGCTTCTCCTGATTGGTTAGACATACACCACGCCAGATTCCCGAGCAGTCAAAGGTCATTCGAATGGAATCGCATGTCAGTGAGACACTCATCATGTCTCCTCGATGTGATTATATCTCCTCTAGCAACTATTGGCATAGCGGGTGACAGTCGATGAGACCTTTCGGCGAGCTGTAGAAGTCATATCGATATCCTTTTTTATCGCTGAGACTTCACTTCGTTGGTGGGACGTCATAGCGAGGCCGACTTCACTTCGTTGGTGGGACGTCATAGCGAGGCCAGACCTTTCTACTCAAAATCTCCCAGATCTCTTCCTTATTCTCTGGGCTCAAGTTCCTTTTCCTTTCGACAAGACCTCTGAATCAGCAAAAGGTCATGGCGAATTCCCCTCGACTATACCGATATCCCCTTCTATTGGTTAATCCATCGCTATCGGCAAGAGATAAGACGGTCATCAAGACCTTATGTCGAGCCTCCTTCTCTTAGTGAGCACATCCTGTATCGGCAAGACCCTACCAGGTCGGCGAGACCTCATGGCAATGTCTTCTTTTTCTCCCCGAGCTCAAGCTTCTACTTTAGAGAGACTTCTTCAAGTCGATGGGATGTCACGACAAGGCTCGGGATCCTTTGGCAAGCTCATTTCTTATGTCGGGAGACCTCTGTCAATCGGGAAGACCTCTTGCCGAAACCACAACCCGTCGGTGAGAGATCCCTAGGTCGCCGAGACCTTTCATCAAGCACACTTCATTATACCGAAGGGAGAAATCGTGTCGGCGAGACCCCTTTCTTGTCGATGTGACCTTATAGAAAACCCCCTTTTCCTCTCGGCGAGCACATGGCAAGTCGGGGAGACACCTTGTCGAGCCCTAGATCCTTCAGCGAGCTCGTTCCATCGGCAAGACTTTCATGATCGGGGAGACTTTTCACCGCATTCATCTCGTTTCGCCGAGACATTTCGCAGTCACCCAGACATCACACCGAGTGCAAACTTTCTCCGGGCTCATCTTACTCCTTCGACAAGACAATCGGCCTTCGGCGAAACATTATGCCGATACTAACCACTGTCGCCGAGAGCTTCGTTCTTCGCCGAGACCTCACTCCGACGTCCTAGCCTATTGGTGAGACCCTCCGAAGTTGCCGAGACCCTTCGGCGAACAAAAATATTTTCTCTGATGCCCCTCTAATTCTGCAAGAGTTCACCCTGTCGGTGAAACTTCTTGCCGACGCCACCTGTTGTCACTAAGACCCCCTTGTAATCATACCGATATGCATTCTTTGTTTCACATGCGTCACTTAACATTCTCTTGTCGGGGAGACATCCCATAGACATTTTATGTCTTCGCCGAAAAATATCCATATGTCCACTTTTGGTCACCGTGACAATCTCATTCTCTCCCCGATGAAGCAATATGTCGGTGTGACAAAATGGGTCGGGCAGACTGCAGGACCTCATACCGATAGAATCCCTTTTGTGCTCCGTCGGCGAGACCAGATGCACTCGCCAAGACACTTCTCCGCCGCAAAAGTTTCTCACTGAGATGTATATCCTCATCAGTGGTCGACAAGACACAAAGCGCTCGGCAAGACCACACACCGAAGACACAACTCTTGTCGAAGTGTATTCCCCTGCCGCTGGTCGATGAGACATGAAGATCTGGCCAAGACCTTTCTCCGAAGGAGACTTTCATGCCGATGGGAAACTCTTAGTCACCGGGATGATGATTGATGTCTTGCCGATAGGTATTTGCATGTGAATTCCGATCGTTGTGACATCCCTAAGGTCTTGCCGATAGGCAACACAGACGCTTATTAACAAAATGCACTGGTAGTTGGCAAGACATCTGCAAGGTCTTGCCGACTTTCTTCTTAGAGGAAAATTATAACCAACTGGATTGAGGAATACATTCTAACAGAGCTCCCTTGGCAAATATCATCATGTGTGTGATTTGATCTTGCAAAATAAAGTCCCCATCAGTCCTCAAAAGCACATAAGATATATTATCCTAAGATACACTATTGTCTATGATAATGTCATTCAACTTCTAGCAAGAAGAAAACCAACTCAAGCTGAAACAGAACCAAAATTTAACAGAACCAGCAGACAACTCCTGAAGAAAACAAAAGAACCCCAAGAGCAAAAGCAAATAATAGAAGCAAAGAAACCAAAAAGAAAGGGGGACCCATTTTGTTCCAGAATTAAATGGGGTGGTTATGCAAGGCATAACAGTATCCTAATTATATCTTTGCTTTTATTTCTTCTTAGGTGGAGAAATGTTGTTTGGTGATCCTAAACCATCTTCAACATTCAGTGTTAAACATCTACCATTTGTGTAAGAAACTACATATTGAGGGGAGGCTACATGACCTCTATTCTCTCTATTCTAGGAGGGAGTTTTTCCTCACATGGCATTTTATCCTTCTCACTTCTTTTGAGGGTCACCTAAACCTTCTTTCTTCATCCTCTCTTAGGGGAATTTTTGTCCTATGAACATTTATTTTCTCTATTTATTTGATGAGTTCATTTTGTATATGGCTACATAATAGGCTACACAAGTGCAAGAACCCATTTCATCTATTCATATCCATCTATGTTAAGCTCATCAAGTATTATTAGTGCATATTTATTTTCTTGTATTTAATTTATTCTTCATTGTATATTTGCACCTAGACTAGGGTAAGCTTTCATCTCTTTTATCTTATTTACTATACATTTGATTGTCTTGATGGTGTAGCCTATATACCCACTTATATCTCATTATCAAACAATATTTTGTACACTTTATACACATTGACTATACATAATGCATTCTATTAATCTTATGATCTATTTGTATTTACCTTAAACCTCTTATTTTATATAAATAATATAATAAATTAATTACCAACTTTTAAAAAATATATTTCGTGAACACTAATCCTTAGATTAAAAACAACCCACTCAAATAAATTCAACACCAAGATTAAAAACAAAATAGATAATTTTGACCGTTACAAGTCTTATCAAAGCCTTGAATCTTGACTGATGCTTGTTTCAGATTCACGCGGCTAGTCCCTTTTATCCTTCCTTCCCTTCTACCCTTCCTAATGTGGGCGTCGAATATATAATTTTGACCGTTACAAGTCTGATCAAAGCCTTGAATCTTGACTGAGGATTTGTTTCAGATTCACACGGCTAGTCCTTTTTATCATTTCTTCCCTTTTACCCTTCCTAATGTGACGAGCGTCGAAGACTATCTATTTTTAGTATTTTGCATGGGTCCATCCATTATCTTGGCGGTTGCTGCAATTTGTGTACTTCTTACTCGAAAGAATCTTTACAGCTCCAAAGCTTCTCACAATCTGAGAGTGCCGCCGACATTTTGCGTTCATCTCAAGCAAACTAAAATATAATCGCAACCAAATACTATGCACCGTTGGGACAGACCCACATGAGTCAGATAATGACTAATAATCACGTCCAACTGTATTAACGGTTATCTTACTACAGGTTTTTATGAAAACAATTGGGTTATACAGTGTGGATTACAATTTTATTAAAGAATGTCTTTTTAAATTAAGTCATTTTCAAGTTTCACTGTTATATGTGGAAGATTTAATCCCTGTAAATTATCAATTAAAAACTGAACCTGACTTGAAAAAATAACAATCAAAAAACATAAAACATTCTCAGGAATTAAATTCAAACTATTAGCTAAACGCTACAACTAAACCACATCAACATCAATTAAGACAGAACAGGACGAAGAGAACATGATCGTTTGGGTAGGCCCAATATGATTCCAAGTATACAGTGCTGGGAAAGCGATGATAAAGATAATAAAATTGTAGCTTGTGGACCATCCATCCTTCTGCTACAATCCTGCCGGACAAACCTGATTTTTTTTGGAAGAGCTGGATGAGTGCCGGATGGACGTCAGTACGGCACATAAAGACAGAGGAGCACAAAATACTTTAAGCCAATATTGATCTGACCTCAAACTTTTGACTCTCGTGAATAGTTTTGATAAATACAGCACAAAACTTTGGCTTTCTCTCGTTGAGGTACAGAGAGAATCCAACCCACTCCATTGAACAACTCGTTGGTTTGTAATTCTATGTTAGAATATCGATTTTTTATAAACTCGCACCGACACATTTCGATGGCGCGATTTGTTGACGATCGCATCTCGCTTTCCAGGGACCCACCACACAACACGCGTTTCTCTTTGCTGGCAATGACAAAATCCCCCGCGTCATGCGAGACAAACCTTCTGCTGTTTGGAAACGGTCAGTCAATGGGATGAATTTAAGTGTCAGTAAATGGAAATTGTCAGGATTATTTATCCCTGGAAATGAATGACTCTGGCTGTCTACGGATAGAAGAATGTCCTGCATGGATAAACAATATGGGATTTGCATCCGTATTTAAGCAGGTGCTTCAATAGATACAGCCCGAAGTTTAGAAACGGGTATAGTAATTATTGTTCGATTTGCTTGTGGAGATCGAGCGTTTTAATCCTCTGTTTGCAGCAAATGTAGGGTTTGGCTTGTGATCTTACGAAGAGGCATTTCTAAAGTTTATTCAGTTGTTACAGAGATTTTCTTACCTTAACGATATCAGAACTTAATGATATGCTACAGTTTCTTGGAGTTTCAATTCAAATAGGTCCTTTATGAGATTCTTCTAGTTGAAATAAGTATACTTTCTATTAAAGTCGGTGTTAAGAGTATATTTTTCAAAAAAAATCTTAAAAATAGAGTAATGGAGGGAAATAGATGGTCAAAGGTTGTCTTTAAAGATGTCTAAATTAGAGGAACAAGTCGCAGATGAAGAAAATAGCAAGTGGATGAGCAAATGGTACAGCAAAACAGCAAGTGGATGAACAAATGGTACACTCACTTGAATGCATGTCTTAATATTAGGAGAGAAATGAAGGCTTTTGTTGTAGGTAAGTGTCACAAGTCTGAAGAAAAGGTATAAAAAGAAAGAAGAATTATTACCTTGAAGAATTTGACCACACTTCCAACCACCAACAAAAGGTCTATTTAGTGGCCAATATCCCTTGGACCACAAAAATTCCCATAGCTCTGTTAAAGACTGATTACCATCATTTTTGGTGTCAAATAGGTATATGTAAAAAGCCAAACAAAGTATGAGAAAAGAGAGTATGTATCTTTCGCACAGCTGGGACAGTGGAAACAGAAAAACACTTTATTTCAGAATGTAAAGCTTATAATGACATCCGAACTAAATCTACAAGTAATTTAGCAGAAGCTTCATTAGAAGATCTGTTCATCATGGAGTTGGTTGGAAAAATGGGAGAGTTTATTATTAAATTAAATGGCAGAAAATGAGCATTCTAAAGCAAAAATTGCAGGGTCCACTGTCTCATAGGCTTTCTGTGGCCTTGTTGAAACTTTGTTTTGAAAAAAATATGAATCGACTAAAACAAAAAGTAGATAATTTTTTGGAAGACGATTCCCTTAAAAATTATCTTATAGTCAAAGCCAACTTCTTGCTCTTGATTTATTTTGATAAATTATATCCAAAATAGGAACCAAACGCAGGCTGCCATTTTGTCAAACAGAACTTCCTTAATTACAACTTCTGCAAACTTCTTAGTCCACTGGACTCATAAACGAAGTAAACCAAACCAACACTGCCGTTTTGTCAAAAATAACTTCCTTGAAAAGATCTACTCTGTCAAAAAGATCTTTTCTTACAAAGTATCTGCACTTCTGCAAACTTTGTACTCCCCTGCCACAGCAACTTCTGCAACGCTGCTTCCTTTTACAGGAGAAGTTTATGTGATTTAAAGTTGTCAGGACAACATGCACCGTGCAACTAGGAGCAACAGCCCCCTCCATGGGATGCGTCATACTGCTATCATGTCAACTGGGTTTTTTACTAATTAGACTTGATCTTTTTACCCTTAAGTAATTATGGGTTTTGATCCAGTGTAGTTCCCATTGTAACATCCTGTCTCAACCAATGCACCCAACCTTACAAACACTGTTATATTAGCTATTGAATGCACCCAGCCCTCTACCAAAGATCTAACTCCTATTTTCTTGAGGAGTTCTACATTTTAGTGGTTGAGATAGAGCATCAGAATGCTAATGCACTCCCATTTCGATCACACCTCAACCACTGAAAACCATTGGGTAGCAAAACCACATGCTTCAAGGTCAAGGCAAAGTGAATAGGCAACAGATTGGGAGGATAATAGGTCAGGGGTGGGAGCAGGATCAGAGAGTTTGCAGCACCTTTAAAACATTTGGAAGACTTCTTTTCAAGAGCAGCACCATTTGGTCCCGAAAACATTAACGGGCAGTATTTTGATACTTGAAAATTGCTCAATTGGTCATGAAAACATTAACAGCCAGTGTTTTGATGCTGAAAATTGCTCAAGACCCCTCTGTAGGACCGCAAGTTAAAGTTCTACGTGTGTTAATGTGTGGAGGAAGAGTTTGAACCAAAGTTTCAGATCCCCTTCATTTAGGTTTGATTGACCCCCAAAAGTTTCAGGCACCCTTCATTAAGGTTTCATTAACCCCCAAAATTTTCAGACCCCCTCAAAAGCAATCTCATAAAGTTTGGAAGTCCCTCAGTCCAAATAAAAATTTGACAGAAATTTATCTCCTATAAAATAAACATTTTTTAATTTTCACCTCGCAACATTGCTAACTCTGTTGTCTAAAGAAAAAGGTTTCATTAACAATTACCTACAGGGAGAAAAATGAATTCTTGCCTCAGAACATTGATTAGTCTCGTGCTAATAATAGACTCACTCTTTGTGAAGCTACTTTCTGATTGCAAGAAAAACAATCAACATAATACTGCCACATAAAACAATTCAGCATTCTGTGACTATAACCCAATCACACACCCAGATCAAAGATATCTACACAGCAGTATCGTAACGTTCCTTGGATTCATCATGTTTATCTTCAAATTCATAAATGTTACCATGTTGATCTTAATCCACCTCATAAAATTTAACTGTCCAAGAAAATTTTACTAAAAGAACAAAATGGATTGTGGACATGATATCTTTAATTGTCAATAAGTAGCAACCATCTTGTCTGCATCTAGGACCTTATAAAATAACTTAATAAAATTGAAAACAAATAAAAATGCATCTTGCTTGGGTAGACTTTTGTCAGCAAAGAGAATGGCTGATATGTGGAAGCACGCACTTGATATGATCAAGAATATGCTTTGAAAAATCAAAATTTCAGTCTAAAATACTGTTTTCCTGAAAATAAATTGAAGGTGACGCTTAAAAATTTTAACAGTTCCCTTAAGAGAGAAAAATGAATTCTTGCCTCAGAACATTACTCAGTCTAGAGCTAATAATAGACTACTTGGTCTTTGTGAAGCTACTTTCTGATTGCAAGAAAAAGTATCAACATAATACATCCACATAAAAGCAATCAACATTCTGTGACTGTACCCCAATCATACACCCAGATCAAAGATATCTATCTACACAAATATATTGTAATGTTCCTTGGATTCATCGTGTTTATCTTCAAATACATAATCGTTACCATATTGATCTTAATCCACCTCACTATATTTACTTGTCCGATATTTGTCAATAAGTAACAACCATCTTGTCACCATCTAGCGCCTTACAAAAATACTTCATAAAATTGAAAATAAATAAAAATGCATCTTGCTTGGGTAGACTTTTGTCGGCAAAGAGAATGGCTGATATGTGGAAGCATACACTTGATATGATCAAGAATGCTTTAAAAAATCAAAATTTCAGTCTAAAATACTGTTTTCCTGAAAATAAATTGAATATGCTGGTTAGAAAATTCTGACCATACACCAATAACTTCAGCAAATCAATTATTATACATTCCAAAGATTGCATTTTATGTATGGCAAACTGTACTCCAGAGGAAAGAATTCACCATCAGCACTTTGCTCAGGCTTCACACTGAAGATCACCTTAACTCCCAGCAATTATCAAAATAGTAACAACATACAATTTTCATCAAACCTTCCACATTTCTTGTGGCAAGGAACCAAGGGAGGAAACATTTTTGCAGCATAGGTTGATCCAATAACCCATTTAACAGATCTACTCACTAAGGTTGCATAGCTGTAAGAAGATGTGATCATAGTTTACATATTTAGTCCAATGATGCTTGTACTTGCCAATTGCAATCTCCAGCCACGGTTTCATATTGCCATTATAATGTATCACTGCTGCCCTTTCAATTTCGGTTGAGCCGATATTAGGGTTATAACCAAGACCCAACACATGCCAAGATTTGTTCAAGACAAATCTCAAATTATAGAATGTGATCAGCCCAGGTGGCAAGGTACCTAGCTTCCATAACTGTCTATCCTTATTCTGAAAGAGAGAGAATGAAATTCGATTAATATCCACAGATAGCCTAACTACAATAATGAAACTCGAAAATACAAAAATTAGCAAATAGGATCTTAAAAAGAAATCAAAAAGCTAGAGAACTTTAGACTAACTTGAAGGTGTTGCATATATTAATATACATAAAAAAAATTCTAACAAAGCATGCATAATAAAGCTACACTCTACTTACCAATCTTTGCCATCTATGATAAATCCCTGTTATGTTCTGCTTTTTCCATTCTTCCAGATCAAATATGTTCATTCCATATGCCCAGCCACAGGCATTTGGATCAAAATTCTTTGCAATCAGAGGGTTTGAAAAGTTGAGATATTTGTCAAACCTGTGGAAGCTTTCTCCACATGTTTCAACAGCACTAATCACCTTCCCTTGCATATCTATTTCCCAGAGAGCAGTCAAATCCTTTTGCACCACAATATCGTCATCCAAAAAGAGGACTTTGTTGAGATTTGGAAAGATTTCTGGGAGGTAGAAACGAAGATGGTTGAGGATAGATAGATACTTTGGATTTCGATACTTCAAGTTGGAGTCTGCATTTGAATGGCGTATTCTAAAGTAATACTCCTTCATGGATGCAGACCCAAGCTGTCTTAAAACTGGACTATAACTAGAATTCAGCCATGTAAACTCATCAACAGTCTGAACCTGGATTGTTGCCTTCCCTGGAGGGTTTGCCAAGAACCACATTTTTATTGCTGGATAATTTAGCTTATCAGTCACCACATGAAATACATGCTTTTCTGGCTCCTGTTGTTTAAGACCAAAAAAGCACAGTCAATGAAACCTCAGATAATACATAAATCAGAGAGACTAATTTAGCTGTTTTCTAGATGCATTTTAATCTTTAACTGAAGAAAATAGGAATCTCTTACCTTCGCATGAAACACAGTGGAGTTCACAACAACTGCTGTTGCAAGAATATTGTCAGAAAAAATTGCGTAATGGTAGAGATTCTTGTCATCTAATTTTTCCTTGTTCGGAAAATCTTGTTCACTAGAAGTTAAAGCATAATATCCAGTAGTCAATCGCATTGAAAGGCAATGAAGGCCTTTAGGAAGGGTTTTTGCAGCAAGCTGAGTCAAAAATGTGTTTTGTTTCTTGTGCACTCGAAGTAGTTCCTCTGTAGAGTGCACCATGGCTCGGAGCTTCTTTACCATTGCAGAACAATCATCATACAATTGCTTGCCTTTGACCAAAGTTTGTTCCATAGCCTTCATTCTGTCACCAGCACTGGATCAAAAATCCAAAGACACAAATCAAAAATTTAATTTCTTTTCATATTGCGCTAACAAAACGTAGACTTATTGATTCCATAATGATGGCCTGCAAATACTAGAACTGATCATAATGGCCACTGACAACATACTCCGATATCTGCTTTGTTACCAAATTCAAGTATATAAATATAACAGGTGATCAAATTTTAACATAGATTATCTGTTTTTCAGCTCTGGAACTATGCAATCATTAAATGCTCTCAATATAGCACATCAGCAATCACAATTTAATGTACCTTCTTGGTAGATCAGAATCCTTGCTTGCATCACCCAGGGATCGTTGAAGCTCCTTCATGCGCTGCCTCAGCTCTCGCACATAGTGAGCATTGTTCCGAATAGGTCCAAGGTTTAAATACACCCTTGCCCTGATAAGTTGATCACGCATTTGCCGCACACGGAGATCAGAAATTACTTTTTGAATGTTTTGACTCTCAGTGC
The DNA here is from genome assembly GCA_007258455.2 of Sequoia sempervirens. Lineage (NCBI taxonomy): Eukaryota > Viridiplantae > Streptophyta > Pinopsida > Cupressales > Cupressaceae > Sequoia > Sequoia sempervirens. The sequence goes on from VDFB02058242.1 coordinate 38,579,067, forward strand.
TCAGTTTTTCAGATCCCCCCAAACTAATTTCTCTGGGTTTTGTTATTCCAGGTAGCTCTAGCTTTGGAATATCCTGGCAGAAAATTTCCAATTTCCATGATTACATGGAGTCCAGATGCAGTGAGAAGAAATCCAGGAACAAAACAGAAAAGTCTACTTTTCTAAGTATAAAACAGAGCAATGTTGTTAAGATATCTAACCTCTGCCCTGGAAGTGACATTCTTGGTTTCTTTCTCTTGATCTTGAAGAATGGAGGCAATGCCCCCACTCCCAATTTCTGCAGAAAGCATTCAGGTGAGATTTAGTTGATGAATATAAAAAATTCACCACAAGTTAAGTTTTCAGGCCTTACCACTTGTATCCTGTTGTAAATTTCTTTCATTTTGCATGCCATTTTCAATGGGTAAAGACTGTTCCTTGTTTAAATTCTCGTAAGAAACTGCAGCATCATTTTCATCTCTGTAAATGATTCCGATGGGCTCTTTAAGCAGAATCCCTGGTTCCTACTCAATGACAACAACCTAAATTTCATTACTGACAGCTACATCAATTCACATGAAGTTAAAATCATAGGAGCTAATCCAAAAAGACTTTTGACCTAAAAGCAATTAAAGATGTAAGTTGTACACAAACACAGGTGCTCAAAACTCTAGACTGCACAATCTTAACAACAAATTCACAACACAAACCTGATGTAGGGCATTTAACTTCCTTGAATCGCTGATAAAATTCTGCAGAGTAAGGTTCCAGGAAATCTGAGCAATGCTTGCAAAAGTAGACTAACTAGAAGAGTTTATTTGATTCGGAAATAAAACTCTATTCCAATCAACACACTTACAAGACTTGAAGAAGACTCTTCTACGAAATCTCTGTGCCCTGCAAGGCATGAAATTTATATATGAAGCCATAAAAAAATATCGCAAAGCACTTGGATAATTGTAGCTGTAGATATAAATAAATCCAGACAAAAAAATCAAACTAGGGTCTATGCAGTTCTTACCAAAGGAAGCACCAAAATTCCGCATTCTGCCTGTGAAAAAGACAAGAGGGGTCATCACTGAAAAGAAGAGCAATGCAACAACAGGCCTGTGGCACTTTCCACATCTCAGAAAATTTCGAGACAAATGGCCTTCTCCTCTAAAAGAAGGCATTGTCAAGATCAAACTAGGCGTCGCTTCAGGTTATAAACTCAAGATTTTCCCTATTCTTTAAATGTACAGGCTTTAGTCCTAAATTGGGGGCTTCCAAAAATCAGCCACGTCTCCGACTGTTCATTATTTTTACAATGCAGACCAAGTAATACAGACAAAAGAGTCCACTGCTTCAAACCCTACATAACAAGCTCCTGTAGATCGCAAATCTGATGCCAAAACTCGCTAAAAGGCCTCAGGATCTAAATAATTGAACCCTTCGACACTGTATTCTATGTGGACAGCCTACATAATTGCTCCATCCGTTGGCATCGGAAATGTCACTTAACAAATAGCGTGTTCCAAGAAAAGCACGAGCTTAAGAACGCAAACCCGGTCCAAAAAACTCGAACTAACAGGACAAAAGTCGAAATAATGCCCTTCAATAAATAGAAATATCGAAAGATTCGATTCTGACAGCCGTCGAGGGGGTCTTTACCCCCAAAGATCCAAAACCTGCTCTATACTTCGCCGCAACAAGCTCCAGATTGAGTCGCTACCTTCATCACATCAAATAAAGCCCTAGTTATCACTTACACGTCCCAAGTTCGAGTTCTTTCCGTGCAAAATGCAAAATCGAGCTGAAAAATAACAAATCCCCAGAAAATGGCTCACATTTAACAAATTGAAGCAAATGTTGAACAATTAATATTTCTTCTTCAACATTTTCAGCAATTACCCAGTATTTAACATCTCAAATCAGGATATTAATATATCATACTAAAAAAGTTTCCCTTACTTTGACATTGCAGGCAAAGATTGTGCGTACATTAACATTTCATGTCTAAAGTTTGCAGCAGTACAGAATAAGCTATCAAATTAGGCCAAAAAATCATCAAAAAGCTTCAAGCAATGCCAAATATTTAACATTTCGTGTAAGGAGTGTCCCAAAAACCCGAATACTTAATATTTCAGGTCAAAATTTTGAGAAAACCTTACATTGGCAAACGAAGCCTACAATAAGATTATTTTCAGCTGGTGGCTCTCGAGGGCGGTTTAGAACACTCAAGCGCTCGTACAAATTCAGAGACAGCAACCGACATAATAAAAACGTCAATTTTTTCCTACTGCTCAAAGTACCATGGATATTCCCTGGATTTACATTTCACAGAGCTATTCTGATGAAATTGTAAGTAAATTTGAATTTTAAGCCAGATTTAGAGAAAACTTTGACAGAACATTTTAGCTGAATTTCGGTTTTTCCATTGCATTTAAAGGAAAACTTGCTGTCTGCTTTTCACGGCGAGGACAAAAAGAGGACTTAAAAAAGCCAGACGATGTATTTCGAAAGCTTTGACAGTCGTTCCACGGGAGAGACTTAACAATTTCAAAAGTAATAAATTGTTACAAGTTAAAAACATACCGTGATCGAATCCACTCCACATAAATGCAAGTACTTGTAATGCTATAAACAGTAAATACTCCAACTGTACTAATTTCTTTAGTTTGAACGGATTTCCCGTGTGGTTAATCTGACTTATCGGCTTCCGACCTCTATTTCCGCTACAAAGCTTACGTGCTCGCCCGCGTGGAAATCGACGGAATAATAAACGATTTCACACGGGTTTTGCTTTCTTCCTTTGACGGCTAACAACGGCAGGAATGTTACGTCAAAGGCGACGTTTTTCCGTTAACTCACATTTGTTTTTACAGCTTATTACAGTTGTTTCTGTTAACTCACATTTGTTTTTACAGCTTATTACAGTTGTTTTTCTATGGCGTTTATCTTTTTGCTTTTTTGGGGCTTTTTTGGGTCCGTTTATTATTCAACGCTTAAATATTTGCTTAGCGTGGAAGTTATTTCCAACGTTTACCGTTAACTGTGCCTGGCAATAATTGACTCGTGTTTCAATAAAATAATACCACCTTAGTTAACTCCGTTATTATCTCTGTTATGCTTAGGTTTTTTCCAACGGAGTAAAGCTGAAGTTTAGTGAATAGATATCAAACAAACATACCTAGTTGACAGACATAATTTTAACAGAATCGTGAAAACTAACGACAATTATCATTCTTTAGTGGTCCCAGTTTGGACTTATCTATGGACTTAGCCCATAAATTAATTTTGTTTTACTTATTTTATTTCTTTTAAATTTATATTGTGAATTCCAAAAAAAAAAAATGGAAAAATGATGCATCTAAGATTAAGTAGTGAAGATTTGGGTGTAAAGGTGATCAAGTTTGGGAAGATAAATATTTGGTTTTTTTAATTTTCTAGGTATGAGTGTATAAATCATTGATTTTATTTAGTTTAGTGTTAAATTTTAATTCTTATAGGTTTTATGTGTATGACTAATAGATTTTATTTTGTTATGTATTAAAATTTATTCGTAAAGAGCATGAATCATCAATTTTATTTGGTTTAGTGTTCAAATTTGCTTGTCATGAGTATCAAATATATAAATTATCAATTTTGTTTGGTTTAGTGTTAAAATTTGTCAATTGAAGGTATTGTGTGCACAAATAATTGACCTTATTCGATATAGTGTTAAAATTCACACATGACTCAAGCTTATGTTACGATAAGTGTGTTGTATACCTTGCGATCCTTCTATTGTATTAATAATTGTAATATGTTGTCAAATTGATACCTTATAGATTGGGGGGCCGCCCTTAGAGGAACCTATGAGATCCATTGTATAATACACCTTGCCACTTGGATTGTATGTTATGATAGATGTAAGAGAGTGTTGATATTTGAAGTTACAAGTAAACTAGGTGGAGCATCTTTGATTGCCTATTTTTAGTCAAGCAGAAGAGTATATTTTTAAAGGATTTGTTGCTCTAAAATGGTGTTCTTGGTGACTAGTTGATCCCTTTGATTGTAGGGGTCAAGATCCTCTTTGGGAGTTGCATTCCATATTTGGGGTTAGATTCATGAGATGGGGAGCATGGGTAGAATTAGGTCAATTTGAATCATGGATTGGAACTCATGGTTTAAACCTATGGTTTTGGAAAGTACTTCTTGTTTCTAAGTTACCTCTCGCCTATAAATTTGATGCTTGAGATGGAGTTCTATATGCTTTTTATGTGACAAGTGCATGTTACCAAATTTGCTCTAGAAGGTATAAGATTGAAGACTTCTTTAAGCATTAACATCTCTATTATATTATAATATTTTTATTAGGTTTTTTTTACAAAAATGATTTTTTAAGGTATATCTTGTGTAGTGTGGATGACATTTTTGTTATTTTGCTAAAAATTTAATAATTCTCTAACCTAATCAATAGTTCTTTCCTCATTAGATTTAGTGTGTTTGGTAAACATTTTTTCATGTGACCGATGATGTTGGCGCGACACACCTTCCAATACTACAGGGACAGGGGGAGACTAGACCTCATGACCTCTTGCCTATAATAGGATGCTTTAGCCAATCGAATTAGGTCCTCTACCCCCTTTCATTTGGTATTAGAGTGAGTGTAGCTTATTAGATTTATTAGAGGAAGGCATTTTAGCCCTATATTAACTTTTATTTAAGTGGGAGCTTTGCATAGGTGAATCATTTTTAGGTACATATAAATGATAGACACAAATAGAATGGACATTAAGTAATTCAATGGCCAAAAAATTAAGCTATGAAAGCTCAAGATATAGAATCTTCTAATGGATCCCAATCAATGGTTTTTTGTAGGTAATCAAAACCCCACAACAATGGTCGATGAAGATAAAGTAATTTAACAAAAAAGATAGATATACCATTTGTCTACATCTTGTTTAGATTTAGAGCTCTTTAATGATTCCAAATAAAATACCACCAAGGATCTCTAGGAGAAGATTGGGGGTTTGTATCAAACTAACTCCTTAGTGAATAAACTCTTATTTGTAAGAGGTTGCATGTTGTTTGTTAATGTCAAAGGGAGGTCTAGGAGATACTTGTCCTAAACCCTTAAGTGACCTAGTAAAATCTATGAGATATTACTAGTCTATTACTACTCATTTGATTATGTAACTTAGTTGTGAGGTTTTGTGAAACTTATTTGACTATATTAAGGATTTTAAAGATTGTAAAGTGTATACTTTACTATAGTAACCTTATCCAAATAGACCATGTTACTCATTCTATTAGTAGTAATACTATAGTTTGTTTATTTAGTCAAACTTTGGTAAAACTTAAATGAACGTCTTCTTCTACATCTTGTAATTCACCAATAATAAAAATATACTAAATTACTGTGTAAATAAGTTGTACCATATTGTAAATTTTGATCACTATTATTGTTAGTATATCTTTATTTTTTGGATTTTGAGTAAGTTGTTATCATTGCATTCATTGTTGCATTTTTTTTAGCTTTGATCAATACTAGAGAGAATTTTTAAGTTATTTTTCATCTCAGAATTCTTAGATTGACACATTACTAAACCACATTCTTCTATAATAATTTTTATTCATAATATATTTGATTTATCTTATAAAAATAAAGGTAAAAATTATTAATCAACATTATATATAAGTAATATAATATTAAAATACACTTTAAAAAGGGATGACCCCATAGTGTGACGGAAAGTCACAAGTCCTGTTGAGAGGCTAGTCACATGTTCAAGCCTCACCCTTTGCTAACAGGTATGGATGAAGATCGAGGATGGTTGCATGTTGTTCAAGAGGTGGTCATGGGTTGTCGGTTTACTTTCTCGCTAGGTAGAGGTTGTGATCAAAGAAAGGAGGTCGATGATTGGTGGACACTACAGTGGCAAATATGTGCCACGAAGCAGGTAGATGTTGGTGTAGGTAGAGGGGAGATATGGAGTGAAGGGAGAACAAAGGGGAAGGTGCTCAGAGTGGAGGGATAAGGGAAGATAGATGGAATTTAGAGATAAGGAGAATTTCTTGGAGTGATAAGGTAGTGGAGCGATAAGGGGTGTCAATCTCGCTTGGCACATTAGAGAGATAAGGAGCTAGAGGGATAAGGAGATCAATTTGGAGTGATAAGGTGGAGGTGCTTGAGCTTGGAGTGATAAGGAGAGTAAGGTGACAAGGTGAGGAATGAGAAGGGGATGGTGAACAGGTGCTTGCAAGAGTCAAATCGAGGAGGTGTTAATACCTCAGCATATTCCTAGGGATGGGGTCCCCCATTGTGACCCCATTGGTTCATAGCTCCAGTCAAGAGCAATCACTACTAGTTCATAGCTCCAGTCGAAAGCATTTACCAACCAAAAAAAAACACTTTACAAAAACATTATAATTAATAAAAAATATCAAAAGAATCATAATAATAAAGAAAAAATAAAATAGTTGGTAATGGCATAGTGTGATGATTAAATCATGGCATTATGATTATTGCCACCAAGATTCAAAACCTCGATTAGGATTTTATTGCTAAGGATTCATGCTAGGGATAAGGCCCCCCATTTGTGACCTCATTGGTTTATAACTTAGATCAAAAACATTTACCCTTTAAAAAAAGTATTGTTATAATTTATACATAAATACATTAGATTTCTATCATCTATAAATTGATTTGAAATAAATCAATATTTATTTTATAAAATTAATTGTTACAACATAATAATTATATAAACAATGCATTTGGACACTCATAGTAGTAGTCATACCCTTTTTTTGACTTAAAATGTGCATTTTAGCCAAGTTATCAATAGTAGTTCCAAGGAAAACAAGCAAGTCATGAGTTATACAAAGTAATTCAATGTACTCAGCCTTAAACTTTCCTATTATTTTTTAAATAATATTTAGGATGATGTGCAAAATTAAGACAATCTATTATAGTTATAGTATTTGTATTGCTTTGATTTTAATTATTAATGAGCATTTATTTTTATCTCATGATAAAATATGTATATTTTAATGTAAAACATGTTTTGATTGATCATAATAATAGTTTGAATATATAGTGAATATTGTTTAAATAAATTGTAAGTTAAAATATATTAAAATTGGAAAAATTGAATGTTATTATTGTAGAAACCTAAAACTAACTAATGCATTTTCATCTTATCATCTCATCATTATCCTTATCATTTATTCTATCTATAATTAATTACATATTTTTTAGTTATTTAATTAAGCTAACATTTTCCTCTTTTTATCCATAATAACTAAATAAGTTTAATTATTTAATTATATTAATCTTTCTATCATATCTATATTAATTAAATTAATTCATCTCTTATCATTTTCCCTCCAACATTATTTAAAATTCAATTCAATTTATCTTTGGTCCTCTATATTTTTTTTTATTTTTTTTTTGGTAAGCTCCACCAGAGGGGGTGGCTCCCAATTTAATTGATTAAAGTAGAATTACAATCATTCCTCTTCGGGCTTATACCCCGAATTGGTCCTCTATATAATTAAATAAATTTCAAAAATTATTTAATTTAAAGCTAACACTCATCTTTTAAATAAATTAAAATAATTTATCTAAATTACATATTTTTTATAAAATAAATTAATTAATATTTATTTAATTCTCCAACTATCATTTTGATTCATTTAATTCTTATAATCTTTCCCTCCTTCATCAAATTCAAATTTGGGTCTTACCATATCTTGAATTTTCATATCCATTGATCTTTCAAATTAATCTCCACCATTGATCAAATGTTAAGTGAAGCGTATATAAGAATTTTGCATTCATTCATACTCTCTAGTCTTTTATGATAAAAAATCTTCCTAAAACTTTTTGTTATCAAAAATCACTCTAGCACTCTTCTCACTATCAAGCATTCAAGCATCTATCAAGCATTATCAAGTATTTATCATTGTCATTGTCAAGCATAGCTATCATTTATCTTTGAACATTTTATCATTTATCATTATCATTGCATCATATCATTATTGTTTCCTCATAGTTTGTTACTTAGAAGAGCAACCAATAATGGGGAAAATCAAGATCTTAGCTATGATGACTTTGCTTGTTAACTAAATTCTATATTTTGAGCCAAGATATTAAACTTCATTACGTGATTATGAAAGTGTGAGTTTTACATTATTGATATTTGTGATCACGCCTGGTGGGACCCATGTCCTATATTTAACAACTAATTTTATAAGATTTGTGTTTCTTTGAAGTTGTAGGTTAGATTTTTGCTTTTGGATCAATTCATGGTGCTTTTGGGTTGATAGATAACACTTCTAGAACAACACAAATTGCATCTAGTATGTATATTAGGTCAAACTTCCCTTGCAAAGAGTTGGTTTTTCTATTGATATGGCAGTTTTGCTCAATTCCATTGCACTTTTGGTAATATCTATAGTGCTTTTGGTTTGACTTGTGGTACTTTTGGTTAACTGGAATATTTTGCAAATCATTTGATAGCCAGTGCTAGAATTTTGGTCTTTGTCACTACACTTTTGGGTTGTACTACCATGATTTTGGTTAAAATAGATCCGCTTATGATCTATGTCACTACACTTTTGGTTGTTGTTGTTGTGCCTTCAATTAAATTTGTAGTGCTTCTAGTCTCTGTCACTACGCATCTGGGTAGTATCCAAGGGTCAATTTCAAATTTCACATTAATTCATTTCATATTTGAGAGGATTTTATTTTGGATATAACACCTAACCTCAAATTTGATTTGTAGTTAACCCCAGATCTAAGATCTTGTTGTCTTGGTATCCTTTGTTAGTGATTTTTGTGTGTAGAAGATTGGGTCTTCAAGGGAATCGAAACAATCATGAAAACAAGTAGATTCAGAGCTCTTTATCAAATTGGCATTTCAAAATTAGCATTGGAATCCAAGTTCATTCATTTTAATTACCTTATCACTCTTAATTTTGTAAAGTCCCAAAATAGTTACATTATTTTCTTTGATATTATCAAAATCTTGTTTGGTGTGTCTTCCTCACATTAAAATTGGGCTAAAATTAACCTTTCACATTTGGATTTTGGACTTAAATTAAACAAGTGTATTTTTATCCCCAAGATCTATTTATATATGCTCTCCTCTTGTGCCCAATGGTGATCTTGAGGATTAGAAATAAGTGATCTTGTTTTTTTCTTTTTTTAGGGGGCCTACCTAGAGAAGTGATCACTCTAGGGGATGACTTCAACTCTTGTGTTCTGATAGAATATAAATAGCAGGGGTTGAATTGAAAGACACGCCTCTTGGAAGTGGAATATTGTCAATCTTGACTAAGACTCTACAAACTTTATACCTTAGAGAAGTGAAGGTGGAGAGTGGGTTACCCTTTCCTCCTGATTGTTTGGGAGCATTCCTTATCATCTATGGATTAATGCCTCGTGTACCCCTATGGTATTTTTGGATGATAACCCTAGTGGAGCTTGTGAATTCTAGATTCCAACCTTATTGGACATACTCACTTGTCTCTAGGCTTGTTGGTGTCTAGATTATGTGCTCGATTGTTTAGATCACCCATTTTCCACTTGAAACCAAAGTGGGGATATTTATCCAAAACTGGGACTAGGATTTTTCTTATCATTGCTTTGAGTGTTTATCTTTTTTGTATAAATTTTCAAAGTTTAAAATAATAAAAAAATGCATTCAAACATTGAAGGCATCAAAATCAAACAAATTAAGAAAACAAGCAAAATCTTTTGTTGCATAACTTTCAAAATTGGATCTTGCATTCATTGTGCATTTTCAATTATTTAAGCTTTTGATCGCATCTCTTGCCAAAAAAAATGATCAAAAATATAAAATTGAAACCAATTACATCACCAAATTGCTAAATCTATGCATCTAGCTATTTTTTTGTACATTTGGCTTATCTTGTTACACATTTGGCTCATTCTATTGTGCTTCTAGAAAATTTTGTAATGACTGTGGTCTATTTTGTTGCACTTCTGGGCTATTCCACTATGCTTTTGGTTTATTCCAAACCACTTTTGGTTGTAAATAGTGCATTTAAAATTTTCAAAACATCAAAATTAAAATTAGTCAAAACAGTAGAATTCTCAATAAACAAAGCTTAAACAAATCTTTCATTGGTATCATCTTGTTGTCCTTGATACTATTTGAGGAGTGAACAACTTTTTGGTATCTTTTCTTATCATTATCAAAGTTTATCAAAGTTCAAATTGCATATCTTATCTTGTATCTTTATCTTTATCACATCATTTATGGATATACCATCTTGAGAGTCGCAAGGCTACTCTGGCTACTCTTGAGTTGGAAACCTCCACTCTTTATCAAGTTTGCTTGGACTCATAAGTCTAGTTCAAGTGGGATTTTTCAATATATATCCCTATCATATTTCTTGGACTTATAAGTCTAGTTCAATTAAGAATATATTATTGTAACAATCAATTTCATTATCATCATTTGGAGATCTAACTTAACATTGGTCTATTTTGATCTTTTGAGCAACAAGTATCAAAATTCTTGAAAGAAAATCTTATTTTATCTAAAGGCTTATATTGCATATTTTACAAGATCACAATATAAGAAAAACATGAAATCTCATCAAGAAGAGTCAATCATTCCAACAAGAAAGGGTCAATGAGAGCAAGGAACATTTTCACGTGTCCACCCTTCTTTTATGATGAGCCTTTAAGGGTCCCTTATAATGAGAATGGTCAAGACCCTTCATATGAAGATCTTCAAGAATTTGAGCAAGACACTAGGGAAATGAGAGTTTTGAAACTTCTATTTGAGAAAAATTATAATCACTACCTTCAAGTATTGGCTCAAAAAGGGGTTAAAGTACCCAATCATCTTATTAAGGATATAGATATCACTAATCTTGATATGGAGCTAGAAACAAGTCAACTCAACCCAATTCAAGCTTCATCACAAAAGGTGGCTACTACTTTTACATATTCACCTCCACCCCCACTAATACATCAAGATTGCAATGGAAATCATTTTGAGAGATGTTCCAAGACCAATCTACACCAAAACAATCACCTACCTTTGTTAGATCTTACCTAAACATGCAAAATGTGCATATTCCACCAAGTCAACAACAACATCAACAACAATATCACATGCCCTTAAATCAACATCAACAACATTAACATCAATAATAATACATTCCTACAAGTGCGCCCCCATTGACACCTCCAAATGGTTTGACAAAAAAAATACAAAATCTAAAACAAAATATAGAAAACATGGAAATGGGAAACATTAGCACTGTGAGCATGATCTAAACTTGTAGCCTACATGAACAAAACACAAGATAATTAGACATATTAGCTAAGATAAATCACACTCCCTATGAGATTCTTGAAGACACACAACATGGAAGCAATCAAAGTAAGGCATGAAACAACAAACAATGCATAATGGAATCCTAGCTTAATACTTCAAACCTCAATCCCATAAGGGGGTTGGTGCCAAATTGATGTGGAATATGACCCTTTCCCAATCCCTTGTTGGATAAGCTTCAAGATTTGTATATAGATGTGATGAATTTGATGCCAAATGATGATAAGTTCAAGCTAAGATAATGAAAATGCATGTAGATATGGATAAAAATGAGTATAATGACTTTGCATGAAAAGGTGGATCCATTCCTCATAGAAGTGCCTTCTATTTATAGGAAGCAAGGGTTAGAAGAAGGGTGAAAACTAAGCAATGTGCTACTAAATGGAGGATCATTAGCCTTGTGACAAGTGTCACAAGGCTAAGAGAAGCAATGGGGATATGTGCTCACACAAGTGTGAGCACATTTTGGGAAGAGAGATGTAGGGGGGAGTTAAGGTATATGGTTGGAAGAATTCAAGGAATGTGGGTGAGGATGTAAGGGCATGTAAGAGAAGTAAATGCCCTTGTAAGAGACAAGATGACTTGTAAGAGCCATTGAATGCCTTTGTAAGAGGTATTAAAAGCCTTTGTAAGAGCTCTTAAAGCTTGGGAGGGAAAGTTAAAGAGAGGAGTAAATGAGGAGAGAATATTTCATGAGAATATATTTTTTGTGAGGAAAATAGGCATTTAATTAATTTGTAAAAATTAATTACTTGTGCAAGTGGGGTTAATAAACCATAGGTTTATTTAACCAAGATGGAGTTAAAAGCTAGATGATTGGCTAATGAAGATTAGCAGGTGGTTTAAGGTTAATTAATCTAGAATTAATTAATCTTAGGTGGGTTAGGGGTTTTAGAATAATATGATATTTTAATTAAATAAATAGATTTATTTAATCAAATGAGAAGACATGGGGGTTTTAATTAAATGATTTACATTATTTAATTAAATGGGATGAGAATTAGTAAGAAAGGGGGTTAATTAATCCAATAAAATTAATTATTTCATTAATAGGAGAAAATGACGAATTTAATTAAACAATATAGATTATTTAATTAAATAGTTAGTTAGAGGTGATTTATGAGGAAATGGTGTTAGAATCAGATTCAAATGTGTAATATTGATCAGGATAATTTTAATTTTTTACATTTTTCCCCTCTTTGAAGTGAGGTACCTGCTACATTGGTTCAAAGACTCGCGCCTTTCAAAATCAACTCTGCTGCCAAGATCAAAATTTCAAAATTTCAAAAAAAATTCAAATGCCCCATTGTTGCTCTAGCAGAAGGAATTACATTGCTACACTACCCCTCAAGAGATCGGGTGAAAATTTCAATTTTAGGTCGAGCTCGCGACAAAGACTCAGCAAAGGTTCAATTGTAGAAAATAGGCAACAAGATGTGAAAATAGGCTCAAGATGCTAAAAAATGCTCAAAATAGGCATCATGGCTTAAGATTTAGTCAACAGGATTAAAATCATAATTTCTCACCTTAATTAGGGCAAAAAGCCCTAATTTTCATGCTTAAATAGGAGTGCAAGGGTCATGTTCAATTCATTTACTCGCTTTTAGAGAAATATTATAATTTTACTCTGGGTCTCTAATGTTATGGATAGTCGTGTGCTTCCCAGGCATTGTGCAGATAGAGTTCATGAGTACCGACAGTCTCTAGACATAGGACCCTCGGTACATAAATTGAAACTTTTCTTGTTTTTCGTGTTTTTTATGCATTATAAGGTCCAAAAGTGTTAATCAATAGTGGTGCTATATTGTGTCACTTTTTCTCTAGTTGGCATCGCTATTAAAGTTGGAGCACCGCCCTTATGGGATAGCATCATAGGGAACAATTTTGATATATCATTACACAAAAAATGTCGACTCACCTTTGGGAGATTGCATTGTAGAGGCTGATTTAGGTAGGGTGTCACCTTTGAATGACAACCCTCTTTTGTCATATAACATCGCACAAATTGATTTAGGCATAACATCACTTAATAATGTCAATTTACCTTTGCCAGATTTTTCCACATTTTCTTTTAACGTCATTATTGTCAAAAATATAAAACATCACTATTGTAAACAACATCGCTTTTGCAATGATAGGGTCCAGACTTAGGTTTTTTCATCATTTCTTAAAAAATTTGACACGATGCGCTTCATGTGTGTAGGAGGTTCTTCTCCCACTCCTCTCCAAGGAGCATCAGTATCTTATTCTTTGTCATGTGGGATAGTTGACTGACAAGGCAATGTACCTCTTGGGTGTCATTAGTTTTGGGTTCGTAGCACACATGCCAGTGATTTGTACTCACTTGGTGATGATGACAGCTCTGGTCGAGTGGTGGCACAACAATACTTCTTCATTTCACCTACCCACTGGAGAGGCGACAGTGACTCTCAAGGACATGTGGTGGGTTATATAGATCCACATTCATTGTAAGAGGATTATTTACGACACAAAGGTTGGAGGTGATGCCATTTTTTAGGTGCTTGGTGCAGATGAGTACAATATTGATAGAGGTTAGATTGATTTGCATGTCTATGAGGGGATTGCCCCAAACTTGAAACTATTTGTGGGAGCATTGATTGCAAGAGTACTTGTAATCAACTGACTATTTAGAGGATTCAGTGTGGGCTAGGGCATAGTTTGGTCACATATGATGGAGGAGATGACAGTATATGTCTAGGGTCTAGCAGTTCTTTCCTCGCTCTACCATGACATGCATCAGGTGGTATATTGTGGGACACACAGCATAGGATTTGAGGTGACATAGCTCCATATTTGGGCTTATGAGTACATTGTATTTCTTAGGATGATCATTACCCTTGCAGACATAGAGTGTGATGAGCCTGCAGTTTATAGGTACAGGGCCATGACCATGCTACAACATACAAGCATTGTAGGGATCTTGTATTGGAGGTAGGTCATAGATGAGATGACCATGTTTTGTTGGAGGCTATAGATCTAGACCCATCAATGGTTCGACAATTATCTTGGTAGATTTTTTATGCCTGTTAGACTAGATACATGTAGGGGTGGGAGCATTAGATGATAGAGTGCTACCTTCCTGATCGGGTAGTGAGACAATCTAGAGAGATGCAAGATGCACCCCAAGATGGGTATAGAGCTATATTTGTGAGGATATCCAAAGAGACCACCTAGGGATAGTAGATCCCCCCTAGGTAGCCATTAATGAGTTCAAAAAGTTGGTACCCCAACCTTGGGTATATTTTGATGGGCCTTAGGATGTAGGAACTATAGTGGCAAATGATGTGTATTGGAAGGCTCATGCCCTAGTATGGTTGACAGATCCATTCATTGGATAGGTTTCAGAGATTGGATCTAATAGAGGGATCCACATATAGGGAAACATCAACAACCACCCCGTGGTAGGCATGACATACATCAACCATACTAGTAGAGGCAGGGTGAGCAACGATAGGGTGAGTAGTAGAGGTAGGATCAGTAGCCTACTCTGATACCACTAGTAGGACAACGATCCCCACAACAACCACAATAGTCACCGCCAAGTCTCAATTTGCAGGACACATAGATACATGCCTTAACAACACAATTTCAACAGTTGACAACCCAACTATAGGCTATTACTTTAGAGAGAGATCAGGCCTGGTAGTGGTTGTAGGATGTCATGTGGGAGAGGGATCACGAGAGACAGTTGAGGTAGGGTTCTGATATTTCCCTAACCTAGGAGACAAGGCACAAGAAACAACTAGAGGTTGTTTCCCATCACACACAAGGACAGGTGGGGGCGATGGTCCCAAATAGAGATGTATGGGATGGCCATGCAAGAGGTATCCTATTGCAAGACCTTGTACCATAGAGATTTCCCTCAACATCAATGACATCCCAATTTTTCTTAGAGGAGCAGGGTGGCATCGAGTAGGTCCCATGGTGCCCTATCTGCCAATCAACATCAGTCAGGTTCTCACTAGGATGATCGCCAAAGGCACGGATAATAGGCCTATATTATAGACACTTTTTTGGATGTATAGCCTAATTTCTAATGTATATACATTCATTGGTTGATTTTTTATAGCCTCTTGTATACCATTTTGATGATATTACACATTGACTCTGATTTGTATCATGACATTCAATTTTTTGATATATACATGAGATGGATCTGATGCAGCAATTATGATGTGATGTCTCTTTTATTTCATGGTTCATGTATGTATGGATGCACATGGTATGTTATGGATGTATGTATTTTTATTTATGCTTATGATGTAATGCTTATGATTCATGATACGATGTTATGGATGCATGCGATGGATGATTTATTTTTGTTTTCAGTATCTTTTTCTATATGCTATGTTATGATGATGCATGATGTTAATGCTATGAGATGGATGCATTTCATGTTTATTTTATGGATGTTATGGATGATTGTGTAATGCTATAAGATACTTAGAATAACAAATCTATATTATCCTAAATGACTTAAATGATAACAATAATTGAAATGAGATGGATTAAGATGCTTAGAATAACAAATCTATATTATCCTAAACAACTCACATGTAAATAAAATGGATAGTGTTTCCTATTATGATGACATGCTATGAGTATCCAGGATATATGTATGTTGATGGTTTTTCGATGTAGGATGAATGTATTATTATTTTTGTTGAATGTCATGATACCATGTTAGCATGGGCATAAGATAGAAGAATGAGAGGGATCAACCCTTGATTTTGAGAAGAAGCAGAAGTCCAACAAGTCTATGAGTCGTCGAGACTTTATTAGATATGGTGATGAGTGATGACGATATGCTTATTCAGGGATTGGGACACGAATGACACGATATTCCTTATGTTTGTTAAAAACATATAGATACGATACATCAAGGTATGGACAACTAGGATGGTGTTGTATCTAGTGCAATGGACTTTGACTTGAAAAATATATAGGAGTATTATTGTTCATACCTGACATACAAAAACCTTGCTAGGATGTACTTCAAAATTTTCAAACATCTCAGACCAAAACACAGAAAGGCATAACCTATCAATGTAATAGTCAACAAGTTGCCCAAAACAACTTCCATACACACCTAACAGTTCAAGTATTCACCAAGGTTATATTGCAAGAACATCCAACAAGCACATCAATCAAAAGATAATGATCAATGCCCCATTCCTTTCTCTCTAAATCATTTTGATAGACATCATCGAGAGGTCATTGGAATGAGCGCAATAAGATAAATCATAAGAAAAGATCAAGCAAATAAACAAGTCAATGTTCTTCATACCTCTAGCCTAGACTAAAACTATGGTGATGACTAATGTTAATGTCCACTTTTGGGAGGATACATCCTAGGACATGTTTATCAGATGATATAGAAACTAATTTGATGATGGGCTATTGATACAAAAAGTTAACCAACTTGTTTACCTATGACCTAGACTCAAGACTTTTATATTTAGGTTTACACTTTACAAATTTGCTACACTTGTTTCTATTTGTTTTACCAAAGGTTGATGGTGATGATCAATTTATTGGGGATGAAAGTTTATTGTGAGTGAAAGCAAAATGAGATGAGTGATTTTGGATTTTCTGGAATATTTCAATGTTTTTAGTGTTTTCGCAATGTTTTGAGGTCGTTTTTGGACTTTTGGGTTGTTTTACAAATGTTTTGATTTTTCAAGTTTTTAAATGTTTTTGTGTTTTTTGAGATTTTCACTAAGAACCAAACCTAAAATACTATCCTAGGGACCTTGGGGGCTGATCAATTATTAGCCTTGCCCATGTTATACACATAGAGACCTCGTAGTTCAACTGACATGGACCTGTAACCATTTATTGATGAGATATGAACACTTGGTGGATTACCAGTTTATTCACCAGTAGAATTTGGAAAATAAATGACTAGGTGACAAAATTTTAGTCACAACTAAAAATGACTAAATTCTACTTTTTTTTGCAACTCACCTATAAATGAGTAAATAAATGACTAATTTGGTCATTGACTAAAAAATTATTTAGTCATAGAAATAAAAATGACTAAATTGTTAGTCATCAAATCCAAAGTAGACAAAAAAATTTAAAAAAAATTCATCCAATTATTAGTGCAATGTATTCATGCATGTGATGTATTGGCGTGATTATTCACGTTCATTGCAGATTCATTCATCTCGCTTGACCTTGCTTCATTTGTTCATTGCAGACCTCATTTCATTCATTAGCCTGGCATGAGGCATTTTGATCAGTTATAGCAACTACTTGCATGGGAAATAAGGATTCGGAGAGGACCTAGAGACTTCTGAAAAGGCGTGCAAGGGAAAGGAATTTAGAGTTTGCTGCAATGAATTTGAATTTGTCGAGGGCCTCTGTAGTGAAATATGATTTTGGGATGCCCTCTACAGTGAATTCAAAGGTAATTTGAAACCCTCGCTACATTAAACACAATCTTGAAATGCTCATTACAATCTACTGCTCTTAATAATGTTCTTTTACAATCTTTCCACTATTCTGCTTCACAATGTGCTTGAGCTAAATATAATAAAATTTGGGTGTCAATGCCAAATTAGAATTTCCTCAAACAATTTTGATACATTTTCACTGCAAGCACAAATTGGCCTTGTGCAAAGTAAGCATGTGCTATATTTACCCACACATCAGGCATTTGAACAAAGATGTTTCCTACTCTAGCTTCTTGTACCTATGTAAAAATTTCCTTTGCAATATCAAATTGACCCCTTTCAGCTAGCACAATGTTTGCCTCATTTGTAGCATAAACATTTCCTGGTCTTTATGCCAACACTTTACAATACAGTTCTCTAGCCTTCTCAAGATGTTGTGCCTCCACCTTTGAATCCCTCCTCTCATTGCAAAAAGCTGCAAAATAATGCCAATTTCCAAGTGAAATGTCAACATAAGAATTATTTGCATCTGATTCACTTTGTGCAACTTTAATTGTTTCTTTGCTTTAAGCTAGTCATTGGTTTTCAATTCCATTTTTCCAAGCATAGATAAAGCATTTGATGAGTTTTTATCCACGTTAAGTGCATCCCTAATCAATTCTAGGCTTAGTTGGATCTGATTCTGAGCATGAGCCATGGCTGCAAGACGTAGATATGCATCCACATAATCAGGAAAATTGAACAATATTAGCCTATATAAAATATTTTCTTTTTCAATATCATGTAGCTATTCAAACAACCTAGCAAGATTAAATAGTGTTGTGACTTTATCCCAAGGTAACTCAAGTGAAGCACCACCTTCTTATAGTCAATGGAAGAATTTCATATCCTTAAAGAGCACAAAAAAACTATAGAATTAACACTGGGGCTTTTGTTTATGAATTCAACCCAAATGCCATTTCCTAATGCCTCCATAAAAGTTTGTTGAGCCAACTCTAGTTCATCATGGTCAAAATGAAGAACCCCAATGTTGTTTAACAATTAAATGGGTACTTCTTCTATACTCTTATTTAGAAGAGACTTTGGCATCTTAAGAGAATCTAAGACTGCATTGGGTTCTGATGATATTAATAACTCATCCATCTTGATAAATGCATGGGCATCGGGTGGATCTATGTGAGTTACCTTTCTTAAAATTTCCAATGCCTTCTTTTCCAACCCTTATTGAACATATATATGGCCTACAAATTTTAAGCTCTCACAGTTCTTAGGGTGGGCCTCCAAAACCTTTTCAAAATTTGAGTGAGAACTCTTAAGATCTCCCATCTTCAATTGAACCTATCAAAAAAATCAAGTGGCCTCTGGCTTTCCTTGACTGATGTCATGTAGTAGCAGCCAATAGTGTCATAATCACCTTTACTATGATAAGATCGTGCAAGATTATAATATGAATGAGATTTCATTAGAGGGTGGTTAGTTGAAACAAGAGTTGTCTTAGTCAACTATTTCACAAGAAAATGCTACCCTGCTGTGAAGAAAAAATGGTTTGCTAAATGATTCAATGCCATTGCAGAGTACGGGTATAATTGAAAGGCTCTATGCATCTTTTCCATTCCTTCATGAACACTACCTTTTTCACCAACTATGAGAATCCTACAAGTAAAAAATGCACAAAACTAACCATAGAGATTTATGTAGAGGCATAACATCATTTCCTAATGCCGTCATAAAAGTTTGTTGAGCCAACTCTAGTTCATCATGGTGAAAATGAAGAACCCCAATGTTGTTTAACAATTGAAAGGGTACTTCTTCTCTACTCTTCTTCAAAAGAGACTTTGGTGTCTTAAGAGAATCTAAGGTTGCACTGGGGTTTGACAATATTAATAACTCACCAGTATTGATAAATGCATGGGAATCATGTGGATCTATGTGAGTTTCCTTTCTTAAGATTTCCAAAGCCTTCTTTTCCTACCCTTGCTGAGCATATATATGGCCTACAACTTTTAATCTCTCACATTTCTCAGGGTGGGCCTCCAAAATCTTTTCAAAATTTGAGAGAGAACTCTTAAGATCTCCTAGCTTCAATTGAACCTATCCAAAAAATCATGTGGCCTCTGGCTTTCCTTGACTGATGTCATGTAGTAGTGACCAGTGGTGTCATAATCACCTTTACTTTGATAAGATCATGCAAGATTATAATATGAATGAGATTTCATGAGAGGGTAGTCAATTGAAACAAGAGTTATCTTAGTCAACTATTCCACAAGAAAATGTTGCCCTACAGTGAAGAAAAAATGGTTTTCTAAATGATTCAATTCCATTGTAGAGTATGGGTATAATTGAAAGGCTCTACACATCTTTTCCATTCCTTCATGAAAACTACCTTTTTTTACTAATTGTGAGAATCCTACAAGTAAAAAATGCACAAAATTGACCATAGAGATTTATGTAGAGGAAAAACATCATTTCCTAATGCCTCCATAAAATTTTGTTGAGCCAAATCTAGTTCATCGCAATCAAAATGAAGAACCCCAATGTTGTTTAACAATTGAATGGGTACTTCTTCACTGCTCTTCTTCAAAAGAGACTTTGGCGTCTTAAGAGAATCTAAGGTTGCATGGGGTCTAAAGATATTAATAACTCACCCATCTTGATAAATGCATGGGCATCAAGTGGATCTATGCGAGTTGCCTTTATTAAAATTTCTAAAGCATTCTCTACCAGCCCCTGTTGAGCATATATATGGCCTACAACTTTTAATCTCTCATAGTTCTTAGGGTGGACCTCCAAAACCTTTTAAAATTTCAGAGATAACTCTTAAGATCTCCTAGCTTCAACTGAATCTATCCACAAAATCCTGTGGCCTCTGGCTTTCCTTGACTGATGTCATGTAGTAGCGGCCAGTGGTGTCATAATCACCTTTACTATGATAAGATCGTGCAAGATTATAATATGAATTAGATTTCATGAGAGGGTGGTCAGTTGAAACAAGAGTTGTCTCAGTCAATTGTTCCACAAGAAAATGTTGCCTTGCAGTGAAGAAAAAATGGTTTTCTAAATGATTCAATGCCATTGTAGAATACAGGTATAATTGAAAGGCTCTACGTATGTTTTCCATTCCTTCATGAATACTACCTTTTTCACTAATTGTGAGAATCATACAAGTAAAAAATGCACAAAACTGACCACAAAGATTTATGTAGAGGCAAGACATCATTTCCTAATGCCTCCATAAAAGTTTGTTGAGCCAAATCTAGTTCATCATGATAAAAATGAAGAACCCAAATGTTGTTTAACAATTGAATGGGTACTTCTTCTCTGCTCTTCTTTAGAAGAGACTTTGTCATCTTAAGAGAATCTAAGGCTGCACTGGGGTCTGACGATATTAATAACTCAATCATCTTGATAGATGCATGGACATCATGTGGATCTATGTGAGTTTTCTTTCTTAAAATTTCTAAAGCCTTCTTTGCCTACCCTTGCTGAGCATATATATGGCCTACAACCTTTAAGCTCTCATAGTTCTTAGGGTGGACCTCCAAAACCTTTTCAAAATTTGAGAGAGAACTCTTAAGATCTCCCAACTTCAATTGAACCTGTCCACAAACTCTTGTGGCATTTGGCTTTCCTTGATTGATGCCATGTAGTAGTGGCCAGTTGTGTCATAATCACCTTTACTATGATAAGATCGTGCAATATTATAATATGAATGAGATATCATGAGAGAGTGGTGAGTTGAAACAAGAGCTATCTCAGTCAACTGTTCCACAAGAAAATGTTGCCCTGTGAAGAAAAAATGGTTTGCTAAATGATTCAATGTCATTACATAGTATAGGTATAATTGAAAGGCTCTATGCATCTTTTCCATACCTTTTTCACTAATTATGAGAATCCTACAATTAAAAAATGCACAAAACTGACCACAAATATTTTTCCCCATTTCAAATAGCAAAATTTCAAAAAAAATGCATTTAAAACTTGCAAAAATATGCAAATAAAATCACGTTGAATTTTGTGCCAAAAAAAAAAACCATGAGACCATAGCTTGTTTCTTACTATTATGCTTTAATAATTTTTTTCCAAGCATCCATAGATTTTTTTAAATTACCTATTTTAGGCTTTTAGCCATAGCAACAAGTCAGTGAACTGTTTGATAAAATGCTTTGGTAGACATGTATGAAAAATGTGGTAGCATAGAAAAGGAAATGAACTTTGGAAAAAATACATCAAATAAATGTTGTCTCAGAGTGACAAGCGAATTTTTATGGATTCTAATGGCATTCCATCACCATGAGACCACATTTCTTTGAGGCATTTTTTCAACTAGTTCACTGCCTTGTCTATGTTATTGCTTACTATTATGCTTTGATAGATTTTTTTCCAAGCATCCTTAGCTTGTTCGAAAGCACTTGTTTTAGGCTTTTAGCCATAGCAACAAGGCAATGAATTTTTTGATAAAATGCTTTGGTAGACATGTATGAAAAATGTGGTAGCATAGACAAGACAACGAACTTTTTGAAAAAATGCCTCAAAGAAATGTGGTCTCATGGAATACTATGACAAGCAAATGCAATTGGAAGCTTCTCCTAGTTATTAGTTATGCAATGTGAAGTAATTGCATAACTGCTTAGGTTGAATTTGTAAAAACTATATTGTAATTGAAATTTTTTCATCTATTAGTATGCAGTTAGTAGTTATGCAATGTGAAGTAATGCTTTGATTTTGAAAGATGTGCAATGCAATGTAATAAAAAATTTGAATAGAAACTACAAAAATCTATTTTTTACAATTCATTAGTTAAACTCTATATTTTATTTTCTCTCTATAACTCTATTGCTATGGAAATTCTTTTCAATTAAAAAATAGTTTTTGTCTCGTAGTCTACAATTTTTTGTTGCTATGTGTAGAACATTACAAATGGATCAATGCCAAAGGTTGAAATACAATGCATTTGATGAGAGAATAACCAATGAGAGTGACATGGAAAAATATTCATGTCCATGTAATGACTGTCTTGGTGGAAAGGTGAAAAAAGAAGTCAGATTTATCAACATCTGATAAGATATGGGCATAGTGTTATAAGCCCCTGGAATGTCAATTATTACGAAGATATGATAGAATGGAAAAGTGTGAGAGATGAAGAGGCAACAAACATAGATGAAGTGGCACCAAACATAGATGAAGTAGCACCAAACATAGATGAAGAGGAAATAATGTTAGACGAAGGGTTTGAAGTTGATAGAATGTTGAATGAGGGTCTAAACGATGATTGGGCCAAGTTTATGGAGGATGCTTCAAAGCCTTTGTATGTTAATTGCAGGTTAAGTTGTTTGACAATAATCCTTCAAATTCTTAACTTGCTTGTGGTGTTTGGTTGGACAAATGAGAGTGTAGATCAATTATTAGTATTATTAGGTTCATTGTTACCACTTGACTCCACATTGCCAACAAAATGAAGTCAATGTAGAAAGGAAATCACTAAGCTAGGCTTAGGGTATTAAAACATCCACACATGTATGAATGGTTGTGCATTATTTCAAAAGAATATTGTAAGTGAGAGTGAATGTCCAAAATGTCATGAAGTGAGGTATATAGAAGGGTTGAAATCAGCTATGGTTCCTAGAAAGGTTCTTTGCCACTTTCTGGTAATCCCACGATTACTTTGAATGTATAGGTGCAAAGACATTGTTGAACTTATGCAATGGCATTGCCAAAATAAGAGCACTGATGGAAAACAATGACATGTGCTTGATTGTAAGACATGGATGGAATTTGATAACAAATGGCCTGATTTTTCTCAAGATCATCATAATATAAGGTTGGGTTTGGCTCTAGATGAGGTGAACCCATTCTTAGATCAAAGTACTAAATGGTCAACTTGGCTAGTGTTTTTAATAAATTATAACTTGCCTCTATGGTTAGCAACTAAACCATTTTTTTTAATGTTATCATTGATTATACTAGGAAAAAAAAGTGTGACTTCAGATACAATTGATGCTTATCTAGATCCATTATATGATGAACTAATGGAATTGTGGAAAGGAATTGAAGTAATTCAATATTTAAGGGATGGTCATTCAATCAAATTCACTTTAAGAGCTTCCTTATTGTTTACATTTCCTGGTCTCAATGTTCATGGATACCATGGATTCCCTGCTCGCAACTTTAAGGGTTTTGTGAGGAACTCAAGAATTTTGTGTAAGTGTATTTATTGTGGACATTGTGCTTACCTTAAAATGGACCATCCATGTCATCACAAAAAACACAGTTCAATGGTCAAGAAGAGAATCATGAAGCACCATTGCTAATAACAGGCGATTACATTGTTGGGAATGAACAAAAAAGAATGTCATTTATTGAAAATGATGGGATTGCTGGTAGTAGATATGATCCAGGTAATGAAAGTGGTGTAAAAAGGTTGTGCATATTCTATAAGTTGCCATACTTTAAGGATATAACCATTAGGCATACTGTTGACTTTATGCATGTTGTAGACAGAGGAAAAATTTATTCTGAAATCTTATTAGATTAAGACTCAAATTTTCACCATCCTCAATGAAGTTACCTAAAAAACACACACATGCAAAAAAATATATCTAATCTAAACACACATGCATATTAATAGGGATTCACTCCATTTTTCTTCTCAACCTCGCATAAGAATGCAAGATTTCAAAGTATTTGATTATGGAAGGAATTTTGGTCACTCACTTCAGCAACATAACAATATAGCACAGGTTCGAAGATGGAGGATGATGGATGAAAGACGATGAAAGATTGTAGAGATAATTCGATAGAGTAAGGGTACTCAAAAGCTCCTCCCCTAAATGGCTTGTGAGAGGCCATATTTATAGAGTTTCAGTGTGGATGGAGAAGAAGATTTGATAAGATTTGATTTTTGGCAAAAGAGGAAATAAAACAAGATAAGATAAGATGTGAAAGGATAGAAAGATTTTGATTTTCTCTTTTAAAGGAAATAAATCTTGAAAAAGATGAGAAGGATAATGAAATGATAAACTTATTAAATAATGATAAAGCAATATCTAATAAAGGATAGAGATGATGTGGAAAGATAATTAAATAATGTAAAATCATTATTTAATTATAGACGAAGGTGAAAAAGATAATTAAATAAATAAAGATTTATTTAATTATAGGAAAATAGACAAATGACTAACTAAAAAATTAAAATAATTATTTAATTAGAGAGGATAAATGGTCATGAATAATTAATTAATTAAATATTTATTTAATTATAGAATAAGGGATTATGGATAAATAGGGAATAAATGAAATTAGTCAAATAAATAAAATTTATTTAACTAATTAGATGATGACATGGGTACCTAGGGAAAAACATACTACAAGATGTCCAAATGATGTAACGTTGTGACAAGGTATTGTAAGAGGACATTTTTGGGTGTCTACACATACTGATAAAAATATAGCCTATGCTATTATAGAAACTCTTTTTGGTGTTTTTGATACTATTTCATCACATGAAGACTTTCGGCAACTAAAGATTCATCAAAAATTTTGGGTTGAAAAATATAGAAAACCTAGTGCTCCTTATGTTTGGACAAAGGAACAACGTGCACAATTCTTACAGTTGATGTTTTAGACTCGCTTTCCCAATGGATATGTAACTAGTAGTATTAGAAGACAAAATGACATTAATGGCTTAAGAGGCCTTGAGACCCATGACTATCATGTCATAATGGAGAATATTATTGTAAATATATTAAGTTTGGAAAAGGGGCCAAGATTGGAAGTTATAAGGTTGGGCCTAATATTAAAGAGAATGATTTTACATGTATTAGATCCTTCGAACTTTGATAGTTTGAGGGAGGAGGTTGTTGAAGTCCTTTGTCTATTGGAATGGGAATTTCCACCAACAATCTTTAACATTTCTATACATCTTTTGATACATCTACAATATAAACTAAAGCATTATGGCTCAATAAGAACAAGATGGATGTATCCTACAGAATGATATACG
Source organism: Sequoia sempervirens (assembly GCA_007258455.2). NCBI lineage: Eukaryota > Viridiplantae > Streptophyta > Pinopsida > Cupressales > Cupressaceae > Sequoia > Sequoia sempervirens. Next base: position 38,604,803 of record VDFB02058242.1, read on the forward strand.
AAGGTTTTGAAAAAAAATGTTCATACTAGGGAAAAATTGGAAGGCAGCATGTCTAAGAGATATTCAATGCAAGAGGCCATGGGATTTTGCACATAATATATGAAGGATTTTAAAAATGTCAATCGACATGTATGGGAAAATGATGAAGAAGACACAATTGTAGATGAAGTATTAGAAGGCAATAAATGTCACTTCAAGCTTCACATCAAGAAAGAAGTGTGATACATGCCTATATTCTTCAAAAACATCTTCGTTCGATAAGTGGTGTAGGTAAAAACATTTTACACAATAATTTATTTACTCAATTGCATTTACACATTTATATTATCAATCTTACTATTTGTATGTTAATATTCTATGAAGAAAATATGAAGAAGACAATCAAGCTTGGATGCAACATCGACCTCAAAGGTGCAGACATCATGCTAATTTGATTGGAGGTGATTCTTTTCCAAAATTTGAAGAATGAATTGCTAATGTAGTCAGTGATGCAAAAGAAGGTTAAGATATAACAACGGAGGAAAGTGAGCTTTCACAATCTCCACATTTATGGGCTATCTGGTTCAATGGAATGTGGGCCTATGGTAGTCATTTAAAAGTGGAAGACAAAGATAAAGGAAAGATAAATTGTGATTGTGCTGTTAGTGTTGAATTTCTTCACGAAACTGAGAAGAAATTTTATGTTGGATTCATCCAACAAATTATTCTAGTGGACTATGGTGAAAATAGTCCTATATTATTAAAATGTAAGTGGATCTAACCATCTACAGTACAATTTGACGAGTATGGATTTGTATGCTCAAATACAAGAAATTTTTTATTAGAGACAGATGAGCCATATGTTTCCCCTCTTCAAATTAACCAAACATTTCTAATTGATGATGTAAGAAGCCTAGGATGGTCATATATCATTCAAACAAAGTCTCATTCAAAATGAAAGTTTATGGAAGTTGTTGATATAATGCTTGATGGGTAATATGTTAATTTATAAGAAACATTCGAAGAAGTGGATGAAGATGATAATGGAGTGTTTGAAGAAGACATTTTGATTACCAATGAAGAGATTGGGAGAGAGAATGCATTGCATGTCACAGATGAGGATGAGGAAGAAAATCAAGTAGATGTAGACATGAATGATCATGATTTTGATCTTACTGGCAATGCAGATGATTATGATGATGTTTTGTCACCTTAAAAGGTTAGCTTGTTACCTAAACTTTGGTTATATGTATGGTGTGATTTATTATTGAATGTAATAGAGATCTGAGTATAGGTATGTTTATTCATTGTTGTTTTACTGATAAATTTCTAGATGTAATCATCATTATTTTGTTGGTACATTGTATACAAAACTTGAGATGTTCATTGTTGATTTGAAGTGCACTTAAAGTTAGGTTCAATCATTCTTCTTAGTTTTCTTACTTTGGTTGAAAATTTGAAATTAATTTTGTTTAGTTAGAATATAATTTCTTGTATGTCCTATATGTTTTCTAGATGCAAACATATAATGAACATCAGTGATTTAATAATACATATAGATATCTTAACATTAGGTGAACTAAGCCTCCCCATTACAAACAAAGAAATGATCTCTTAGGTCTGACTGACATTGAAAACTAAAACTAAGAGACTACAAAATTAGAAAATTGTTCAACCTTTTCAATAAAATGATATCTAAAATATTGCATTCATAATAAAATCCAATACCGCACTACCACAGCAGTCTATAGAGGTATGCATAGGATGGCAAGACATATAGGTCAATGTACAAATGCTTACCACAATACCATGACAACCAAATATGAATACCGCAGAGTGATTGTGAGAACATGTTAACAAATAAAGTAAATCGCAGCCCTGCAAGTGGTAAATAGTGACACTATGGTATGGCAGTGAACAATCACTCAACCACTAGAATTAACCCATTAGCCCGTGAGAGTCTAAAGGGTGTGCATGGGGTGGCAGTACTGCTACTGCTGCCCCGTAGTGGTCTTGATATGACCGAGTGGTATGGCGGTGAATAGTCACTCAACTACTAGAATTAAGTTGTCATCCCATGAGAGTCCAAAGGGGTGTGTGCGGGGTGGCAGTACTACTAATGCTACCCTACAATGGTCTTTAAATGACAAAGCGGTACTACGGTACAAACTTTCAAGCATTAAATGATTACACCATTCAATTTCCCAAGATCAACATGTATTCAAACTCGAAATATGGGAAAAATCTAAAATATTTTGCACAAATTGACATTAATAGTGAGGTGACCAAGCTCAACAACAAATATTACTTGGGACTCAACGACATTTTGGCAATCATTCACAAAGCTCAACATATCAGAGGCAAGGGAGTTCAAGTGGGAAAACTCTTCAGCTATTATTTCATAAGGTAAGTTCACAGAAACCCTCTGTAGCAAGTGTGTAAGAACTAATTTTGCTTCTACAAGTAGACACCTAAAAATCAAGTAGGAGTAAATTCTTGATCATGCCACCCAAAAGAAGTCAACTTGTGAGTAAAAAGGAAGAGTCCACAGTTTCTAAATCAAATAATAGGTCCCTGCAACAATCCATTTTAGATGTGTTACCTAATTTTGTAGACAAAGGATCCAAAAGGTGTTTAAAGATACAACCCATGGATGTAGACACCCAATTATCCCTATCTTAGGGTGGGATATGTTTTGATACTTCTATGAAAAAAGGGTTGAGAAGATTCTAGTTTCGAATCCTTGGACCTTAGATTTGGAAAAATTGATAGTCCCAAATGTCTCCGTAGATGTTGAGTTTATTAAAGTATTAGCACAATATTATCACTGACTACTAGGACTATAAGAATGGAAAATGGTTCACCATTAGTGGTGTTGAATAAAGAAGAAATTATGGAGTGTTTTATGTTAAACAAGCAATCTATCACTAAGATCGACTTGGACAAAAGTGAGGAGGATTATAGGAGTTTGAGAAAACCTGTAGGAGTGATGAACTTCCTTTACACATGAAAAAGAGTGTAAACAATAAGAGGATACCTATCTCCCCCTCCCAAAATGATCCATTTTCCATAGAAGACTTCCAAGTATATTTCAAAAGAGCTTATTTTTCTTTGTGCTAAGTGCTTGGAATAGATGTTGAAGAGGGGGTTCCAACATATCTCATGATGAAGGTAATGTGGATACAAAATCATGAAGCCAACATTGAGTATGACTTTGCTGCTAAAATTGAGAAAGGGCTACATGAGGGATTTTTGCAAGTAAGAGAGAACTTAACTCCCATCACTTTCAAGAAATACTCTCTGCTATGTCTGGGAATGACTAATGATGAAGGGAATAGGTTTCCTATAAAAAAATGGTGTTACATCTAGGATAGTAGATGTAAAAATAGTGATTATGTAATATTTCATGATGATTTTGTAGTAAAGGTCATGGCCCCTCTTGGTCATATTTCACCAAGATTTCCTAATAAAATCATGCAAGTATTAATACCTTTAGCATTGAAGCCAGAGTAGGGACACACTCACAATTTTGGCGACTGGTTCTTCTTAGCAAACCAAACAGTAATAAAGGTCTATGGGTGTCCTCAAGCCCCACATGTTTTACCTAAAAAAAATTCTATTCGAATTGAATTTTTAGAATTTATGTGGAAAATGTTATGGATGGAGCAAGATGCTATGAAAAGACAAAAAAAGGGGGCATTCCTCCTTGACCTAACTAAATGTGAGGGTCTATCTATAGGGTCTGAAACTCTTGAAGAACTACAAAACTATTTGAAGATGCGGCATTCATTGAAGTTGCGAGGAGAAAGGGTCTTTGATCCTAAAGGGCATATTAATTTTATAAAGTAGACACTTCTCACTAAAGCTGGGATTACCCATGTAATGGATTACGAAGATGTAATAAGAAATTGCTTTACACCTCATGAAGTTTTTTAGAGGAAGAGGAAGTTGGAAATCATAAAAAGGCTTGAGGAGGAGAAGAAGAAAAGGGACACTGGATTCCAAGGATTCTATGTTGAATAAAAGGATCCTATCAGAAGGATGAACATAATAATTGACAATTTTGAAATATTATATGTTGAACCAGAAAAGAAACCTGAGGGCTAGTCTTTGAAACCCTCCAAGATGCCCATCAAACCAAGTCGTATTGTAATCACAAATCCCCTACTAGACATTTCCATAGTGCAATCATAAGCATCCCTTGAGGAACCAAGTCCTAAAAGGAAAAAGACACATGGAGTGGTCCCCTTAGTGGCATATGAAATAAGTGAAGGAGTAGGGGATGCTAAAGAGGTAGTTGATGTACTTTTGAATTTTAAAGATGATGAAGTTGATTAGCCACCAACTAAGCTTGCAATTGATGCTCGCAAACCAAAAGAAAGAGTGGATGTACATGGGCATAATGATCAAGAAGTGCATGATGATGAAAGGGTGATTGCTGCCCTTAGATTTATTGAAGATGATGAATTTATTCAAACTCCAGAGTTTAAGGATTTTTGGTTTAAGATGAAAATGAAAGAATTTTAGGAGAGACTTTAAATTAATAAGATGGGCATTGAGGAGTCACAACATGACAAGATTGTTTCCTAGACTCTTGAAGAACCCAGGATTAATGAAATTAATGTTAGCCCCCAAGAAGTAAGAAAATTGGTCTTAGAAATCAATATACTAATTATTCTTGAGATGGAGTTAAAAAATATATTCTTACTATATCAAGAAAGAATCCAAGAAGATCCCATTTTGGTTTCTGAATTTAATTCAGATGAGGGAATGAGTGGCACAGGTTATAATCCAAGATTTGAAACCCTAGACTTTTGGACAAAGCAAAAAAGAATAGAAAAACCAAGATTGCTTGATGTTGTAAAAGAAATGAGAGGGACTGCCATGGTAAAGACACTTCAAGACACATCAACATTGGAGGTAGCTACTATGGCAATGCACTCAACAATGTTTACTAGGGATGCAGTTAAAGCTATGGAGCTTAGATTGGCAGAATATGAGAAAACATAGACTGATCTAAAAGATAAAGTGAATACGTTATTCATAGAAAATATGAAATTGAAACAATAGTTGAAGGGTGTGGGTCCTTCCCAAAGCACAAAATTAACAGTATACCAGCCCCCTACCATCCAGGCTGATATAGGTGAAATCACTGTTGAACAAGTTAATGTGCTAAAACAAGAAATTGAGAAGTTGAAAAAGAGTAATGAAGAAACAAAGGAAAGATCAAAGAGAGAAACCCTCAAGGTATTGGAATAGATCTTGGAGCATAGGGTTAAAATTATTGTGGGAAAATTGGAAAATGTGTATGAATGTTATGTCTCCTTGTCACAAGAAGTTGATCAGATAAAGGATCATGTACCTATATTGGACCCCTTATTCAAGAAATGGCAACCTATACATCACACCTTAACGAATTTGTGCAAAATTTTACAAAGGAGTGTTGAGACCCCTACAACTTTAAAGCCTACTAAGCAAATGGTCTGAATGGTCATAGATGAATTTCAATACATGTCTATAGAAGAACAAAAGATCAAGGCAAGAATGGATTCATTTCACAGGTTAAAGTAGTGGTTTGTGCCTAAGATACTAAGGGATGATGATCAACTCAAAGGCTCCAAGGATTGGACAAATGAGTTTAGTGAAATTGTTCCCAACTACCTTACTAATATACAAAAGGATGGTCACATAAATATTCATTGCCTCAATTTAACCTTGGATGGAGTAATTGCAATGGATGCTAGGTACTCAAAATTCATCATAGATACCAAAGGGTTATTAGACAACAAATGGAAGAGTCACTTGACCAACAAAAAAAAATCTAGGAGTACAAATGGCCTCATGATTACATAGTGTACCAATGGGATCATACATATCTAGCTCCCCCAGAAGAATAGGCCTTGCAGTGAAGTACCAATCCTTGGAGATACTAATCATGGATAGAGGACCTTGCCAAATCTAAATGATCATTGATACCTTACAATGAGTAATGAAATTTTGTATGTTGCTAGTGTTGTGGACTTCAACATCTAATAAATTCTCTTCACTTCCCATATTTCATTGCTTTTAAAGTTTTATGTAATCCTATGTAAACAACGATAATTAAGACTTTTTGATTTATGTTAAAAGTGGGTAACTGACAAGATACTTTTTGACATGTCAGTCAGGACAAAATTTTGAAACATATTGTAAAATCTTTTTGAAGATCAATAGAATGAAGTTATAATTGGTGGCTGAATTTTGGTTTCAATTGTTTGTTGAAGTGAATTAATGAATGTTATCTTGACGTCTCCAATTTGATCTTTCCTTGTTATTTAAATCAATATATCAAGGGTATATCTACTTTATCAAAACACATATGTTGTCAAACAATTCATTTTGTACTACATTTTGGTGTCAAATCTTTGGTAATTATGGTTAGTTTCATTACATTCAAATTCTGAATTATGGGAAATTATATATAGTAAATAGATTGATGTTTGTTTGGATACTAAAATTAGCACTCTTAGAAATTAACTGAAATATTTTGTCTTGAAATATCTAGAAGGATTATTTTAATTAAAGAGGATTTTGTGGTTATTTTTCTAACAATGATTTTATAGTGCAACTAGCTTGCTATTTTCATTCAAGATACAAGTCATGATCAAATTCAAGCACATACCAAGAAGATGGTACTCTGCTTAAAAACCTCAACCTCACTTAGTTTAGTCTACTTACATGGGGATATTAAGGAAGTTGCTAAACAATTAATATATATCATTTGTTGTTTGTGAAGGAGAATCCTGTGAGATCCAATATGGTGGTGGATCAATATTTGGTTTCTTTTTTGCTAATATTGAATGATTTTAGGGTGCTACATCAACCAAGACGTTATAATTAGAACATCAAAGTTTATCGTTATGGTGGCTGATACAGATCCTCCTACCATTCTTGATCCTTTGATTTCATTGGCCAAAGATAAGGTATTGATTTTTTCTCTCTTTGTACCATTTTGAATTTTGACATTATTGCAACCTTTTAAGATGTCAAATGGGCATTGCAACAGTTTTTGGTTAACTCCATGTGCCATGCAATACCTGAATCATTCCTTAATTTGTGAGAGGCTTTCCTTCAATCACTTGTGATATGTTTCAACTGTTCACTGGAAATCTTTACATCATGTAGATATTGCAAAGGTGGATTGAAGGGATCAAAGGCAATAAAATGAACACAGATTGATTCTTATTGTATAGGGTAGTAATCACATGGGTAAAATGTTGGGATTGAAACCAATGAAATGATGTTTGACATCGTACAAAACCCTTTTAACTGTGAAGTTTTCCCATGATCAAATCCCCTGACTTGCTACCCTTTTTTATAATTTTGATGAATTTTAAGAGAATAAACCTAAATAACTTACACAAGAACATCAATATTTTTGGAATTATACTAACAATGAGTTTTGAACCATTTTGTGATGCTTCTATGTATTTGTTCAAGTAGTTGTTTTCTTGCAAGTTTAATGGATGCCTTAAGTTTTGTTATTAATCATTAGTTTGAAAATTACCATTGTAGAAAGTACCTTATATGTTTGTGCCTTCAAAAGATGAATTGGGCGGTGCTTGTAAAGTGAATGGGGAAGATGATGTCACAATTGGGAAACTTGTTGTGAATCATAAAGTTAGTAATTTTTGGATGTTAAGGCATCCCAGTTGGATATCAAAGATCTTTTCTCATCAACTTAATTTTGAATTTATGTATAAATGGATTCTTTAATGATGTAGGTCTTTACTGAGACAACACATGAATCAGGGTTGACATTTTTGTTCTCCAAGTCTGATGGCATTCTTGGGCTTGGTTTCCAGGAAATTTCTGTTGATAATGTTGTTCCACCCTGGTTAGTGTTGATAGCCTTCATTCTATAATATGTCAAATTCATTCTATAATCTGAGTGTATCACCTTTCTTAAATTTTGAACAAGGTTTTGAAATCAAGGGTTCAATATGCATATTTCAAGCCTATGTTGAACACTCTGCTTAAGGCATTTTTTGACAAGGCTACAATTTTTTAATTGATTTATCTTTTTGTTGTGTTTAGAATTTCTTTTGTAAACTTGCAATATACAATGCATTTTTATTCTTTTTGAATTGAGACTAATATTAATTTTTTTGGTTGCATTGAGACACAACTTCATTCATGGCAGAAAAGGAAACACTCTGTTACTCATATCAGATAGCACGTTACATATAAAGGAGGAAATATTCTAGCTAGGTTATTGTTGATTGTATTGAAGGAGAGAGTTTCATATATGGGACACGATCAACACTCTCCTTGGATTCTATACATTACAACTTGCTCCAAGAAGATTGCCCACATTGTAGAAGTTTTAAGAGATGAAAGGGGCATGTGCTCGCATTGAAGGGCTTCAAGCATGCGTTTCCATCATTGTAGAAGTCTTTTGGAGAAATTTCTTTATTGTAGTCATTTCTCTGCAATATTATAACTCAAATTTTTAGTATTGTGATTGAAAATAACAATTGTAATACTCTATTTGTAAGCTATAACCAGAACACCTTTCTTTTATTAATAAAGTTCAAATTTTCCTTCTCAATGGTTGTCTCATTGTGTGCAATTGATGATTGATGTGTATTTCTATGTTTTATGCTTAAATCCTCAAATATCAGTCAATTAAAATGACTAAATATACTACTAATTGACATCAATTAATAATTAAATTGATTAAATATACTACCAATTGATATAAATCAATGAACAGTGAATAAATATGACTAGATATATAACCAGTGAAATCAGTGAATAAAAATGACTAAATATACTACCAAATTGACTAAAATGATGATTAAAATTAATTACTAAATACACTACCAATGCACAAAAATTAATGAGTTAAAATGACTAAATAAGTGCCCAGTTAACAACAATCAATGACTAAATATATCAGTGAATAAAAAAATGACTAAATAAGTGACCACATTACAACAATCAATGACTAAATCAACAACTAAATAAGTGACCAGTTAAATATATTAGTGAATAAAAAATGACCAAATAAGTGACCAGATTACAACAATCAATGACTAAATCAACGACTAAATATATCAATGGAAAAAAGTGACTAAATAAGTGACCAGATCACAACAATGAATGACTAAATCAACAACTAAATATACTACCAAATCGATCAATAAAAACAACCAATAAATGAATAAAAATGGTTTAGTCATCAATCCGGTCATGTTATATATGACTGGAAATAAACTACTAGTGGTCACATGACCAACTGTAGTCATTTATAAGTAGTTTTTAGTAGTTTTTTAGTAGTTTATTGTTGTTTATGTACTAGTGATTATGACAAACTCCTAAGGACTGACATAATGCCTCAAGGGCACATCGATGATAGCCTTGCCTACGTTCAAGCTCAGAGACTCTGTAGTTTGGCAACCATGTTTTTGACGTTTTCTAATTTTTGGCTTGTTTTTGGATTTTGATGTGATTTGGATGTTTTGGATTTTCTAATTTTATGAATGTTTTTGGATTTTTTCAAGGATTTTGCAAGTGTTTTTGGATTTTTTGATGTTATGAAATATCATTAAGAATATACATGAACTCGATCTGATGGACATATGCCCCTAGCATGATGCAATAGATTACCTCGATATAGGTAGGACAAACTGACCTTAAAAATATGCCAAGTACTGAAGTGGAACATGATACTTACATAAGATCCAACTACGATGTGGACACAGATGGGTGATGGAATGAATATGATGATCGCAATGGAAGGAAATACAAAACAAGCCACAAAATCGATGATGGATGGATGGTTCTTATTTACACAAGGTGCATGATTGCCAGGTTTTCACCAAGTCACTTTCCCAAAGCGTCACCGAAGTGGTTTTCACTATAGGACATTTTTTTATCTTTGCTATTTTCAATCCTTTTTCTATTTTTTTTGGATTTTGTGATTTTGTGTTTTTTTTGTATTTTTGGATTTATACATTTTGCAAGCCTAGGCATAAATTTTTTTGAGATGAGAGTTGTTCATGGGATCTTGCAAGGGATCACCTTCAGGTGTTGATAACTGATATGCTTTTGACTTGTAACTTGCTATGGCGATGAAGGTTCCCAACCAATTGGGTTCAAACTTTCCTTTGCTTTCTAGGTTAGGTACATTCTTCTTATTCTCCTTTAGCACAAGCTCTCCAACCTAGAAGGACCAATTTCTTATCTTCTTATTGTAGTTCATCTTGAGTAAGTTTTGATAAAGTTACAAGAAATTAAAAACATCCAAACGACATTCATCCAGCAGGTCCAACTCATTCAACTGTGACACCATGTATTCTTCGTTAGTGATAATATTTTGCAAGGATATTCATAGTGATGGGAGCTCAACCTCAATAGGTATGATAGCCTCAGATCCATATACTAGGGAATATGGTGTAGAACCTGTAGGTGTGTGGATATTGGTTTTGTAGGTCCATAAGGTAGGGTTTAATTACAAATGCCACTAGTAGAATTTGGAAAATAAATGACTATGTGACTAAAACTTTTAGTCACAACAACTAAAAATGACTAAATTCTACTATTTTTTTGCAACTCAACTATAAATGAGTAAATAAATGACTAATTTGGTCGTTGAATAAAAAATTATTTAGTCACAGAAATAAAGATGAATAAATAGTTAGTCATTTATTTAGCAAATCATTTAAGGAATCAAGAATCAATAGCTTGCCAAAATACTCTAATAAACATACTCTAGAACTTTTGTCGAAATCTTATTTTCAAGTGTAGCCCACCAAAATGGTGTTTTAATTTTAATAAACATACTCTAAAACCTTCATTAAAACCTTAATTTTAGGCGTAGCCCACCAAAATGGAGAAGTATTTTAGTAAAGAATGATAAAGAATGGTAAGGAGATGTTCGTGATAGGAGGCATAGGATTCATTACTACTTATCTCATTCCTGCTCTGCTCAACAAGGGTTACATTGTTCATGCTATTATTTGTAATCCAGGTATTTAATTGACACATATTTGCATAATCTCAAATTCCTTTAGATGCTTTTGAGGTATCAATGTATCTTATATAGGATTTAGAATGTATCCTATATAGGGTTTAGAATGATTTTTTTTAATTTAAAAAATAAATAAATGATGTATTTTCCCATGATTAGATAATGTGGAGATCTCCTAAATCTTCCCCAGCTCACTGTCCTCTTTGGCATTGTATTCATTACTTTAGCTGCTAGGGTTTTGCATGTGACATCTTTAATATCTTCATGATAGTGGATTTTAAATAGATCTTAGTCTTTGCTTTAATCTTTATAATGGTAACCCTTGAGTTCCATAATCCACCTTCAATCTCTTCTAAGAATGTTGTCTTAAGCTAGACTGCATAGTATGCATATAAAGCAAGTCCTTCATACCTACCATTGTTCCAAACCACCACTCACTGCCTTGCTTAAAATTTTGCCTCCATAAGCACAATAGCATGTGTTTAAAATCATGGTTTCCAGTGATTGACCATTAAGGTCACTACTTTCATCAAGATACAATGAGATTTTTGTCTTCAAACTTGAGGCATTATGCTATATAACATTGTGAATTTTTTGTTGTGTAGGGTTTTATTTTCTTACACATTTATTGCTTTTCTAATTGCCTTTAAGACTAGATATTGCACCCTTAGTTGCAATCTCAAACAACTCACTCACTGTCACTTGAAGATTCCTTTCATGAGCATCCTTTTATAAAATCAAACTATTCCCTATAGACTGCCTACTTACTTACTATAGGGGACTCATTGTTTCATGGTATTGTGGATCTTAAGATCCTTCAACCTTATTGTCACTACTTCATAGTCCATAAGGTATTATTGGTGTAGGTGCACCCTAGCAGAGCATGCCTCAAGGAGGCAACTTCAAGTTTTTGAGTTAAAAATGTTGATAAAATGTTGTAATAAGGTCTAAATGGCCACACTAGACATATAATAGGTCATAGTTAAAAATTCTGGAGTCATTGTGCATTACATGTAAAAAATTGCAAAAATTGCATAATTGTTGTCAAAGAAATATTGCAAAATTGCAAAAAATGACAAAAAGAGGAAGATCAAGGCTTATGTAGTTGTAGAGTTATTTTTAGGTATTTTATTTTCTTTATTAAGGTATTTGAAGCCTCAAACACTTTGACGAAAGTTTGGAGTTGATGTATGAAGAAGATTATTAATGAAAAAATATGTTATTCTGGTATTTTCCTGTATTTTCATTATTTTCAGGCCATTGTATGGTCATATTTGTGCAAGTAACCTTCCATATTACTTTTTATGTTATATCCCTATGAATCCACTCTCATGTGCATTTTATTTCATTAAAATCTATTTAGAATTATGAAAGTTATTGGCAATTTATCCCAAGCGGGTAAAACCCTCTTTTAGGGTAAATAGTGAGATTTCATAATTGTGTTTCTCCCTTTTTATCTAGTGGAATTTGCTAATTTTTGGTTTTATCAAATTTTTATGTGTACTTTAAAATATCACCAAGTTGTAGAGTGTGAGGATGAGGTCTGGGGCAGTTTCCATGATGCCCTAGGTTAGGAAAATGTATAAAATCTGGAAATATATGTGTATAGTGTGATTTTTTATGAGTCTTGGTTGTGGTGTTTGAGTCCATCTCGTATAATATTGTTTCAAAAAGGTTCTTAGGTGTATTTGAATCCATTTCCTGACTTATTTTGGTGGATTGATAAGTTTTGGAGACCATTTTTTTTACTGTCCTATTTGGATAGAGTTGTCACAGTCATCTTTGGAGTCAAAAATTGATGGTTTTGAATACATGTATGGTGAAAGCTCATCAATGAAGATTGGGGAAAGGTCTAAAATGATTGTGTAGGATTATTTTCACATGCTTGTGGCTTTAGGAAGGAAGAATGGGTTTGGGAATGTGAAGTTGTTCATTGATGTGGTCTAAAAGGGGCCTAGTTGTGGAATTGGACAATTTATTTTGAAAGCCCTTGTGTTGAGATGTTTATGTTGAAAAGAGGGTTTGGGTCAAACATTTGGATGTTGATTATGGTGTTTTGTGGTTACAACAAGAGGTTTGTATGCCTGATATCAGTTTGAGTGGTTGAATCAAGAGTTTTGTGAAGATTGGATGAGTCCTAATTGAAAGAACAAGCAAGATTTGGTTTAGTTTTGATAAGCTGAGTTTGGTTGAGTGATTTGAGGCTCATGCATTGTTATCAATTATTCACTATTCTCTCATATTTGATGAGTCTCAAAACACTGCTCAAATATGCAATCCACTACCTCCATTATACAATGGATAAGAAGAAACATTGAACTTGTGATTACCACTGTTACTTCATTTGAACAGTCATTCCCTGATTGAACTTGCCTTGTCTAACATTGTCAATAGTATTTGAAAAACCCTTAAGGTTAGCAAGGGGGTAAGTAAACTCACTGTTAAAATCTCCACTTGACTATGCAAGGTTTGAGCTTTATTATCTTGCCACTACTCAGCCTCTCTTTCAATATCACACCTCAAGTGAATATCATTCTTCTTACCATATATTGCATTTACAAATGTCACTGAGCTACATAGTGTGCTTGTTATTGGCTACAATCTTTAGATTGCAATATTTTGTTATTGGCTACAATGTCTCAATATTTTTGGTATTGCAACCTACTAATCTGCTAGAGTTATGGTTTATGTTTCTACAGAGGCCTAAGGTGTGTACCCTATTCATGCTCTTACCAATGCTTTTGTTGGTATTAAAAAACAACCTTAAATCTTGGGTCAAAAAATTAGCTATCTTGACAAGGTGTGGTATGATCTTGGATTGTATCCTAGAGTGTGTGGGAAGCTTGTGTTTGATCATTAAGGTATGTAAACCTGATTAGAGAAATGTATCATATATAGCATGGGTCTTGCTTTAATACTTCCCATAATGATTATTAGCATATCATATTATTATAGTTTGTAACCCAAGATTGCATTCAAGTATGTAACAAACTTGGTATGTAGTTTAAGCTATACACTTTTATGTAACATTCATCAGGTTTAGAAAATATTGATCACTCTCTAGAATAGCCAATTAAACATGGGTTGTGCTTGAATGCACTAGATAATTGATATAACACAACCACTCTGCATATCAACCAGAGTTATAGGCTCTTTATTGCAACAAGAGGTAATCGATCTTCGATAATGCTATCATTACATTGTAACCTATTAAACTTGAGTCAACCTAAATGTACCCAATGATGATTGACACCTAATTATGATGAAAATGATTAATTTGTACATGAATTGTGTGCATATGAGTGTCTCCATTTCTATCACAATATAGCCACATTAAACATGGGTCACACATGAATGCATCCTGTATTTGTTATAGCAAAACTATGCCACATGAAAAATAAAGTTATGGATCACATAATTACAGTCACAAGAATTTGTTCCTTAGTTGTGCTCTTATGGTGATTCCATTACCGTTACAACATAACCCTTTGGACTTATATTGCCCAAATCCTTACATTGCTTATTTTATCTTTGGATGGGTGGCAATTCAATGGTAGGGATTTGTATGCAGGTCATGCTCATATAAGTGCCTTCATCACCATTGCACAATAGTACATTAGAATTTCCTTTCTTGAACCTTTCCTTCATTTTTTATTGTTAGGGTTTCTTACTGATTATTCTATTTCCACGTGGCATATTGAAAAAATAAACCAAGAAAAAAATCATTCTATTTTTAATTAACTCCTACTAACATACTTTTGGAATAAATGTTTGAGTGCATTACTTTGAGTGTGAATAATTTTTTTTTCTTATAATACATTAATTGAGAGTTGTAGTAGAAAGCTTCTTATACTGAAACCTATCCTATAATCTTGATTTAAGCTACATTTAGGAGACTTCATGGATTTTTTGTGATTTATACAACTTTTGTTTTGATAGTAAATGACATCGTATTCTTTCTGAAACTAAAATGATTTATTAATTATGGTTTTATGATGATTAAATGATTTATTTAGAATTTTATGTGTAGGAAGAATAGATTGTGATGCAACATTTGGGTATGGATGGTTCAAGAAAACTTGGATTGTTATTACTGACATAACTAGGTTGGAGAGTACTTCTAGCTGATCTGAAATAATTTTGGGTGTTTTGTTTGGAAGCAGAACCTGAGTGTAGGAATACAAACGTCAGTGGATAGAGAAAATAAAAAATCTACTTATCTAGTTTCTGATTGAATTTGAGGTCGTGAATATCAAACAGAGAAATTTCCTACATTCTAAAGATAAAATCATAAATTTGTTGGTCCAGTTGGAGATCCAATTTGAGGTCGTGAAGCTCTGACAAAGAAAGTTCCTACATTCTAAAGATAAAATCATAAATCTTCTTGGTCCAATTGTAAGGATTTGTCTTTTTAATTAACTTTTTGAAATTTTGGCTTGATACAAATTGTCTATCCTTCCAC
The DNA here is from genome assembly GCA_007258455.2 of Sequoia sempervirens. Classification (NCBI taxonomy): domain Eukaryota; kingdom Viridiplantae; phylum Streptophyta; class Pinopsida; order Cupressales; family Cupressaceae; genus Sequoia; species Sequoia sempervirens. The sequence goes on from VDFB02058242.1 coordinate 38,620,258, forward strand.
ATTTTCATGTATGTCTAGCAGGGCACTTGTAACTACAATATATGACAAAAAATCACTATTGTTATGCTTTGATGGATGTCCCATGATCAATATCTCTATAAAAAGGTTTCTTTATATATGTTGCCAATTAGGATTGCACCCTAGATAAGATTTGACTTAACTATCCTATTGAAACATTGAAATGTTCTCAAGTTGTGGGTAACTTATGGTGAGATTGAATCTCCAAAGAGGGTTGTTTCCCCTGGTAGATCATCTAATATAAGACTTCTCTAAGAAAAGGGATAGAAGAATAAATTGAAAATGAAAATCCTAACACCTAAAGGGTGATGTACTAGAAACTTTTACTTGTCTACTAACTCAACTTCACAATTAGATTTCAAAAACATTAACTTTCATAATCTTAGATGAAACAATGCAATACATAAGTAATTTGCATGAAGGTTTGAGACCAAACACAACATGCAACCTGCATTACAATGAAAATTTTGCACACAAACTTCCAATAATGGGACATGCAAAAGGATTTGAAAGTTGAATCACAATTTAACATCAAACCATTGAATTCAAAAATGAGACAAAACCATGAGATAGGAATGCTCTGTTGTTTTTATTGCTTTGAAAGGAGTATGAGAATATCATAATCTGAGTACAAATCAAAGCTTACAAAGCTCTCTATAGATGATCAAGAGAGTAAGAAGCAAATTTGAATTGAGAAAAACTAAATTTTTCTCCAATATATGCCTGCAAATTGTCTCCAAGAATGAGAGGGAAAAATATGAGATAACTACACTTCAAAATAGTAACTCCAGTGCCAATTTCGAGCAAGGGAAAAAGATTTCAAAAATAGGGCTCCAACAACCTCCAAACTAAATGAAAAATATGGAAAGTTTCATCCCAAGAGGTTTGACACAAAAAATACTCAAAAATCAAGCCTAAACTGACTGAAAACAAAAATGGAAACCTCATTTTGCTTGTTTTTTCCATTTTGCACAAAAAGACTCAAACTAGGAGTAGAAGGTTTCTAGGAGAACTCAATACTTGCTCTAATTTTACTACATTTAAAATAACAAATACTAAGGCAATTTATAGAAACATTTCCTTAATACTGTTTTACAATGTTGCAGTTTCAAAATTATGAAATGGAAAGGCTCAAACTTGGGTTTTGATTTGAATTTTCCAAGTATCCAATACATCCCCTTGATATTTGATTTTCTATAAAAATTAGAAAAAGGACTAAGGCTCATAGTCATATGATTTTCAAAAAAACCACAAAAATCCTAAGGCATATTGCAGCCTAGGCTTGTAATACATGTGCTAAGCAAACATAATACCACGAAGGTATTAGTGAAGGCATTTTAATTTTAAATCAATGTGACAAAAATCACAAGTCCAAAAATAGGACAATGAGGAAAACCCTAAAACAAAACTATTGAACTCCATTTTTTCCTCATTCACTTTGCACTTCAATTTTTTTGGTGAAGGCTCCACACACTGCCACCATGAGGGTTTGATCTTTGAGATCTTCCATGGAGTTTTTGAAACCATCCTCTCCAAAAAATATATAAAGTGAGCATCTCTCCTGTTGAATATGCAAAAATCCTTTGCATTTCCTTCATTTCGAATGAGTTTCTTGGCCTTTTAGTTGCGGCCACCACCATTTTTCTAATGCATTTCCTTTTATTTACATTTTGTTGGTGCCTTCTGTTGCTTGAGACCAATATTTGAAGAGTTTCTAAAGTTTCTATACTATGGGATTTGAATGTATTTCTCCATAGCAAACAATTGAGGTAAGCTCTTCACCATTCGAGCTTAGCATTCCTTCTTACTTGGTGCATTTCGAGCATAAAACTTCATGGGTTTCATTATTCTAGCAAAATAATGAGAAAAATCTACATTTTATGGCCGCGGTCTCTTGAGTTTCTAGGTATTTTCTTAAGCTTGAAGATTTATTTGCTTTCTATATTTATGCTTCTCCATTTGAGTTTACAAAAAAATGGGTTCAAAAACCCTAGCTCATGGCTTCTTTTTTCCTTCTATAGAACTTGGGTTTTAGCTTCATACATAACATTTTTCTAGTTTTTGAAATTACTTGAAGCTTTCTCTTTATTTGCAGGCCACCTTCTAACTCTTTCATTTTCTTTGTTTTTATCACCCAAATGCTTGATTCAAGCTCATTAGTTGTAGAAAAATTAATGCATTTCAATTCCTTTCTATGTTCTGGATGTAAAAGACTCCATGAGTTTCATTACTCTCTGCATTTTAGTTTATCACCTTTGATTTATGAGGCTTCTTTACATTTTCATGGCCACAACCTCATTGGTGCTGGGAAACATTCTGGGTCTCTCCTAAATAAGCTCAAGATTTCTTCATTTTCTGATTTGCATTTTGAAAACCCTTCCATGTTTGAAACCTTGGTTCTATACAATATAATTCTTTGCCTATTTTTTTCAAGAAATGATTTTCCCTTTCTTTGTTTTTGAAAATGATAGATAGGATGTAATGTTGTTCATTTGAAAAGAGACTCACCCTATATGAAAGGCCACAACCTCCTCTTCAAGCATTCTTAGTGTATATAATTTTTTGGGTCCCATTACTTATTTTGTATCTCACTCTAAATTCTCCAAATTGTATGAAATAATGCTTCTTGTCATTATCTTGACTCTTCAGATGTAAAATGCATGCTTACAAACCCCTTTCTTTTTTATGAATGATGTCAAGATTTTGAAACAGTGATATGAATATTATGCTTTCACCTTGCTTCAATGATGATGTTGTCCATTAAGCAAAAATCATTTCCCCTTCAAATTTTGCATACAGATTTATAATGATCTTCACATATTGCACATATTATTGAAGACGCATTATGACTTTAACAATTTTATCTTATTTTTGTTTGCTCATTCCCTTCATTTGACACTCCTTTAATGAGCACTATCACCATCCCACACTTATCTTGCACAATGGTCAAGTAGGTCTATTTTCTCTTTGTTGCTCAATATTTGTCATTGGCCTAAAGGCTGCCAATTGCTTCTTTCACTATGTGTCTAATTATGTAATGAATTATGGGGCCCTTTTTGATGTGCAGTGATGATATACACTTTTACTCTTTCTTGTAAACACACTAAAACCCTCAAGACCATGATGGTTGAGACAACCATCAACCACATTTTGTATCTTCATTCATGAAGAAGGTATGATCACCATTTTATGCTCCTAAATCAATCATTTGATGTACTTTGTGTTTGGTATTGTGAGTTTTTTTGTCATCACCTCTTAATTCTTGATGGATGTACCTTAGGGTATGTACTTCAAACAACATAAACAACATAAAATATTGATGTATGATAGTAATAAAATATGATACACCACCAATCAATGAAACCAAATGATGACAACATGGAATATTTATATCCAAACAACAATCTTTTAATGAAGAAAGTACACTTCTTTTATGTTCTACATATTATTTAAGCATTCAAATGGGCCCATTGTTCATCTATGATTCTCATTTCAAAGTAGAGAGTAGCCTTATTGCACTTTTGATCTAGTTGTCATGAATGATCAATGAGTTTGAGACTCTTGCAGTCACTTTATGAAATACTCCTTCAACTGAAAATGCTTTGATTTGAGAAATATGAATGTATATTCCTATCTCATTTCCCCTTTGGAAACTTAGGGCAAGCGTGCTGGGCTCAACCCTTATGGGAGCCCATTTTTGCACCACATGCTATGTCGATGTCAACAGAAATGAATCAACAACAAGATTTCACCTATACCTGCATAGTGAACAAACATGTTAGATAAAAAAAAATGAATCTCAATGCTCTTGTGATGTTTTGATTTTGAGACTCTTTTGCATATATATCTTATACTTGCTCAACTGACTTAAAGCACCATAAGCATATGTTATATTTTTGTTGATAGGGCACATAATGAGACTCATATCCGAAGTCCGAAGCTCTAACAAACTCTTCTATCATGATGTAGGTTCATTTGAAGATCGGGAGCAAGGAGGAGTAGGCAACAATGAAGACCAACACCAAAATTCAATAGGCAATGATGGATATGTTTTTTTCTTATACGCTCCTTCCATTACTTTCATCTTCAGATGTATAGTGTATTTTTGTGTTGCTTTAGTTCAACTACTCCCACAACTTGTGTGGGACATTTGATTACTCCTTACTTTCCAATGAATAGAAAAGAAACACTTATGCAGTCTTGTGTATATTTCTTTTGCAAAATGAATGAAACATTGCAAAAATAATGAAAGCAACATATTATAATTCATGTAGTCTCCTTTATGTTGCAAAGCATTGAATGAAAAAATTGAATTCTTTCTTTTTCCATCCTTTTTTTGTAACACATTGCACAATAAAAACTAAACTCTTTCTTTTCTAAGCACATTAAAATATGCAATGGCTAAGCATGGAGAAAATATGTTAGAGCACTATTCACTATTAATATAATAAAACTATTTCAGCTCTACAAATTTGAGTTGTAGGTGAAAATTTGGTAACATTTATGGTGATTTCTGTTGAATGTTTTCCTACTAAGCATATAGACCAATTGCCTTAAAAAATTCATTGGGCATGGAGTCAAATCTACCCCATCTCAAACTTAGAAAACTATTGAAAATAAATTGCAAATATTCCAAACAACAACATAAACCAAACTGAAAGAAAACTAAAAGGCCTTGGCGTCCAACAAATATGTGCAACGACACTTAGGGAAAGATAATAGAACTAAAATAAATGTGCCTTAAGCACTTATTAGCAGAAAAAAACTAATCTACTATGATACAAATGTATAACTTATCTTCAGAGGCAATGCTTGAGGTGGATCCAATTGACTGGGATAGGAAACACCTCTCCACTTAGTTTTGAAAGCTGGAAAGCATTGTATTCCTTGCACTCTGTGATTACATAGGGTCCATCCCATATTGCATCAAACTTGGAATATTTTCTAGGTTTGCTTCTATGCTCATCCCATTTGAAAAATAAATCACCAATATCGAAATCTCTTGGCATTGCTCTCTTATCAAATGAACTTTTCATCTGAGCTTGGTGGATTTCAAGCTACTTCAATGCTTCTTTTCTAGTTTCCTCTAATTCCATCAACTCTACAAGCCTAACTTCCATAGGTCACTCCTCTAATAACTCAAGTTCTTTAATGGAATTCAGAGTTGGTAATTCAACAAAAATTGGCAACTTAGCTTCCTTACCATAAGTGAGAACATAAGGAGAGAAACCTCTAGCCGTCTTGGGAGTTATCCTATCAACCCAAAGAGCTAATTTCAACTTGTCATGCCATATCCTCTGGTTGTCCTCAATGGTCTTCTTAATGATCTTAATCAAATTTTTATTGGTGGATTCCACCTACCCATTACCCTGTGGATAATAATTAGATGAAGTATTTAGAAATTTTTTATTCTTTATAGACCAATCTAAAATCCTTAAACCAATAAAAGCTAAAGCATTGTCAGAAATGATAGAATTAGGAGTGCCAAATCTAGATACCAAATCTTGATAAAAATTTAAAATAGAATTTTCATTTGCTTCCTTGAAAGCAACAACCTCAGTTCACTTAGTGAAATAATATATTGCAGTTAGAATGCATTTATGGCCTACACTTGAAGGTAGGGTAATAGGTCCAATAAAATCAAGACCCCACTTAGAAAAAGGCTGCTCTACTTGAATAGGGTGTAGAGGCAAGGTTGCAAGCCTTTGGTTACTTGAAAACAATGAATATTTTTCACACTTTCTAACCCAAGCAAATGCATCTTTGAATAATTCTGGCCAATAATATCTAGCTATCAGAATTTTTAGAGTTGTAGTCCTTGTTGAAAAATGGCCTCCTAAAGGCCCATTATGAAACTCTTCCAGCAACTTGTCAATCTGATCTAGTTGAATGCACCTTAGTAGAACAGCATGAAAATATCTCCTATACAAAACACCATCAATAAAAACATAGGGAATGGCTTGTATCTTATAATACCTTCTCCTTTCTCTGTCCAAACCTTCAGGGTAGTCACGAATCTGTAAATAATGTATCATTTGTTGCACCCAACTTGTAGTAGGAGCTAAACCAGCTGCTTGCTCTTCATTGTTGAGCACTGTTGTGACATTTTCATTCTCTTCTAGGTTGTTTTCTCCATTTTCAACAAGTTTTTCACACAAACCCTTGCCCCTAACAAGCTTAGCAACTTTAATACTAACATCAAACTCCATTACTTTAGTTATCCAACCATCCATTTTATCATTAATATCTCTATTAAGCAAGAAATCGTTAACAGTTGGATGGGAAACCAACAACTAAATTCTGTTGTTATAGAGTATATGTTTAAACTTTTTGAGGCTTCTAACAACAACAAACACATGATTTTCAACAAATTAATATTTTACCTCATAGTCATGCAATACTTGGCTAAAAAATGCCACAAGCTACTCCAAGCCTTCATCATTATGTTGACATAACATAGTTGAAATGGTGTCAACACCTCCAAAAGCATATAAAATAAAATCTTTATCCTAGTTAGGATTAACGAGTTTTGGAGTAGCTGCAAGGGATTCTTTTATATGCTCAAAGCTCCTCTTACTCTCTTTAGTCCAACTAAAGCTACATTCTTCTTAAGCATTGTTGCAAGAGGCTGTAACAATGTTGCAATATTAGGTATGGATCTTCTCACAAAGTTGATCCTACCAAGAAAGATTTGTAAGCCTTTCTTATGTGCTGGTAGGGGTAAATCTAGAATGGTATAAACTCTTTCTGGATCAATGGAAATACCATGTTTGGAAACAATGTGTCCAAGTAGCTTACCTTCATGGACAGAAAATATGCACTTCCTTGGGTTAAGAGAAGCCCCAAATTCTCTACATCTCTAGAAAATCTGCCTCAAATGACCAAAATTTTCATTAGAATTCTTTGAGAAAACTATAATATCATCTAAATAAACTAGAACAATCTTGTTCATGAATCCATGAAAGGCCATGTCCATTGCCCTCTGAAATGTTGCCCCTATATTGGGCAAATCGAAAGGCATTTTTTTGTATGCCATGGTGCCCCATTTGGAGGTAAATGCAACTTTGTACTGATTCTCCTCCTTCACTAAAATCTGGATAGATTGAATATCCATCCAACAAAGAAAATCTATCAGAACCAGAAAAAACTTGCAAAATCTGCTCCATTGAAGGGAGTGGATAATGATCCTTGAGAGAGGCTTTATTCAAATCACAAAAATAAACACAAAGCCTAATCTCACCATTTTTCTTTCTAATTGTAACTAAGTTAGAAACCCATGATGCATGTTTACTAGGAAAGATGATATTACTCTCAATTAACTTGTTCAATTCAACCTTCATAAGATGCTCAAGCTTGGGATTAAGAGGCGTTTGTTTTTGCCTCACTAGTTTTGCATTGGGTTCTAACTCAATAGTGTGTTGAGCTAGCTCAGGATCAAAACCTTTTAATTCTCCATATTCCCAAGAAAAAACATCACTAAATTCTTGGCATAACAAAATAAAAGCTTGTTGTTCCTCTTTGGTACATACCTTTCCAAGCTTGAGAAGCTTACCCTTAAATATCTCAATTGACTCATAGTGCTCCTGTTTGACCATCATGCCGCTTTTATCCTTTCTAAATTTTTCATAAAAATTAAAAACTAATTCAAAGGTTACCAATCCCTTGGGCAGCTTATTTGACTTTAGTTTCACAATCTGATTATCATATTGTTGCCGCCATTTTTGTTAATTTTTAGTTGCAAACTCAGCTTCTATAATCAGAAAACTCACAATCTATTCATCACTTTCAAAAACTTTCCAACTTACATTATTATCAGGTATAGATGGTCTAGCAACAACTTTTACATATTGTTGTACCTCTACATTATAAATTTCATTTGGAATGTCAAACTGAGATCTTATGGCAGCAAGATTATCTGCATGCTTATTTTGACTTCTAGGGATAGAAAGCAAATTAAAAGCATCAAAGTCCTCAATTAAATCTAAAACTCTGTGTTTATACTTCTTAAGCAAATCATTTTTGGTAACATTCAAATTCCTAACTTGATTTACAATCAGCTTAGAATCACCAAAAACTTGTAAGCACTTTATACCTCTCTTTCTGGCCCATTCTAGGCCATGAATAAGTGCCTCATATTCAGCTGTATTATTCATGCAGCTGAAAGAAAACCTCAATGATGAGTAATACTTCTCTCCATAAGGTGAAATCAACATCGTTCCTCCACCAGCACCCATTCTACTTCTTGAGCCATCAAAATATAGCTTCCAAAGTTGATTAACTTGATGTTCGGGCTAACTTTGATCCTTGACTAGATTTGGGATCACTACATCAGGTTCATGAATCATGTAAATGCCTAATCCTACCTCCTCAGTGTGACTAAAAGGATCAACTTCAAGATCCTCGGTTTCCCACTCATCTAGATTTAGATCCTCAATAGGTGTGTTGGGGTCTAGGGTCATGGATTGATCCTCCAACTCAGGAGTGATGTAAAGGTTAACATTTATAGGGATACAAACATATGGCTCAATATGATCCTTGGCTAGAGGCTCAAATTTTATGGTCACTTTTGTACCATACCTAATTTTGAAAAACAAATGAAACCAATTGGAAGATAGAAACCCACCCAACTTAGTAGTGAAATCCCTAGAAAGACAAATTGAAAAATGAGGTGGTAGGTCAATAACATGAATATCTTGAGGGATTGCAAAATTTAGGCATGCATGTAAGGTAAGAGCTAAATTCTTAATCACCTTGATAGTCTTAACAATAGATCCATCTAGCTAAATGACTCACTTTGAAAGAGGCTCATAGACTAGTCTAAGCTTATCAACTAGACTCTTGGGAATTACAAAACTACTTGCACCAGAATCAATCATGCAGTTGTGTACTAGCTTATCACCAATGATCAAACTTAAATATAATGGAGGAGGCTTTACCTCTTGGGCTTGCTACTCATTATTAACTTTTGGGCTATTTGTAAGCACAACCTTAGTTTGCCCTTGGTTAGAAACATCAAAAATAGAAATCTTAGCCAAAGCATCTTGTAGAAAATATTTTTGAATACGAATGTGCAATGCATCCATTATTGGCATGCTAATAGTAGCCTTCTTAAGGTTTTCAACAACATTAAATGAAATGTGGCTCACCTTTTGTTGTCCTTTAAGAGAAAAATCATCATTTTTACTTTGCAAAGGTTGTGATTGCACCTTAGGCTGCTCCTCCTTAGGGACAACTTGTCCTCTTTGTAGAATATGCACTTTTTGATGTGTTGTGGGGGAAACTTGAGCTATAGAAGCTTGAAATTTACCTTTATCTAGCTACTATTAGACATTTTCAGCTTGTTTCCCAAAGTCAACAACCCTCTTTTTCGATCTAGTATTGGTTGTAATAGGTGAATTTGATGGGTTTTGAACTTGAGGATGATTCACCCCGCAAAAATTAGTGCCTTTCCAACTCATAAAGGAAATAAAAGGGTTACCTTGCTGCTCTAGACTTTCTTGGGATACACTTTCCAAACCAACATAGCTATTTTGAACCATTACAACTTAGTTCCTCATACCAGTCATGCATGCAACTTGGTTATGAGGCTGGTTGCATGGATAACACCAATCACACTCTTGTGCCATATTATTTTGTCTGGGCACTAGCTCTTTTGAAGAGTTGACAACATTAGAATTGTAAGGTTGAAAGGGTCCAAGATTGAAATTTCTCCTTTGGCCTTGAGAATCAACTTGAAAGGGTGGCCTCTTTGACTGATTAGGATGATATGGGGCTTGATAGAGCCTTTTCTCTTAACCAACTTGCTTCTTGAGGTTGATAAACTCATTACTATCAGTCTTGCTAAAGGATTGCAACATGCCTTTTAGCTCTTGAAACTCTTGGGATGGGTTTGGAACAATAGCCTCTTGGGCTACAACTTGACATCCTATTTTTGGAATAGGTAGAACAACAACTAAAGGGGTAATGACACAAGAATAGGTGGTTGAACCTCAAGAAAAATTGGCATAGGAGGCCTTGGGGCTATTTTACCAGCTTGTATAAGGCAATTTTTTGCTCTAATAACTATATCATAAGCGTTACAAAGCGTAAACCCACCCATAGATTGGATCATCACAGAAAATTCACTATTTAAAGCCTTAAGGAAAAATAAAAATGCATGTTGCATTGAAGGCTTTACCGTCATTAGAATCCTATCCCAAGTCCTTTGGAATCGGTAGTTAAAATCTAACATGTGCTCATGAGGAGCTGTCTTGATGGTACTTAACTACTCCAATAGAGACAAATGATCAAATTTATCCTTAAACTATCGATGCAAGCCATCACCTAGTTGATCCCATGTTGCAATTGAGTTTCCTAGAAGGCCTCTAAACCATTGCAAGGCTTTTCCCTTCAATGATGTAACCAAAAGTCTGAGTGTTATGTTCTCTTTAGTGACATTATGAACTGAGCACAATGTTGCCACATCTGGAATGTGCTCAACAGGAGTGGTTTGATCTTCTCCAGTGAAATATGGCAGAATTTTGAGGGTTGCAACAGGAATATCATCATGTTGAGCAAGAAATAATGGGTTGTCCCCATTAAAAGGTGCAAATGTAAACTGCCTTTCCATCACTGGTGCTTGTGCTACAAGTATAAAAAATTTCTACACTAAAATTGTAGGGTTGAGGTTTGGAGATGTGGATTTTCACCACCTAGGTGAGTAAAAAATTCTTCTTGCTATATTACCCCTCCTTCTTGGTTGAGATAACTAAAAATACTCAAATAAAGTAGGACTTGATCTGGTTTGCACTCTTCTAAAAAGCTGGTTACATTAGATCTGCATGCAAAGCCAAAGAACGAAGTCACAAGGTATAAACTTACAACCTATAAAGGCTGGAAACACTGCTACATATACCATAATAGCAGCTTAAAACTTTGAAAAACTTTCTTCGAAATAGAATTTAGAGTCCCACTGTGCATGCCAAAAACTGTTGTCAATCAGGATTGCACCTTAGCTAAGATTTGACTTAACTATCCTATTGAAACATGGAAATGTTCTCAAGTTGTGGGTAACTTATGGTGAGAAATAATCTCCAGAGAGGGATAGTTCCCCTGGTACATCACCTAATCTAAAGACTTCTCCGAGAAAAGGGATAGAAGGATAAACTAAAAATGAAAATCCTAACACCTAAAGGGTGATGCACTAGAAATTTTACTTGTCTACTAACTCAACTTCACAATTAGATTTCAAAAACATTAACTTTCACAATCTCAGATGAAACAATGCAACACATAAGTAATTTTCATTAAGGTTTGAGACTAAACACAATGTGCAACCTGTATTACAATGAAAATTCTACACACACTTGCCATAATGGGACATGTGAAAGGATTCAAAAGCTGAATCACAACTTAACATCAAACCATTGAATGCAAAAATGAGACAAAACCATGAGATAGGAATGCTCTGTTGTTTTCATTGCTCTGAGAGGATATGAGAATATCACAATCTGAGTACAAATTAAATTTTACAAATATTTCTCCAAATGATCAAGAGATTAAGAAGCAAATTTGAAACAAGAAAAACTAATTTTTCTCCAATATATGCCTACAAATTGTCTCCAAGAGTGAGGGAAAAATCTGAGTGAATTGCACTTCAAAATAGCAACTCTAGTGCCAATTTCAAGCAATGGAAAAAAACCTCCAAAATAGGGCTCCAACTGCCTCCAAATTGAATGAAAAAGATGGAAAGTTTCATCCCACGAGGGTCAACCCAAAAAAGACTCAAAAATCAAGCCTAAACTGACTGAAAACAGAAATGGAAACCTCAGTTTGCTTGTTTTTTCCATTTTTCACAAAAAGACTCAAACTAGGAATAAAAGGTTTCTAGGAGAACTCAATACTTGCTCTAATTTTACTACATTTAAAATAACAAATACTAAGGCAATTTATAGAAACATTGCCTTAATACTATTTTACAATGTTGCAGATTCAAAATTACAAAATGGAAAGGCTCGAACTTGGGTTTTGATTTGATTTTTTCAAAAATACAAGGCAAAGTATGTGATTTTGATTTGAGTTTTCCAAGTATCCAATACATCCCCTTGATATTTTATTTTCTATAAAAATCAGAAAAAGGACTAAGGCTCATAGTTATATGATTTTCGAAAAAACCACAAAAATCCCAAGGCATATTATAGCCTAGGCTTGTAATACATGTGCTAAGCAAACATAATACCATGAACGTATTAGTGAAGGCATTTTAATTTTAAATCAATGTGACAAAAATCACAAGTCCGAATTAGGGCAATGAGGAAAACCCTAAAACAAAACTATCGAACACCACTTTTTCCTCATTAATTTTGCACTTCAATTTTTTTGGTGAAGGCTTTGCACACTACTGCCATGAGGGTTTGATCTTCAATCTCTTCCATGGAGTTTTTGAAACCATCCTCTATAGAAAATCTCTAAGGTGAGCATCTCTCCTGTCAAATATACAAAAATTATTTGCATTTCCTTCATTTCAAATGAGTTTCTTGGCCTTTTAGCTGCAACCACCACCATTTTTATGATGCATTTCCTTTTATTTACATTTTGTTGGTGTCTTTTCTTGCTTGAGGCCGATATTTGAAGAGTTTCTAAAGTTTCTATATTGTGGGATTTGAATGTATTTCTCCACAACAAACAATTTTGGTAGGCTCTTCACCATTCAAGCTTAATATTCCTTCTCACTTGGTGCATTTCGAGCATAAAACTTCATGTGTTTCATTATTCTAGCAAAAGAATGAGAAAAATTTGCATTTTATGGCCATGGCCTCTTGAGTTTCTAGGTAATTGCTTAAGCTCAAATATTTCTCTGCTTTTGGTATTTATGTTTCTCCATTTGAGTTTACAAAAAAATGGGTTCAAAAACCCTAGCTCATGGCTTCTCTTTTCCTTCTATAGAACTCAAGTTTTAGCTTCATATGTAACATTTTTCTAGGTTTCAAAATTACTTGAAGCTTTCTCTTTATTTGCAGGCTACCTTCTACCTCTTGCATTTTCTTTGTTTTTATCACCCATATGCTCGATTCGATCTCAATAGTTGCAGAAAAATGAATGCATTTCAATTCCTTTATGTGTTCTGGATGTAAAAGGCTCCATGAGTTTTATTACTCTCTACATTTAAGTTTATCACCTTTTATTTATGAGGCTTCTTTACATTTTCATGGCCATGGCCTCATTGGTGCAGGGAAACATTATGGGTCTCTCTTGAATAAGCTCAAGATTTCTTCATTTTTTGATTTGCATTTTGAAAACCCTCCCATGTTTGAAACCTTGGTTCTATAGAGTATAATGCTTTGCCTATTTGTTTTCAAGAAATGTATTTCCCTTTCTATGTTTCTAAAAATAATGGATAGGAGATGATGTTGTTCATTTGAAAAGAAACTCACCCTCTATGAAAAGTCATGGCCTCCTCTTTGCATTCTCAATGTATAGGATTTTCTAGGTCCCATTACTTCTTTTGTAGCTCACTCTAAATTCTGCAAATTGTATAATGCTTCTTGTCATTATCTTGACTCTTCAAATGTAAAATACATGCTTACAAAACCATTTCTTTTTTATGAATGTTGTCAAGATGTTGAAAAAGTGATATGAATATTATGCTTTCACCTTACTTCAATGATGATGTTGTCCATTAAGCAAAAGTCATTTCCGCGTGAAATTTTGCATATAGATTTATAATGATCTTCATATATTTCACATATTATTGAAGATGCATTATGAATTTAACAATTTTGTCTTATTTCTATTTGCTCATCCCCTTCATTTGGTACTCCTTTAATGAGCACTATCACCATCCCACACTTATCTTGCATAGTGGTAAAGTAGGTCTATTTTCTCTTTGTTTCCCAATATTTGTCATTGGCCCAAAGGCTTCCAATTTCTTCTTTCACTATGTGTTTGCTTATGTAATGAATTATGGCACCCTTTTTGATGTGCAGTGATGATCTACACTTTTACTTTTCCTTGTAAACACACTAAAACCATCAAGACCATGCTGGTTGAGACAACCATCACCCACATTTTTAATCTTCATTCATGAAGAAGGCATGATCACCATCTTATGCTCCTAAATCAATCAGTTGATGTATCTTCTGTTTGGTCTTGTAAGCTTGTTTCTCATCACCTCTTAATTCTTGATGGTTGTACCTTAGTGTATGTACTTCAAACAACATAAAAAACAAAAAATATTGATGTATGACAACAATAAGATATGATACAACACCAATCAATATTGAAACCAAACAATGACAACATGGAATATTTTTATGCAAACAACAGTCTTTTAATGAATAAAGTACACTTCTTTTATGTTTTACATATTATTTAAGCATTTAAGAGGGCCCATTGTTCATCTGTGATTTCCATTTTAAAATAGAGAGTTTCCTTATTGCACTTTTGATTTGGTTGTCATGAATGAGCAATGAGTTTGAGACTCTTGCAGTCACCTTATGAAATACTCCTTCAACTAAAAATGCTTTGATTTGAGCAATATGAATGTATATTCCTATCTCATTTCCCCTTTGGAATCTTAGGGGAAACATGTTGGGCTCAACCCTTGTGGGAGCCCATTTTTGCACCAGATGCTATAATGATAATAGAAATGAATCAACAACAAGATTTCACCTATACCTGCATAGTGAAAAAACATGTTAGATAAAAAACAATGAAGCTCAATGCTCTTGTGATGTTTTGATTTTCAAGCTCTTCTACATATATATCTTATAATTTCTCAACAAACTTAAAGCACTATAGGAATATGCTATATATCTATTGATAGGGCACATAATGAGATTCATATCTAGAGCTCTAACAAAATCTTCTATCATGATGTAGGTTCATTTGAAGATTAGGATCAAGGAGGATTAGGCAACAATGAAGACTAACACCCAACTTCAACAGGCAATGATGGATATGTTTTTTCTTATATGCTCCTTCCATTACTTTCATCTTTAGATGTATAGTGTATTTCTGTGTTGCTTTAGTTCAGCTATTCCCACTTGTGTGGGACATTTGATTACTCCTTTCTTTTCAGTGAATAGAAAAGCAACACTTATGCAATCTTGTGTATATTTATTTTGCAAATGAATGAAACATTGCAAAAAGAATGAAAGAAACATCTTATAATTCATGTAGTCTCAATTGAATGGCAAAAATGAATTCTTTCTTTTAGCATACTTATGTTGTAACACATTGCGTAATAAAAACTGAACTCTTTCTTTTTAAAGCACCTTAAAATATGCAATGGTTAAGCATGGCAGAAATATGTTAGAGTACTCTTCACCTTTAATATAATAAAATTGTTTTAGCTCTACCAATTTGAGTTGAAGGTGAAAATTTTGTAATAGTATATGGGTGGTTAGGTGTTCTATAGTGTTATACAAGTTTAAGCTTTTCCTTTTGTTGATTTTTAAATATCACTCTTATCTTTCGACCAAGATTTCTGTTGCAATCTCTCTTTTTGTTGTCTTTTTAGTAGTGCTTGATTTATAAATTGCAATTGTTGGAAGCTATGCCACATCTTGCTTATTTATGATTTACACCTTAATTTTAGTGCTAAAAGAGACATATATTTACACCTTATTAATTTTGAACTGGTTTAGTGGAAAGTCTCACTTGCCCTATTTTCCTAAGTGACTTGAGTTTGATACATGTGTATTTGTTTTAGACAATTTATGGAATTTACCTATTGGAATTATGTGCCTCAAATTTACTGGTGGACCCCCAACTTGGTTGTCATCAAGTCAAATTACAAAGTGAGATTTTAGGCCTTTACCACCATCCCACAATGTCTCATGGAGTGACAGGTGGTTGAGCGATACTTACCGCTACCCCGCAAAGGTGTTAGATTGAGCTTGTGATAGTGCAGTGTTACCACCACCTCGCAGTGCTTCCATGTTGACTAGTGTGGTATAGTGGTGGTTACCACTACCCCGTGGCAATGGTCGAAGGTATCCTATGGTGGTGTAGTATAGTCACCACCACACCATGATGGTGTATGAGGCTTGGTATGGTAGAGTGGCAGATACTGCCATACTGCAATGGGCTAGTTTGTGTATAGAAGTGTAGTGGTGGATGGTGGATGAATAGATGTCTTTGGTAGGATAGTGAGTTATTGACAGTTAATTGGTTAATGATACAATGGAATCTATTGAGATGGCTATTGTACAGTAAGATTTTACTTATTGCTTTTAGTATTTTGATTGTATTCTTTTGTTTTAATCATTTATATATTAGTCTCCTTTCTATTGGCTTTGATGACTTGTAATGATTATTTTGTTGGCTTTGAAAGAACTTCCGCATCCAAAGCTACAATTCACACATAGGCAGGAAGGACACTTTCAAAGATTGAGGAGTTGGGATTTACACCCACTGGTTGCATTTTCTTACATATTTGATTTCTTGTTTCATGTGCCTCCAAATAGGTGCACCAGATCCTTGAATGGGATTAACACAAATTTATTTAGTAGGAAAAAGAGACTAATTCTATATGATTTTTCTTTATAATTCATCCCAATGCTAATAATGATCAATCTTAGCTTTGCAAAATACATGACATCATTAACTAATAAGTTCTTAAAAAATGTTAGGATGCACCCTTCCAAGGGACAAACCTCTCCAAATTTTCAAAAGAATAATCTCAACTTTGCAAAATGCACAACATCATTAACTAATAAGTTCTTAAAAAAATGTTAGGATGCACCCTTCCAAGGGACAGACCTCTCCAAATTTTCAAAAGAATTGCAATTCTTTTGAAATTTTGGAGAGGTCTGTCCCTTGGAAGGGTGCATCCTAACATTTTTTCAAGAACTTATTAGTTAATGATGTCGTGTATTTTGCAAAGTTGAGATTGATCATTATCACCATTGGGATAAATTATAAAGCAAAATCATATAGAATTAGTCTCTTTTCCCTTCTAAATAATTTTTTGTTAATCCCCTTCAAGGATCCAGTGCACGTATTTGGAGGCACATGAAACAAGAAATCAAATATCTTTAAAGTATATTTCATAAGTCAAATATTAGCATATGGCTTTCTTTGGGTAGATTAGTGGCAGCAAGATCCATATCTCCCTGTTGATACAAGATCTTCAGTCATAACGTATCAGACAGTCCAGTCCACGATTCAATATCAATAACATACTAATAACATCCAAAGCCATTTTTTAGCTTTATTAACATTTTTCATTAGAATTGGGCCATATGTACTTGGAGTATCCCCTACAATGGGATTTTATTAGTCTATCCACAAAAAAAATCCCTTAGATTTTCATGGATGTCTAGCAGGGCACTTGTAACTACAACATATGACAAAAAAATCCCTATTGTTATGCTTTGATGGATGTCCCTTCGAATATCTAATGTAGTGCACATTATTATAGTGCAAGCCTATTCTTTAGATTGTTTCATCTAGCATCACCAATGTTCTCCACAAGAACATTGTCCCTATTTAAAAGGATGGAAATGGTTCACATCTCTTAGAACAATTTCTCTTGCAACAATCTTGGAGATGAATTTAGATGCAGTGTGAAAATCAAAACATACTTGAAGGTTCTTAACAAATCTAATAGTTGTACTAGGGGCCATGTTTAACAAACCAAATGCAATTGTTAACTTTTCACTATGCTGGTAGATAAATGATTCTTTTTTCTTCTATTCCAAAACATTAAGTAAAAGTATTGAATTTGGAAATACCTTGCTACCTTCATTTGTCAAGCCAATTTCTCCAGTTTTGCATAGCTCTCCCATGTTTTTGGATGTGATCTATCTCCTACAATTTTTTAATTGATTTATCTTTCTACTGTGTTTGGAATTTTGTAAACTTGCAATATACAATGCACTTTTATTCTTTCTGAATTGAGACTAATAGTAATTTTGTTGGTTGTATTGAGGTACAACTTCATTCATGGTGGAAAAGGTAGACCCTATTGCTCATATTAGATGGCACATTGCATATAAAGGAGGAAAGATTCTAGTTGGGTTATTGTTGACTGCATTGAAGGAGAGAGCTTCATATATGGGACATGATCAACACTCTCCTTCTGTGATTCTACACATTGCATCTTGCTCCAGGAAGATTGCCCATGTTGTAGAAGTTTTAAGAGATGAAAGGGGCATGTGCTCGCATTGAAGGGATTTAAGCATGCATTTCCATCATTGTAGAATTTTTTTGGAGAAGTTTCTTTCTGGTGGTCATTTCTGTGCAATATTGTAACTCAAATTTTTAGTCTTGTGACTACAAATAATAATTGTAATACTCTATTTCTAAGCTATAATTAGAACAACTTTCTTTTATTAATAAATTTCACCGATTTCTCCTTCTCAATGGTTGTCTTATTGTGTGCAATTGATGATTGATGTGTATTTTTGTGTTTTATGCTTAAATCCTCAAATATTAGTCAATTAAAATAACTATACTACTAATTGACATCAATTAATAATTAAATTGACTAAATATACTACCAATTGACAGAAATAGGTAAAAAATGAATTAAAACAACTAAATAAGTAACCAGTTAACAACAATCAATGACTAAATCTATCAGTGAATAAAAAAATGACTAAATAAGTGACCAAATTACATCAATCAATGACTAAATCAACAACTAAATAAGTGACTAGTTAAATATATCAGTGAATAAAAAACATGACTAAATAAGTGACCAAATTACAACAATCTATGACTAAATCAATAACTAAATATATCAGTGGAAAAAATGACTAAATAAGTGACCGCATTACAACAATGAATGACTAAATCAACAACTAAATATACTACCAAATCGATCAATCAAAACAACCAATAAATGAAAAAAAATGGTTTAGTCATCAATATGGTCGTGTTATATATGATTGGAAATAAACTACTAATGGTCATATGACCAAGTTCAGTCATTTATAAGTAGTTTTTAATAGTTTTTTCAGTAGTTTCTTGCTATTTTTGTACTAGTGTGCCAGTTGTGGCTAGCTTCATTAACTATCTCCTTAAGAATTTTCAAGATGGTTTTATTTGAAGCCTTTGGTTGACCATTACCTTGAGGGTAATAGGAGGTAGAGAACTGGTGTTGGATATTGAATCATTGGCACAACTCACAAACATCCCGATTCTTGAAAGGTGTTCCATTATTTGAGATAAAGGCTTGTGGAACACCATAGTGGTAAATAAGGTAGTTTTGGATGAACTTGGAGATCTTCTTTCTCATGATATAGGTCATAGGAATTGCCTCAACCCATTTCATAATGTACTTTATGGCGGTAATGATAAACTTGTGGTCATTGGATGAGGTAGGTGTAATATTTCCTATGAGGTCGAGTCCCACTGTGAGAAAGGCCAAGGTGTTATGATTGGTTGGAGCTCTTGAGTCGGCACATGGATGTGGTCCCCATGTTGTTGACACTACATACATTTCTTCACATACTAGCGAGCTTCTCTTTCCATGGTAGAGGCCAATAGTACCCTGTCCTCAATAGTTCTTGGCTAAGGTCATACCACTCGAATGAGATCCACAATTACCTTTGTGTACTTTTGTTAGGGCAGTCAAAGCCTCCTTAGGGTTAAGGAATCACAATAGTGTTCCATTGATACTTCTACAATAAAGGGTGTCACCTAGGATAACAAAACGAGATGAATTTTTGACAAAGGTTTTCTTTAGGTTCGAGGTGATGTCATCTAGGAAGATTCCTCTTTTTAGGTATGTGAATATGTCATGATACCAGGGATCACCAGGACCAATTATTTCGCACACAAGCTCGGATTCTAGTATCTCAAAAGCTAGAAAAATAAGCTATTTAATGATGAATTGACATTTATGGGTGTTCTTTGGTATATCTAGCAAGGACCCAATTGTTGCCATAACATCCATTGCTTGGTTATTCATTTGAGGTATCTGCTCAAATGTTATATCAATGAGGAAATCTTTGAGATATTCTACCAGTTTCTTGTAAGGAGTGAGCTTGTCATCTTTGGTTTGGTACTCATCATTGACTTGGTTTATGATTAGTTGTGAGTCCCCATAGACTTATAGTGCCATGATTTGCCACTATATCGCTATTCTAAGCCCTATGATAAGAGCCTCATATTCTACCATATTGTTGGTACATGGGAAGGACAATCAATATGATTTTGGAATGAAATCCCCTTGTGGGGTGATGAAAAGGATACCTGCTCCTAATCCATGCTACATGTAGGAACCGTCAAAATACATTTTCCAATGATCTACTGCATTTAGGAGGAAGATTGACTCATCTGAAAATTTTGATACTAATGGATTCTCTACATATATGGGTTCCTCAGCTAGTTGATCTACAATGACTTTCCCTAACTCCACATATTCTATGTAAAATTCTATCAGGATCATCACCCACTTATCAATCTTCCTTGTGAGAGTTACCTTGGATAATAGATACTTTAACAGATCTATTTTAGCAATGAGCTTTATTTGATGGGTGAGCTTGTAGTGCTTGAATTTTTGTGAGGAAAACATGATTGCAAGGCAGTCCTTCTCTATGAATGTGTAATTCATCTCATGTCCCACTAAAGTCCTACTAATTGAGTAAATTTCCCTCTCTTTTCCAATTTTGTCATGCTAAGCAAGAAGAGTGCCAAGAGCCACCGATGTGGCCAAGATGTATAGGATCAAAGGTTTTTTTGGTATTGGTGGCATGAGGACGAGTGGTGTCAGTAGATACTCCTTCATTTGTTTAAATGCTCTGTCACATTTCTCATCCCATTTTTATGTTATCCCCTTGTGCAATAGGTGAGAATATGGGATAGACTTGTCAGCTAGTTGTGCTATGAACCTTCTAATAGATTGTAGCCTTCCTTGTAGACCTCGCAGCTATTTCAATGTTTGTGGTGCCTCCATATCTAGAATTGCTTTAACCTCTACCAGATCTATCTCAATTCCTCGTAATGATAAAATTTATTCTAAGAGCTTTCCTGAGGTCACACTGAAGACACACTTCTTTGGATTCAACCACACCTTGTACTCTTCAATCCTATCAAAGATTGGTGCTAATGTTGCTATGTGATCTTGTCATTTCCTTGATTTATCTAAGATGTCATCCACATAGTCCTCTACATTCTTATGGATCATGTCACAAAAGATCAATGTGAAGGCTCTCTAATAGATGGCTTTGGTGTTCTTTAGCCCAAATGGCATCATGTTCCAACAATAAGTTCCACATGTGAATGTTGTTTTATGTTGGTCATCTTTTTCAATCATGATTTGGTTATACCTAGAGAATCCATCCATTAGAAATAGCATCTCATGTGCTATAGTTAAATCTACAATCATATCAATGTTTGGTAGGGGAAATCATCCTTGGGACATTCCTTATTCAAATCCTTGAAGTTGGTGCATATCCTTGACGCCCCTAGTGGGCTTGGAAACTAATACTAGATTGGAGACCCATTCTGGATATTCAATTGGTTGGATAAATCCTACGTCAAGGATTTTTTGTAATTCTAATTTGAATAGTAATGCTATCTGTGGATGCATCTTTCTTAGCTTTTTCTTTACTGGTTTTGCATCAGGATATACTACTAGATGGTGGACGACCACTTTAGGATCAAGGCCAGGCATATCCACATATGTCCATGCAAAGTTTCTCTTTTTTTTCTCTTAGGAATTCTCCTAAGTTCTTTTGTTCCTCAACTAGAAGTGACTCTACATAGAAGGTGATTTGAGGTGCTTCATTTGTTCCCACATTCATAGGATTACTTTTCTCTACAAGGACTACTGACTTTTCTTGATGTATAGCACTAAGAGGAAGAATGAATCCCTCATCCTTTGGTGCCTCAAAAAGGTTTTCACCATTGGATATGTCCTTTGTTTTTACTATTTTATGATCTGAAAGTTCCACAATGTGGTTTTCACTTAGGGATCGAGATGTTACTCTCATATTTTCAATTTTGCAACTGAGAGATTCAATTGTTTCCCCATAGTAGGCATGTGTATCTAGCTCAATGTCAAATCCTACTTTTATGATCTCCATATGGCATGTTGTCCCTTAGTCCCATAAATTTGGAGAGAGCTTCATTGTTTTCGAATGAATCCAAGATTGGTGGTCCTTGTTGGTCCTAGTTTATGAGTTGGGGATAGACAAGTTTTAGCTTGGTGTTTTGATAGCTTGACTCAAATGATGTAGTGGTTATCATGAAAACACAAGAATCCTCATTAAACAAGTATTTTATGTCAAAAGTATAATTATTGAGGGGAATACTAGTTGATACTAGTAACTGAGGGGAAGCTTTGACTATTTTAATGGGAGCACACTTGCCAAGAATGGTCACTTTACTAGTGGTACATCCTAGGCCAAGGTTCTTTAGGTGTTTCTTAGGAGCAAGGGTTTCTTGTAAGCCATTGTCATTCGGCCCCAACTTTTCATTCTTGTTATAGCCCCATCCAAGCATCAGTTGTAAACCCTTGTTGTCATCCTCCATTGGAAAAATGGGTGTGGGTCTATTGTCTTGATATAACAAGCTTGATATGTATTTTTCATCCACAACTACTTTTCTTAAGTATCCCCACTTTTTGAAAGTGGTAGCTTCTACCTTGAATGTCTAGGATACTATGTTGACTAGTTGTGACTTTCCATGAGACTTGGGAGGAATAGGAAACTCTCCCATTACAAATGTATCCTTCTTCAAGCTATACTCCTAACAACCATTATCTTTGATTACTAGTTTGATGTTTGGGATATTTTGGATGGGAGGTGTCTTTGTCTTAGATGTGGAGGCTAAGGTAGATGGGTCAACAAAGGAAGAAGATGTCGGCCCTTCATCATTCTTGGGAACTTGTGGGGTTTTGTAGTACTTGGCTTCCAAGTTATTATAGTAGTAGAATGGTTTGGGGTCACCATGGATCGGTACTTCCTTATTTTGATAAGTAAATTTGAGACATTGATAATATGTGGATGCAACGACTTGAATCACATGAATCCATGGGTGCTCTAGGAGAATGTTATAAGGGAGATCAAGGTCAAGGATTTGGCATGTGGTTTCCATAATGGCTAGCCCCACTTGGATGGGAAGTTGGATAGTGCCTTGTGAAACCTATTCTTGATCATCATAGGCTCTGATAGTGATACCCTTTCCTTTCTCAATAACATATTTGAAGAATCCTATATTCTTAATCAACTTTAAGGTACAAATATTTATACCCGCACCTCCATCCACCAAGACTCTGTTGACCTTTTTCTTTTGAACCAAGACTTCAAGATGTAGTGTAGGATTGTGAGATGGTTGTGTTGGGAGGTCATGTTCAGAGAATGTGAGAAAATTAGGTGTGGTTATATGTCTAATAATAGCTTGGAATTTATTAGCATCAATTGCATTGGGCACGATGGATGTGGACAAAGCCTTTTCTAGGATATCCCTATGCATAGGCGATATCTTTAATAACTCCAAGATGTAGATTTGGGCGGGAGTTTTATTTAGCTGTTCCAAGACACTATAGTCATTAGGGTTGGATTTTGGAACTATAGGTGGTGCCCTAGGTGGTGGTGATGGCCCTTAGATAGTGACCTTGCCTTTACATGTGGTGACTCCACACTTTGCGTTAGGCCCTTTGATACTGATGACTGAGACAAACTCATCTAATGATGCTACAACATTATTGTAGAAATGGCTTACATTTATATAGTCTATTCCTTTTCCATAGTCTATTCCCTTGTTATGATCGGGCATCAAATTCATGCATATCTTTAAGTCTTGGTTCCCTGCTTGTTGGTCAATAGTTATATCCCCATTTTCAATGAGGTCTTGAATGAGGTTCTTTAGTTTCATGCAGCTAGCTATCATATGTCCCTTGATTTTGTGTAAATCACAAAGGTTCTTCCCATTATACCATGGTGGTTTAACTTGAGGTTCTTGGTAATTTAGATACGTAGGGAACGTGATGAGGTTTTATTGTACTAGTTTTTTCATGACAACCTCAATAGGTTCCCCCAATGGTGTATATTTGCATCATGGTGGGAAATTGTTCCTTGGTGGTCCTCTTTGAGTGTTTGTGTTGGTGACCCTTTGATTGTTTTATTGTTGTCGTGGTGTGTTTGGTTGTGGTACATTATGTTGATAGGTTGGTTGTTGTATGTTGGGTTGTTGTTGGTGTGTGTTGGGTTGTGGGTATGTTGGTTGGTGTGTGTTTTTTTTTGGATCACTGATAACCACTTTGGCATCAATGACACCATTATTGGTAACATTTTTGTTCTTAGACCAAGTGTGGGACTTGTCATTATAGCTAGTTGATGGTTGATTATCCCTATATCTTGGTGTGTTTTCTTGTGCTATGAAGGCTCTCTCAATCTTAAGAGCCTTTGGGGTAAGTTGATCATACATTGTGACACATTGCATTATTAATTGGAAGGACAACTCTTCCTCAAGGTTAGCAATAATGGTTCTTATTTGTTGTTCTTTAGGCATAGACCATTTGCTTTTGCTAGCTTTGTACCTCCATCATTGTAGGAAGGTTGCAAATGATTCTCCTCTAGCTTGTTTTAGGTCAAACAACTCCTCCAAGCTTACATCCATATCTAGATTGAACAAGAAGTGATCTACAAAGAGATTTATGATGTCTTGGAATTTTTGGATTCTAGGAGGTAAACTAGATAACTAGTCAATTGTGGGCCAACCAAGCTTCATGGAAAAAGCCGCATTAGATAGGAATCATTGTAAGATACTTCTGTGCATGATACATATAAATCTTTGATGTGGTTCTCGATATTTCTTTTTCCTTTGTACTTGTCAAATTTTGGTATCTCAAATCCCAATGGAAATGGGACCATCCTAATGTTCCTATCAAAGGGATAGAGGCACAAGTCATGTTGGGCATATGATATTTTTTTCTTTCCCTCTTGAATGTATTGTATTTATTGTGAGAAAATTTTGAATTGTATGGAAAGATCATCTTGTGGATTAGGTGGTGGAACATACGTGTTTTGAGGTGGTATGGTAGGTGATTTGAATGTGTTATGTGGTATATGTGAGGGGTTGGCTTGTTTCATGAACGATGATGGTGGTGGGGTTATGTATGCTCCTTGCACATTTCGATTCAAGGCGTTTTGTTGCGTGTTTGTGTAGGGTTGTTGGAAACCTTGTTGTTGCACAAGAAATGCTTGTTGATAAGCTCTTTTTTGTTCTTGTGCCAACCATGCTTGTTGTTGGGATTGTTATTGTTGATGTTGTAGTAATGCTTTTTGTTGTTGTTGTTGCACCAATAGTGCTTTTTGTTATGCCTATTGTTGCACCATTTTTTGTTATTGTGATATCAATGATTTTTTTTGTGCTTGATGTTGTTGTAGGGCTTGTTGATGGGTTTTTTTTGTAAGTCTTGTGCTTGCGCTTGTTGTTGTTTTTGTAGCAAGGCTTGTGATTGTGCTTTTATTTGTTCTTGATGTTGTGCTTGTGCATGCTTTTATGCTTATGCTTGTTGTTGTAGCAAGGCTTGTGCTTGCACTTATGCTTGTTGTTGTGATTGATGTTGTGCTTGTGATTGTTGTTTTTGAAAATCTTGTCGGTAAGCTTGTTATGCTTACAACATGATGCTATATTGATTTTCCATGTTTGGATTTTGAGGTGGGGGTGGTGGATTTTGGTGAATGGTATGAGATGGTGTGTTGAGGGGTTGTTAGTTTGGTTGTTGTGTGATGAGAGGTTGGGTGATAGATATTTGATTTGGATTTGATGTGTTCAACCCTTCTGATATTTTATTTTGGGATGGAAGGGTGTATGTTTGTGATGTTGCTTGATTTTGTGTCGGTGGTATGATTAATGGTTGGGATATTTGATATGAGGCCACTTGGTGTTGCAATACATTAGTGGCATGTTTGTGTGATGGATGAATTGATTTGATTTGTTGTGTTTGGTGGATTGAGTTGATTTTTTGTGTTTGGTGGATTGATTTGATTGGTTTGGTTTCTAGTTGATGTGCTTGATGAAGTTATTTTTCTTGCTAGACCTTGGATCAATGTTTTTGATGGTGTTATGATAGGGACTTGTGTATATGTTTGTGATGTTTTCCTTTGTATGAGCAAAGATGAACCATCTAGGGTGCCCACTTGTCCAAAAAGATCCAATTGATCTTGTGGAACATTAGGAACATAACCTTGTGTGTCTTGGGTATAAGATGGTGTGGCACAAAAAGTGGTTGCTATGGTCATATCATGGAATGTGAGTGGTACATATAGGTATTGATCAATTTGGGGGATGTTGGTATTTGTGATACTTAAGATTGTGTTAGCTTCCAAGTTTTGGTTATTGATGAGTGGGTTCCCTTGGAGTGATTGAAGTAATGAACTCCTATTTGTAATCATGGGTTGACTTGGTGCATGTGATGATGATGGTTGGGAAATAGATTGGACCACATTTTGAAATGATGGTGTGAAAGATGTTCGAGGAATGGTTCCCAGAGTTTGTTAAATGATAGTACTCAAATCAAATGTAGAAGGGAGTTTAGCCCCTTCTTTTTCCAACTCCAACATATATTGGGTGGGGTTTAATCTCATTATGGTGTTGAAAATATGGTGGGTTTTTGGATATTGTATTAGTTCAAGCAACTCATCATGGGTCATTTCTTGGAAATTGTTTGTAACATCCTCTACTTGACATCCTCCCACTTGAGAATCATGAGGTGGTTGAGGTGGATTTGGTAGAGGGTTTTTATATGTTCTTGGGTTAAATTCGATTTAGCTTAGGTTAATCATAGTAGATGTTTCTTTTTTTTGTTTCATGTTCTTCTTGTGTTGTGATCTTGTTTAGACCATAAAATTGGAGATCAACGTTAGGAGTATATGCAATGGATTTGGTATTGTTTTAATTCTTTGGTTGATCCAAATTTAGGCACAAAAAGAACATCTAGGGTGTTTTAGGATTAATGATGGTATGAAATATGAAGGGGTGAGTGATATGGGCGTTTGAACTTTATGAACTTTGGTCAGTACTAGACTTAGGGTTTTATTTTGATGTTTTTATTTGATAATGAACTTGTGAATCCTAAGATGGACTTGTGACCTTAGGATAAAATTTTTCAAAGGATTTCTTATTTAACTAGATGTATGAAAATGGATTCACTCCCACACACCTAGCTAAACAAAGTGATTTGATTTGATTTAATGATTTACCCATCTAGAATATTGATGTTTCCAAAGCTCTAAATTTATTTGTAGGATGGAAATGATAAATTTTTTGGGATGGATGAAATGATTCATTTGATCCTAAATGAACCTAAAAGGGACTTTGTTTACAAGACCAAGATAGTGAAGAACATGATTTTCCCTATGAGTATTTCAAACCAAAAGATCAATGTTTTTTTAGAAGACCATAAGACAAAATAAGCACGTGTGGGGTTCAATTGATTTAATCTTGATTAATGAATTGCTTTTACCACATCCAATGTATTGATTAAGTTTTCAAACTAAATGTCTACAACTTTAAACATCTTTCCTCCCACAACTCATCATGTGGAAATCAAGAGTCTAAAGCTATAGTTCCCTAGGTTTACTTTGGAATTTTGTGAATTAAGATATAAGTCCAAATATTTAGAAGCCTCTAAACATAAAATATCCTTAGGGACAAGCAGTAATATTGTGCCTTTTCAAAGGTAATCACACCAAGTACAAAGGGTTTGAAATCTCAATGATTTGTTCAATGTTTGTTTTTTTCTTGAACCCAAGCAATGTGTTTTGATAGATCACAAAAGATAATATTTACAACCTAGAAAAGGTAAAAATATTTGATAATGGACTTACCTCATGCACCAAAGGGATGATTTTACATGCAATTTATGGAGGAGTGTAGAGGTATGTTAAGAATGAACTCTTAAACTCTAATCCTCAACCAAAAATCAGACTTGGTAAGTAACTTCTTGGAAGTAAATTCCAATGCACCATTCTCAAGGAAAATTTTAGAAAACAAGGTTGGCTTCTAAAACAAGGTTTTTTAATGATAACCATAAAAACCATATAGACACTACTATATTCCTACCACTTAAGGAATTAAAGTTTTCCCTTCTAATTTCAAAGATGGATTAGGTGTAGCATGTTGTCACCCTAGATTGACGCTACATTAATTATAATTTAGAAAAATTTATTTAAAACCCACTGGTAAAAATGCTTGCAAGAATCACTAGGAGTTTTCTCTTAACAGGTTCTCTCTTAAGGGTGACTCAAAAAAATATTTTTTGTAAATCAAGAGTGTTTCTCTTCACCCAAGATCACACAAAGCATAAGGGGAGAGGATACACGCTAGAGATCTACCAAGAAAGATCATTCACACAAGTCACTAGTTCCTTTTAATCCTTCAAAGCAATGATGATTAAGCACCAAACTAAATGTGAAGTTGTTTTGTTCAATTTTAACCAAGATTGCAATGACTAGTAAGTGAAGGGTTCAATTTTAAGCCAGCTTTGAAAACAACATTGCAATGGTTAATTTTAGAGCCCAATTGAAAAATAGTGTTCCTAAAGCATGAAAGGAAAATAGCATATGATGGGTTATTTTCCCATGAGTGTTTGAAAACAATATTACAATGAATTCCCAATACTTTTCAACTTAATTTCTCCATCCTCCACCTCAAACCTGCAATAGAAACTCTATGTCAACAAAGGAAACTCTATGTTAGTAATAGTTGCACTATTTTGCAATAGCGACACTTTGGTGAAGTACAAAAGTGGTGGTCTATTGTGGATAGTGACTGCAAAAGTGCTATTGTATTGACAAAAGTGATGCTATATCAGAAGTGATGCTTTGGTGAAAACCTATAAATTGAAAAAAATTAGAGAGGTCAATAGTGACATTTTAGCAAAAGTGACACAATAATGAAAATAAAAAAGTGGAAAAATGCATCAAAAGTGACTTCTTGTTGTAATAGCATTGCTATTTACAAAAGTAATGTATTTGTAAGCAATAGTGGCATTGTTTACAGAAGCAACACTCTGGTTATCCCAATGGAAACACCATTTTTTGGAAGCTACAAAAACATGAATCTCAAGCCAAAATGTGCAAAATTTAAATGGTTAGCCCTCCTTCTAGTGCCAAAATGTGAACATGATCTACACTTGTAGCCAACATGAACAAAACACAAGGGAATTAGACATATTAAAACTAAGATAAATCACACTCCCTATGAGATTATTGAAGACACAAAGCATGGAAACAATCAAAGTAAGTCATCAAACAAAAAACAACGCATAATGGAATCCTAGCTTAAAACTTCAAACCTCAATCCTATAGGGGGATTGGTGCCAAATTGATGTGGAATATGACCCTTTCCCTATCTCTTGTTGGATAAGCTTCAATATTTGTATATAGATGTGATGAATTTGATGCCAAATGATGATAAGCTCAAGCTAAGATAATGAAAACGCATGTAGATATGGATAAAAATGAGTATAATGAATTTGCATGAAAATGTGGATCCATTCCTCATAGAAGTTCCTTTTATTTATAGGAAGCAAGGGTTAGAAGAAGGGTGAAAACTAGGCAATGTGGGACTAAATGGAGGATCATTAGTCTTGTGACAAGTATCACATGGCTAAGAGAAGCAATGGGGATATGTGCTCACACATGTGTGAGCACATTTTGAGAAGAGAGATGTAAGGGGGAGTTAAGGCATATGGTTGGAAGAATTTAAGGAATGTGGGCACGAGGATGTAAGGGCATTCAAGAGAAGTAAATTCCCTTGTAAGAGACAAGATGGCATGTAAGAGCCATTGAATGCCTTTGTAAGAGGTATTAAAATCCTTTGTAAGGGATCTTAAAGCTTGGGAGGGAAAGTCAAAGAGAGGAGTAATGAGGAGAGAATATTCCAAGATAATATCCTTTTGTTAGGAAAATAGGCATTTAATTAATTTGTAAAAATTAATTACTTGTGCAAGTGGGGTTAATAAACCATAGGTTTATTTAAACAAGATGGAGTTAATAGCTAGAGGATTGGCTAATGAAGATTAGTAGGTGGTTTAAGGTTGATTAATCCATAATTAATTAATCTTAGGTGGGTTAGGGGTTTTAGAAGAATATGATATTTTAATTAAATAAATAGATTTATTTAATCAAATGAGAAGACATAGGGTTTTAATTAAATGATTTACATTATTTAATTAAATGGGATGAGAATTGTGTTGCCAAAAACTATATAATTTTCTTGATATGGGAACAATTGATGATACATTAGACTTAATGAGGCCTTGATTTGGTGTTGTGAGGTGTCTACACATCCACATGAGGTCTTGGGCCCTTGCAAATTGAATAAAATGCATTTATTGATGTCTTGTAAAGGTGTTGTAACACATCTTCACACTTTTCTAGGACTATAATGTTATAATTCACCTAAATAACCCTACCAAGACTTATTTCAAAGTGTTGTAAAGTCTTGTAACAAAATTTCACACTTTCCTAGGCTTGTTATCAATATTTACACCTTTCTTATGCTTTAAATGACCCCTTTATGCACTTACATGCCTTAATTAAGTGTCTTGTTGAAGAAGAACCTAATAAAGAAAATTTAATACATCTTAATCTCTGAAATCCACTCAAAATTTCCTAGGTGGATTAAGTCATTACCTTGGGCGACTTAGTCCCATTTGGCACAAAAATTAAAATTAATTCAAATTTCTTTTGGGTTTTTATTCTTTAAGACCTTATGTCAGCTTGTGATGAGGTATCATGAGGTTTTTATCCCCATTTTTCAATCTCCTAATTTACTACAATATCCTACCCCATCTTAAGTCATAACTCATCACTCATCATGTTCTCAAGTCAAACAAGATAGGGTTTTATCATTACAAGACATCAAGACAACTCCCAAGGACATTCAAAGTCAGATTATTCATGTTTTTCTGCAAAAAATAAAGATCAAACATCATGGAAAGGTAATTAACTCCATTATTGCATGTTTCATTCCATTCTTTCATCATTTTGGTTTAATTACCTAAAATGGGTTTGACCAAGGCAAACCCCCATGCCCTAACATTCAACATTGCTTCTTCTCTTCTTATTTGTTTGCAGATTTAGGACTTTTGGAAGCTTAGAAATAATTGGAGATCAAGTTATGAGGTTGATCAAGTCTTCTCTTCCTTCAAAAATTCAAAATATCAACAAAAAGTTCATTTTTAGGTTTTGAAATCAGAGTTTTAGAAGCGGACACCTGTAGGAAACCAAAGTGCAAACTTAGAGTATTTGTTTCCACTTCTAAATTTTCAGAGATTCATAAGTGGACTAAGTCACCACTTTGGGTGAATCAGTCCCACTAAACCTGAATTTCAGTGATTTTTGTAGATACGGATACCCATTTGGCAGAAACTGGATTTTGGGTAGTTTTTTCTAGATTTAGGACTAAGTCACCTAGACTGGTCTAAGTGTCCCAGTTGACTTTTGCATCAGTTTTATCAAGATTTCAGACCTTCATGCCATTAATTTTTCAATATCCAGGTGCACACATTCTATTTCATAACTTTCTATTTAGTTTTATTTGCATTTCTAGGTCATTTAGTTCACATTTGCATATCACAATGTGTTTTCCATCACTTTACATTTTCATGGTTTTGCATCATTAGATCACTTCAATTTTAGATTATTGCATTAGTACATCTTATTTAGACATAATTACATTTCATTAACATAGTATTGAGTGTAAAACCTTGCATTTTGGGAACCCTTTCCATCCCCTTTCTCCTTTTAGGTGAAAAACCCTAGGAGGAGCAAAGTATTGTGAAAGGGTAAACCAAAATCATCATTTACATTTTGGTGAACCAAAATTTTGAATCCCTTCTTTTCTTCTATGGAGTCATTCATTTCCTATGTTTTCTTTTATTAACATTGCATTGGTTAAAGTGCATCCTAGAGTTTTCAAATTACATTAGTGAAAAAGTTCATAATAGCTTGCATTTTTGCATTACAAATCTCTAAAATTTTGCATGTACATCTTAGGTATTTATTGTACAATATAGAGACCATCAAAATCCATCAATTTTTTTTTTAAATCTCAAAAAATCCCTACTGGGACTAAGTCGCCACCTTGGGTGAATTAGTCCTTGTTTGCCCCTAAAATTGCATTTTACAGAGTTAAAAACCCTATTTTTATGCTTCTATTTGATGCCCATACCTATCTATATCAATTGGCTAAGTTTCTATCACATACATTTTAGTAAATTTAGCTTAAATTGGCTCATTTCATGCATTGTTTAATTTCACATTTGCATTCTCATATTGTTACATAGCATAATCACTCAATTATCATCTAAAAATTGTATTTCATTTTAGCCTTTTACATTGCATTTTGAGTTAGTATAGATTTTTCTTTCAAAATGTTAGTTTCAATATTCTCCAAATTTACAAAGAAAAAGTTATACAATAAGCATGATAATCATTCATTCAATGCATGTCCTAGTTATGAGTGTCTCTTAATGTAAGAGAGTGAAAATGCTAACACCAGCCTTCAAAGTCCTCCCATTCCTATATATACTATTTGTGTGAATGATGTGATAGACAAGCATACAAATATAGCTAATCATGATAATCATATTTTTTCTTCTCCTAATAACTCTCCTTTTAGTGATGAAGGTATCCTAGTGAAAGATGAAACAATCATTGAGAATCATGAGGATCTTGTGTTTCCTTCTATTCATTCCCTTTCGGATGCTATTAGACAACATGAAGAAGAGATCATAGAGAATTTTCTAAACATCACTTTACCAAATCTCCATTCTCCTTTGGCTCATGAAAATGATGAGATTATAAATAATGACGGAATGTTGGGGTTAGATGATCAAATATTTATGGCCTCTAACAACCCTCTTTTGAAAGACATTAGGGAAAAAAAAAATGAACTTATAAATGATCATGATACTCTTATTTATTCTTCTCCTAGTATCTCTCATAACTATGAAGATGATACTTTGATGTTGAAAGACACAATAAATGAAAGTCATGAGAATATTGTCCCTCCATTCCCTAATGTTCCTATCTTATGGGAGGATTTATTTGGTAAGAATGAACACCCTAATGGTCCTTCTCTTGATGCATCCCCCACTTGTGATGAAGTTACTTTACAAATTTGAACATATTATAAGCTCTCCTAGTGGGATAGATAATATGGAACAAGCCAATGAGACCTTAGAGAAACATGGCAATCAGATAGATTCTTCCCCAACTCTCCCCACTATTGATACACACAAAAATCCACCCATAACTTGTGATCTTTGTGATTGTCCTTTCATATAAATCATACCACCACAAAAATATTCCCTCAACATCAATACTATCATAAACCATCCTTCTAAGACAACCTTAACAATTGTCCATCTTGAACTTCTTGACACTAGTGGTCTTTAAAATCATCCTTTACACAACATGACACCAACAAAAAACTCTTCAATTAATTTCAATGTCATCCTGCAAAACACTAATGAATGGCATTCACTTGATTCTCCAACCTCCTATAAAAGTGAGAACAAGACATTTGATTCTAAGTAAGAAATCTCTTTGATAACCACAACACACACTGCTTTTCCCATTGATTAAGAGAGTATCTTGTTGAGACTTATCCAAGATCACTTGATATTCCTTCCAAAAAAAAATCACAAGAAACATTATTCCATGACTTCATTTTGTAAATATCATTGAGTTCATGGTCATTCCACTAATAAATGCAAGGCTTTGAGTAGTAAAATCCAACATCTTATGGCGTTTGGTGTTCTTCCTTTTTTGGAGGCATCTAATTCCTCTAATTGACATTGATTTTCTTTCTAAATTGCATCTCATTAATCATTTTGGCTCACCTTTGTTCTGCAATAAGTGGGGGAAAGGGGTTAGGTAGCCTTGTCCTCGTATTTCAGTTGGAATTCTCTCTTTTGACTAGTCATTAACATTTCATCAAAGTCTAAGAGTAAGCTTGGGATGTGGACAACATGTATTAAGATTGACTCGCATGTAACATAATCCCTTTCTTCATGATGAAGCTTATTGGAAACATATGATTTGGCATAGGGATTTTTGAATAACCTCTCATACCCTATTCTAATTTAAAGCAATTTCTCATAGTAATGGTGTAGCAACCACTTTAAAGTGGGGGCATACATAGACAACATATATTTGCAAACTTCATGGTGTGATTTACTTTTTATTGTGATATTTCCTCTCCTTGGTGGTGTTATTGGGTTTGATGCCTTCCAAGAGTGTACGATCAACTGAAGTGGCCTGATGCGAACAAAGAATCCCATGGATAACGATCTTACAAGGGAATAACAATCAATTGAAGTGGCCTAATGTAACAAGGCATCCCATGGATAATGATATGTCACCCTGATTTTTCCTCTCTCGAAGACATTAGGCACAATGCTCCCTAAGAAGAAGACCTTACATGAACAAAGAAAAATCTCCTTCAACAAAATTTTTACATGACATTAAAAGAAAAAATCATTTTCGTTGTGGTGCCTTATCAAAGTTATTAGGAGCATAACTTTTGTATGGTTAGTATAATGGGAAACTGACACACTGGCATGAATTTCTCATTATATGGTGGGAATCTAACACACAGGCATGAATTTCTCACTAAACAACTTCTTTGGGATAGTTCACCCTATAGATGACCTAATGTTTTATGGCCCCATAGTGAATGCATCTTTGATCCATCTTATTTTTCTAGTTCTTGTCATTTCATGATCATGTATCTTGTCTTGCTACAAATAATTCACCTTGCATGTGTCCTTTCATACTTGTGTTGGCTTGACTTAGGATCTTGGATCATGGGGGCTTGTGCAACCTATTTTGATCTTTGTCATTCTTTGTCATCCAGATCGATATGATTGGACTCCGCTTGAATGGCTACTTTAGCGAGAGTTTGAAGCAAGTTCATCCTCTCACTAAAATGGGGGCTTAAAGTGTTGCCAAAAAGTGTATACTTTGCTTGATATGGGAACAATTAATGATAAATTGGACTTAATGAGGCCTTGATTTGGTGTTGTGAGGTTTCTACACATCCACACTAGGTCTTGGGCCCTTGCAAATTGAATAAAATGCATTTATTGATGTCTTGTAAATGTGTTTTAAGGTGTTGTAACACATCTTCACACTTTTCTAGGACTATAATGTTATAATTCACCTAAATAACCCTAACAAGACCTATTTCAAAGCTTTATAAAGTCTTGTAACAAACTTTCACACTTTCCTAGGCTTTTCATCAATATTTACACCTTTCCTATGCTTTAAATAGCCCCTTTATGCACTTACAGGCCTTAATTAAGTGTCTTGTTCAAGAAGAACCTAATAAACAAAATTTAATACATCTTAATCTCTGACATCCACTCAAACTTTCCTAGGTGGATTAATTCATTACCTTGGGTGACTTAGTCCCATTTGTCACAAAAATTAAAATTAATTCAAATTTCTTTTGGGTTTTCATTCTTTAAGACCTTATGTCAGCCTGTGATGAGGTATCATCAAGTTAATAAGGCACAAGAGTGTATAAATAAGTGTTTTTATCCTCATTTTTCAATCTCCTAATTTCCTACAATCTCCTAG
Source organism: Sequoia sempervirens (assembly GCA_007258455.2). Taxonomy (NCBI): domain Eukaryota; kingdom Viridiplantae; phylum Streptophyta; class Pinopsida; order Cupressales; family Cupressaceae; genus Sequoia; species Sequoia sempervirens. Next base: position 38,655,813 of record VDFB02058242.1, read on the forward strand.
CTCATCTTAAGTCATAACTCATCACTCATCATGTTCTCAAGTCAAACAAGCTAGGGTTTTATCATTACAAGACATCAAGACAACTCCCAAGGACATTCAAAGGCAGATTATTCATGTTTTGTTGTAGAAAATAAAGATCAAACATCATGGAAATGTAATCAACTCCATTATTTCATGTTTCATTCCATTATTTCATCATTTTGGTTTAATTACCTAAAAGGGGTTTGACCAAGGCAAACCCCCATGCCCTAACATTCAACATTTCTTCTTCTGTTCTTGTGTGTTTGTAGATTTAGGATTTTTGGAAGCTTAGAAATAATTGGAGATAAAGTTATAAGGTTCCTCAATTCTTCTCTTCCTTCAACTAGTAAAAATATCAAAAAAAAAATCATTTTAGGTTCTAAAATCAAAATTTAGAAGCGAACACCTGTAGGAAACCGAAGTGCAAACTTAGAGTATCTGTTTCCACTTCTGAATTTTTAGAGATTCAGAAGTGGAATAAGTTGCTACATTGGGAAAATTAGTCCCACTGAACCTGAATTTTAGTGATTTTTTTAGATATGGATACCCATTTTGCAGAAACTGGATTTTGGGTAGTTTTTCTAAATTCAGGACTAAGTCGCCCAAACTAGTCTAAGTGTCCCAGTTGACTTCTGCATCATTTTTTTCAGGATTTCAGACCTTCATGCCATTCATTTTTAGTCTCTAGATGCACACATTATGTTTCATAACTCTCTATTTAGTTTTATTTGCATTTCTAGGTCATTTAGTTCATGTTTGCATATCACTATGTGTTTTCCAACACTTTACATTTTCATGGTTTTGCATCATTAGATCACTTCAATTTTAGATTATTGCATTAGTACATATTAATTATACATAATTAAATTTCATTAACATAGTCTTGAGTGTAAACCCTTGCATTTTGGGAACCCTTTCCATCCCCTTTCTCCTTTTAGGTGAAAAACCCTAGGAGGAGCAAAGCATTGTGAAAGGGTAAACCAAAATCATCGTTTAAAAAAATTAGTAAGAAAGGGGGTTAATTAATCCAATAAAATTAATTATTTTATTAATATGAGAAAATTATGAAGATAATTAAACAATATAGATTATTTAATTAAATTGTTAGTCAGAGGTGATATATGAGGAAATGGTGTTAGAATCAGATTCAGATGTGTAATATCGATCAAGACAATTTAAATTGTCTACAAGCACTAAGAAATGTTATACACTGGAAGAAGTATGCCATTATCCTTTTGAAAATTCTTTGAACATGGTACCCTTTCCTTAAAACTTTGAAATTCCTAGATTTGATAAATACATAGGAAAAGTGATCCAAGAGAATACATAAGGGAGTTTTACATAGCTTATCTTGAGGTATCCTATAATGATACATATCTAATGCACATGAGGCCAAGATATTACATGGTTTTCACATTTTTCTCATGGGATTAAGGCCTTTCATGAATTGGTAGCTAAATTCATTAAGCACTTTTCATACAACATAGAATGTGAGACTTCCTTGACTAATCTTTATAGTGCAAAGTGAAATGAGAGAGAATCATTTTATTCCTTCTTACAAAGATGGAAAAAATTTGCAAGTAAAATTCCTCATCATATACATGAAAAACAACTTGTTCTCATATTTACCCAAAACCTAAACCATGAATTTGTTGAAAGGAACAAGACAACTGAGAGGGGGGGTGAATTAGTTGTCACCAAATTCAATCACAAATCTCAAAACACTTATCAACTCCACATCCACTTTAATTTGTTATTAAGTATGAACATTAAATGAAAATAATAGTAAGCAATATAAACACAAGAAACACCACATTTATGTGGAAAAACCAATAAGGGAAAAACCACGGTGAGGATTAGCTCACAATATAATGTAGTTCCAAAATTGAATATAAAAAGGCTCACTGCCCAAGATACAAAAACTCATTGCTTACAAAGAGTACTCACTATCCAAGCAAGGAGGCTTACTTCCTACAAAATTATTACACTACTGAAGTGGCTTCACAACCAGAATTAACTGACAAGAGTACACCTGACAAGTGTTGATTTAGTTCTAGTAATGCTCAATAAATAAACTTGACACACTTCATCTTTGTATCTTGCGCATAATATTTCTTTCACTTCATCCTATCCACACACACTCCTTGACCTCAAAACTATCCAAAACATATATTTGATTCATCCATAAGCATCAATTAGGTTGGGCTAATTAGATGAAACCCTTGTTCACCAAAAAGACCAATTGTTGGCTTCAAGCATTTACAAAACTTCTCCAAAAAATAATCCAAGCATGCAACATGCTAGAATATGTTGGCATGGACCAAAGATAGGTCACATATATATCTGCAACACAAATTAATTCATTACAATATCAACTATACATTAGGTCAACCAGGGATAGAGTTAATAGAAAAATGCAACAACAAAATAATGCCAACTCACTATACAAGCAACTGTGTACATGAGATTTTGAATATACACACTTCCAACATCCATAATCTCCCAAAACCACATGCAACAATAATCATTAGTGGAGGATTGTTGACCAAAATACCGAAGGATGATAATTGCATCTCGGTTTAGTTACTGGTTCAGAATACCGGATCAAACTTGAAATTAACCACCATGGTGACATCAATGACAACACAAAGCTACAAAAATAGGATGTTCTTCTTCATTCTTCTAACAATCTCCCCCTTTGTCATTGATGGCAACATGTGCAAAAATTTACAAAACACAAAATTATCTCCCCTTGTCACCAGTATTCTCTCCCCCTTTGACATCAAGGACAAAGGGAGACCAAAAATAGGATGTAAACATATGTACATGGTGACAATGCATATATAAAGAAATTCTAACTTCCCATTTTGAACATTCAAGTGAAAATAATGCTTTTTACATGAAAAATTTTCTTGTACCTTTCTCTTATGATTGGAAGAGTCCTCTTCCACGAAAACACTGTCAAAACCATTTTTTTCTTTGAAGAAATTAAAAATCTTTCCAATATTATTTATCTCAGATTCAATAGCTTCAATTTTTATTTTTAAATTATCAACAGTTGCAGGCCACTAAAGACAATTCCTATAGATATTAGACATCTCCTTAATGCATTCTATTGTCTCGAATAACTTCTTTTTGGCTTTGGAACATCTTCTGTCAATCATGGCTTCAAAATTATGTACTTTAGATCCTTCCAACAATATTCTTTCTTCAATAACTTCTACTTGATCAATCGGTTATGAGTCAAACACATCTGGACTATATACCCTTTTTGAGCAAATAATCAATCAACACATCATCAATTTCAAGTCTTTTGATCAGAGAGCAGGCACAGCACATTTCACCAACCTTCTTCATATCAACTTTATCTAACATCGTCCGAATTTCCTCTAAATCAAATTCAGGCACAAATTCTTCTTCATCCTTCTCTTCTTCTAGGATAGTGATGACATCTTTTGTCATAATTTTTCTCCTTTTAGATTCTGTAGGGGAACCACCAATAACAACTTCAAATTATTTCTTACCAGAAGATGAACCCTCTTCAAACTAACTAGAAACTAACACACTGGAGCACAGATTCATCTGTAGGGATGAGAAATAGATTTTGCATGCACTTGCTTTATCTTCCATACATTCTATAAACTTGTTTTCCAATAGGGATGTTAAATTCCCACTTAACATTCTCTCTTGACGATAGCGAACTCATAAAGTAAAATACCAAACATATGAGCAAAGACCCAAACCAGAAAGGATAACCCTTGACCAAATACATTCTAACATTCTCAATTAGGTTTTCCATAATTAGGCTACACAAATCAAATTGCTTGTTTCCCTTCACCATTATGTGCAAGATATATAACAATAGCTGAAGTATAACCTTCACGATTTCTAAAATAGACTTTATAAGTGATGCCATAAGAAACATACCTTATTGCAGGATCGGTAATGGTATTTATTAGTAGTGCTCGGGGGTCTTTTTCGACGCTAGTAAGTTCCCCCACATCTTTTTATTTCACTGTTTTCTTCCCAGGGAGGTCACCAACATTGCAAAAACCAATGATAGCTTCAATTTCCTCCTTCATGATCAGATAGGGTTTTTCCAAAATAATGTTGCCATCCTTGAATTGACTTAATAGGAACAAAATAGATTCTTTGTTTGCAAACCAAGGAAATTCTCCCCATAAATCCATATCCAGAGTTTTTATGTTTTGTAATTCATTTGTCTTCAACTCTAGTTCCATTTCCTTCATCTTCCGATGATCAAACTCTTCCAACTCAAATCCCTTCAGCCTTAGCGAAATATCACCACTCAATCCTCTATCAAAAGATTCCATCATCACACTTATCTTCTTCAAACCCTTTATTTCCCAATGAAACTTCTTTTTCTTTTTGTAAACTGAGAGAGATGATTTTGAAAACTTTCATATTTTATTATAATAATTTCTCCAGATTGCCTTAGAATCACTCCAAATCGCTTCAGGATCACTCCAAATTGTTCTTCAAACTCTTCAATTGCATAAGTGATAAAAAATGACTTGTGAATTTTGCTTTATACACCATCACGCTACCTTAATTCACATTAAATGCGGTAGGTTTCAAAAAGCTGATAAAAACCCTTCTTTACTGCACTGAGAAACCCTAATTTGCTCTGCAAATGAACAAGCCTACACATATTCTTTTGATTCCTTTTGCATAGCCTCTGTCTACTCATTCTCTACACCATATCCTCATGGCAACATTTGATACACCATATATCCAAGGGGTTCAAATAATTTTATGTTAATGCTCCCGCTAAGACCATTCTAGGTCTAATTCTTGGAGGAATTGTTTGTACCGGATGAGGGCACAGACACATCTGTCGTCTCTGGCTCTTCTTTCTTCCTCCATATCTTGTTCATTTCTTGCTTAACCTCATTCTTGTAAATTTTCTTCACTGGTTCATTTTTCTTTACCGAAGCAAACTGCTTTCCCTTTTTACTTCTACAAACTCTTGAAATATGTCCCAGTTTGTTGCAACTGTAACATAAAAAATTTCTCTAATTTGTTTGACTTCCATTTACCCTTGATCTGCATTTATTTTCTTTGTGTCCAAACTTGTTACATGTATAGAAATAGCCAACAAAGGATTGATTCATTATTCCTCCATTAAACCTATTCATCATCACCTGACTAATCATTCTCGCCTGAGATCTACATTTGGTAGCTCTATGTCCAAATTTCTTGCATGCAAAACATTGTTTAGGGAAGGAACTAGCATACTGGTTTATTTTACTTTTGCACTCTGTTGCACTGTGACAAAATTTATTACATGAAAAGAAAACACCATTGAAAGATGGGTACCTTTGAGCATTTGGATGTCTGACAAGCGGTCTTCTAGCAAAGTTTCTTGGATTTCTTTTCTACTTCCCTTTATTCTGATTATCCATAGGATTCTGCATAGTCTTAGAAATTTCACCTGCTTCATTTCCCAAACCACTTTTGTCTTTAGAAGGTCTCTACCCTACAATCAATTCATCAAGCTTGGTGGAGCTTGTCTTGAAATTATCTTCACAAAGTTTTTCTTTCTCCAGTTCTACTCTCAGATTCACCACTTCTTGTTCAAGTCTTGTGCACTCATCAGACTTGTTTTGCACCATTTTATTCACATATTCTTCAATTCTTTTATTTTCCTCCACTTGCACCTTCAATCCAGTAATCTCTTCATTTGCTTATTTCAATTTCTCACTCACTTCTCTATGTATTTCTTTGAATTTCTTCAATTGATCTTTTAATTTCTACACATTCATTTGCATCATTAATATTTTCTTTCAAATCACTTTTTTCACTTTCAGCCTTGTCAAGTTCTTCAAGAGAAGCCTAGAGTTCTTTATCATCCATTTATTCAATCTTCAGGATCTTCCTCAAGATGTTAGGCTTCTCTAGAGGAACCAGGATCTAATACCAATTGTTGAAAGGCACAAGACAACTAAGAGGGGGTGTGAATCTGTTGTCACCAAATTCAATCACAAATTTGAGAACACTTATCAACTTCACATCCACTTTAATCTGTTATTAAGTGTGAACATGAAATGCAAATAACAGTAAGCAATATCAACACAAGAAACACCAAATTTATGTGAAAAACACAATAAGGGAAAAACCATGTTGAGGATTAGCTCAAAATATAATGTAGTTCCAAAACCTAGTATAAAAAGGCTCACTACCAGAGGGCTCACTAACCAAGATACAAAAGCTCACTGCTTACAAAGAGGAATCACTACCCAAGCAAGGAGGATCACTGCCTACAAAAGTGTTACAATACTGAAGTGGCTTTAGAGCTAGAATGAACTGATAAGAGTAAACCTAACAAGTGTTGATTCAGTTCTAGTAATGCTTAGTAAATAGACTTGACACACTTCATCTTCACATCTCACACATAATACTACTTTCACTTCATCCTATCCACACACACTCCTCGATCTCAAAATATCCAATATATATATATATATATATATATATATATATATATATATATATATATATATATATGATTCATTCACAAGCATCAATTAGGGTAGCCTAATTAGATGCAACCCTTATTCACCAAAAATACCAATTGTTAGCTTCAAGCATTTACAAAACTTCTCCAAAACACAAATTAATCCACTATAATATCAACTATACATTGGGTCGGCCAGGGATAGACTTAATAACAAAATGCAACAACCAAATAATGCCAACTTGTTGTACGAGCACTTGTGGACATGAGATTCTAAATATACATGCTTCCAACATCCATAACCCATCTCCTGGAACCATATGCAACAATAATCATCAGCGGAGGATTGCAGACCAAAATATTAGAGGATGATAACTACATACTAGTTTATTGGCTTTAAGTTGTTTTGTGGTTTGTCCTTGATGTCAAAATTGATATTGCAGTGCTTTAGTATTTAGTGATTCAAACTTATGTAGTTACATGATATAATGCCTATGGAAGTTCATTGGGTTCATATTGTTTCAGGTTTTTGATATATATACATTTGTTGAGGCTGACATTGTTTATTACTTGTGTTTTAGCAGTTTGGTTCCTCAAAGACTAGATGTCACAATGTTTGCCACACGTATATTCATGATGTTTTGACTTGATTTTTAAAGCCACAATGTGAATATGGTGATATCAAAAAGAAATGATATCAAAAATCAATGGTTTTGAACATATTGGATGGTTATTCATAATTCAATATTCAAGTTGATCAACTTGATCTATTGCAAGTTGTCTTCACATGATATATGAATGACACGTTTCATGTTTGCACAAAAATATCCAAGTGTATGAAATGTATAGGAATGTAGATTACAATTTTTAAACTTGTGTATATATATTCTCTTCATTGATATTTAGTGGTCAAATATTTTGCTTCATGGTTTATAATACTTTGGGTGACTTGTTTTGGCATATTATTTGATTATTTTTCAAATAAATGTGACTTGGTAAGAGTCACCTTTTTTTTGTTCGACAACAATATAAATAGTCACATTGTACGTGACATCAACATTGTAGAAAGTGTTGATTTTCCATTCATAAGGTATCAATATTGTTTTGAATAAGAAGATTTGAATGTCGGTATCTTTAAGGTTTTGATTTGGTAGTTATAAGGTATCTATATTATTTTTTCATAATAATTTGAGCCTAATGTTTATATCAGTTGTATGGGACACATCATATGTGTGACTTCGCTTCACTCATTAGTGACTTGGCATTGACAGTGAATGGTTGGTTATGATGTGGAATGATTGTGTCGGCATCCGTAGTTGAAGACTTTGTCATCAGACTCAAAAGCATTATGCAGGTTTATTAATTATTGTGTTTTTCTTTGTATCAGACTTCAAAACATTATTATGATTGAAAAAGTATTCAAGAGACTTGAAAGAAAGGAAAATAGGGCAATATGATTGTGTGAAGGGTTTGGAACCCTAGCTGCCATGAGGATGTTTTTGTTCTTAGTTGTCAAACTGTGTTCATCTTTGGCCGACACTAGAGGAGTGAATCAAGTTCATTGTAAGCATGAACAATAGGTTATGAGCTAGCAAGAGCTTGATAGTTGATAAGGAAGTGACAATGGCTCCTTCACCTGGGCAGTTACGGTTGTCTTCATCAATCTTTCTTTGGTATTTGTTTGATTTCTTCATTGCATAATTAGGTATTACTTGAGTTGTTTGAAGAAAGTGAGAAAATATAGTTAATGTTTCTTAAGGCTCGAATCATAACTAAAAATTTTGTTTTATTTATGTTAAATGATCTGTATTTGAGATTAAGAAGAGCTTACTAGGGTAATGAAGTGATTTTTTTATTGTTGTAATCTTTGATTAAGAGTTTGTTTAAAAATTAGGAAAGGAAAAGAAGATCTACGGGCTGTAACTGAAATGTTTATCTTTAAAGAGTTTGATTAAAGATTGTTCTGGGGTTGTTCTTTTGAAACCCTAACTTGAGATGGTTCTTACAGTTACAAAAATTGTATGTAGAAATTTTCTATCTATTTAAAAAGGGATTTTGGTATTTCTTAGGAATGAGGAAGAGAAGAACAAGAGATTTCATGAGTACTCCTTAAGTGATACAGAAAGTTGTTCTATATTGAGAATCTGTTTATTATTTGAGAAGATGTTGACACACAACATTCTTCAATGTGCTTATTGAAAAATTTTATAGTCTTCTATTGAAATTCTAGGACTCCATATTGCACTTCTAGGGTTATGATAGAATATTGTAACTATGTTGCATTATAATGGAGTTTGTGCTCCTAGAGTTGGTACTCTAAATTAGTGAGGGGTTGGTGCTCCTAGAGTTGGTGCTCTAAATTAGTGAGGGGTTGGTGCTCCTTGGAGTGGGTTCTCATGAACTATGTAGAGTTGGTGCTCTATCTAAATAAAGAAATTTTTTTCGAGTGGTTTTTATTCCCCTAAAGGGTTTTCCACTAAGGAAAAAATTCTATGTTGTGTGGTGATTTTATGTGTGTTATCTCTTTCTTATCAGTCTGACTTTAATGTGTTATCAAATGCATAATTATCAGTCTTTCATATTTGTCAATGTTATGCCTTGTTTCATATCAATCTTTCATTTTTGTCAATGTACATTTCATGCATAAAAGGTTCTATTATTAATGTGAGCTCAAATACATGTGAAAGTGTTAAGTTCATCCTCTATTAATGTTTCATGTTTAATTCATGGTTCATGCAAATACAATATTGTTCATGCACAAGTCAAATTTATTCTTTGAACTATCATTTGGTGTTTAGATATAAAATTCAAGTTCACTTCACATACTGTCATTTGTCCTCTTGGTTCAAAAGAAAACACAATTTTTTTTTTTGAAAATTTTTGTGACTTTTATAAATCACTGATTCACCCCTCCCTCTCAATGATTTCAGTCTTCCAACATAGTTTAGTTACCAATTCAGAATACTAGATCAAACTTGAACTTAACCAACATGGTGACATCAATGATAACACAAAGCTACAAAAATAGGATGTTCTTCTTCATTCTTCCAACAAAATTGGCCTTTCACCTTCAAATTCAAGGTAGTAATACATTTGGAGAAGTCATTGAAAGGGGATTTAACATTGAAAATTCTCTCATTGCTAAGAGTCTTATGAATTTTTTTAAAGATCATAAGGATAATCCTTCCACATCTAAATAAAAACTTGGTGTGAAGTATAAAAAGTGGTCCTAGATCCAACTCGATTAATTAGGATCAACTTCATTTTTTGATTCCACATTCAAACAAAAACCAGTTAGGGTTTGATGATTAGCTAGTTGCCACAAGGGAGTGCCAATCTCTTAGGGTTTTGGTTCTTTTGAGTTGAAAAGAGGAGAATTTTTATGTGTATTTGAACAAGCCTATTTGACATAAACCTTTGATTTGGAAATATAATTTATCACATAGACAAAAAATGAAAACTGGTGAAAAAATTACATATCTAAAGTAGAGTGATTGAGATGAACTTGCTATTAAAAATTGAACCTAAATTTGAGGATCGAGGGCAATATTTCCCTAGACCAAAAAAAATATTTTTTGGGATCTATAAAAATACGATGATGTGTTATAGTTTTCTTTGTGTTTCTTGTGACCTACTATTGATGAAACTTTTATGTTTGACTTGCACACATGAAAAGAGGGGGGAAAGTTTTCCTTGTATAGGGGCTTGCCTAAGTCAAATATTTTTTAGTGTTTTCACCTATACGTACAATAAATGATGATGATCAAGAGAGCTTACCCCAGGTCAAGTAGAAAAATAATAATAATTGACTAAAATAATAAATGATAAATGGTAATGTTAGCTTGGTATGAAATATTTGTTGAAGTGATGTCCACACCATATGTTACTACCAAAGGTTTTTTGATGGATGCTTGAATTGCTTGAAGGCCTGCAAGAGGTTAGTACTCACTAAACATAATAGAATTTGTTGTGGCTAGCATGTAGAGGATAACTCAATACATATCCATGATAATGCATGATTGATCTTCATACCTTCTTATTCATAATGGTTCCTAATGTTCAAATGAGAAGAAAATTTGTTTATATATGCATCCCAATTGACATTTTTATTATAGGTCAACCTGGGGTCATTTTATAACACACAAGGCCAACACCCAAAACATTAAAATTTGAAATAGTTCACCCTTAGGTCAGGGGCACCACCACCCTTGACCGAGTGATTTTTCCCCAAATTTGTTGGGATGTAGAGAAATTTAATATATTTTTATAATGTAGCCATGAAATGAATAAATTGTTATTATAATTAATATTATAAGCAAAATAGGGTGAACATATAGTGTTAAATTATCAAGGTTGAAAATTTATGATGCTACACCTATGATTTGGACCAAAAATAAGAACATTTTTAATGATGGTGTGGTAGATGCAAAAATAGTTAAAAATGTTCAACCTACCTTACATTTGGTAGCAAACAACCCTCAAATTAATCAAGGTGGTAGAATACCACCTAGGAAAACAATGCTACTAAAAGGAAATACACTCCTTTAGGGGAATCTCTTGAGTCTTCCTTATAAAAAATAATCCAAACTAAAATTATCACCTTGCCCAAAGTAAGAAATCAAGAACCATCTATCGAACCTCCATGTTATAAACACAATGAATATTGTGAGTTTCATACGATCAAAAGACATAAAACTTATGATTGCTTTAGATTGAAAAACCTTATCTAAGATCTTATAGATCAAGGTGATGTTGGTGTGGACAATCAACCTTTAATGAATGATGATCTCAAGATATTCAAGAAACCTATCCCTTATCATGGAAAAGGTAAACCTTAAAAAAAAGTAATCTTAAAGGAGCCAATTGATTACACCATAGCTCATCTAGGGGAAACTTTTCCTCATGTCTCTACCTTAACCCCTTTAAATGTAAAAATATTGAATGTGTAGTAACTACATGTAGGGTTAAACCAACACTTCAAGGGGATTAATCTACATCATCTTCAAAATCTGATTATAACCTCCAAGATCATCTAAAGAAAATTCTAGCACAAATATCCATTCTAGAGCTTTTAAAATATCTCCAACACATAAGGAAATCCTTGACAAAGCCGTTCAAGAGAATTTTGTACCCAAAGACATATATTTATCAATTTGAAGCCATGGTTGGACATATTTTGGCTCCTTATCATTTGGTGTTTATTGAAAAATACCTTTCTCTTGATGATTCATATTTGAATGAGGTTTTGTACCTTCATGTCTTTATTCATATGCATAAAATAAAAAGAGTCATGATTGGTGGTGGAGTAGGTCTAAAAATTTGTAGCCTCCAATTAGGATACTTCGATGATGTCATTTTTCTCAAAATAAAATCACCATAAAAGCTTACAATGATGTTGAACGTGAATCTAAAGGAATAAGAAAATTTTGTATTCAAGTTGGCCCCACTATAGTGGATATCATTTGTCAAGTCTTGGACCTTGAACTCCCATATAACATTCTTCATGGTTATCCATGGATACATGCCTTGCAAGTTGTTCCCTCTACATATCATTAATGCCTAAAATTTCCCTATGAGGGTTTTCAAGTCACTATTCCTGGGGATCCTCATACCTTTTGAGTTGCAAAACCTTCAAAGAAAAATATCGCAACCCCACCCAAGTTCCTAACAATTAAGTAGCTTCATCTTCATCATCTTACATAGATCCATCCACCTTATCCTTACTTTTCGATCCACACACCTCTCCTTTGATATCAAGGTTTAAGTTGACGACAATTAGTTGGGAGAATATAACATGAAACAAGATTTCTTTGTGGGTCAACTTAATCTTTCACCTAAAACTTATGGTAGACATAAACCTATGCAAGATATATCAACTATGATTATAAAATCTAAATCTACCACATTCTTGTGTTGAGGTGAATTGTGAAAAGAAAACATTGCAGATGATGTCTTATCATGGTTATATAAGGATGAATAAAATCACATACCTATCATTCCTATGGAGAACTATCCTCAAGGCCTTTGAATAATTAAGAATATGGGTTATGAAGGTAAAGACCTAGGTCATCAAGAACAAAGATCCATTAAGCTTGTATCTATCACAAGAAGGAAGAATGATGAAGGGCTTGAATATAACTCCCTTAATAAGATACCTTTCAAGCTAAAATATAATCTAACTAAAGGAGCTAAGGCTTCCCCCATGGTTGAAACTCTTAATCAAGATACCTTTCAAGACTCCACATGTATCACAAATCCATTCCAAGAGAATTCAATTTACACCTTATCCACCATATCATTTACTTCCCCATCATCATAATCTAAAGAGATTTCACTTATTTATCCTTAGCTTATAGATTGGGATCAATAAGGTCCACCAGTTCTAGATACATCCAAAATGATGAGGCCATTTCAAAATTTATGCGATTAAGAGAAACTATACCTTTGGGAGATTATAAAGCTAGTTTTGTCATTAAGCTTAATGAGAAAACATATTTCAGTGAAACTTTAAAACCTCTCACTCACAACAACCATTTGAATATCATAAGGAAAATTTCTAAGGACTATCACTATATGAAGAATAAAATGGGAACCTTGACCTTCCTGTCATGTCTAAATATCAAGAAACCTCCTCTATCTCATAGAAGAGTCACAAGAAGAAAACTTGGGTACAGCTGAAAATCCTAAGATCACATATTTTGTAGAATATTTATCATCGCAAGAGAATGATGACTATTGGCAAGAAATTGAATTCATCAATTTTATGAAGGATTACATAAATCAATTATATGGGGGATATAACAACTCTAGTTTGAGAAGAATAAATGGTGAAACTTACCACTCTTAGAAAAGTGTGCATCAATGAATAAAAAAGTGATGATAAATTCATAGCATTAGAATAACAACACAAGTATGCAAATCATCATATTACCATCAAAAAGCATGTAATCTTGAGTTTCCAAGATAGAATAGTTTATCCTTTTGTATACACCTAAAAAGATGAATACATTTTCATCTTGACATGTTATAATTTCCTTATCAATTCTTCTATCTATATTAATTAAATATTTTTTAATTATTTAATTAAGTTAATATCCTCTCTTCTCATTCATAAAAAATAAATAATTTTTAATTATTTAATTATCTTATTCTTTTTATCATATCTATTTAATTAAATAATGAAATTATTTAATTATTTAATTATCTTATTCTTTTTATCATATCTATTTAATTAAATAATTAAATAATTATTTCATTAACTCATCACTTATCATTTTCCCTCCAATATTAATTAAAATCAAATTCAAAATTATCTTTGGTCTTCTATAATTAAATAATTTTCAAAAAATATTTAATTATCTAACACTCATCCCTTAAATTAAATATTTCCCTCTAAAATAAATAAATAAAATTAATATTTATTGATTCCTCCAACTATGATTATGAATTAAATAATAAAATCATTTAATTTAATTTTTCCTATCCATTGATCTTTTTAATTAAACTCCACCATTAATCAAATATCAAGTGAAGCATATAAATAAAGTCCTTCATCCATTCATATCCCTAAGATACCTAGAGCACTAGAGCACTATCACTATCATTATCAAGCAAAGGTATCATCCATCTTTGAACATCTATCATTATCATTGCTATCATAATATCATTGTGCTTTCATGGTTATATTACTTTTAAGAGAAACCCACAATGAAGCAAATCAAGGTATTTGCTATGATAATGATGCTTGTTATTTAAATTTTGAGCCAAGATTTTGAGCTTCATTGATTGATTGTTGATGTGTGAATTTGGTACTTTCATTGCATTGTTACTATTTTTCATAACTCAGATTTCCATCATCCACACCTTCTATCCCTCGAGAATTATAAATGGTATGTTTTATTAACTTCATTAAGGAGGAAAACAATAAGCATTTTAATCACTCTTACGAGCATAATTCAAAATTTGAAGGAGATGTAGTAACACATATGCACTTGAAACTATGTATTTCCAATAATTTTATCATCATAGAAAGTGCTCTAAGTATGGGAAAATAATTAAGAATACCACTTAGAGTAAAGGACGCATAGATTATTTTACTCAAGTATATAATTGGATATGCACAAAGGAGTGGGATCATGGTAGTCAAGTTGTTCGCACAATTCATACTAGCAAAGGATGGAACACTTCACTATCATACTAGTTGTTAGCAATGACAATCAAGAATATGCATTTTTTGCCTCAGATCTATAATGAGTATGTAACAGGAGAACATAAGATCATAGAAAAAAATGATCTCATTTAGTTTATTAGGAATTTTTTTCTTGTCCTTCCTAGAGGCATAATTCAATTGAAATAACTACATACATGTCTAATAATAGTGGCATGCCCAAATGGTAGTCAAAATACAAGAATAAAAATAAGCTTTAATTTTTTTGATAAATTTGATATTATTTTCCCTAATGGATTTAATATACCCTTTACCTAATCTAGCCACTCAATGTGAACATGGATGAGCATAAATTATGTAATTAAATTTCTTTTATGGGAATTGAAATGTGTATGTATATACAATGGTTGCATTTTATTGCTAAGTTCCCACAAATATATAAAATATGGTAGTTAATTCTATATTTGAAGTAAAATGTGGTGCTTGAAGGTTCCTCTAAGGGATCAAAGGGAGTAGTTATAGATGAGAGGACTACCTATATAAGATAGGTTGAATGGATATCAACTACATTTTTATTGTGGGCACACACATTATTTCATATTCTAGTAACATAATCATTCTCTTGATATTTAACTTCTGTCAACATAATGTGGTGTTCAATGATGTGATTATAGGATTACTACCATATAAAGGCTTCCAATATGCCTTAGATTTATGTGAGATCAAGCTACCAACATTTAGCTATTTGGAAGGGATATGAGAAACCTTCAGATGCCTTGTTGGACACATTAAGTTATTGATCATACCACTCAAGGTGATGAATGCTCAAGCTACTTTCCAATTTAAGGTGGATAAGGTATTCAATATTCAGATGAGAATTTTTTTTGATAAAATTTTATGGCATGTTGATATGTGAAAAGGAATGAAAGGATCAAAGGAAGTACCTAAATCTAATCATTAAGATTCTAGAGCAACAATCTCTACTTGGAAAAGAATTTAAACATGAGTTTGGGAACATACATATTTTATACTTGGATCATGCCATTGTCTCTCAAGGAATATAGGTGCAGCATAAGTGGATTCAAAATTTTACAATTTAAATATTCTTAGTTCCTCATTAACCCTATTGAGAAGATTTTTTTTTTTTAATGTAGTAGTGATAAAGGGTTTGTTAAGGCGTTGTCACATGCAACAACACACTTAACCAACATGGCAAAGAAAGGAGCTCAATCAAGGATGTGTAAAACACAATAAATTTTTGACAAGAATAAGGGGGAAAATAAATCATGCCTTATATTTTTAATTTCATATTTTCCATATCTATTTGTGGTTGAATGTGTTATTTTAGGAGAAGGTATGGAGGCCATGTTAATTCAAAAAGAGAAGTCCATTAAAATTGAGAGAGTGAATTCAAAAGGTTCAAGACATTGTATCTTTATTTATGACAAGGAGAATCTTACCATCAAATATATTTTGGAAAAATTCAAACATCATTTATTTTATGGTAGGAATTTAGATGAAGTAGATTGCAATGGCTTGTAGTTCTTATTGTATAAAATTGATTTTGATGATGAACAACAAGAAGTTACTAAGATGTAGTTATAGACATAAGAGGAGCAATTTCAAAATATGGAATGAGATAGACAACATCAATTTTTTTCTTTTTGGATAAATTTATGTAAGGGTCAAAATTTGAGACAATACTTTTACATCATAATAAAAATATTAAGCTTCTTGAAGCAATTAACAAGGAAAAACGAGTAGCTAATAATGTAGTTGCCATACTCATGGGAGTAATGAAAAATAAATCCTTGTTCCAAGGCTTAGGTGCTAGGGGTAAATAATAGAAAGAAGAATTTTTAGCACCATTTGGAAGTCACCAATTATGCCAAATAGGGATAAGTGTTGATTGCAATAAACATGAGACAAGAACCAATATGAATGTGGTTTCCAACCATAGATTTGTTGTTCTCAATGTTTCTAGATTTTCCCATTAATTATTTGTACTCATAGATGGATTTTTATCATATGGTGGAGGAGTTTTTGGGAAATTACTATTACTAAAGTGTTCATAGCTAGTATAGGGTGAATTTGAGACTTTATTTTCTTGGATTTGAATAAAGGAACTCAATTTTTTAGCCAAGATATTATGTTTGTATTGATCATTTTTATAAATTTATGCTTAGGATGGATAATATATTTCATGAAAAGCTATAACTTTGTAGGTTTGATAAATATTTCCTTGCTTGATGCTATGTGTGAAAGATCTCACCTATTAGGTTCATTGAGTGCAAGTATTCAACACTACACATTACTATTTTGAAAGGACTCATGAGAAACATATGATTGTTACATTTGTATTCCAACTTGCACATTACTATTTTGGGAGAAATTTCAAGCAATGCATACTTGTTACAACCATTTTCCCACCCAAAAATAATCCAATCCACATCAATTGACAAAGGGCATGTCTTGTGGCATCATTATTAGAATCTATGGAATATAGGATAATTTTTAAGACACCAATCTATGGGAGATGAGCATGCCTTGGTCATGATCCAAGGAAAATGAGGTACGTATTTGTGGTATATTTCATATAAATGAATTTTTTGACAAAGTTTAAAGGCACTTCATGAATATCAATAAGTTTGAGGGAAAAAACTCAAATTTAGATTCATTCTCACAAGAATAGAAACCAAGAAGAAGAGGAAGAAGTTGTGCTCACATTTTGTAACTACGTTGCATAATAAGACAAATATTGCTTACACATAATACCCATAATTGTATTTTCTACCACCATCATTTCCAACTACCACATTACATTAATTATAGCCACACAAGTAATACTATTTATGGGATTGAATAAAAGATGGCATCCAAAATTAAGGAGAAATTATTTTGGACACATACACCCTATTGGAGAAGCTATGAGCACCACAAGAATATTTCAAGGAGGAATTCAAATGAATACCTTAATAGTGCAACACAAGTATGGTGAATTAACTTCAATAGTAAATACTTGTGCAGGGAATCCCAAAAAAATGTTGAGGTGAACATATGTGGTAGTCTTGAGTCTAGTGGAAGATTGAGGACATTTTCATTCATCATCCTATCAAAAGGCAACATATAGAGGATTGGTTGCCTTCATTGTATGATCCAAGTCAAAGGTGGGAAATTTTGGACACGAAGTCATGATCATAAATTATCTATTTCCTTGGAGGAAATTTCCTATGAAGAGGCTATTGGAGAATAATTAGGAATTCCGGAGCAATTAAATTTGTATTTATTGAGGGCAAGTAATTTTGAGTGGGAAGAACTTGTCATCTCCCCTTTTTTTCCTAATATATGTTATGGACCAAAATTCCTCTTTTGTATCTTCAAAAAGCCTAAAGAGGCATAAACTCATAGGTCCTAAAGATTATGAGTGTGGAGGTTTGGCTATTTAAAATTCTAAGGAAGAATATTATACTAGAGTTTCATACTTCACGATCTCAACATGCATTTTTCCAACCTTGGTTTTTCTTTCATGCTTGTCAAAGATTCAAAATTCACCATTCCAACATGCCATTCCACAAAAAAAATTCTTTCTCATTATTTTCATTGAAGTATCAAACTTCTCCCTATTGTATTTATTTTTTATCAAACATTGAGTCCCTAACTTCTTACCATTGTTGTGAGTCATGCAGTATCCTTGACTCCCAAACTTTGATTTTTGTTCCTATTTATAGTTTCCACACCATATACCTCCCCACACAAATAGATTTCCATTAAAACTTAGATGGATGATGCATCTTCCAAAAGGTTTCTCATGGGAACAAAAACATTCATTTAATAATGAGGTTGTGTTTCCACATGTACACCCAACTATGATAACTTATAAGATAATTTTAACTACCATTAATGAGGTAGTTAGGGTTTCATACTTTAATAAAATCCTTTCCATTATTATCAAGTATAATTATAATTCACAAGGTTCATTCATCCATCCCTCCCAATCATATTTCACACATGTAAGTAGGATTCCAAGCAATATTAAAAGGGGAAATGATGCTTGATAGGTACAATAACTCCCCGCATACCATTCTTGAGATGATGATCATTTTGATAGTTTAGATGCATTTTCTAGGTGTATTAAAGATTCATAGCTTGAATAAAAGGATAATTATGAAAAATATTTAGAAACCCTTTAAACTAGAAAACTAATATGAGAACTTGTATTCAAATTCCTAGATTCAAGGATGAAAATTTATGGATCTATTAGAGGTTGAAGGATAAAAATATTGAAGATCTCATGTGCCAAAGGATGAAAAACCTCTTGGTCAAAGAAGTGATCTCACTCAAAGTCCTATTAGACTTAAACTATGGTAGATACCAATAATATTGAGTTTGCACATTATAGTTGTTGTGGGTTTTAGTGTTGTATTTTGGACTTGTATTTATGGTTGTGTAGTCATTATATCTATCATTGGTGTATATTAGTGTATTTCCAATTGTTGTCACTTCTAGAGTGGTGTATATTATTGTATTTCCAATTGTTGTCACTTCTAGAGCAATGTTTATAATGTATTAGTGTCTTATCAATGCAAGAAAAATATTACAACCTATTTTGCATCTTCATGGGCCTAATTTGTAACTTGGGTGATTTATGTTAATGCATAAATCATGTTTCTATGATTTTGGTTTTGTGTTATATTTGGATAAATTACATAAACTTGAAATCTATCTACTAGGTTATTATGTCAATGTGTAAATGTGAAGTTAATTTTCTAGGTTTTATAGATGAAATAGGTTTATGGTTTGGGTTGTCTTTCAATATATTATAGATATTGTAGTAGTGTATTAAAGTATTGCACACCTGTTTAATTTTAGCGGTATGAGTTTATGTCATTTTCTATTTATAGTGGGTCATGTACATATCAATTAATGCAACTATATCTACTATTGTGCAACATATTTTGCAATCACTAATATGTTAGCTTCATGTATTTGTAAACCAAATATATATATATATATATATATATATATATATATACATAATATTTTTTGCATTTACTTGTAATTTTTTAGCTTCATTTGTAAATCTAGGTATTAAGGGTGATGTAAATTTATGAAAGAAAATCTAGGTTCTCATAAGTTTTGGGTTAAATATATGTTTCGACAACTTATTTCCTTAAAATAACTTCTAGGATTATTGCTATGGTATCAAAGCTACTAATAAAACTAATATCTATAGAGGGCATTACAAAATATATTGCATTAACGTTTGTCAAGAACAATATAATATTTGTACAACACTACTCATTCATATTTTTGGCATTACGCTTGTGTGCACATGCCTTCACATAGATACACTTTATTTGATATCATACACATCTAATAAATGGCCACAATTACACCACATATGTAACTGACCATACAAGTATGACGCTTGGTACTATACACTTTGTATATTTTCCATTCTTTTATCCACATGAAAGGTGTGTACCATATGCACATGACACTTGTTAGGAGATTATTAATGATATATCTAATGACCCCTTTGTATAAATATTTTTCTTGTACAAGTTATAAGTAGAGAATTTCATACTAAGAAATTGTGGGTTATTAAGTGCAAGAGGAATATTTATTTCTTGAAACACAATTACATATCAAATTATTTTGTTCTACTTGAATGTACATCTATATACTAATCTAAAGTTTCTTAAATGCATATTATATTTTTTTTGTAGATTAGTACATTAACTTATAGATTTATTGTCTAATCTTGTTGAGGTTCGAATCAAGATGATCAGCACCCCTAGTGAGTGTTTATTAGATTGGGATAAATAACTCTATGTGTGGTGCAACTAGCCAATTTGATTTTCAAAATGAATTTTTTGATCTTTAGAAAGATCAACTCAACACAAATGTATTTTTAAGGATGAGAGGAAACAAATTATCTAGATCAACATAGATAACATTGTTTGAAGAGGCAACAATATAGTTTTAAAAAGGGTAGCAAAGAAAAGGTAAACAAGGGAACTTGACCCAAATTGAGAACTATAGAGACCTTTAATTAAAGACAACAAATTCACTTATAGGGTTGAAAAATATTAGATATCTATGCACATACAAAGGATCATCCTTGAGCATGACATCTACATGATTTTCTTTCACAAATTAAAAAATATATATATCTATTAAATTTTCAAGTTGGACTCTATGAGGGCTCAAGATTTGTTGATTGATTCACAAAGTATGCTTTCAAAAGGGATATGCCTCAAAAAAATGCAATCAAAGTATAATTTTCAAATCATTTGTATGCATGAGGAAATAGGAATTTGTTTCGATGGCGTGTGTGCGAGGAGGGAAGGAGCAGTTCTATGGCCTTGCATGTCTTTAATTCTTTGTGCTTGCGCATTTGGGGTGTAGATTGATGATTAGAGGTTGTGTTCTTAGTGGGGGTGGGTTTTTATAGCATTCAGGGGGTTGTCCTATGCAAATTTTTGTTTTTTGCTGTCCATTTTTAGTTTAATGTGTTTGTTCATTAGGGAGATATAAGGTGGCTTTCCCTCTATTTTTGCATGTTATGGCTTCAAGTGAAGCAACAAGCTCTAATATTTTCGTAGGTTTTCATGCATCTTTAGGTGCAAAGTATTAGATCTTGTTGCTTCACTTGATAAAAAGGGGTAGTGGGTTTGGCTCAATATGGAGGCCCTTGTATCCCAAAAACTAATGGATATCTAGAGAGGAGCCAAGATAGGCCTATTCTAGTGATTCAACCTAACTTAATCACAAAAGATGTTGAATATTTTTTGAATCATGCCTTAATTTGCAAATTCATGGGAATGTGAGTCTCACTTTTCTTTTTTGGAGTCATGGGCTAGGCGTACATGGAACCCTGAGGGTGAAATGGATTTGATGTTGTTGGCCAACAATTTTTGTGGTCATTTTTAATTGCATGATTGATCGTAACAAAGTTTTTGAAGGAGGGCCTTATTTTCATAATCATATTGAATTATTCATGAAGCCATGACACACTGGTTTTAACCCTTCAAAGGAGCTCCCGAATCATGTTCCTATGTGGGTGCACCTCCCTTGGTTCCCAGTTGAATTTTGGTGGAATGACATTCTGCATATGGTTGATATGTTGTTGGGGAAACCGGTAGGTCCTTCTCAACAAACACAAGATGAAAAGGTACTAATTTTTTCTTGTATTTGTGTTGAAATAGACTTGAGTAACCCTCTTCCATTTTTTTGGAAATTTGTGTGGGTTTGTCATCTTGGGTACATCAATTTGACTATGAGACTCTTCCTTTTTTATGTCAATTGTGCCATGAATATGGTCATTTCTAGAGAAGATGTCCTAGGTTCTTCTCTTCAAAGCCAAATCCTACTTAGCCCCCTCGTAATCCTTCTAAGGAGGACAAAGACAAGGCTCCTATTTTGGGTGAAGTGGTAGATAAAGAGGGTTTTATTCCTATTAAGCCTCGTAATAGGAATCACAAACTAAAAAGAACCTTTAGGGAGAGACAAGAAGGGAAAAATTTTAATCACTTGGATGTGTTGGATGACCTTAGTCAATATGAGGTGAACCTTGGTATGATGGCTCTGGACCCAGGTGTCTTGGGGGTGGTTCAGGAGAGTACTATTTCTTACGATCTTCAAATCATTCAAGAAGGCGGCTTATCTCTTGTTCAAATTGATACAGATCTACGCCTTTTGGATTCTATTGTTCCTGTGGCCCCTATATCTATGGAAAATATTGAGGCTAAGAACTCTCCATAATTGGAGAAGATGGTGTTCGATTCAGAGAAGGGAAACAAGGCTTCTCCTCCCTTAGGGATTCTTTAGAAAAATCCTAAGAAAGGGGCTCCTGATAAACTCTCTAATGCTGGGAGAAAGAAGGATTTGGAGAAAATCAAGATGATGGGGGAGACGTTGGTGGAGTCAAGATTTGTTAAAACTCTTGATTCCCACTTTTCTAGCTCCCATTAATTATTATTTTCTCATGAAATGTAAGGGGCTTAAATAGTGGCCCTCGACAAAAAGTTATTCATGATTTAGTGTGAAGTAATTCTTCTAATAAATTATCATTTAG
The DNA here is from genome assembly GCA_007258455.2 of Sequoia sempervirens. NCBI lineage: Eukaryota > Viridiplantae > Streptophyta > Pinopsida > Cupressales > Cupressaceae > Sequoia > Sequoia sempervirens. Next base: position 38,678,559 of record VDFB02058242.1, read on the forward strand.
GAAACTAAGCTTTTAGTAGAGGATATGTGTCGTTTGGTGCCTAAAATTTTGTGACATGGACATTGCAGTGTATTGGAGCCCGAGGTAATGCTAGGGGTCTAGCATGCTTATGGAATTCATTGAATATTTTCCCTCTTTGGTGGATTTCTTGTAAGTATTCTATCTTTGTGGTTACTTCAATCTTGGAGATTAGGGAAATTGTTCTTTCCAATATTTATGCTCCCATGGATATGTCGAGCAAGTTGTGCCTTTGGTCTTATATTCAGTTTACTCAGAGTATTGCATCTCTTTATCCTTTGATTATTGTTGGTGACTTTAATCCTATTATTGATTTGGAAGATAAGATGGGAGGAGTGTTGAGGTTGGAGCCTTTTTCTTTTCTTCTCTAAGATAATATTTCTTCCTTAAATCTTGTGGATATTAAACCTAGTAATGGTTAGTATACTTGGAACTATTGGAGATGTGGCAAGGACTGTATTGTTGACAGGCTTGATAGGTTCCTAATCTCCTATTTCTAGATCAGTGAGTCTTGGTTTATTATTTTTGAGATTCTGGACTGGAGGGGTTTTGATCATTAGCCAATTAATCTTTTTGCTTCATTGGCTTGTGTTGCTCAGTCTCCCTCTTTCAAGATTAAACTTAAGTGGTTGTAGGATCCCTCTGTATAGGATTATATTGTTGACTGGTGGCACTATGGTAGACCTTCTTTTGGCACCACAATGTTTTCTTTTATTAAACAACTGTAGTATGTGAAGCATCAGCTCAAAAGGTGGAATAGGTAGTGTTTCAACCATCTTCCATGCTAAGGCTATAGCTCAAGACAATTTGGATGCTATCACTTGTGAGATTAGGGTTTTTTTTCCTTTTTGAGGATTCTCTAAGGAGGAGGTGGAGGCTTTGAAAGCTCTGGAGGAGTGTGAGTTGTGGGAGGAGATTTATTGGAAACAAAAGGTGTGCTTGAGTGGTTGGAGGAAGGGGATAGAAACACTACCCTCTTCTTCAACTCTGTTAAGGCCAGGAGACATGGCAACTTGATCCCTTTTCTTGTGAATTCCAAGGGTGAGAATCTGTCCTCTTTAGGAGATATTTCTAGAGAATCTTCTTAGTACTTTTCTATTTTGTTTAGGGAGGACTCTCCTGATGTGTGGTCTGAAGAGAATCATGTCCTATCTTGTATTCCTTCTCTAGTTTCTTTGGAAATGAATGAGAGCCTCTTATGTTGCATTTCCCTAGAGGAATTGGAGGCCACTATTTTTTAGATGAAGAAAGGGAACGCCTTGTGTCCTAATGGGTTTCCAATTAAATTCTTTCAAGAATTCTAGGACATTATAAATTTATATTTATTAGAGGTGGTGTGTGAATCTTAGAGGAACAAGCATATGCTAAGGGCTATGAATTCCAATTTTCTTTCCCTCATCCCTAAATGTGATGGGGTTGATAGGATGAGTATGTTTCAACCCATTTCCATTTGCAATGTGGTTTAAAAGATTCTATCTAAGTTGATTGCTAAAACACTAAAGTGGTGGATTAGTAGGCCAATCTCAAAGGAACAGGAGGCTTTGTGGCATATAGGAAAATCTTGGATGGAGTGGTCATTATAGTTGAAACTATTCATTCCATGGCAAACTCAAAAGAAAAAGCTATGTTCATCAAACTAGACACCACAAAATCTTATGATAGAGTTAAATGGTCCTTTTTGTGGAAAGTGCTTATTGCTTTTAGTTTTGCTATGGAGTGGGTTATGTGGATAATGTGTTGTGTCACGACCACTTCTTTCTCGATATTGGTTAATGGAGAACCATCCTCATTATTTGGGGCCTCCAGAGGTCTTCAACAAGAAAATCCTCTTTCTCCTTATTTATTCTTTTGGATAAAGGTCTAGGGAGAGTTATTAAGAGCCATGTTAATCAAGGTCTAATCAAAGGGTGGAATTGGGGTAATGGATTACCCCCTCAGTCGTACCTACAATTTATGGATGATACTAATATGATGGGTACAACTAAGGTTAGAGAGGCTATTAATTTGCGTAAGGCGGAAATTTATCTTGCTACTTCCATTCAATAGAATAATGAGGGTAAATTTTCCATTTTCTTCTTTAACACTTCCATGCTTATTCAACAATGGATTGCTCGTATTATGATACTTTAGATTGGTCAATTGCCTTTTACCCATCTTAGCATTCCTATCTCTTCCGATACCCTTCCTAGAGGCTCTTGGAAAATTATTTTAGATTCAGGTGAAAGTGGACCATTGGACCCATAGGTGGCTATTTTTTGCAAGTAGGGTGTAGCTTCTTAAGTCAGCGGTGTAGGCTCTTCCTAATTATAGGTGTATGCTTCAGGTGGCTCCTTTTGGCTTTATCAAGGATTTGGACTCTCTAGCTAGGAAATTCTTATGGGATGGTTGTTTGGCATCCTAAGTGGATTCTAGTGAATTGAAAATTGTTTGTTGACCAAAACAGTTTGGTGGTCTTGGATTATGGAAGACCAATTTTACTAGTTTTCCATTGTTTGCTAAGCTTTATTGGAGATGGTGTATTGAACAAGACCATGTCTAGAATAGAATTATTTCTCACACATATCTAAAGGGTGTACCGAAGGAGGAGGTCCCTTGGTATCCACTCTTGGGGAAAGGTTCTATGATTTTGGAAATGCTTAAGAAAGGAGATAAGTAGATCATGGATGGTTTGTTTTGGATTTGCAATAGGGGGTCGAAGGCTCTCTTTTGGTTTTACTCTTGGGATGGGTTTTCTCCTATCATGAATATGCATCCTAATCTATAGGATATTTGTCATCGCTTCTTGGAGGTTGGTTGGTCCCAGATGGTGGACTTCAAAACTTGTTATTTTTATGGGCATGTGGAAGTGTCTAGATGGAAGGACCCTTGTGAGTGGCCTATTGGAGGTTTGGAGGATCGTTCTGAGCTCAAAAATATTCTTGCAGGTAGAGAGTGCAGCTCTCTTAGGGAGAGGGATATTTTGGCTTGGAGCCTTGATCCTAATGGGGTTTTTGTGGTGGCTAGTGGTTATCAAGAGTTTATTTCTCATAAGTATGGAGGGATGAAATTTTCTTGGTGGAAAAATATATGGAATAAGTTTTCCTAGCCTAAGTGCAATTGTTTCTTGTAGAATTTAGGTTGGAACAAATGCTTGACTTGGGATAATCTTTAGAAGTGGGGCTTTTAGGGTCCATATGTTTGCATCCTTTATGGCTGCAGTGAGGACTCAGCCCACTAGTTCTTTCATTGTCCTTTTTCTATGCTTATTTGGCACTTTTGGTGGGGTATTTAGAGACATCCTTGCTTTCATGCTTCTTCTCTAGTTGAATTATGGAGTAGTTTGGGGAGACCTCCAACACAAGCCTCTTTTCTCTAGATTGTGTGGAATATTGGCCCTACTTTCATCCTTTGGATAATATGGCTTGAAAGGAACCATAGGATATTTCGTGGTGGCAAGCTAATGATTCAATAGGTTTGACAAAAAGTTGTTAGTATGATTCAGGAGACTGAGGAAGCCAGATGTGAAGTGTCTTTCCCTTTGGGGAGAGAAGATGAAGAGTTTGTAAATAGATTGGGCCTTCGAGGTCTAGCTTTTTATTTTTTTTGCATTAGAAGAGGCAGGCATGCCAAAATGAAGGTTCAAAGAGTTGGGGTTGGTCACCTCCTTCGGTGGATGTTTTTTAAAGATCAACACTGATGGATCTTTTGGGGTAATCTTGGGCCTACTAGGATTGGTGGTGTTGGAAGAGATAGCTCTAGTAAGATCATTTTATTATTTTCCATTCATAAGGGGCAACAAACCAATAACATTATGGAAGGTCTAGAAATTCTCTGGGCTATTAAGAGAGCTTGTGATCTTGGCTGGTGTAAGATCACCTGTGAATCTGACTCTCAAATCATTGTTAATTTGTTGACTAAGTAGAATTTGGATGGGGTTAATAAACAACTTGCCTATGTTGTTAGACATATTTTGTGGCTATGTTCCATATTTGAGTCTATCTTTTACTCACATTCCACGTGAGTAGAATAGGGTTGTCAATTGTTTGGCCAAATGGACTTCTAAGCATGATGGTGATTGGCAGATTGATGGTTAGGAACAATTATCCCCAGATTATGTCCATGATTTAGAGAGGCTTATCTTGGAGGATATGGCTGGTTGATGTTGGTTGTTGGTTGGTCTTGATGTGGGCTTGTTTCTTGGATGGCTACCTATTGGTTTTGTGTTCTTGATTTTTTTTTGGGTGCCTATTTGGACCCTATTTTTGTATTGGTGATTTTATGATATTAATATATTTTTAGCCTTTATTAAAATAAAATCATTTGTATGCTTTATCAAATTCAATAATAGAAAAACTACATCAAGTAGGATTTCCAAAGACTTACCTCATGAAACACTTTCAAAATAGTTTTTTGTAGTTACTTTGGAGGGGAGACCATGCTCTTGTGTTCTAAATTTGAAGTCGTTTAAAAGAAGAAAAAAAACATCTATAAGTGAAATGAAAAAGCTCACAATAAATGCAAAAGAGTTATGAAAATTCCTGCTTAAACAAGAGGTAATATAACACAAATAAACTATTGACAACACCAAACACATATAAACTATGCAAAACAAACCAAACTTATAACCCTAACAAAATTTTCTAACTCTCTTTATATATATAATGCAAAGAGATATTAATCTTGGCATTATATATATATATATATATATATATATATATATATATATATATATATATATATATATATATTTTAGTCTGTATACATTAGTACTTTTTTTTATTTAAAAAAATTATCTTAAAGTTATTTTATTTTATTTAATTAAGAATTATTTTAGAATTTTATTTTTTTCAAAAGTATATTAATTGTGTTTTAGTTGTATGCTTATAATCATGATATCACTTTATATTTTATTACTATTATAAAATGTCATTTTATACTTTATTGTCATTATAAAATGTTTTCTCAACATAATTATTTTAAAATCTCATTCTCAATAAATAACTAACCTAACCTAAATGCTAACCAACTAATTTGAGTCTCCAAATCCAACCTAACTTTCCAATCAACTAAGCATATATAAAGATTTAAACATAAGCCCAAATTTTCAAACGGGGAAAACTAAAATTATCAAAACTTTTAAATTTATTTAAATCATATAATTTTTGAGATTAAGCTTTGTGAGTATGTCCATATTTTATTTTATTTTTCTATATTCTAAATGTGTTTATAGGCCCCCCCTCTCTCTATATATAATGAGCAAATAAAATCAATAAATGTGATTGTCTTGTTTTTATTTTAAAATTTATTAATTAATATTTATAGTGAGAAGGTATATTTATTATAGTGGATAGACATGATGGTGAATGCATTTATAAATATATTTTAATTTAAAATTTTATTTTATACATTTATTAATAATTAATAATTTTTAGAATTTTCCAAACAAATATTATTATCTTGAAATATTCAATTCATATTTTATTTTAAATACGTATTAATAATGTAATAAAATATATTAATATTAATTGATATCAATTATCTATTATATATATATATATCTTATTATAATATTTTTTATTAATTTTTATTTTTAAATATATAATAATAACAATTTTTAAAAAACCTTGTTTTATATTATAATTGAATTGAATAAAGTTATTATAAAATGATAATATTGTAACATGATTTAATTATATTTATATAAATATTTAAGTGAATTACTTAAATTTATTAATTAGTAAGCAAATCATTTAGATATAAAGTTACGGATAAATATTAGAATTGAAGTAAATCTATAAAATAAATAAGAGGATGGATGACCTTAATTTTAAAATCAATAATGGATAAGTGATGATATTATTTATATAATTATTTTTTTAATGGTAGAAAATTAAATATTTTAATATGATGAATATTTTTGAGTTTGAATTAGTAAAAGAAATTTGTAGATTGATGTCATGTTTTGTATAGTCAATTCTCATTATCATGAGTTTATTTTGACATACAAAAATGATTTATAATGCATTAGAATAATCTAATAGAAAATACTCTAATAGACACCATTGAGGAGTTTGCTCATTCAACTAGCGAATGCATTATCAAGATCAAACTTCTTAATAGACTAAATTAATGGTGATGAAAAAGTTGAAGATAACATTTGCAAACATGCAAATGACATATATCATGATGCAATTTTGATTTCTTTATTTCCCTTTAGAATTGAAGTGTGATTTTTTAATGGAAACACTTGAATTCATAGATATTGACATCTTTTTTCTTTTGTGAACAAGCATATTATAACAAGATGCGTAAGCATACATCTAAACTAGAAATCATCTTTTGGCTAAGCAACCATGTGTAGGGATATTTCATCCCTCAAAGAACATATTACAATCCTCACCAACTACACTCAAAGAACATATTACAATCCTCACCAACTACGCTCAAAGAACATATTATAATCCTCACCAACTACGCTCAAAGAACATAGTCCAATCATACCTTTGAGGGTTTGAACCTTGGTGGATGATGTATTCAAAGAACATATTACAATCCTCACCAACTACGCTCAACCAATTGAATTACAACCCTTTGGTTGAAGCGTGTTTTAATAATCCACAATGAATGTGAAGGTTTAAATATCATGACATAGCAACATGTCACATGAAAGATGTGCTAGATCAATTCATAAAATCTAATAAAGGGGGTAGGAATGTTGAAATTTGAGTTTGATGACTTAAATCTTGGAGTCATTTTGATGCTCTTCAAGATTGATTTGAATGAACCCTACATCATTAAAAAATGATATTGAAAATAAAATATTAGTTTAAAAATAGAAAAGAAATATATAAGAATTATGATGAAAGAGATTAAATAAAATAAATAAATATAAAATTATGAGCAAAATATAATATAAATATATCAATTTTAAAAATATTATTACATTAAAATATCTAAGACAAAATATCTTTTTGATAGGTGAACCATTTTATTGGAGATTTATGACCCATGGATATCTATGTTGGGATTTAAAATATAATCGTTTTGAGTGCTTATCCTTATGTGACATGTGAGGTTTTAATTATGGTGGGGCCCTTGTCTTTGTTGTTTCTACTCATTTAAGTTTGGTGGCAGAATAATGATGTTCAATTTAATATTTTCTTGGATTATATGATAATAAAATACTTTTATTTTCAATTAAAAAAATAAAATATGAACTTTGAGTTAATGTGGAGATAGTCTTGAAAATAATCTCAATAATATTTAATGGGACAAATCACTTTTGACTAAATAATTTAGCTTAATTAAATAAGCGACATGTATTCATTTTTTATTGGTGATTAGTTTAGTGACATTATATTTAGAGATGAAGCTAGTAATAATTGAATATAAATTTAATATTTATGGATTTTTTTTATATTGAAGTGAATTTTTTAATTTCTATTTGTGTTTGATTAATACTTTTTATTATTTTAATGCTTGTTCTATTAAATGTCAATGTTATTTGTTAAGTATAATAATAATATTGTCAAATCACATGATTTATGATAATATAAATGTTAAAAAATAAGGTAATGTTTATTATAAAGCAAGAATCAAGTTATTGACAAATTGATATATTTATGTAATTAAAAGGATCCATGAAATTATTAGAAAAATATTTTGAACAAAAATATCAAAAATATCAAATAGAAATTGAGATTATTGAAGTATTCATAAAATTGATTATAATTATCATAATATTACCGTAATGATAAAATTTGTATATCCATGCAAATTATCATCTATTTTGCAACCATTTTAATAGAATGAATTAATACAATTACATAATGACCAATGACACACTCTTGTGTTAAGTTTGACTCCTTGTACAATACCTATCCATCTCCATTATTCATAACTTCACACATTCCTATACATTTGACCTTATCCCATCCCTATTCCACACATTTTCCATTATTAACACATTTATTTCACCTATCTTCGCACCATTATCCATATTTTGATTCTACAGCTTGAAATATGTTCCTTTATATCTAAATTCAATCCTAGAAGTGACTATTCTCTGGACAAAATGGGCTTATTCCCATCAAATACACGTGTAACTATCTTATCAATTAGAAAATGTATTTAATATTTTTGAAGTGTTAAAAAACAAACAATGTTGTTATGCAAATAAGCTAGGATTCAAATATGTGACCAACATTTTATTAATGCACACATCAACCAACTTTATTGCATGGGCATCAATGTTACTCAAAGTAGTAACTCATATTCATTTGAAAGTAAATGATATTAATTAATAACATTTTGTTTCCACAGTCCATGATGCTAGTATGCAAGATTTTTGGAATAAAAATCACACACAGTTTATTCCAAAAATCTTGCATACTAAAATGATATTAAGTTTTTTGACCAACCATAATTAGAATGGATGCATTCATGATGGACATACAAGTGTATATAATGGTCATAATTGATTTTTGTGTGTGGCATAGCTAATCATCCTAATCCTAGAATGTAAGGGTTCACCCCTATGCTATAGTGAATTTAATCCAAATTCAAAATTTTGAATTCAAATTGTCAGCTTTCACTATTTTCCACTAGTTGATGGCAGCTAACTTGGCACATGTTTGTGCAACTATTTGTTGTGTATTGGTATTTAAAGACATTTATTTATGCATTTAAACATCATTTAGAAATCAAGGAATGAGTATACGCCCCAATAATATTTGGATTTGGGGTAAACCCACAAAAGTGGTTTACAGTTTGAGTGAGGAAGGAAAAGTTGCAAAAAATGACCCCATGCAAAAAAAATGGTTTTAGGGGTTCGAATGAACCCTTTGGTTCGAGCGAACCAAAAAAGGGTTTGAATAAACCATGGTTCGAGTGAACCAATTAAATGCAAGGTCCCACCATTCTTGCCAAAAAACACAAGGAAAATAATTTTTGAAAGGGGGTTTGAATGAACCCTCTCGGTTCACCCGAGCCCCCCTTTTCCCACCTTCTCACCCTCTAGCACCAAAAAAGTCTAGAATTATGCACTTTGAAGCTCAGGTTGAGGATGAAAATGGAGGAGAATTCACAGACCCAACTGGATGATGGTAGTCCTTGCAACGAACTATCCAATGAATAAAATTTTAATATGTTTTAGTTTTATTATGTATTTGTTTTTTTAGTTTTATTAAACATAGGTTTTTCACTGAAAATCAAGCTCTCTATTTTGCACATGTGGAAAAATAGCAGATTATCAATTTTTTTAAAAAAATATGAATGCACCAGATATTGAAGTCCTTGATCCAACAAAAAAAAATTGAATTTTGATACATGCAAAAAAAGTTATGCATTATACGATCTGTCTACGTCTGAATTGTAATTGGTTTGACTTCGAAACTTGATTAAGGAAAAAATATTCAATAAAACACTATCTAACCAATTGGAAGCACTAGATATCGTCGTTACAAATCTAAATTCGAAAGAATTGGAATTTTAACCTTCATGGAAAAAAAGTTATGCATTATAAATACGGTGAGCGCCACTCCTTAAAAATGTTGTTTACTGAAGAAAACTAGTTTTTGAAGGAGATGGAAAAAGAAGTGCAATATGATTCCAAATTTTTTGAAAAACATATATTTAGAATCAAAAAAAATGTGACAAATCACTAGTTTGCATCATCTTCAAATTCTTCATGGTTTAACTACTATAGGTGCCTGAAAGTGAAGATTTCTAGTTAGAAAAAAATATTCCAGTGTCCAGTTTCACCAAAAATTGTAAACTAGTATTGTGGGATCACCCTTTGAAGAATAAAAAAACACATTATATTGATATCCAAACACATCTACATCTAGGACACTTGCATGTTTGAGAGTGTTATTTTTGGCATTCTCCTAAGGTAATGAAGTCAATTTATCAAGTGGGTTTTCTACCACTAAATACTTGAACTATAGGCTAGAAGAAGAGTATCTAAGCATTCGAGAGCTTATTTGACATTACTCACATCTTCCAAAAGAGTAAGAAAAGAGTCATTAAAAAAGTGACCACTAACAAGCTATTGAAATGAATTGGAAAGATTGACACCTTTAACTAGGTTTTGGAAAATAACATGAACCAAAAGATAGCCAAACCTTTTAGCAACCAACTCATAGAGTGGAAGGGAAAAAGGATATCTATATTCTATGTAATGAAAAACCCTAAAACAAGAGGATGGATGAACATATATAGTAATATAAATAAAAGCATAAAATAGAGAATTTGCACAAATCACATAAATTTGGGGCTAAAACCTAAGTTTTGTAGTATTCCAATCATAAAAGGCCATTCAATGCCTTCATATACTTTTGTAAAATTAATTATGATGAAAATGAATCACTATTGAGAACACTTGAGCCATTCTATTCCTTCTCAAACAACAATGATATTGTTAAGAATATAATTGGATTTAATGAATCCAAATAATTAGAATAATTAAATGGTCAATATTAAGAGTAAGTGACTTCTTAATGATTTTGCTAAAGATATTAAGGAAGGTGGTTGACCTCTAGTTGTAGATATCTTCCAAACATCCATAGTTTTAAATTTGATAAACCTTTTTTGATAATAGGGGAGAGGGGCCTATAATGGAGCGCCCTAACTTCGTGTTTCTCAAAATCCAACGTGGAAATTTCAAATCACTCCCAATTTTGTACAACAATTTATTTGGCAACTCATGTGCTTCTATATTTTGTTTTAGGGCCACATCATCAAATATGATGCCATATCAACATGCTTTTTGTTGAGGTATCCAAAAAGGCCCAAAAAATATTTTATTGGTGCATTGATGTGGCATCACATGATTTGTCACTTTGTGTACTTTATGGATAAAAAATGTTTTGCAATTGGATATTAAAGTGCTCCAATTTGGGGCCCACTGAGGACTACTTATATCCCCACTATTGGACCCTACTCCATTATGGGCCCCTCTCCCCTATTACCTAAAGAGTTTGAATGATATGCTTCTAGGTAGACTTTAAAATATTAGTTCCAATATCACAGGATTTATAAAATTCACAAGGAAACCTATCACATCTTAGATCTTTATCATTGACCATGGTGGGCACAACCTCACAAATATCATCTTAAGTGAGAAGTTCATAAAAAACATGATGAAAAATAAAGAGTTGGTAAAGAACCACATTAATGCACTATTGGAGAGCATTATCTTGCTTAGGATAGGGATCTTAAAATTTTAAAACATGTTGATAATGATAGCCAAAATCTCAAAGAATGATAGGTGGCTTGGTTAAGAGTTGATGGTTTTCTTTGATGTACTTAATAAATAAGAGGCATTGTATGAACTCTCAAGGATTGAAGATTTCCTTAGAAACTCTATCGCCAATTCCAAGCTAGTGAAGACATGATTTGATTTGAGATCCTCTAGAAGATTGATTGTAAGAATTCTTCTTACCTTAGAAAAGTTTAATCACTTATATGTAAGTGTAATTAAGGAACAAGTAACTATTTTCCCAATTTAACAAGGAAAGAATCCTTGAGGTGGTGACCTTGTATGAGCAATACAAAGATGTACCAATTGGTGCCCATAAATGTGAAGAAAGAAAGTAGTATATTTGATAGCAATATTTTACTATTCAATCCAACCAGTTTGATGTTGAGGATGTGGTTTCAATTCTAGACAAATCAAATATGGGTAAGGGTTAAATAATAAGTCAACAAAGAAATGTTAAGGAAGAATTGAGTTTTTTCATCTTGGACTTGTCAAATTACCATGTTCAATACAAAACTTGATAAGAAACTGATATAAAAGAACAATTTATGACAAAGGCTCAACCAACAAGGAAAAACATATACAAAAAGAAAAGAAAGATTGAACTAACAACATGGTTTTGTGAATCCATCTAAGAACTCTTTCATATATGTAGTGGGAATTATTCCATGTATACTATGGAGATTGGTTGTGATAACAACCAATATTAGGATCGAAAGGACCAATCTATTACACATGTAGTAACAAGCTTCTCTCTCATCAATTGACTAGCACATAGGGAGATTATTGCACTTGTCTAGTACCATTTCCACCATATTTCCCACACAACCCAAGTTATGGTGAGAATCAAGTCAACAATCTAATGTCAAAGATTAAATATTTCAATAACAACATTAGAAACATAAATATTAATAACATAAAATATGATTATCAAATTAAAGAGGGATTATAAAACCTTATTGGTGGGTCCACATCCTTGGTCCACTAAGTTTTCCATTTTAGAGAAATAAATGTGGCAACTCCATGTCCCCCCTCATGCTTGTTGCACAAAAAGTGACTAGTTGGTCATATAAAATGATAAATTGTAGAAAGTAAAAACCTAAAATTTTAACCTATTGTAAACAAATAATATCTAGGTTTGCAAATCTTTGTCAAATATCTCATATAGTGTACTTTCTTCTAAGATTTGATAGACCTCAAATAGTCCATATGATACAATTCACTGGATATAAGAATCTAAAGGCAAATTATTGTCATATAGCTCATTAAGACTTGTACAACTATTCTGTAAAAAATCACTTTCCCTTATTAACATATAACTTCTTAACTAGATGGTTGGTATGCAATTCCTCTTGTTTGAAATGTATTCCCATTTTCCAAACAATAAAATATTTTCAAACCGACACCACCAATATTAACTACTTAAATACTAAAATTTAAAACCATTTTTAAAATATCCAAAAAATTTAAAAACAAAAAACCTACAATAAATATTAAAAAATATAAAAATTAAATAATATAACAAAAATATAAGTTATTATCAATACCAAACACAAATAAACCATACAAATCAAGCCCAAACTTAAAACCCTAACAAAATTCTTTACCACTATATAATTTTAAAGTTTCATTCTCAATAAATAACAAACCTACTCCCCAACCCCCGACAAAATTTATAATTAACCAAACTATATAAAATATGGAAGTAAAGTTTCAGTCTCAATAAGTAATAACCCTCCTTCCAAATCAAACCTAACTTTATAATCAACTATGTATAAAATAAATGATGTAATATTAAAACTTTAGGCTTAACTTTCAAACGGCCCATTTAAAGGGAAACCTAACATTTAGAGAGCTTTTAAATTTAAAAGTGACATGTCTATTCCATATAATATTCTCATGTCTTGGTCAAAGGAAAACTAAATCCTTAATTTTTGGGATTTAAGTTTTGTGGTTGTATTTTATTTTATTTTTTAATATATAAATGTGATTGTGGCACCAATCTTTTTGGTTAATATATAAAATAAGTATATAATATTAATGAGTGCGATTGTATCGATTTTGTTTTTAAAATTTTATTAATTATTAGTAAAAATATTTAAAGATGCTATTCAATAATTGATAGTCATATATATAAATATCTTTCTTGGTCAAGTACTATACATTTATATGTTTTTAAACATTCATTGTTTGGTTGATAAGACTATTTATATATCTATTTATTATCCATCCAATCACTTTTAAATGCCTTACTAGTTTATAAAAATATCATGAATACAATAATTTAAAAGATTTTGATAAATATATTAAAACAAGCAACATTGAATGCATCATATTTTATCAATGGATAATTATATGTAAATATATGCAAAGTGGATATAATGTCTTAATCACAAGAATTTTAATTTTTAAGTTTTCTATCGAGAAATTTATTAAAATTAGTATATACATTATCTTTTCATGTCATACTCAGGCGATTGCAATATCTTGTTATAGTAGCACTATAATTATTCCAAAATAATGGATACATTAATTTATATGTAATAATCAAATACAATTGTAATATCTTGTGTATACTACAAAAAAAGGTACAAAATGGTTGACCAAGACATTAATAAAGAAGTACAATATGAATTATAATAATATGAAAACACATAAACATCATTAATATACTCTATATAATATTAATGTGCTATTATAATATAGTCATAAAGGGAATGGATTGTGACATATTGATAATATCAAACCTATGGTTATTTTCTAATATCGAGGAATGTGACATGGATGAAATTGAATCTATGGTGATTTTGTAAATATGTGGAATGATATATGACTATATTTTATTAGTGACATCTCCACTCAATTTGAATTACGAACAACTATGGTAACGAATTTGTGTGCAAATGCAAACCATAAACCTACATATACACTAGTAAAACTATTTATATGTTGAAACCATATCTTAACTAAGCATTACAAAGGGTATTCAAGTATTTTAACATAAAAAAAAAACCAATTATCCACCATAGGAAAATGTATATCTATTACTACAAAATTACATAATTGAGGGAAGATCCTTGATTTCTACCTTGAATCTTGAATGAATTGAGGGAATATCTTTAAGTTCTACCTTGAATCTTAAATTATTAAAATTGATTTCAAAACATCAACTTGAGCTCTCCCTTAACAATGTTGATGGCTTCAACCATTGTTGATGTAACCTTAGCAAAGAAGTTAATAACATTGCTAGATTATTTCTGCATGTTTGAATATTTAGTGTTTACAAAAAAAAATCATAGCTATATAACATTACTCAAAAGAGAATTATATTCCCAATCATTTGAATATGTCTTCTCAAAATTGTTTCTAACATATAAATAAACTACAAATGCATATCTATAGCATCTTAGTAATTGATAACTATAGTGTTTTAAAGTTCAATGACATTTCTAATCTAGATATAAGTGTTCTCTATTTAAATTTATCTAGCTCTAGATATCCATAGATTAGCCTTGAAGACACTTATAAATGGCAAGGGCCCCTATAAATGGTTACCTTGGTTTCATTATAGGGAAATTTTATGCATTGGTGATATGTGGATGAGACAACATGCATGACATGTATCAATGGGCAACCAAGGATAATGTTATATGGTAGATCAAGTCCAATACTTGACATGTAATTTCTACAATTATGGGACCAACTTAGACAAGAAGTTTGATTATCCCTTCTAACTCTTGCTCATTATCATCATATGCTCTGATAGTTATTCTCTTTTTTATCTATGATCCCATCACAGTATCCTAATTTTTTTAACAATTTTAAATTACATATGTTTAAGCCTACTCCACCATCTATCAAGACTCTTTTGATCTTGTGTTTATGGACAAAGAATTCTAGGTATAGTGTTTGGTTGTGGTATGAGGTGGAAGGAAGATCTTTTTCCATGAATATGAAGTGGTGTGTGTATGCAATGTGTCCTACCATGGCTTGGAATTGCTCAATATCTATGTTGGTAGGTACAAATGATTCTATAAGTACTTTTTTCAAGACATCTTTATGTGTAGGAGACATTCTAAGGAGTTATAATATAGATATTTGACTTGGTGTTTTCTTTATATAGTTTATAAGATTACATTCAGCTAGTAACAATGTAGTTAAGATTTTAGGTTGGAGTTTTCTAATGTAGTTATGATTAGGGATTGGATCCTTATAGATACCTAAATTGTTATTATTAGAAGTTTTAGGATGTTGTTTAATGTTTACATCCCCTTGACCAATGAGATATTGGATGAGATTTTTTAGTTTCATACAATTTGGTGTTTCATTAGCTTTTATCTTATGTTACTCACAATAATCATTATTATTGTACCATGATGGTTTGAATTGGGGTTCATCATGTATTGCCTTAGCTCTAGAAGCTTAATGAGGTTTATTTGGATTAAATTACTCAATATAGTCTCAATTGGATGCCATAAGGGGATGCACTTTCATCTATTATTGGTATTTGGTCTTGGTGGTCCCTTTGGGAGATTCATGTTTTGGTTGTTTTGTTGATTGTTAGGTGGTGGTTATATAGTTTGCATAAATTTAGCATCCACCACATCGTCATTGGTAATATTTTTGTTCTTAGACCATAGGAGAGGTTTCTCATTGGAGTTCGATGTATGGTATTTGTTGTATTTGTATATTTTAACAAGTCCTTTAGCATAAGACCCTTTTCAATGGTTATCCCTTTCTCTATAATCTCATCAAAAGAGTTAGCACATTGCGCTTGTAGGTGAAAACTAATTTCTTGATTAAGGTTTTGAATAAAAATTCTCACAATTTATTTTCCAAGAATAGGCCATGGGAATTTACTAGCCATGTTTCTCCATCATTGAAGGAATTGAGAAAATGATTCTCCATTTAGTTGTTGAGTGTTACATAAATCATTCATGGATATCTCATGTTCAATTTTGTAAGAGAAATGGCTATAAACATGTCATGTTCAATTTTAAGAGTAATGACTAATGTTTTTTTTAGCTAGTTCATGGAATGTCTTAATACCATGTTGTAAATGAGAGAACCATTCTATCACTTGTCCTCCTAAACTTCAAGGAAAGAGGTGCATCAAGTATGTGTCATTATAGGCAACCTCTAGTCATGCTATGTAGAATTTTTGTATGTGTTCTCATGGATCTCCTCTTCCCTTGTATTTGTCAAACTTTGGAATTTAAAAGTTGTGAGGGAAAGGAACCATAGGTAATGTTCTATCAAATGGATAAGGACATATGTGTTCAAGAGTGTAGCTCTTCTCTTGTTTGTCCTAATTGCATTTTAATTATCTTTTGATGTAAGCTTTGGATTTTTTATGCCAATTCGTTGGTTGTGTTGATGGGTGGTTGATGTAAAAGGAATGCATGTTTGATGCTATAGAATGAATGAGGAATTAAATGAAGATTTTTTATTTTGGGGAATGTTTTGTTGTTGTGGGATGTTATATGAATTATACGAGAGATTTTCGTTTTGAGGAATACATTTTTGTTTTGTTGTTGTGGAATATTATACGAATTGAATGAGGAATTTTAGTTTTGTGGAATAGATTGTTGTCAGGGAATAGTTTGTTGTTGTGGGATAGGTTGTCGCCATGGGATGTTGTATGAGTAGTCATTGGTTTGAGGCACATACGTGTTTGTGTGGATAGTGAATGAAACATATTGAGATTGGAATTGTGATGAATTGGGAATGTTTGTATTTTTAGGCATGTTAGATGTGAAAGATTATGAATGCTTTGGGATGTTAGAAGTTTTAGGTATGTTAGATATGGAAGCTTCTTTTGAGATGTTGAATGAAGAAACTTGTGAATGAATAGGAATAGAAGGCTGGTGGGAATAATTTGGGTTATATATGATCATGGTTATATTTGATGTTTATGAAGCATATGGAATGTTTTTAGGAATGTGAGATGTGATAGATTGTGAAGAAAATGGGTTGTTTGTATAGTTTGAAGTGATGGGTTGTGAAGCAAGAGGAATGTTAGTGTTATGAGGTATTTGTAAGGCCCCACCTTTCATATGATAGCTGGAACTCTTTTAGCATCGATTGTGAACTTCAATAGTGTTAACTGGTTAGGTTAAATTGATGGGATAAGTAACCTTCAGTTTATGTGAATAATGTGATGAATGTTGTGTTCGATACATCATTAATGTCTTAGCATGAGGTACATATCTTAAGGTTTCTGAGTATCACATACTTATATTTGTGCCATGTATGTCTATAGTGACAAGAAGATTGTAAGTTATAATAATGAGCCTTATACTCCCATTCATGGAATTAGGTGTACATGATGTGTTATAGCATTTAAGGTGTCTTTAATAAATGTGGTATATCTCATAGATAAATCATTTTCAAGTTGGTTACCTTGTAGATGAGTGGGAGAGAAAGTAGTTCTTACATTGTTATTTATTATTGTGAAATCGATGATCATGTGATCCATCCATCTTAAAAATGAAAAGGTAACATTGTAACATTTGGCATGTTAGTCTAACACATATTTCTTGAACTAATCGAGTAGTTATTTTCAATATCATTGTCTATGTATTCATGTGGGTGTTACTTATAATATTTAGGATATCGTGTGTAGTTGACTAATTAGTTTTTGTAACTTGATTCAATGTGGAAAGGGACTTAATTTGAAATAATAAGTATAGCGATGATAGTTAAAATAATGAAGTTATCATATCTATGCCAATTGTAACTATAATGCTTACAAATTTTAAGAAGTAGAATTGTAAGTTGCTAACAATTAGTGGCAAGGGTTTGTGCATAAATGGGCGTTTGAGACTAAGTTATGATTCTTCCAGTAGTGCACAAGTCAAGCATTTCCAAGGTATGCATACTCAGTTATTATCAAGTTAATTTTATCATTGTGAATATTGCATTTTAATTATTTATATTATGGAGTAATAACAATGGAAAAAGTGTGTAGGAATAAAAAAATTTCAATGGAGGACGGGAGGATCACCAGGACGCTAATTACCCCCACTTCACATTGTGAAGTTATGTGTTTTGTTTGTGTAAACATTGGGTCAAGCATTTTTTTTTTCTTATGTGTGAAGCAAATAACCTGGGTGTTAAAAAAAAGTTTAATTGTTTTAATTGTATGGTGAAGAGGTTCAAATTTAGTGTCTTAAATAGGATGTTAAAGTGAATCCTATGGGCAGTTTTGTAAGCCATTTTTATGTGGTGTAAAATGAGAGAAAATGGTATAAAAGGTCATTTTTGAGTTTCCAACTCAAGTGCCTAGGGTTAGGGTACTTGGAGAGGAGGTTAAACGGGTGTTTTAGGTTTTGTTTAAGGAGATTTTTGGTAGGGGGAGATTGGAGGAGGAAGAGAGAAGAAGAGAGTTGGAGGTGAAGTCCATGGCTATTATGCAAGTGGGAAGTGGGTTTTATCTTCTAGCTTTATGCTCCTATTCTTTCTGTGCTGTTGCAAGTTTATGGAAGAAGATTTCATGTTAGGAGTGTGAGCAGGATATTGTATGTTGTTTGGTTGTATTTCTATTTATTTTGGAAAATAGAACCTCCTTGTAATGATAGGGTTTCTACCCATGTGCTGGTTGGTGTTTCTTGTGTTGATACCCAATAATGAATTTTTGTAGTTATGTGTGTGAAACTTGGTGCATTTACTTATTTTTCCTTCCTGATCATGTAAACCTTCATGGGGTCCTTAGTGATCTCTCTCGGCTCGAGGGAATGGTGAGAGCTTACAAGGTTTTATGACCCATTAAGGGTGGTGGAGAGCTCTTCCCCATTGACTGTCAATTGCAAGTTTATGAGTTGCTATTGAAATTTCTATCCTCTGCTATCAGTGGAAATAGCCATTTCTGCTGCTGTAAATAATATCCTATGGAAAGTGTGTATAAGGAAACCGGTGACTCAAATATAATTCATTAGCGAAGGAGGATATTAGAAAACAGTTCTAGTTTCCTCAAGTAAATAAATCTATATGAAAGAAAAATAAAGAAAATGGAAGGTTTAGTAAAGGAGTAACTCCTATTTCTTGGGTTATCGATTGCAGCAAAACAGGGCTGCATCTGGAGAAATACTCTTTAAATCAAAGAGTTGTAAGAACATCAATTTGGAAGACATATGTATAGTGAATAAATCTGTGCGTGATTCATGTATACACGTAAGGGAAGAGAACTAAAAATTCTGTTGGTTTTTCTTTAGTTTAGAAAATTGGAAAAGTAGGCTACTCAGGTAGGGGAAACAGGTGTAAAATTTATTTGTATGCTCAAGTCTCCCTGGATTCCTGCAATATACATTCATATTTCAATCAGATTAGTTGGCTGCAGTCATTGTTGTATATCAGAATACTTTTAAAAAAATGCTTTTAGAAATTAACCTTGAACAAAGATTTGACTTATTTCAAAATAAAATAAGTAATTGTGTCAATCTTTAAATCCCAATATCTAATAGATCTATTCATGAATATCATGGAGTTTGATTCACTGTTATTTCAGACTATTGTTTAAGGAAAAGTAAATAAACAAATAAATAAAGATAAACAAAAATAGTTAATATTATATCAAAGTTATGCTAAGTGAAATTTGGGGAGGTTAGAGGTTCGGGTAGGATTGTGACACACATCATGGGCATGACAGTATGGATGGAAGAATTTGTGGATTTGGGATAGATGCTATTGTGTGATCAGTCTTTATAGGAGTTTGATAAAGTGGAATTACATATTATTTGGAAAATGGTAAGAATTTGTGTCATGAGAAGGTATGGATGGTTGAATTGATATATTTGGCATTGAAGCTTGAGGTATAATTACATTGATGGATTGAGCTATAGGTATGCTTGCATTAGATATAATATGAGATGACCTGAAATGTGTAAGGGCTTGTTCTCTAAGTGTGGCAATTTTATTATCCAAAGGTAGTTTAGCACCATTTTGTGCCAGTTTAAGAAAATATGTGTTTGGGTCCATGGCAATGAGGGCATCCAATGCTCTTGCTACTACAAGATCTTTTTGTATCTATAATATATTTTCTCTTCTATCAATTCATTAGATTCATTCATGATTTCTTCTATGAGAATTTTTGGTGGTTGAGGTTGTGGTGTTTGATATTCACTAGGGTTGAATAAATGAGAAGATATTCCAAACTCAGATTGGGTAACGCCCATGAGCGTGGTAATGTTTAACCCACTTGGATTGGACTATGTGAGTTTCTTATGTTGAGACCTTGTAATAGGCATATAAATTTGAGGACCTTATGAGATGAATATGTAAAATGAAAGTTGGATGATGTGATATGAATATTGTTTCTGATTGGACTCTATGAAAGATACATTTAGTATATTTGGACAAAAATGATGTGATGATGTTGAATAAGTGTGTTGATGTTGTTGATTGATGTAAGATAAAACCTCAATAAGTCAAAGTAAGTCTAGCTATTCATTTGGATAAGTGCTAAGAACGATTTTTTTGCTTGTACTAGACTAATGAGTCCAAGAAAAAGGGATGATGATAGGTTTACTAACTTAGAAGCAACGAAGACCCCGAAGAAATTTTTCCCATAAATGTTGATGCTAATTCAACTATCTACTTGAAATAGAGAAATTTTCAAGCAACAAAGCTAAATTAGAGATAAAATATGGAATATCTAGATGAGATTATGATTTTTTGTTGTCGGTTGTTTGCATGGTTGATTTTGATAATGATGATGATGTTTGTCCAAGCCTAGGGTTGTCATTCTAAAGTTCAAAAATAATGGTATGAAATGGATGTGAATTTTGATTTGTTGTTCGATAATGGGTGATGAATATAGGTAAAATGTGTTATAGGTATCAAATATTAGGTTTGATTGGTCAATAATTCTAGAAAGTAACTTTTTGAGGATTTTAGAAAAAAAATTGCATAATAAAAAGCATCATTGTAAGTCTTAGATGCATAAATGTGGGTATTGAATGTGACAAAATATTTTAAATGCATCAAATTATGATTAGAAGTGAAACATTAGGTATCAAATGCACCATTATGTAAGAAATTATTTGAGGTTGTCAGGACATGTGTAATAGGTCTTAGATAAAATGCGATAAAGTACTATCAAATGTACAATTTTGCAAATCAGATATGCCAATGTATGGTCAAATATGGCTCAATGTAATCAGATGTGCTACAAGATAATTAAATGCACCAAAATATGGTTAGATGAACAACAAGATAGCCAAAAGAATCATTATAGCAATCAAATGCATAATTGTGTCTAAGAGATGCAGTGACAAAATTTTAAGGTTTCAAGAAATCAACAATAAGTGTTAGATATCCAATTATGATAAATGTGCAAAATGTAAATTATGCCACTTTAATAATATGTGGATTGCTCAAATAATTTAGCATAACTTTGTTAGAGAAAGCGATATAGAATGAGTATAGTATGGATGCAAGATTCGTCAAATTTGTGGATTTTGAATGGCTAAATGATGGGTGTTTTATAGCTTTTAGAGATATTAGATCAACAGTGTAGGATGTGAGATGAGATCAATGGATGATGATTATTGAGACATCATGAGGAATGTGCATGTTGCATGTGTCAGGATGAGGTGATATGACGAGGAGTTAAGTGAATACATGAATCAGAGGATTGATTGCATGAAGAGATGAATTGGAAGTGAGTTAGAGTGAATTGGGGTTGATATTCAGTCAACCCACTAAATTTAGAGATAGTTACTAAATTTAGAGTTGGAGGAATAAATGTAGAATGATATATGTAGCAAATAAATAAAATAATAGTTTTATTAGTTTTAGAGGATTATGCAAGATTTAATTATGTGGATAAAGGAATAACACAATATTTAATTAAATAATTAAAAATTATTTAATTAATGTAGATATGGAAAATTGAAGAAGCAATTAAAAATTATCTAATTAAAGAGGGAAATATGTTAGCTCAATTAAATAATTAAAAAAATATTTGATTAATAGTGATAAAGGGTTTGATTAGTGATGATAGCAAGAAAAAATGTTGAATTTAGAAGAAATACATTTAGACATTTTTAGGTGTCTATAAAACAAATAATAAGACCAAAAATGAATATTTAATACTTAGTCTATAACTAATCAAACTATTTAGCCTTATTAATATTTTTTTGAGGAGGACAACTCATTAATAATTATCATCTTCTACATTCAAAATTTACACTTGTATAATTGAAATATTTTCTAAAACTATTAAGCAAATGTACAATCGAGAAAGAAATATGGTGGATGATTTTATTTTATAATTGAAATATCTTAATTATAAATGATAACATCACATAATGGTCAAATCTCCAAGCTAAAATGAGGAAAACTTTCATGAACCTTAATTAATTCCTATGGGTGATGGCAATGACTTAATCATTATTATTCATTATGGGAAGTACAAGTCCACACACTTTTTAATATTTTTCTTAGCTATGAAATGATGGGAGGCCTCATTCATCCATATTCCATAGTTGAGTATTTACATAAAGACATCTCATTTCTTCAAAATCTTGGTGAGAAAGGTGGTTTATTTTTTCTCAAATAGCATATTTATTTGTGTTAATATGATTGTTCATTCTCATGTTATATTTGTTAGATTATTTGATCTTGTTGTTCCTTGACAAGTTTAGGAAAGGATCAATTTTCTCTTGGTTCCTTAAGAGTGACTCTATCCCAATCTTTCTTGATATCTAGACACATGATTACAAAATTTTAGATCTAATTATGACAAAAGTGGATATAAATAAGAATCATATTTAGAGTTATTTGTTTGAATTATTTTTTTGAATTTGATTATTTTTTTTTTCTTTGTTATTTGAGATCTCACTTTGGATATTATAGTTCAAGTGTGCAAGGACCTATGAGTCAAGTGTTTATTTAATTTTGTATTTTTGATGAATTGAAGTTGATAGAATCAATCATTGTGACTAACTCTACAATACCAAAATATACAATGAAATTAATTTAATCTATCTTATTTTATATATTTGTACAATGTGTAAATAACTATCAATCAATTAACAACAAATAAAAAAGAAGAATGGAAGCAAGTAATGGTATTGTTCCTTTGTAAAATATTAATTTTTACTAGAATAACTTAATCTAAATATAAAACTAGAAATTATTCTTCATATTTTTCTCTTTGTCTATAATGCAACTTTGTTAAATAAAATAAAAGAGGTATCTTGTTGAGTTTTATATTGAACCAACAAATGAAAATCTTATTTGTTTTTATTTTTTAATTAGTTGGTTACCATATTAACTCATTTGTTACTTTTTTATAAACGAGAATTTTATTTTGTTGAATAGTTTTAATATGTACTATTATAATAAAACGAAAGATTATCAAATTAAATTAAATTAATAAGATAAGCTATCTAGTCTAAATTCTATAGTAGATAAATAAATGTAGTATAATGTTACAATTCTAAAGCAAACTAGCAACCTCACAATTCTATTGAAGTAAACTATTCTAAGAAATTACAAATAAAATAACAAATCCCATACTTATGATATGAATTACTCAAAAAGTAAATTATATCTTCTATATAAATTTTATCCTCAATGGTCTATCTTCATGCATCCTCCTCTCTCAACTCTAGAAATCCATCTTGATTGGAAGGGAATGAATAACATAAAATAACTTGGACTAAAAAAATTGATGCAAAAATATGGTACTATGATGGGTAATCGGAGAGATTGGAAGCTTGCAAGTGTATAACTGAAAATATGTTATACTTCTGTGAATCCTTGCATGCAAGGATACTCAATAATGAGTCCCTGCAAATCAATTCACAACTCTCTATCCGAGAAGAGCAGGGATTGATATTGTGGCCCTCAGATTGACACAGTTACCCCTGCAAATACAGTCTCGGAATGAGAGATTCAAAGAGGAGAAGCAAGAATGCCAATCTCCATGAATCCTGTTCTTGCAATGCAACAATGAAAACTAATCTAAATGACTGTAAAATGCAATAAACAAAACTAATTTATTGAAATAAAATTGATCCATGCAATGCCATAAATGAATTATTTTGCAAATTAATCTACTATGAAGATTAAGCTAAAATGTAATATTAAACTATATGCTCTAAAACTAAGATGCTTATAAAATCAAACTAATGTGTAATCTCAAATGATAAAATTCAAGAAATTTTGTAGCATAAGTCTGATGTAAAAATTTGTGATTCTTTTTTTTTGAAATGAGAATGAGAGGGCTCATTTTCTAGGCAAAAGTGGAATTGAAGGCAAATTCAGAAGCAATGTGGGATAAATAGAAAAATAGAAACAAATCTTGATTGGAATTCTTTTTTTTTTAGTTTATTTCCCTTTTAAGCCGAGATTGTTCCTTTTTTCATCAGAGGATATTCTTGAGAGGATATTTCATTTATTTTATTTTATTTAAGATGATAATATCTCTTTTAATAAAATAAAATAAGATTATGTAATTTAGAAATGAATATTAATAAAATAAAATAAAATTATTTAATTAAAAATAGATTTAATTAAATAGCATCATTTTATTTAAGTAATATTAACTTCAATTAAATAACATTATTTTATTTATTAAAAGGGATTTATTTCTTTTGATTAAATAAAATTAATGAAGCATTCAAACCTTAGGGAAAATTGAAACATTTGAAATAGTTATGAATTGATTAAGAAATTTGATTTGAAAATGCGACAATCATTGATTCAAAAAGTTGATGTTGACAAATTAAATAAATGGGGCCCAAAGTCTAGGTGACCATTTTAGGTTGCATACATTTTCCCCTCTTTGACTAATGTGAGGTCGACTCGGGATCACATGCAGTCAAAGAATGAAGTTGCAATGTGAGATCGATTTGGGATCACAAAACAACTCAGATGTGAGGTCGACTCGGGATCACATCTGGACAAACATAAACAAAAGGCCTTTGAACATGAGGTCGATTCGGGATCACATCCAAAGTGAGAGATAAGAATCTCAAGCAAGGTTGCCCCAAGAGAAGTAATTGATAAATTGATAAAGTTGAATCAAGGATTGAAGTTTGATAAGTACTGCCCCCTCGTGATCGAAATCAAAATGAGATAGAGGAGAAATAATAAATTGAAAAAATTTGATCAAATCAAACAAAAGATAAGGTTCTTGATGTAAGATGACAAATATGAGAATCATAGAACCCAGGTAGATCAGCAAGAAAATTATGCCCTAAGGTTGAATTAGAAGAAAAGAAGTGGGGTGAAATCGAATGGAAGATAGGAGTTTGGAAGAAATGGAAAGAAATGGAGAGAAGGAAGAGAATCTGCCTCAATAAATAGGATGCATCAAAATCAATCAACTGTTTAAGATAGGGAATTTCGATTGAGATCACGAAAGAAGATAAGGAAATGAAGAACGTGATCACAGTTGATGAAAAATCCATAGGAAAGATGAAGGAAACCCTCTCAAACCCATAATATAGCCTAAAAGTGCAAATGAACATGAAGTCTAAATAATGCAAGCTACATGAAAATGCAAAGGTGTACTTGCAATAGGGTAACATAGGTTTTTGTGTGTTCATCATTCATTAGAGAATGTAAGAGAACTTATTTTCATCATTGGGCCATTATTACCGGACATCGGACAATCACACAATCATCACTAGTCACAAACGCAACTATGAAGATATGAATGTGATTTATATCAACTTGGAATGTGGAAAGATTCTAACATGAGCATCAAAGACATGAAGGTCAAGATGACTACAATGTTAGCTTACCCAATTTAATGTAGCAAAACCACGCTCGCATCAAGACATAAACGCCAGGATTACCATGAGAATGGTTGTGCAAAACATTCAGGATGATGCCATAAATCTCTTAAGTGTGTCGGAGACAACAAAGAGACGAAGGGGGTTCAGACAACACCCTGGCAGAGAAAGCAAATAAAAACATGCCCATGCCCCCGAGTCCTCTAGCTATGCATGCGGAGAGACTTATTGAACCAAAGGACACTCAATGAAAATCAATATCAATCAGCACACAAAGAAAAGATCATGGCATATCTCAAGCATTAAGTGTTGCAATTAAAAAAATTTTAAGTGTGTAAACTGATACTGAGTTCCGAGGATAAGGATCGAATGCTTGCAAGTAGGTAAGATCACATGATCGAACTAGATAGGACCAAACTGATAAGTGTTGAAAAACACACGATGTCAGGGGTTGTGTTGAAAAACACAATTGGTTTAGTGTTGAAAAACACCGTTTGCGAGGTGTCCTAAAGACAAGCATATCCAAGAGGCCAAAGCTAACACAGTGATGCCCCTAGACAAAAACAAAGACCAATTCCAAACCAAGGCAACAAGGACAAGGCATAATGGAGAAAGGCTAAGTGTCGAGGATGCATGCTAAGAAATAGGGATGCAAAGGCCTCAAGTAGCGCCTGTTTCCAGGTTTTCACCACTTGGAAGAATTTTTTTTTTAGGACTTTTATACATTTTTTGTATTTTGCCACCCAGGCATTTTTTGTTCGAGGTTTTAGCCAAGGCACTTTTTCTTTTGAATTTTTTTTTTTTTGAATTTTTTAGTTTTTTGTATTTTTCAATTTTTTTGTATTTTTCAGCATCATATTTGAATTTTTTTGGATTTTTTGACAATATATAATTTTTGTAATTTTTCAGTACCATATATCAATTTTTTTTGGAACTTTTTTTTTTCAGGATCATATATCAATTTTTTTTTTTGAACTTTTTTCAGGGTCATAATTATATACAAAGGATGCCCCCAGACAGAACGGGCATCAAGGATAGAACTTCTTCAGGTGCAAAACATTGATAGGCTCAGGGAGTTGCTCCCCCTCTTCAGTAGATAGTAGATAGGCACCTGTGCCAAAAGCTGCTATGATGATGTAGGGTCCAAGCCAATTAGGTTCGAATTTTCCCTTCTATTCTCGATTCTGTTGGTTCTTAGGATTCTCTCGCAGGACAAGATCTCCTACTTGGAATTCTCTAGGGAAAACCTTTTTGTTGAAGGCTTTGGACATCCGCTTTTGATAGACCCTCATATGGTCAAATGATGCTTTACGCTTCTCATCAAGAAGTTCCAATTCTTGCAATCTCATGGCGCGATAGTCTTCATCTGTAACTAGACCTTTGAGAGAGACCCGAAGTGATGGAATCTCAACCTCTAAAGGTAACACTACTTCAGCGCCGTATGTGAGGGAAAAAGGAGTAGCCCCAGTTGGAGTACGAATACTCGTTCTATAGGCCCACAGGGCCGGATTTATCTGTAGGTGCCAGTCTCTCTCATTCTTATGAACTGTTCTGTGCAAAATCTTGAGAATGGTTTTGTTTGAAGCCTCTGCCTGACCATTTCCTTGTGGGAAGTAAATGGAGGACCAATGTTGCTTTATCTTGAATCTTTGGTAGAGTTCTTTAAAGTCCTTGTTTTTGAACTGACCTCCATTGTCAGTGATGATCTCAGATGGCACTTCATATCGACAGATGATATGGTTTAAAATAAATAAAGACACTGTCTTGCCTGAGGCAATAGAAAGTGGAACAACCTCTACCCATTTTGTGAAGTAGTCAGTAGCAGTGATAATGAACTTATGCCCACCTGATGAGTTAGGATGAATCTGCCCAACGTCAAAGGCCCATCGCTGAAATGGCCAGTGAGATATAGAAGGAATTAGCTCCCTACCTGGAGCATGTATTAGGTGTCCATGTTTCTAACATTTTTCACAAGACTTAGCAAATGCTACTGCATCTATTTGCATCGTAGGCCAATAGTACCCTGCCCTAAGCAACCTTCTAGCCATGGAAAGACCATTAGAATGTCCTCCACATATGCCCTCGTGGATGTCAACTAGCGCTTGATCGGATTCCTCCTTTTCTAAGCACCTAAGAAGTGTTCCATCTAGACCCCTCCTATACAAATCACCAGAGATGAGGGAATGGCGAGAGGCATTGCGGATAAGGTTTCTTCTTTCAGATTGGTTAAATGTATCGGGGATGATGCCATCACGAAGATATGAGTAAATAGCACCATAGCGGGAGGATTCATGATTGACAAGGGTACAAATGACATGGCTTTCAGGTGAGTCAAATATGGGATATCATAGCTCTTCCACCAGGAATTCATATCTAGACTCATGTTCCTCTAATTGAAGAAGTGAAGCAAGGGTGGCCATAGCATCAGCTGCTTTGTTCTCAGCCCTAGGGATTTGCTGAAAGGTGACAAAAGTAAAATACCGTCTTAATGAATCAACCATTTTTTTGTAAGGTACCAACTTGTCATCTTTTGTTTGGTATTGTTCATTGACTTGGTTGATGATCAACTAAGAATCCCCATAGATATGTACTTCTGTGATATTCCACTCTATGGCCATTTTTAGTCCATTTGTCAAAGCCTCATACTGACTATATTTGTTTGTGCATGGAAAGAGTAACTTGTAAGATTTAGGAATAGTATACCCATGAGGAGAAACAAACAACACACCAGCTCGAACCATTTGCATCAGGGAACCATCAAAAGAATAGTTTCGGGATCTTTCAGTCATGTACACATAAGATGCTCATGCAGGAAAGTTGACTTGAATGGGCATATTATCTTGAATAGGAAATTAGCAGGTTGATCTGCAATAAGCAGCTTTGATTGCTAGCAATATACTCTATGTCAAATTCAGAAAGAATCATCATCCATTTAGCAAGTCTACCCATGAGAGCAGCTTTACTGAGCAAGTATTTGAGAGGATCAATTTTTTCTATGAGGTGTATGGTGTGCGTGAGCATATAGTGTCACAATTTTTGAGAAGCAAACACTACTGCGAGGCAAGCTTTTCAATACTAGTATAATTAACCTCATAAGAAACAAGAGTGTGACTAATATAATATATGGCCCTTTCTTTCCCTTGTTCATCTAATTGAGCTAACAATGCCCCCAGTGAAGATTCAGTAGCTGAGACATATAAAATGGGAGGTTTTCCTGGAATGGGAGGCATTAAAATGGGAGGATTTGCCAAGTATTCTTTAATTTGATCCATGCTCTTTTGGCAATCCTCATTCCAGACACATTGAACACCTTTATGCAATTTTTTGTTGAAAGGTTGTGCTCTATCTGCCAATTGTGAAATAAACCTCCTTATGGATTGAAGGCGCCCTTGAAGACTCCTCATTTGGCTGAAATTTTTGGGAGGTGGCATGTTTATAATGGCTTGAACCTTTTCAAGGTCCACTTCTATTCCTTTAGCTGAAATGATGAATCCCAATAATTTGCCAGAAGTAACACCAAATGCACACTTTTTTGGGTTTAATCTTAGTTGAAATTGTTCCATACGATCTAGAATCACTTCTAAATTAGCCAAATGTGTTCCTCTTCTTTTAGACTTAGCCAGGGTGTCATCCACATAATCTTCCATATTCTTATGCATCATGTCATGGAAGATGGTTGTCATAGCTCTTTGGTAAGTAGCTCCTGCATTTTTCAATCCAAAGGGCATGACATTCCAACAATAAGTACCCCAGGCACATGTGAATGCAGTCTTTTCTTGATCCTTAGGAGCTATCTTGATCTGATTATGCCAAAAATAATCCATCAAAGAATAGATCTCATATCGGCTGTCATGTCCCACTATCATGTCTATGTTAGGAAGTGAAGGAAAATCATCAGCCTTTGGGCATGCTCTGTTAAGATCTCTAAAGTTTGTGCAGATTTGAATGGATTTATCATGTTTAGAAATAGGTACAATATTGGAAATCCAGTCAGCATAGTCTATGGCTCTAATGAATCATGCACCAAGGAGCTTTTCTAATTCAGCTTTCACTAAAAGAGCTATATGAGGGTGCATTTTTCTCAACTTCTATTTGACTAGTTTCACACCTAAAGCTATGGACAAATGATACATAATGAGATTAGTGTCCAACCCTGGCATGTCTGAGTATGTCCATGCAAAGTTAATTTCCTTCTTTTGGAGGAACTCAGTATAGGCTTTCTTTTCTTCAGGTGATAAAGATTTAGCCAAGTGTACAATTTTTGGAACTTCCTGCGGCACCCAAATTACTTGACTTTTGTAGGGTTCAACCAATGCTGATGATCACGTCACGGAAATAGCTTGGGGAGACTATCAAGTGCCTCATCCCGAAGTAGGTGCCTCACGGGAGGGTTTT
This sequence comes from Sequoia sempervirens, assembly GCA_007258455.2. Lineage (NCBI taxonomy): Eukaryota > Viridiplantae > Streptophyta > Pinopsida > Cupressales > Cupressaceae > Sequoia > Sequoia sempervirens. The sequence goes on from VDFB02058242.1 coordinate 38,708,958, forward strand.
TCACAGTTTGGATCACGTCTTTTATTTATTTTTTGGATTTAAAACCGCGCCACATAGTGGTTTCGCCATCGGAACTCTTATTCTTTTTCTTTTCTTTTCATCTTGTGACTAAGGTACTTGATGTCGGGGTTCTTTCATCTTGGTAGCAGTTCGAATTGAGAAGAGACTCTGAGGTTCAATGGCATTTAGATAGCAGGTGATCTCATAGTCATTGTGAAATGTCAAGAGTTGAGGCTCTTGGTACCGTTGAGACCAATCAATAAGGTTGGGGTGAACAAGGGGTAGGTTGATGACCGGTTCAAGGTTAAGGATATAGGTGGTGTCATCTCTAGTGACTGTAGAATTGGAATCTGTCAAGTTTCCCTCTAAAGTGTCTAAATCAGAATTTATCCTAGCAAGCGAAGAATCGTCTACTAATGTGACATGTGGGTTCCAATCTTCTAATCTAACACATGACTCGTCAGTTACATCAGGTTGAGAACTATAAGCATGGACAACATCCATATCCAAGTCAACTGTTGCATCTGAGAGTGAATCCCATTCAAACTCATGAGAGTCTATTTCTGAATTATTGTTGAAGCCTCGTGATGTAGAAGCCTCAAGATTTGGAAGAGACTCCTCTCCTCTAGCAATATGCTCAATCACAAAATTATTTGAATTATCACCATCCGTTGCAGCTAGGAAGGAGACACTATCCATAGTGAATCTTGCATTCATATAGTCACTATCTATTGCAAATGAGATAGGAGGACTATCAATTATTAAATCTCTTGAATCTCCCCAAAGGAGATTTGTTGAAGGTACCCAATCATCTGTTATGTCTTGTTGATTGGTCAAATCTGGTACATATTCTGTGTCATCTTTACTATCTCGCCTATCAGAAATGGGGACAGTGCATTTATTGTTGTTCATAAAGCCTAGGCCAACTGGTTTCTTAGACTTACGTGCAAAAAGATCATGATTGAGTGGTTCGGCTCTAGCATCTAACCTGTGACTAAGAGGGCCATATCATGGATAACCCATCTTCTTGACAATAGTATATCCTCTCCATGGGACTTAGGAGGGAGAAATTTTCATTGTCTTTGGTGTTTCTCCTCTTTGTATATCAATCTCGAATAGCTTCTTCCTCTTTTTTTTCATCTTGTATTAGTGCGAGGATTCAACAAACGGCCAATAGTGTGTTGTTGAAGATGATGGTTTCATCCCACAGCCAGAAGGCTTTCCATATGTCCTAGAAGCTTGAGGGGCATCTTTGCAAAAGTCAAGTGAATTTCCCCCATGCCAGGTCTCTTGACTTAAAATTTGTTTGTGGTCTGCTAAAAGTTGTTTCATAATCCTCACGCTGATCGGTTAAGAGGGACATGAACATTAAATTTGAGATTAGGTTAATTGATAAGGTGTTATCCTAGTATACAAATTTTGTTCCATTTGTAGGGGCTTAACCTGCTGGTGGTAGAGTGAATGCTTGCCATATCCTTGAATCCATGGTCTACCCGATTAAAATGTTGTATGCAAGGGGTCCAGTATCAACAATTTGAAACAAGATATCTTTTTCAACTGGGCCAATCCTGACAGGAAGGACAACCAACCCCTTAGAACTTCGTTCTGCCTCATCATAGGCCTTTATGGTGATCTTCTTTCTAGTGTCAATCACTTGCTCTAAATAGCCCAAAGTTTTTAAAAAATTCAAAGTACAGATATTTAACCCAGCACCCCCATCAATCAACACGCGCCTGACACGGGTTTTATGAATCACGACTTCAATGTGAAGGGCAAGATTGTGTGGATGGCTTAGGGATTTATCATCATCTTCAGAGAAAGAGAGGTAATGTGGGCTAGTAATGTGATTCACCATGCCTTGGAATTGGTCTATATCAATGTTGTTGGGGACATTTGCTTTGCGCAAAGCATCCTCAAGGATCTGCTTATGTCTAGGGGACAACTCTAGAAGCTCTAAGATTGAGATCTGTGCTGGAGTTTTCTGTAACTGATCTACAAGATTGTAGTTTGGTTTGACAGCAGTGGCGGACTTTATAGTGACATTCTTGGATGCCACTTGCTTGGATTTGTTGGATGGACCTGAACTAGGCCCTTTGAGAATAATAGGGGCTTGACTCCTGGTAACAGCATTAAGGGCTTGAGAAGATAACCTAGAATGAGGACCTCTCAGCACCACAATAGGTTGGTTGTCAAAAATAAGGGGAGAGTCATAACCATGCAGGTCCTTACTCCTTATCATATTAACACTTGGCTCCACAACTTCAAGCATGTTTATCACATTTTCTACCGCTGTATAGGTGTAGTTGATTGTAGCTTTTCCATTCTGTGATTTAGAGGTTTCCCCCTTGTCGTAATTAGGAAAAGGTTCCTTAAAAGCCTTATGATCAGCATTGGTATTTAGGCCATCAACTTGAAGCTTTCCAATTTCTATAAAATCTTGGACGATATGTTTTAATCTCCAATAGTTTTCAACAGTATGGCCAGGCCATTATGAAATTTATAGAATGCCTTGTCATCCCACCAATGTGGCTTAGGATCTGGAATGTGAAATTTTGCAGGATCCTAAGGATGTGCCAAGTTGTTAGCAATGAGAGTTTTGAGAATATCCTCATATGAGTCACCCAATTTGGTAAATTGTCGCTTCTAGTTTTTTGGCCTCTCTTGATATCTTGGTTTACTTTCTTGTTGTGGAGGTGCATTAAGCTTCATTGCTTGCACAGCCTTAGTCAAATTAAGAACACTTTGATCTCTTGATTGGGAAGAATCCACAACTCCATCATTGACAACTTGTTTGTTTTTGTTCCAATTGTTGTTCTTCCCTTTATCCTTATTGTTGTGTTGACCATTGTTGGTATTATTGTTATGTTTGGTCAAAATGCCTTGTTCTTTTAGAACATCCTCAATGCGGCATGCAGTTTCAATCATGGTATCAAAGGAAGTGAAGACTATCTTTTTGATCTCATATCTCATTTCAGGCACCAAATTACTAACAACTATGTCAATCTTTTCATCCTCATGGATCATCCTAGGATACCAAGAGCATTGTCTCCTCCACCTTTGCAAGAAGGTAACAAAGGGTTCCCCCTGATTTTGTTTCAAGTTGCATAGGTCCAACATAGTAACAAATCTTGACAGATTATATGCGAAGTGTTGAACGAATCTATGAACAAGTTCTCTAAAAGTCTTGACGGGAGGAGTGATATTGGTAAACCATTCCATTGCTTGTCCTTTAAGACTCCTAGGGAACAACCTCATCAAATAGGAGTCATCCTGATGGAATTCAAAGCTCATAGTATAGAACTGACGCACATGGTCGTGTGGATCACCACTACCATCATATTTATCGTATTGTGGGAATTCCACCCTCTTTGGAAAATATTTCATACTCACACTCTTGTTGAATGGATTAGGACAAATTGAGTCTAGTGAGAATGAGCTCTTAGGTTGCATCATTTTCTCCATCATTTGCTTCATTTGGCGGATTTCTTCCTCTTGAGAGGGATTTTGCTTTTGTATTTTGTTGTCCACATCAAAATTATAAGGGACTCTAGCACCCTTGTTGATTAGACTTTCCAAGAACTTATCTTTGTTTTGTTCCAAATACCTCTCCACATACTGTTGGAAGATAGGCTCTTGTTGTATTCGCATGAAGTCTTGAGCATCAAAGTCATAATGTGAGCTACCACCTCCATGTTGGGAACTAGGATGTACATGTTGGGAGTGTGGTCTTGAATTTCTGGGAGGAGTTTTCCTCCTATAGTGAGCATACTGAGAGGCCCTTCTTCCTCTAGGACTAGGAGATCTAGAAGGGGTCCTTGACCGCCTTCTACTTCTTGGTGTTCTGGAAGGGGTGGAGGGAGGAGAATTATGTCCACTGTTAGCACCCCTTGTATTGTATTGTTTGTTTAATTGGTGGGCTAACTGCCTATCTTGCTCCTCTTGAGCGAGTTTCCTTTGTACTTCCAATAAAGCTTGGCTCTCTTCCTCAAGTTGTCTAAACTTTTCTTGCTTTGCAGCTTGTTCATCTAGAAAGGCTTTATTTTCGCGTTCAATTCTTCTAAGCCTATCACTTGTGAACCTTGAGGTATGTTGAAGTGGTGAGCTTGGTCTAGACTGTTTGAACAAGTCATTGGTATACGTTGTATTGACATGAGCATCACGAGGTTCATTGTCTTGGTCTTCATGTTGTGACCATTGTTCTTGGTGAGCTCGTCTCTTATACCTTTCATCCCGTTGATGGGCATCCAAATATCTTGCATTAATGAGGGGTGAACCAGGTTGATCATCATGAGAAGAATTTCCAAATATCATGTTGTTTCTATGTTGTTCATAGATATCATCAAGATTTTGATCCATGGCTTCCCTCTCCCGCCGAGTGATAGTATAACTCATATCCATACCTGAGTGGGAAGGTACTGAGGGGGTACTCAAGTCACTAAAATGGCTCTTTGGGTCAAAATAGGTTTCAGACTGACTCCTAGGTGACTGGTCAAATATTAGTTCCTTGTCCTTTCTCTTTTGACGAGTCTGAACTAGGGGTAGTTGGTTAAAGACTATCTGAGGTCGCTTTCCTTGGCTCACTTGATATCTTGTTGTGACTGACATGAAAGGGAGAGTTCAGGTAAACAAACAATTCTAAGAAACGTCAATACCAGACTAGGATAGTAAAAGTTTTCTCTTGTCAAGGAGAGATGGTGAAATAGAACTGTTGCAAATGAGTTACAAACCAACACGCCCTGAAGGTGCTCAATTCTTGGGTGAATACCCTAGCACATATGGATCAGGAGGATGACTTACACAAAGTGTGAGTTTGAATTGTATGAAAATGGGTGGACAAGGAGACTACTAGCACTCTCCAAGTGTGTTATCAAAGAGTCTAAAAATTTATCTATTTGACAGGAACAATTCCTAATTTGCCAATCTCAAGCAAAATCGCTTATGAGATCAAGGATCACTAATTCAAAAGGTCAAGGACACATAAACCCTAAATACAGAACAGTCTCTAAAACTGGGACAAGTCACCTAATCGAAGAACTCAGTATTTCAGTTTGTTGTTTGTTTTCAAAGATCAAGCAAGTATATCAACAGATTTTGATCAAGCACATAGGTTTCAATCAGACAAGTTGTGATACAAAAAATAGTCGATAACAAATCTATCAAGGACAAAGCAACTTGATAGTATCGGGGGAGTCTTGTTTGAAGATGTTTGGACAATGTTTAAGACTCAAAAACAAACACATAGCTATCCCTACCAAAGAAAATGGTGAGAAGCCAAAACCTTTGCCCCATTGCTTATGCACATACGTGCACCTCACACAGCCGTGTCACCCCCTAGAGGGCGCCCGTGTTTTTGGTGTTTCCAAGGACTCAACAGTGTACGTTCAAAGGTTACCCTTGTAGCAGGGGCCAGTGTCGCAACCGCCTCCAAACGTCCAGGTGTATGCCTATGATGGGAATCTGTGTATGATCAACATACAGAGAGATTCTTCCCCCTCCTTGCACAAAGATTATGACTCCTTTCGGAGGTGAACCGGGTAGGAAACTAACTAAGAGGTTTTTACTTGGCTTTCGTTCACAATAACCTTCGGTGCCTCGTCTGAGCTTCGGGCCCCGGCCACACCAACTTTTGAAAATCACACACCTGGCGGGGCTCGGGCGGCGCCGCTGGTGCAATAAAACTTTTCCATGATGATCGTCAAGTCATGGAAAAGAAGTTACTATGGTCTTGGAGTCTTTAGACTCAACAAGTTATTTATTATAGTGAGGTGGAATCACCGGCGATAGGTGTGTACTCACTTAGTTCCCGGAGGTTCAACTTCCGGCAGGCCCTCTAAAGGTGACACTGGACATGGCTCGGATTCGGGTTTCTGATTTTTTGATTCTCCCAAAAGGAGAAGAGCATACTTCTCTAGCTTTGTCTCTTTACCCAAACACGGCTAAACAACCTTAATCACTGAGCTAGTTTCACTTCACCAAATCCACACGCTTTTGGGTTTCTGATTCTCTCAATGAGAGAAGAGCATAATCCCCTGACAAGTGAAAGTGCTAAAGATTCACTACCTTGCTCCGCTCTCTAAGAGTTCGTCATATTAGTAAGATCATCAGGAGCCTTGATTTGTCCATGGTCATCACCTCCATGTAACAAAGAGCCAAATTCCCTACTCACTATCGAAACTCCTAAGAATTTTAATGAAGCCCTAATTAGACTATGTGAATTGAAAAGCGGGAAAACAAACACAATGTTTTTTTAAAATAAGATCTTTGACAAGCGTAAGTGTTTGTTTTCAAATCTTTGTCACGCGTCCTGCAATCAAACCGTTAGTGTGTTTCAAGTTCTCTGACTGGCGTCCTGTAGAAACTGTTATGCTGTGAAAAAAATTCAGAAGAACGAGAAGAAAAAAAGTTGGAATCTATCAAAAAAAAAGAGATTAATTAAAAATCTAATTTAATCTAGTCAAAATTTAATCTAAAAAGAAATAGTTAACAAAACTAAAATTAAACTAAATTAATCTAATACTAAACTAAAAATTTAAAACAAAACTAATCTAAATTAATAAAATTAAAAATCTAATCTAAATTAAAAAAAAAATCCTCTTGGATCTAAAAAAAAACTCCTGATTGCACGTTTCCCAAGAAAATAACTCAAAAGATAAAGGCTGAGTTCTGACAAATAAATCAGATACCTGGTAATTTTTTTGCAAAAAATAGGTCTGATATCTGAGAAGAGGGCAGAACCAGCTTTCCAACGCCTATTTGTTTTCGAAAAACAGAGCCAGGATGCAAAAGTTACGCCTTCCGGAGTGAAAACAACAACTTCTGGCTTTGACAGGCGAAAAAGGTATCAAAATGGAAAAATTAGAAAAAAAAATACCAGTACCACTGGAACGGCGTCGGAAGCAGCTTTCCGACGATATCTCGTTTTCGAAAAACGGAGACCATATGCTCAAGATATGACCATTTTACTAAATATGCTCATTTAGGCTTTAAACCAAAATTTTTATTAATTTAAAGATGAAAAAAATTAATAAAATATTTAGCTGAACCTTCATGCACGAAAATCGAGGTAGCACAGAAATCAAAATGGTACAGAAATCGATGTGTCCGTACGGATTTTTTCTGGCAATTGTTTTGAAATTTTTCAAAACACTAAAAAATTAATTTTCAGCAAACCCTATCATATTTTATATGAAAATAGGGGTTTTTGGGCCTTCTGAGCACATCTATGAAGTCCGTTTTGCACCAGCATGCACTGTTTGAGAGATCAAAGTCGAAATTTCTTAAAAAATGATGAAAAACCACGGTGGGCGCCAAAATGTATAACTGAAAATATGTTATACTTCTGTGAATCCTTGCATGCAAGGATACTCAATAATGAGTCCTTGCAAATCAATTCACAGCTCTCTATCCGAGAAGAGCAGGGATTGATATTGTGGCCCTCAGATTGACACAATTACCCCTGCAAATACAGTCTCAGAATGAGAGATTCAAAGAGGAGAAGCAAGAATGCCAATCTCCATGAATCCTGTTCTTGCAATGCAACAAGAAAACTAATCTAAACTGTAAAATGCAATAAACAAAAATAATTTATTGAAATAAAAATTGATCTACATGCAATGCCATAAATGAATTATTTTGCAAATTAATCTACTATGAAGATTAAGCTAAAATGTAATATTAAACTATATGCTCTAAAACTAAGATGCTTATAAAATCAAACTAGTATGTAGCAATCTCGATAGTAAATTCAAGAAAATTTAGCATAAGTCTGATTAAAATTGATCCTTTTTTTTGAAATGAGAATGAGAGAGCTCATTTTATAGGAAAAAGTGGAATTGAAGGAAAATTCGAAGCAATGTGGGATAAATAGAAAAATAGAAACAAATCTTGATTGGAATTCTTTTTTAGTTTATTTCCCTTTTAACTGATTTGTTTCCTTTTTTTCATCACAGGATATTCTTGAGAGGATATTTCATTTATTTTATTTAATTTAAGATGATAATATCTCTTTTAATAAAATAAAATAAGATTATGTAATTTAGAAATGAATATTAATAAAATAAAATAATTATTTAATTAAAAATAGATTTAATTAAATAGCATCATTTTATTTAAGTAATATTAACTTCAATTAAATAACATTATTTTATTTATTAAAAGGGATTTATTTCTTTTGATTAAATAAAATTAATGAAGCATTCAAACCTTAGGGAAAATTGAAACATTTGAAATAGTTATGAATTGATTAAGAAATTTGATTTGAAAATGCGACAATGATTGATTCAAAAAGTTGATGTTGACAAATTAAATAAATGGGGCCCAAAGTCTAAGTGACCATTTTAGGTTGCATATAGCAAGTAACAAATGGAAGAGCCTCAATTCTATAAGAACCATGTGTGTAAAAAAAAGATTAAAAAATTAGACTTCTAATGAATTTATTTGATATCAATTGTTGGGATTGCTACTAAACCTCTATGTGTAGGGATGAAAAACATATTTTTAAAAAGAGAAAACAACAAAAGACCCATGTTTTTTTTTGGGGGGGATATCAATAAATCTAGATCCATGATTAGGGATGAGAACTAGAAGTTATTACTTGATTAACATAGTCCAAGGTGAATTGAACTCAAGGTTGGAAGCCAAATTTAGTGCAAAAATGGTGTATCGGGAAAAATCAAATGTATTGAAATTTCAATAAAATTCGTCCATTTTACTAGTTGGAAATTATTGTTGACATTTCATACCACCCTTAGATGACCTATCATTTATAACTGATTTGAGTGATCCTACACGGGTCATCTTGCATAAGTTTTCCTTGGGGATTCCTAAAATTGACTAAGTCCCATATTTTTGAGGTTTTGGCTTGTCTCTTACCCGCTTACCCTTCATGCCTTTGACCAATCTCTAAAGGTAAGCCTCAAGCCTTACCTCCAGTCACCCAAGCTCAATAAGGTTTAAAAAAATTGGCTAAGTATTTTGTCTTGTCGGACTTTGCGGGTCATCCTTCCCTCTTTCCCCTTAACAATCTTCTCCTCTTCCATCCTTCATCTCCTCTCTTTGTTTTCACCAAAATTTGACTAAGTATCAAGTTTTTGGGGGTTGGCCATCGACCTTCCCATTTGCCTTCTTCCACTCCCTTCATCAATCGATGCTTGATGGTCTAATGTTTGACCTTCAACAACCCGAGGTTCAACCTCCAAAGTCTCCACCTTTTCATCCTTGCGACGTTTCAAAATACCACTAGCCCGTAGGGTCAAGCTGAGTCTAGGCATCCCTTTGACGAGATGACGGGCAACTTCCACCTGTCTTATTACTAGCCTTCGGGTGTCAGCTTTTTCTCTTCCCTCTTCCCTCTTACTGATTGTACTTCACAACACGTAAGCCTTCAGTCTGACCTCTGATGGTCCAAGGTCTGACCTCTAAATTCTCTCTCTTCTTCGAGCCTTTCACTTCTTCTTCCTTCTCCTTCTCACTTGCACTCTTTTCTTCTAAAATTGACTAAGTGTCGGGGTTTCAGCCTTCGACCTTCATCCTTCCCCTTTACCTCTTACCTTTCTTCAGTAAGAGGCATCTAATCGGCCCAAACCCTAATTCTTTCCTTTCTCTTCACGGTTTCGCCTCTTCCCTTCTTCCTTGCACACAATATGCTAATGGCCTGATGCTTGAACGATGAAATCCCGACCACCAAAGTCTAATAAAGATATTTTCGGGGCTCGACACCATTTTTTTCAAAGGCCTATAGAGATTTTTTTGGCCCCGATGCCTCAACGATACATGTTTTGGGCATGTTTTTTCTCAAAGATGCCATTAATGCTCAACAACCTCCCAGTTGCCAGGCGTTCTTTTTTAGGGTTCAAGGAAAAAATTTACCACTCTTCCACAACTTCTCTAATGATTCTACAAAGCACCATGCTTCATTGTTGATGGGTGTCCCTTTTGATTGCTTCCCATACCTAAATCGTGGATTTTTGGGGGGATTTGGATAGTTTTTCCTACAAATCTTCATAGAAAGGTGGATGGCATGCTGGTTTCATTTTGTTTAGGCCCCTTTGGGTAGATTTTTCATAGCAAGTATGGGCACCCATACTTATTCATTGTGACTGGTTGACTTTACATTCAGATTGATGCCCTAGTCGTGATTTTCACGAGTTAGCTCAAATCTTTCACGCCCAAACTTCATTGCTAACCCTAGTTGGGTTAGGGTTGGGTTTTTTCATCTTAGTTATGCTCAAACTATAAAGGAAACACTTGTAAATTTTTCAAGGGTTCTTCCTTTGGCCTCTTTAGCATTTTTCTATTGCAAACACTGCATCCTTTGCATTGTGCCATTGTAAATATTTCTTTTAAGCTTTTATATTAATGAAATTCAACTATTATCACTATTATCACTTGCATGTTGTGTGAAATCCTTTTACCTTCATATTTGAGTAGGTTTTTAATCTTTTTTATTGACGTATTATGCTATTTAAAAGTAGAAGAAACACATTTCTCAGTTTGGTGCATCACTTCCTTTCATTTCATGTTATCTTTCTATCTCTTTTCCTTGTGAGTTGTTAGATTAGGGTAGTGATAGGGTTTTCATTGTGTTGGGTTAGACCAACACAATTGCACTTAGTTTAGAAGAGGAATCTAAGCTTCTCTGGAGATTCAACCTCATTCGTGCAATGTCCCACAACCTCGAGGTTGTTTCCATTTTTTCATTAGAATACCAAACTCTTGTTCAATAGAGTGCAGTTTTATGTGATAACAGTTTTTGGCATGCCCGATTGCACAAGATTCTCTCCATTGAAGAATTTGGTGTTTTCTTCAATGCATCTTGCCTTTGGAGGAAAATATTCAAACACCATGGCGACTCTATTCAAAATCAGTTGGTTGAAGTAGCCTAGTCTCATTTCATATTGTTGAGGAGTTGGTGCGCTCTTCAATATTTAAGCCTTTGGAGGTAGTTCTTCAAGCACTTGACAACTTTACAACTCTTTGGGTGAATCTTTGGTATGTACCCAAAATCTTTGGTTGCGCAATCCTCTGCTCGTATTTTGTAAATTTCAAAGTGTTTCCTATGCATAGAAATGTCACATTATAATGGAAACCATATGTACACTCCACCATATCATGATAGTGCTAGCTTTGCAACTGACAATCATATATATCAAGCTGATTATACCTCTCATTCCATTCCAAAGAACAATGTTGTTGTGGGTTTTTTACTGTCACAAAATGTATACCACCAACCCCACCTTGCTCAGTCTTCTTGGACACCTACACACTCATATTAGCAACCCCAAGAGACCTATCACTTTGAAAATCAACCTTGTTCCTCTCCTAGTCAACCCCAAAATTTTGATAATTTAAGCGTAAGTGAGATCACAATCATTTTTCTTAATTTCAATAGACAACTTGAGAAGATTTGCAGACAACAAGAGCTTGACCAACAATAAGATGAGTGGGATAATCAAGCCTATCAGGGGCAGCAAGAAGGCTATTTTCGATGCCATGATGAGTTTTTCCATCAAGCTCATTTTTCACAGTGGCAAAGTTTAGACACTCGCTAGAGGTATGAGCAATAGTTGGAGGCATAAAGAAAGCAACAAGAAGAGTGTGCAACAAGAGATGTTGCTGCTAGGAAAGAAAAGATCATACTTTCCGTTGCACTAGCTCAAATGCTTGAGACTCAGGCAACCCCTTGTGTGCCTAATTTCAAACAAGCACCTCCACCATTTCCAGAATAGTCTGCTAAGGAGGAGGTAAGAAAACATAAATTCCTAAGTTTCAAGAAGCCTAGCAAACCTCTTGAATCTTATATTAGGAATCCTTTTGTTTCAGAACAACCTATTATACAAGAGGTTTGCAAGCCCAAAAAATTTAGTTTCAAGAATCCTAATCAACCCCTTGAAACTCCCATTCAACCTCTTATGCCATCAAGCGAGTCTTATATGTTGGAGACCTTAAGTTTTGCAAGCCTTTGTTCCTTTCAAGAACCTATCCTTGAGAAGGATCAAACTTTTACTCTTGTTGAGAAGTTTCTAGCTAGGATTGAAGAGTTTTTTGTTTTTATAGAGCCTTCATGTGCTAAAAAAATGAGTGTCTTGGTTTGTTGCAAGAAAAAATTCAAGATGAGACAATGTTGCAACAACAAGGCATTAAAAAGGTAGAAAAAATTGACATAGTAGAGGAATCAATCCTCTCATTTGATGCTCTTCCTTGTTTTGTTAAGGATGAGGAGGATAGATCAGCTATACCTACATCAATTGAAGCCTCCAAATAGCTTGATCTTGGCTTGGTGAATGGAGATAACTCCATGGATTTGGAGCAACAAAAATAAACATGTTCAACCCCTGTTATTGTGGACGAGGATCCACAATCTATTGAGGTTTGCAATTCTAAGTTGAAGGGTCTCTCTTGGGATGTTATAGAGATATTTTGTTTAGATTTAAATATCAAATCATCACCCCCAAATGAGGTGCTTTGTGGGAATCATCATAGGAATGAGGAAACAAAAGAGGACATGACAACCATTACATGCCAAGAGTCTATTTTTATTTCAACTAGTTCCCAAGAGGAAATTAAAACAAAGAGACAACTTGAAGAATTTACTTCTTCACCCACAATGTCTCAAATATCAGAGGTATGTGTTAATGAAGTGTGCATCAATGCATGTAGTTATGATGGTTGTTGGTTTTTTGCTATATGTAGCAATGTCTAATATTGAGTCTTCATTCAAGATGACATGACCTTTGGCATTAGGGATAATGTGACTGAGTTAGAGTGTTTCACATGGAGCCAACACATTGAAAAACCCACCATTGAGCATCCACACATGTTTTTGGAGAGTGATGCGCCTTTTGCTCAGTTTGATAGTATGTCTAAGCTTCAAAGTTTCTCATTTGAGGTACATGAAGAAGAAATTCCTTGTGCAAATCATAAATCATATTTGGCATATTTTGCATCACCATGTGAGCTGGAAACATTCTCTTTTTTGTTTTAGTTCATGCATTGAGAAGATCAGTGATGATGACATTGGCCTATCCTTTTGTGAGGTGAGCTCTCTTCCCTCCACAAAAGGTTTGTTCTTGGATGCTAACTTTCCTTCAAAAAGGTTCACCCCTGCTGTTGTATTTTCAACTAAGGCACTAGTGTTAGATGAGTCTGACTTTGACACTTGCATCATATGGCTCCCTTGCAATGGAAAATTTTATAGTGAAGTGATCCTTCACCTGGTAGGTATTTTGTGCATTCCCATGCATGTTGGCAGCAGTTTTTAGTGGTTACAGTTGAGTGAGGTCTGCAACTATGGTTTGAGGGAGATCAACTCCTTCAAAAGGTTCATCTTTGACATAGGAAAATTCCCTTCTTTTGATTCCTATTAGTTTCATGTACATATTGTAAATTTTTTTCTTTCCTTGAAGTGCTTTGCACACCCTACATTATCCTTCAGGGAATGTATGCTCTAGTTTCCATGCTTTCCTCCAAGTGCAACTATACATGTTTTGTTTTGCTCTAAGAAGGCCCAATTGTTGAATTTTTACCCTCATGAACCCATGCCCAATGGATTGATAAGGCTTTTGGGTTCCATGATTAGCATGCAATCATCCTACATAGTCGCCAAAATTTTTGACATTCCACGCCACCCTTAGATGACCCATCATTTATAATCGATCTGAGTGATCCTACATGGGCCATCTTGCATAAGTTTTCCTTAGGGGTTCCTAAAATTGACTAAGTCCTATATTTTTAGGGTTTTGACATGTCTCTTACCTACTTACCATTCATGCCTTCTATCGATCTCTAAAGGTAAGCCTCGTGCCTTGCCTCTGACCACCCAAGATCGATAAGGTTTAAAATAATTGGCTAAGTCTTTTGTCTTGTCAGACTTTGGGGGTTGTGCTTCCCTCTTTCCCCTTACCAATCCTCTCCTCTTCCATCCTTCATCTCCTTTCTTTGTTTTCACCAAAATTTGACTGTGTCAAGTTTTCGGGGGTCGATCATCAACCTTCCCCTTTTCCTTCTTCTACTCCCTTCATTAACCAATTCTTGACAGTTTGACCTTCAACCTCCAATGGCCTGAGGTTCGACCTCTGAAGTCTCCACCTTTTCGTCCATGTGTCAAAATCCTACTAGCTCGTAGGGTCAAGCTTAGTCTAGGCATCCCTTTGGTGAGATGGCGGGTAGCTTCCACCTGTCTTCTTACTGGCCTTTGGGTGTCAACTTTCACTCTTCCCTCTTCCCTCTTATTGATTGCAACTCGTAGCACACGTAAGCCTTCAATTTGACCTCTAAATTCTCTCTCTTCTTCTTCTTCTTCCTTCTTCTCACTTGCACTCTTTTCTTCCAAAATCGACAAAGTGTCGGGGTTGTGGCCTTTGGCCTTCAGCCTTCCCCTTTACCTCTTACCTTTCTTTGATAAGATGTATCTCATTGGCCCAAACCCTTATTCTTTTCTTTCTCTTCACATTTTTGCCTCTTCCCTTCTTCCTTGCACGTAGTAAGTCGATGGCCCAGGATGCTCGAACACTGAAATCTCAACCACTGACATTCAATAAAGACATTTTTTGAGGCTCAACACCATTTTTTCAAAGGCTTGTAGAGGTGTTTCTTCAAGCCAACACCCTGACGATACATGTTTTGGGCGCGCTTTTTGTCAAAGATGCCATTAATACTCAATAACCTCCCAGCTACCAGGTGTGTTGTTTTAGTGTTCGAGGAAAACATTTATCACTCTTCCACAAATTCTCTAGGTGATTCTACAAGGTTCCATGCTTCATTATTGCTAATGGGTGTCCCTTTTGACTGCTTCCCATACCTAAATCATGAATTTCATGGGGGATTTGGATGGTTTTTTCTACAAATCTTCATGATAGGGTGGATGGAATGTTGGTTTCATTTTCTCCTAATTCCTTTGGGTGCATTTTTCACAGTAGGTATGTGTGCCCATGCTCATTCATTGTGACCAGTTGACTTTACATTCAGATTGATGCCCTAGTCATGATTTTCATGAGTTAGCTCAGATCTTTCACACCCATACTTTATTGCTAACCTTAGTTGGGTTAGGGTTGGGTTTTTTCATTTCAATTATGCTAAACTATGAAGGAAACACTTGTAAAATTTCCAAGGGTTCTCCCTCTAGCCTCTCTAGGGTTTTTCTATTGCAGACACTACATCCTTTGCATTCTACCATTGTAAAGATTGATTTTAAGCTTTTATATTAATGAATTCAACTATTATCACTTGCATGTTGTGTAAAATCCTTTTACCTTCATGTTGGAGTAGGTGTATTAGCTGATTTATTGATGTATTATGTTGTTTAAAAGTAGGAAGAAACACATTTCTAAGTTTGGTGCATCACCTTCCTTTCATTTCATGTTATCTTTCTATCTCTTTTCCTTATGAGCTATTAGATTAGGGTAGTGATAATGCTTTCATTGTGTTGGGTTAGACCAACACAATTGCACTTAGTTTAGAAGAGGAATTTGGCCTTCTCCGAGATTCAACCTCATTCGTGCAAGGTCCCAAAATCTTGAGGTTGTTTCCATTATGTCATTAGAACACTGAACTTTTGTTCAACAGGGTGTAGTTTTATGTGACAACAATTACCAAGGCATTTGACTGAATTTCCCAAGTGATTGGTGAATCATTGGGCGAATACAATTTTCATAGGACAATATTGTATAGTTAGTTATGGGATGCTCTATTTCATCAATTCAATTATTTTCTCTTCTTGCGCCTACACACAATGATCAGATACTTCAGAAGATGGTTGACGAGATATTGTGCATAGTCTACATTTTTCTCATCTTGGTCCACATAAATTTGTTGGTCTCTCCCCTGTGGTACAAAGTTAAATAGTTAGCAATTTTGGTGGTGTTGTCATTGTTTAGGCCGATAGGATTGTTTCCTTCATCTACAATTGGTCCTGGTTAATTAATCTTGCTTTGGAGGATGCTTTGAGATGCTTTTTGGTCCTAATATACCATGTGTTGATATGCAACCCATTTTCTCTTCATATTGTGAATGTTTGGAGCTGACCTATGTGATATCATATGTTTCTTCTAAAGGTCATCTTGGAGCTAACTTAATCAATGTTTTGAGATGTTGCAAAGTATATTTATAGAAGATCAAAATCATTTGTGATGGCATCGATGAATGGTGAATTATAATTGTGCAGTGTAGAATATGAAGCATGCAAAATCAATATGATGGATTAATTGTACTAAAAGGGGACTATAACATCAACATATGTTGGATGCTTCTTTATAGTAGTTCATGTTCATGTTTCTCATTATAATTTTCATGTATCATGCCTTGGGATAGTAAGTCTTCGTAGGTCCTTGTATCTTTCCCTAAGCTTGTGCGCCTTAGTCTACAATTCTTGAGGTAGTGAGCCTTAAACAACATTGCAATTTTCGTAAGCAATAAGCTTCATATATTGTGAGTTAACTCTCATTGGGTTTTCCATGTAAAAATATTGGTGTCCTTGTGTTGTGCATGTTTTCATTTCTACTTTTATTTTAATCAATGTGATCTAATGTTTAATCTACAAATGGGAATGATTAAGTTTTAATATAGGATTTCCTTAGCTCCCAAGAAATGTATATTTGAAGTGGAAGAAGGTAAGCTAAGGGGTGAGAATTGATCCTAAATGAGTCAAAGTAATTTATTTCATCCCTCAATCCAAGATAGTTATGGCAGTCTAATCATTCTTTCGGTAGATAAATCCTATTAGGAGATTTTAATCCTAACTTCATAGAAAAGAAAAATGCAATTTACATGATGCTTAAGAAGGGATAGCTGACTAATTGGGATAATGAATCACATGATTCCTTTATAAATATCAAAGATGCACTCAAAAAGGTTTTTATGTTGGTGATTCCTAATTATTTGAAGCCTCTTCAACTTTTTTTGTTGCATCATTTTTCACTATTATTGTTGTTTTATTGTAGAAAAATGAAGACGTTTACAAACAACCAATAGCCTTCTTCAACAAATCTTTGATAAATTTTGAATTTAATTATTTCACCATGGAAAAGCACACCTATGCTCTTGTTAAGGTAGTGAAAGAATTAAGATCATACCTTGTAGGAGCTAAAGTCACTACTTATGTGCCACATACAACAGTAAGATATTTTTTGGTTCAACATGAGGCATCAGGAAAAAGGTGCAATGGATCAAAAGGATCCAAGAGTATGATTGGAGGTGAATACTACTAGGTTAGATCTCAAGGCTTATCCAAATTAATGGTTGATGTAAATTTGGATAAGTTGTTCAATCTATTAATTGATTTTGACTCATCACTTCCTCCTTTTTATTTAATGGATTGTCCTTGGTATAAGGATATTATATTTAATTTGGAAAATATGAGCTATCTTATATGAATAGATGATAAAAATAAAACAAACCATTAAATTTGATAGCTCAAAGGAATGTATTGCTTCAAGGATAGTTAATGTGGAGAAACATCCATGGTGTACTCCTTAAGTGTTTGTGTGGGTAAGTGGTGGCAATCTATATGTAGTTTTATATGGGCTGTATTGATGTATTGTTGATTAAGTGGTGGTGTTTTTTGTTGATGGGATGTAGGAAAATATGATGAATATGACTAGTGTAAACCTTGGTATGATGGCATTAGATGGATGTAGGATTTCGTTTTTGTGGGAAATATTTAGGCTTTTAGGGAATGGATATATGTGAGATGTTAAGAGGGGGAATAGAAGTTTGAGGTAGTTGGTTTTGGTGTATCAAATATGGTGATTAATTTTGAATTTAATGTGATTTGGGTCTATGTCTACTTGGATGAACCACACTTGTGGGAATTTTAATCCTTAGTTATGAAGATGGGTTGGGGGAGTGAATTGTGAAATGGAGATTTGGTTTGAAGAAGGTTGTAGGTTTAATGTGGAAATTGAGCTACTTCTTAATGTTTTTTCAAGGTTAGGATTATTGGAAGGTTGAATCGGGTGAGGTTCCCATAAATTATCTAGCATGGTGGTGGATGTTGTGGGGTCTTGTTTGATTAAGTCCTTGAGTTTAGGAGGATAAAAATTAGGTGAAAATTTAGCCTCACTTTGGATTATTTGAAGCAAGAAACAATTCATATCCATGTCAATAAAGCATTCAATTAAGTCCAATACTTTTAGGTTTTGAACAACCTCCCGTAGTCTTGGTGAGTATTCTAGTTGTAAGATAAGAGTTTCTTCTACATCGTGTACTTCATAAGATGGTGATTGCTATGAAATTTTTCCTTGGGTTGTGGGATTGTGAATTTCACTAGGTATTCCAATGGTAGTAGGTGTTTGAATCCATTTATCTTTTTTTCTTATGACCTTGTGAGAGGGGACATGAAATGGTGGAACTTTGTTCAATTTGTTTTGTCTTTTAATGGATGGGAGTGAGATGAAGATTATGGGGGATTAATTTTTCTACTTGTGTTTTAGAAGAATGACTTGTGAGAGGATAGTTTAGGAATAAATGATAATTGGACTTAGATTTATATGTCTAAATATGGGTGTGAAAATGTTTATGATTCAGGATGGTGATTTTGGATTTTATTTTGAGGTGTCTGGACCTCAGACCAAATTTTAAATGAATGAAAATATTGATGGATGATGAATTTGAAAGATGGATGGAAGACTAGGTTTTTTTTAATGATGTGGAAGACCAAGGAAATGATGTGGGATCAAAAATCAAAACTGTTCAAGTGTAGACCTTGAAAGGTGATAAAAGGATTTTATCTTTTCTTATTTGGGATAGGTAAGTTCCAAAGAAAAATAGGATAGGGATTTTGGAGTCTATTAACATAGGATTTGTCCAAGTCCTAAGTTATCTTGTCCAAGTTGGATGAAATCTAACTTAACACTCTACTTGAGATAGGAAAGTTCTCAATCAAAATGTAAGTTACAATCAATCAAAATGTAAGCTACAAAGAATGATTAATAGATTAAAAGATCTAGACTTGATTTAAGACGAGTTTAAATTTTGAATTTGGTAGATGGATGTTATTTTGATTGTGAGATGAAGTATGGTCAATTGATAATGAAAGTTGACTAGTTATGGATGGGTGGAAGAAATTGATTATAGTGATAGATGTGAGGTCTAAGTCCAAAAAATGGAGAAAACTGGTTATGGGTAAGACCAAAGTGATGAAATAGAAAGTGAATGTTTGGGATGATGTGATTTTGGTTTAGATGATATGATAAAAAGTTAGTGGAGGTTTTAATCTAAGTCCAATCAAAATAGAGATGTTAAAGGGGGATGGTATGTGGTCAAGTGGACAAGAAACTAAATTTGAATGAAGTGAAATATTTAGGTGAAATGATTATGGTAATGTCTAGGATAAACTATGGACAATGAATATGACAATGTGGAAAAGGTTTTAAATTTGAAAAATGAATATTATTTTGATGTATGGATGGTTTTGTATATATTTTAGGTCTATGTGAAATCAATGAAGCTAATATTTTGGCTATTTTAGTATAAGGAATCAAATTGATAGTTCGATGGATTGTGTCTAGTGAAATGGTGTAAGCACTAGAACATAGGGTAGAGGTGTTGAATAGGGAAATCACTAAAATAGTGTGAATGTTGAAATAATGAAGGTGTGGGGATTGCATAAGCATTAAAGAAATGATGCAAGTGTTGAGATAGTAGAAGCATTGTACAATTGAAAGCATTGATTCAATAGAAGCACTAACAGCGAGAGCACTAAACTATAGGTCAAATTCTCTAAACTAGAGAGTCTAATTATTTATGTGTTCGGCAAGAGTTGTGATCAAATAATAAACACAATAATTGACTTTAATTTTTTCAAGGTGTAAGGTCGATTGGCATATACCAGTTTTGCACAAGGAAACATGTCAAACACTTTAGCACATCCCTAAAACAATTGAAGTAGGATTGACTCCTAGTGTGGTCCCATAGTAAAATTAACTACTAATACCATCTACCATGTGATGGATAGCAAGGAAGTGGTGTTGAATTTTTGTATCCCTTACTAAGGTGGCTAAAGACTTCACCCAAGGTTAGTTCTATCTCTATACAAAAAGGTATTAATGAGTAACTTCAAGGGGTGATCTACTTCCCTTACACCACACTAAGAGAGGGTTGATGATTTTATCTAGGATTTACAATTTCTTTAGGAACACCCCCAAAATATCACAAGGCTATGTGAGGCCTAATTTGTAAACACTAACTCTTTTACAAGCTTGGGATATAAGCACAAGTGAAATTCCCTTCATCTTGTATCTTGGATCACTAGGGGCGCCAAGGTTGTGCCAAACATTACAATGATTAGATAGAGGAACACATTGCATTCTCCCCCTATTTACCATGTCAGAACACATGGTTGAGTTCGTTCGATGTGGTGATGAAAGCCCCAAGAAGGCCTCCTTATGGGAAAGGAATACTGTGTTTTTGGTCACCCAAGATCACATGAAGCACAAGGGGAGAGCATACTATTAAAAGGTACAAGACAATTGAGAGGGAGGGATGAATCAGTTGTCACACAAATTCAAATTCAAAACTTCAACACTTATCAATTCCACAACCACACTATTTTGTTATTGAGTATGAACATGAAACACAAATAACAAAAAGTAAAATCAACACAATGAACAATAGATTTTTACATGGAAAACCCAATGAGGGAAAAACCACGGTGAGGATTAACTCACAATATAAAGAGATTATAAAACTAAATATAGAGGCTTACTGTCAAGGGCTCACTTCCTAGAAGAGGACTCACTATCCAAATACAAAGGCTCACTACCTATAGAAAGGACTCACTGTCACTCACTGTCTAAATACAAAGGCTCACTGCCTACAGAAAGGACTCACTGTCACTCACTGTCCAAATACAAAGGCTCACTGCCTACAGAAAGGACTCACTATCGAACAGGGAGGATCACTACCTACAGATACAAAAGAGAACAAAATATCCACCACAACAATTAAGACACATTCGCAGCCTTGATCAAAAGATTGTAGAAACCTTTAGCTCACTGCCTTCAGGAATCTAACACAATGAAGTATTGTTGCCTCAACTCACTCACACACACTTCTGCTCTTATGATATGTGGCTTACTTCATCACTATGCATCACACTTTTAAATCTTCACCATTTGAATTGTTTTTATACCATCTTCAACCTTAGAAACTTTCTCTAAGGTCGGTCGCATAAACTTCATTTCATAAAATTTGAATTAGGTCAAAAACTCAACATTCCTGGTGGAAAGGAATGAGAGTGGACCAACAAAAATATTTAACCAAGACCAAAAATAATGTCTCAGATCAACCACACACTTCCTTAATTAAATTTCAATTCTTCAAATGAAGTGTAAACACCAGGTCGACCAAACCTAATGAAAACACAAATGAACATTGATGTACACGCTTCCCAATAAGAAGATGACACACATACAACACAAAATGCTTCATTATGCATGAGAACACATCTCAGATTCCTTCAGATACATTCGTAGCAAGTGCAACGATCTTCAAACACTAAACTTCTTCCATCAGTCCATCTGGACTGTGCGAACACATACAACTCAAAAATATGTCTTTTTGGGTCACCAAACCATACACATTTTTTCCAGAACCAAAAGAACACCACTATAAGACATTCCAAATCTGCAAGATCTGAAACAAAACAACAGAGGACTGCAGAGCAGACATTTCTCCTAGTCCATAGAAGACCAACTCTGCCAGAATAGTTCACACACCGGTGAACATAACTTTCACATACCATCACACCAAAAGCTAGAACTCAGGATATATCAAAAGATCACAATTAGCAAACCTTCAGATCTATAGGATCAACATAGGAGAAACATGGAGCACATACCAGATCACTCTCTGAACACATTCATCACTTCGACTTCTCTTCTTTATTAATTTTATCAAAAGCACTTGGAAACTCATCAAACCAACACATTTGTAAACCATAAAGATAGCTCCATGTACTCACAACATCTCAAAAGCATCTCAACTATACATGTACAATTTGAATTGTGTTGACATCAATGTCAACATTAATGACAACACCATCAAACTTTCTCATACTTGCAACAATCTCCCCCTTTTTCATTGATAGCAACACATGATGTGAAAAACCATCAAAGACAACATCCTTCAATATTCCAAGAGAACACCTTCTCTTCCTCTGTAACTATTTTTCACATGACTTTATCTCCCCCTTTGACATCAATGGAAAAGATCAAAGACTTTGATCACTCCCCCTTAGGAGTGCACCCATTCAACTCATACTGCAACAATGAAAACCTTTCCTACTCCCCCTGTGGAGTAGACCCATTCATCAATCTAAATAAATGAAGAATCTATGAATTCACTTGACTAACGCACCTCCATGTGCACCTAGTTTGGAGGGCCAATGACCCCTAGCCTCTCCCTAAGATGCTCAAAAGTATCCTTCAGAAGAGCTTTAGTAAATATATCTACAATTTGTTCCTTTGTAGTCACATACGAGCCAATCTGACTTCATTCTCCAACACCTTTTCTCTCAAGAAATGATATTTGATAGATATGTTTTTTTTTCTTGAATGCATAACCAGATTCTTTGAAATGTTTATAGCACTTCTATTGTCACAGAAGATAGGAATAGGCTCATCACATATTATTCCAATATCTTTCAAAGTCTACTTCATCCACAAAACCTGTGTGTAGCAAGATGTTGCAGCAATATAATCTGCTTCTGCAATGGATAAAGAAACTGAGTCTTGTTTCTTACTCAACCAAGAAACCAATCTCCCGCCAAGAAAGAAATCACCTCCACTGGTACTCTTTTGGTCATCCACACAACCAACCCAATCTGCATCGGTATAAGCACTCAAGGTGAAATCAACACCCTTAGGATACCATAAGCCATAATCCAGTGTACCTTTAAGATATTTGAATATCATCTTTACAACTATAACATGTGCCTCTTTAGGATCTGCTTGAAATCTGGCAACTAGACATACTGCATGCATAATATCTGGTCTGGTAGCAATAAGATACAACAGTCCACCAATCATAGATATGTATTTGCTCTGATCAGTTTTAGTAGATTCATCATCTTTGCTCAGCTTACATCCGGTTGCCATAGGAGTACTAACCGGTTTGGATTCATCCATACCAAACTTCTTCAACAA
Organism: Sequoia sempervirens; assembly: GCA_007258455.2. Lineage (NCBI taxonomy): Eukaryota > Viridiplantae > Streptophyta > Pinopsida > Cupressales > Cupressaceae > Sequoia > Sequoia sempervirens. The sequence goes on from VDFB02058242.1 coordinate 38,732,096, forward strand.
CTCTTTTACATACTTAGATTGTGAAATGAATATCCCTTTATTAGTTTGATTCACTTGAAGACCAAGAAAGAAATTCAACTCACCAATCATGGACAACTCAAATTCTTTTTGCATTTCTTCAGCAAATCTTTTACACATGCCTTCATTTTCACCAAAGATGATATCATCAACATATAAAACTACTATCAAAATTTTGTTACCTTGCACTTTGAAGTACAAATTATTGTTAGCAAAGCCTTTGTTGAATCCTTTCTTTGTCAAGTATCTATCCAATCTTGCATACCAAGCTCTAGGAGATTGCTTTAGTCCATACAATGCTTTCTTCAACTTGCAAACCATATTTGGTTTGTCAGATAACTAAAATCCTTCAAGTTGTTCCATGTACACTTCTTCCTCCAATTCACCATTCAGAAATGTTGACTTGACATCCATCTGATATACTTTGAAATCCTTGTGGGCGAAAAATTCCAAAAACATTCTAATAGCTTCCATTCTAGCTACAGGGGAAAATGTTTCTTCAAAATCTATGCCTTCAACTTGTGAATATCCCTTCCATACAAGTCTTTCCTTATTCTTTATAACTTCTCCATTTTCATTTAGCTTATTCTAGAACACCCATTTTGAACCAATTACATTCTTATTCATAGGTTTAGGAACTAATTCCCATATCTGATTCTTTTCTATTCGTTGCAACTCTTCTTTCATAGCTTTCATCCAACTCTCATCTTCACATGCTTCACTCACAAGCTTAGGTTCAATTTTAGAGAGTAAACACAGATTTACCTCAACTGCAACTTTACTTCTTTTCTTCACACCTTCACTCTTATCTCCAATTATTTTTTCCTCCAGATGATTCTTTTGCACATACTTAGGAGTCTTAACAACAGGTTCTAGTTCATTCTCTTCTTCTTCTTCAGTTTGTTCATCTTTCTCTTCTTCTTCCTTCTCCTTATTCTCCTCAAGCACCTGTCCACAGATGAGATCATCAGGCTCAACTTCACTCATCTCAATAGGTTTGTGTATTTCTTCATCAACTTTCACATTAGCACTTTCAACAATCTTCCTCAATCTCTTATTGAAGCATCTATATGCTTTGTTAGTAGTAGAGTACCCAAGAAAAATTCCTTCATCACATCTAGCATCAAACTTTCCAAGATTTTCATCATCTCTTTTAATGTAACATATGCTTCTAAATACCTTGAAGTACTTCATAGTAGGAGTTTTACTAATCCATAACTCAAAAGGAGTCTTTGTGTTGTTACCTCCAATCTGGAGTCTATTAAGAACATAAACAATAGTGTGTATCACCTCTCTCCAGTACACATCTAGTACATTTGATTTATTCATCATGGTTCTTGCAAATTCCTATACTATCCTTTTTTCCTCTCAACTACCCCATTCTATTGAGGGGTTCTCAAAGTAGAAAATTGTCTATTTATGCCATGTTGGTCACAAAATGTAATAAACTCACTAGAAGTGAATTCTCCACCTCTATCAAATCTCAAAAAAATTATTTTCAAATTTACTTCATTCTCCACTCTTGCTTTGAACACTTTAAACCTATCCAGACCCTAAGTCTTCTCTCTAAGAAAAGCAACCCATGTCATTTGAGAAAAATCATCAATAAGAAGCATGAAATACCTATCACCATTCAGGCTTCCTGTTCTAGTCGGACCACAAAGATCAGTGTGAATTAACTCCAACATTCTATTAGTAGAGTGTTATTTTCCCTTAAAGCTACATCTTGTTTGTTTCCCCAACTGACAACTTCTGCAAATAGTATTATTAGACCTTGTGATTCTAGGAAGACCTCGGACAATTTCTTTTGAACTGATTTTGACCAGATTATCAAAGTTTACATGTCCCATTCTCCAGTGCCATAACCAACTTTCACTGACTTGAGATAGCATTGACCATTGACTCCCTTAAGCTAATAGATGTTTCCATGAGTTCTCCTTCTAGCAGCAACCATATCTCCATTTCTGAATCCTTTTCTAATTTCATAGGTATTATTCTAAAACGCAAGTTTAAAACCATTGCTACTCATCTATCCAACACTCAAAAGGTTATGCCTCAAACCCTTCACATAATATACATCATTAGTGTTGTGTACTCTATCAAAACTAATTGAACCTTTCCCATAAATTTTAGCTCTTGA
>VDFB02058242.1:38751043-39040669 GCA_007258455.2 Sequoia sempervirens
TTTTGGAGGACTATCTTGATGATATTTTGGTTGTCTATAATTCATCAAGATCATGTCAAAATGCTCTGATAAATCTTGAAATAATTTGCAAGTATAACATGCGATTAAACTTGAGGAAATGTGTCTTTGGTGTGGACAGTGGAAAATTGTTGGGTTTTATAGTGTCACATAGAGGCATTGAGGTGGAAGCAAAAAAGATTAATGCTATAATAAATATGCCACCTCTTAAGAATATTTCTCAATTGTGTAGCTTATAAGGCAAGATTCAAACTATTCGTCATTTTGTTGCATCATTGGTGGATCAGACTCTTCCTGTTACCTAGCTCCTTAAGAAGGAATCATGATTCAAATGGAATGAGGATTTTCAAAAAGATTTTGAAAGTCTCAAAGAATGCATAGCCAATCCTCCTATCTTACAACCTGATGTTCAAGTAAAACCTTTCCTCCTTTACATATCAACATCAACCCATGCTCTTCTTGTGTTATTAGCTCAACAAGATGAGAATGAAAAAGAGCATCATGTCTACTACATTAGTTGAACATTGATTGATTATGAAACCCATTATACAACTATAGAAAATAAATGTTTGGCTCTTGTGTTTTCCACCAATAAATTGAGACATTATTTATTAAACACAGAAGCACATGTCGTGACAAAATTTGATCCTTTAAAACATATTTTTGCTAAAACAAATTTGTTAGGAAATCTAGCTAAGTGGGTTATTGGGTTATGTTGTTAACTAAGTTTGACCTTAAACTTATCCCTCATAATGCAATCAAAGTCCAAGCATTGACCAACCATTTAGCTGATGATCCTTCACCATTAGCATTGCCAAACCATGAATCATTCCCTGATGATAATGTGTTGAAGATAGATGGAAATGAAAAATGGGAGTTATATTTTGATGTTTCTAAGTGTCAAACAGGTTCTAGAGTAGGGGTTATATTAATACCACCTTCAGGAAAGCCTATTCCCTTATCCTACTGTCTAAATTTCCTATGTACAAAAAACACAATAGAGTGTGAGGCCCTTATTATTGGGATACGTGCGGCCTTGTCTTTAGATGTTTGACACATTCATATATTTGGTGATTCACAATTGATAATCAAACAAATTAATGGGACCTATCAAGAAAAACATGATAAGTTATCACAATATAAAGATCTTACAATTAAATTTCTAGATCATTTTGAATCATATACTATTTGACAATTTGCCACAAAAAGATAATCAACATGCAGATGCAATGGTAAGCATTGCTTCCCTTGTTTCTCTCGAAGATTCTTTTGAGGATTTCACATTCATTTTCCATACTCTCACAAAACCATCAATAGGTGAAACAATGAAGAACACATTAGTTTCCAATATTGAAGCCTCTAGTGAATGGTATACGTTGATATTTAATTACCTAAAAGAAGGCATTTTTCTCAAACCAACTACGAAAAACACTAGAGCTTGTATTAGGAAACTTGTGGCTCGATATATAATCCTAGGTTGTGGATGTGTTATATAGGCAATCATTTCATGCTCTTCTTTTTCGATGTCTTAAACAATATGAAATCCCTATAGCCCTTGAGGAATCTCATGTGAGTGCCTGTGGGGGGCATTTTGGAGGAAAATCATTAGTTCAAAAGTTAATTTCCATAGGATATTATTGGTGAAACATGGAAAAAAATTTCTTTGATCACATAAAGAAGTGTCATAAATGTCAAGAACAAAATAATTTGATTCATGCACCTACTTCTGAACTACGTGCCCAAGTTCCTATTTGGCCATTTTTGGTGTGGGGCTTGGATCCTATTGGAAAAAACCCCTTTTATTTCTTTGAGACATGTTTATAATCACTACCACAGATTATTTCATCAAATCGGTAGAGGCAATTCCCCTTAGATCCACAACTGTTGATGTAATCTTTCATTTTATCTTAGACAACATTATTGCCCGATTTGGTCCTCCTTTTGCCTTAGTCTCAGATAATGGGACACTGTTCAAGAACAATGAAGTGAAGAAATTTTTGGAGACATTTTGCTTTCAAAATTATTTTTTAACACCTTATTATCCACAATATAATGGTGAAGTAGAATCAATGGATAAAATATTAGAGAAAATCTTGCAAAAAATAGTTAGTAAACATAATAAGGATTGGCACACTCAATTAACTTATGTGTTATGGGCTTATTGCACAAGTATTTGAACATCTACAAGAAATACGCCTTATAACCTAGTATATAGTGTGGTTGCAACCATGCCTTTGGAGTTAGAAATTCCATCATTATGAATTTATCTTAGGGTCCTTATTGATGATAACACTTACAAATAAAAATGGTTACAATAGCTTGAAATGATTTACGAATAGCGTATAAACACTCTTGAACATCTCCAAGCTTATTCAAAAAGAATGAAACACAATTATAATGGTAATTTCATTCCTTGTTTTTTTAACAAAGGGGATTTGGTTTTATGGAAATCAACATAATACTAACATGCCACTCTGGATGAAAAAGGAAAGTTTACCCCAAACTGGTTAGGACCTTATGTCATTGACGAAAGTTATGGGTTTGGAGCTTACAAACTTAAAGCAATGGATGGTACACCTCTCAAAGAACCTATCAATGTTGCATATTTATACATATATTACACTTAACAAATATTTTGAATGGTATGTATGTTAAAGCATGTTAGATTAAGTAGATAGTTTTCTATTTTATCTCACATTGCTTCATTCCTGACAAATATTTTTGTGTGTCTTGAATTATTTTGAGTAATTATGATTAGTTTAAATTACTAATTTGTTTACATGTTATTTAATCACATGTGTGTTGTGTTAAATAAGATAATTACATGCATTTAATTTTCAAATTAGATCATAAGGACATCTAGTTTAGCATGATCAAACTAAATAAAAAATATAGTATCTAAGTAGACAAGAATGTTTAATTAGATCATGGAGATATTTATTAAATAATCTTAAAAATATTTCTTAATAGATCACATTGGCATCTAATCCAAACAAAAATTTGTACAAGTAAAAACATGCTCATATAGATCATAAAGTTACAATAACAAAATGTGGTGTGTCATAAGATAGTACATCTAGGAGAGCCTATGGCTACCAGACCCCTCGAGCCCTGGTGCTAGTGGTGGTTCTTATCGAGAAATGGTAGTGTGAGGCCAAATCATTGAGCTTGTTCACTCTCATATAAATTTTATTTGGCCTAAGGCTACACCCTCATGTATGAGAGTTCCAACATGCCCCTGGTCTATCTGATCTCTATCCGCTTGTACCCTAGTGAAATTTTCCTGCACTTGGTTGAGTTCTAGTTGTAAGTAAGCCTATCATTTGCTCTCCAATGGAACCTGAGTGGCTTGAAGATCCTCATATGCATTCCTGAGCTCAAGTCATGTGTAGTCCTAATCTCCTCATGTGTGGTTCTCCACTACTCCTCCTTAGCTCAAACCTCCTCAATCTCAACTCTAGATAAATCAATAGTCTTCATAGTATCATCATAAGCTATCATCTATCTGTACAAGGGCTTAAATAGGTCAACATGGTGCCCTACACTAGGTGGTGGCCTATGCTTTGCTTGTGTTGTCTAGTGTGGTGGCATTATGGAACCATGTCTATGGTGATTTGATTGAAGAAGTCAATCCACTCTCGTGTACAAATTACAACAAAGAAAACATAACATAGGTCAAAACATAATATAATAACTAACACATAACTAAACGTAAAATAAAAATAACATACCACATCACTTGGATCACTGGCCCACCAAGTGGGATCTCAGTAAGACATAATGGGTGCCCTATTGGGACTCCTCTGATGGGTAGGAAGCATGGTGGGGAGCTATGTGACTACAACCTCCACGCTCATGGGACTAGATGCCTACTGTAGTTGATGCATGTGCTCAGGTAACACGAGGATGAGATCTCAGTCTCTCCTCAAGGGAATCTGCAACCTCTATTTGCTCCTCAAGCTCCTCTCTCATCCACTATTGATCCTCTTCATTTCTATCCTCTATTATATCATCATCATCATTTGTATCTCCATCCACGCCCATGTCCTCTCTCGCATCCTCTTGAACTAGCAAAGGTCCAATGTCGCCTGAAAGATGATCGTTAGGGAAGACATGTCGAGGTCATGTTGTAATCCACCATCTCTCATAAGCAATATCAGTGCCTACACCATCCAAGTCAGATGTTGGGGGTGCATCCTGATCCTTGTCATCTGATTGCTAAGAATAACATCAATGAATGTAGAACAATGGATGTCTCCTGGCCTCACACTGTTGAGAATCCAAACTACTAAGAGGGGGGTGAATCAGTATTTGATAAAACCATACTAAAATCCATCTAAACATTACCACAATTCTGATAGAATCAAAAAGAGAGAACATAAAAACAAGTCAATGCAACCATACACATGAACACTAGGATTTTATGTGGAAAACAAAAAAAGGGAAAAACCATGGTGAGGGTTAACTCACAATATATTATATTCAGATACAAAATATTATAGGGCTCACTACTAGGATCACTGTCCTCGAAAAGGCTCACTACCTAAGTACAAAAGATGGCTAATTGCCAAGATACAATGATAGTGGCTCACTGCCAAAAAATTGAATCGATAGGATACACCTTCAATGTGCAGGGTTCAATTCCAATCTAGATCAAAATATGAAGTATTGCCTCACACAACAGTCGCTCAACTAAACTGCATTGATCACAACTAATAAAGCATTTAGGCTCAAATCTTCTCATACCCCTTAATCCTTTTCACACTCACACTTACTTCTCATTTCACATTCACTGCTCATGTGTGTCCTCATTCCATTCCTCAAAACATCTTACATCTATACAAGTATATGTTAATCATTAGTTAGGTCAACCTAATTAGATGAAAAAAATGAAATAATCAAAACTTCCTTTGTCAGCACCATTTATGATTTAAACATTTTATCCACGTAATGCATTATACCAAGTTGTCTATCATCATAAAGCATAACTAGTCTTCATAATGTATTGCATACGCTGAGTCGGTCAAGACTAGTACACAATTCTCCAAACCAACAAATAATGCTCAAAGAAAACACCTTCTGAATCTGAGAACACATTAATTTCCATCATACTACCAACATAGAGACTATCAATAAAACTGCAACATAATAATGTTCACCTTAGAAGAATGTGGAGTCTCCCACACAGTATGCCAAGCAAAGAACAACAATATAATACAGAGTTGAACTCTGTCAGAGATAACTTTTTGCTCAAAACAAAAGATGTCTCAAGATCCAGGATATAACTATCTGAATGAGTCATGATAATATGGTTAAGAGATTAGAGTCATATCAGATCTTGCAATGAATTCTGGACTCAAATACCAACACACTGATCCATCACAAAAGGGTATTTCCAGCAGAGAACAACTTCCAGTAAACCAAGTAGACTTCCCTTATAGTTATCACCATGTTGACATCAATGACAACATAGGAACAACCAACACAAAGCATCCATACTTCATGCTCATATTGCAAGGCTCCCAAAAATCTCCCCCTTTGGCATTGATCACAACATGCATGACAAAAAAAAAATCAAGTTAACTACAACTGAATGTTCTGAATACTCCCCTATCAAAAACTGTTCTTCACAAAAATGTTTTTCCTCTGTCTCTCTATCTCTCCATCTCTTTATCTCTTCCCTTTGACATCAATGACAAAGGAAGGGGTCTAGTATATATGTATATATGCATGAAATTGTAACCAAAAAGATATGACCACATAATTGAATTAACCTGAAGAAGAACCTCTGAGACTCTCCAAGATAGCCTTCCACGACGCTTTACCTTCTTCCCATGAACCTTTTGTACTTACAAGAGTCTTGTAGAATAGCTCAAGCTTAGTTATGGACTCTACACCATCTACTACAATAGTGGGACTAAGATTAATCTTTAATAATTCACCAGTATAGCCAAGAGCACTAGAAACAAAATTATGTATGAGTTTAATCATGTATTTAAGTGTCACAAACTTCTTGATTGTAACGCCCCGCCGTGCAAACCACAAAGGACAAACATTGCAAACATTTTTTTTTTAATAATACAAAGTAAACATGCAACTAAACATTAAAACATATTTACATTGCACATTAACATCATAACGTCGTGTCCTCTGGTGCACGCAAGGTCACATCGCGACAAACTCATAACAAAAAGATAAAAGATAAAACTAAATAACTTATCTAAATTTACATCCATCGTAACATTACAATAACCATTTACAAAAGTACATCCATGAACCATAATTAAAAGTATTATTACATCACATATTACAATCATAATGCATCTCATACGATAATGTTTACAAAGGTTCCTAAATAATACATCATCGTTTAAACATTACATTACATGTTCTCAATAATGAATTACAATAAATCTCCCATACATGTGGGATAAATACATAATACAATAATGTCTGAATTACCAACGAACATCAGGTACAAGCTCCAACTGAAGAATGCTAAGAAGAATGGATGTTGATGGGGAACCCAACGGGTGCGGAGCACGTTCCACCCAACCACGTAGGTTATAAGTAACCCACCCCCCATGCTCAAAGGTGACAAGGAAGTAATCACAACCATGAATTCCATAAACTAGTCCCAATAAAAGACAACATAGTACAATAACTCCCAACAACATCAAGGAAATTACAAAGGACATAAACGACAACATTCATGAGTCAACATAATAACTTAAAGCCATAAATATCATCACAAAAAAACAAGGAAATAACCATTAACCAAGTAACCAAAGAACAATCATGAAACATTTCCAAATAAAACTGAAACAAAAATCAGAATACAATTCCAGAGGCAACCAAGAAACAAGGCATAAGGGTGTCTAGTGGAGAGTGTCATCGCATAGCCTACATGGGTTATCCTAGCCCTTCCTCCAACATGAGACATTGGCCCCCATCTGTGGTTATCCTTGCCCTTCCTCCTACTTGAGGCGTCGGCCCCATAGGGTAGCTCATGCGGAGCCGTTAACCTCTCATGAGGACGAGATTACAACTTTTCTGACCACGACCTTCTTAGTCTACCATTAGTCTGCAATAGCCCTAATGCATAGACAAGGTACCCAATATTATCTTATGTGTTTTTACTACCCATCCTCCTAAGTTCTATTATTAGGTTTTCACTTGTTAATCTACTCTTACATGGGTTATCTTGAGCCCTTCCTCCTTTTGAGGCATTGGCCCCCACGAAGAGCCACTCTCCCTGAGACCCCAAAACATAACAAAGAAAGCAAGGGTTGTACCATAAGGAATAAAGCAATAAGTCTCAACAGATGACCTGCAAGGCATTACCCATCTCACCATACACATAATCAAAATATTACGCAACTTATACAACCCTTCCAAATAATAATACTAATAATTTGCAACATCAAGAGCACATAAAACAAGGATAAACATTCAATGATTAAATCACGCCTCTGGAAACAACGGTTTACAACAACTATAATTGGGTTCACAATTACAACAGGGTTCTTGCCTACAAGGAAGAAAAAAAACAAAACAATAATAAAATGGTAATAACAAAATCACATGATTTTATAACTCAAGATACCACTCATTTAAGCACTTAGTTTTCACAGCTCCAAAATAACCAACAGGTGTAATTGCACTAATAAATTTCTATTTTCTCAATTACAATTTTAAAATGAAATTTTAATCATACTTTTGTTACAACAATAAAGTTTGTCTTTTCCAATTAAAAAGGTATATTTGGAATTCCTAATTTCATATTTAATAAGCACAAGAATTTAGTATAGTGTTTATAAATATATATATATATATATATATATAATCAAAACATCACGTTGTGAGAAGGAATTGCAGCGTAGTAGGGCACTCACGAACGAGAGGTGCTACACTGTCCTCTCACCAAACTATTTTATCAATTACGATATCAAATATGAAATAACATTTCTAAACTAACTGATCGCATCGTAAAATAATTACTAAATCACTACATCATAATATATTACTGAATCACATTAAACATCACAAACCAATGTCATATGAAATATCCGGGTATGTGCAGGATCATGATGGGCCAAAAAGTGGCAATACGATGCATATTCGTAGGGTATGTGTTTGACAACTTTTTTTTAACCCAAAAGTAATGAAATTAAAAGGGCTTTTAAATGAGATTCTCAACTTTCCACCAATATAAATTATTCTTTACTTTAAATTTAATAAATAATTATTATTGATTTTCTCTTTGAATTACGACTAATGTCCTAATTGATAGGCTGATTGAAAATCATCTATATCTTTCAAATGGTATCACATTTTTTGAATCTAAAACATTCATCGCATTCTATGCTTTGTATACTATAGGATTGAAAAAAACAAAAAACAATCATGAAGTTTTGACCAAGTTAAGGTGGTTAGACGTACAAGTTTTTATATTTTTTAAAAGTTGTAATAAAAAAATCATAATTAATTATTTACTTAGAAATAAATTAAAAAAAAATGCATCACATTCGGATATGAGTCCTCTACTTATATCTAAAATATTATAAGAAAATATTATCATTTTATTGTGGTTAGGGTGGTCAGACAGACACCTACTTCTTATTTTCCATAAAATTTAAGTACTACTATATTGAAATTTCAAATTCTCACCAAATAGATTTAAAAAATAAAATAAACCTAGTAGTTTAGAAACTACATTCAATTTGTTACAAATTTCATTCTTACATATTTTTGAAATAATATAGATAACTTATTCAACTTTTTACGTCAAGTTGCCTAACTCTGATTTTTTTGAATTTTTTGCCACTTAAGGGCCCTTTTTTCCATGATGATCCTGCACATACCCATCCATGTTCTCAAATGAAATAGCATAATCACCAAACAGTCTAACTATCCAATCCACCAAACAAAATAATAAATAGTACTATCATAGTCACAAAGTATCAAGAAAAAGCATAGAAAAATAACAAGTCCAAACAGTAACAGGAGGGGTATTACATTGATAACATCTGTCCTTTGATCCTGTAGAGAAAATAATTTGTCCTGAAGCTACATAATAGAGGACCACTTTTGATTATCTTTATCTTTTGCTAACTTGTATGTATCTGCCTAAGTGCTCATCTGGGAGTCACTCATCCTTATCCCATTTCTTATATCTAGTGTACTGCCAGACCAATCTAGGAAAAAAGAAAGTAGTTCATGTGTCTCTTCTTCACAAACTTGTACACTCTTCAATTCCTTTATCACACGATTGTGTGCATTCACACATTTTTCTTTGATATCTTCCAAATTTCCTTCATCAAACCTGATTCCAGCAGACACTTCAAGTCCAAAGATGTAGACCTTCAAAGAATCAATCATGCCATAAAGACTCTCCACAACAAAAATAGATGAATCAAAATTAGCACTAGGAATAACCTTCTGCAATTCTTCCAAAACTCTATGAATATTTATTCTTTCATGCTCATGTTCAAGCTCACTTCCTTCTACAACTTCTTACTTAACAACACTCTTCCTTTTCTTCCATGTTCCGATCATGCTACCAGAGGTGCCTTCTACATTGAGATTCTTAAGAATTTCTAAAAGAATTTTAGCATAATTATCAACTTCAACCTCTGACACTTCATAATCCAATTGAGATATCCAATCTAACCTTGATTCAATTGCTTCCATGTGATACAAATATGTAGAAACAAGAAAATTTATACTTCCGAGTTACCTTTCAACAACACTTACTAGAATCCTAGACCTTCTATTCATTTGCATATGAAATATTCCAAAGAATGCAACAAGGGTAGTCTCTTGTGCATCTGAACTACTAAGATTTATCATGAAGCTCCTGATTTGATGGGAAATAGGCTCTGAATTTGACCATTCTATCCTTCCTATTACTGGTAACTCTCTCAAAAAGTAAAAGAGCAAATAGACAACCAAATTGCCATATTGGAATGCATTCTTCTTACTTTTCTTGATTTTCTTTAAATTCTTCAAAATATGTATACGAAATAATTCACACAAGTCATAATCCATACCTCTTTTAACCATATCAGCAATAATATAAATTGTAAGATCATTGTTATGGATACAAACATTTTGACCAATGATCATAGTAGCATACCTTATTACCCGATCAACAATTGATCTCAAATCAATCTCTTTCCCTTCAAAATTTGCACCGATAACCTCAATTATATCTTTCTCTTCCATATCCTTACTGGTCCAGAGGAACACAAACCAGTTACATCTCTAATAGCCTCTTTGGTAATCAAATGTGCCTTATCAATCCACAAAGATTCATTATGAATTCTACTCAACACTATTCAAATATACTTCTTCTCAAATTCAAACAAGGGGAAATTCCTCCAAACATCCAACTTCTTCTCAACTAATACTTTGTAGGCATCATGGTTCTCTTTCAATTCACTTTCCCAAATCATGTTCAACTGAACTGATGACATCTCCTCTATCTTACTGTAAACAAATGCATAGATATCTTCTGTGGGAAACACTCTCAGAGGGATGCAAGAGAATGCACCAATAGACTCTTCTGACACATTCCTCAAATATTTCTTCAACCTAACTTACACTTTATTGGCACTATTCATAACATTTGAATTATCCATAGCAATAAAAATGAAATATTATGCAAACAGGAATACCTCTGTAAATGCCAACAAGAGATGTATAGATATCTTGCTTCTAGAGCTCACTTCAAATCTGCTTGATTTCTTCTTCAAAATCTAAAACTCTGAATTGCCTTATAAACTTCCTTTGCACACTTCTCTAAAAATACATAAGCCTTTTGAATTATTTGAATTTATTCCTTCCATTCCGAATGATTTTACAATAAATGCTTCAACTTGTAGGTAGATTGCCTCAAAAAATTTGTACACCTCCATTCTTTCAAATTCTACAAACTTCATCCTTCACACATGCAACTAAGGAAAACACCTTAATCTTGTTAGCACATTAAATATAATTTTGTCATGATATGACACAAGCATCGATGAGGGGGTTTATTAGATTTTTTGATAATTGCTCCCCCTTAGCCACTACTTTACTTAGAAATTGACAGGAGTATCTGCACTGGAGGTCGACATAGATAAAATTGATAATTCTGATTCCTTTCTCAAAATCCTTTTCATTTCCTTTCTTGCTTCTTCTGGATTAATGATTTGATCATTCTTCTTTTCTGGATAGATATTTTTCTTTCTTCTGTTGTTATTACCAGGGTTTTCTAGATTGATGCACTTACAACAAACATCATTCTTCTTTCTGTTTTCCTTTTTATTCAATAGACTAGCTTTATATCCATTCTTCTTGCTCTTAGAACACTTGTCCAAGAATGATAAAGAATCATTCATTTTACTTTTGTAGTCCTTTGCCTTATGACCAAATTTCTTGTAGGAATAACAAACAACATTGAAAGATAAATACCTTTTAGCATCATGTTGCTTGAAAGGAGTTCTTCCAGGATTTCTTTTTAGAACTTTGATTTTTTCCATTTTTACACTGATTCTTTTTTCCAATAGATTGATTCACTTTAGAACTCTGACCTTCCTCAAACCCTAAACCACTCTTATCCATTTTCGGTCTTTGAGAGGTATTCAATTCATCAAGCATCATCGAGCTTATCTTAAATTTGTCTTCAAAACTTCTTGCCTTTTCCATATCAAATCTCAATATTTCTACTTCTAGCTTTATGCATTCATCCATCTTCCTTTGAATTTGAATTTCTTGACATTCTTTAGTTCTTTTCTTCTCATCCAATTGTTGCAGCAGGCTAGAGATAACTTCATCTACCTTAAACAATAGATCACACATTTCAACACTTTTACTTTGTAGCTTTTCAATGTACTCATTCGCTTTTATCAATGTGTCCTTTAGATCTTCCATTTCTTCTGAATATTCATTAGAGACCACTTTCGGAGGAAAAAATTTCTTATACTCAAATTTTGGGACCTTCCTCAAGCTATTAGGCTTCTTCTGAGGAACCAAGCTCTGATACCAATTGTTGAACATCTAGAATACTAAGAGGGGGGGTGAATTGGTATTCCATAAAACCATGATAAAATCCACCTAAACATTACCACAATTCTTACGAAATCAGCAAGAGAGAACATAAAAACAAGTCAATGCAACCATACACATGTACACCAAGATTTTTATGTGGAAAACCCAAAAAGGGAAAAACCATGGTGAGGGTTAACTCACAATATATTAGATTTGGATACAAAATATTATAGGGCTCACTGTCAGGACTCACTGTCCTTGAAAATTTTCACTTCCTGAGTATAAAACATGGCTAACTGCCAAGATACAATGATAGTGGCTCACTGCCAAAAGATTGAATTGATAGGATACACCTTCAATGTGCAGACTTTAGTTCCAATCAAGCTCAGAAAATGAAGTACTGCCTCCCACAATAGTCACTCAACTAAATTGCATTGATCACAACTGATAAAGCATTTAGGCTCAGATCTTCACATACCCCTTAATCCTTTTCGTACTCACACTTCTCATTTCACATTCATTGCTCATGTGTGTCCTCATTCCATTCCTCAAAACATCTTATATATATAAAATAATATCTTAATCATCAATTAGGTCAACCTAATTAGATGAAAAAAATGAAATAATGAAAACTTCCTTTGTCGGAACCATTTATGATTTAAACATTTTATCCATGTAGTGCATTATACCAAGTCGACTATCATCATAAAGCATAACTAGTCTTCATAATGTATTGCATACACTGAGTCGGTCAAGACTAGAACACAATTTTCCAAACCAACAAATAATCCTCAAAGAAAACACCTTTCGGATTTGAGAACACATTAATTTCCATCATACTACCAACATAGAGACTATCAACAAAACCACAACATAAGAATGTTCACCTTAGAAGAATGTGGAGTCTCCGACACAGTATGCCGAGCAAGGAACAATAGTAGAATATAGAGTTGAACTCTATCAAAGATAACTTTCTGCTCACAACAAAAGACGTCTCAAGATCTAAGATATAGTTGTCTAAATGAGTCATGATAACATGGTTAAGAGATTAGAGTCATATCAAATCTTATGTAGTGAATTCCGGAATCAAATACCAACACATTGATCCATCACAAAAGGGTATTACTGGAAAAGAACAACTTCTGGTAAACCAAGTAGACTTCCTATATAGTTATCACCATGTTGAAATCAATGACAACATAGGAACAACTAACACAAACCATCCATACTTCATGCTCATGTTTCAAGGCTCCCAACATGCACCACTACGAGTGGATCTCAAGAATGTAGGTCGAGGGCTTAACACTATTTGTATCTGACCAAATTGGCACATGACATGATCATAATAGAATGGCATGATGATATAGTCATGAGGTCCAACAAGTAGCCTATCCTACTACATCCTTGCTAACTTTCATGTAAGACCTGGCCACTATGGAAGAATCATGTATGGTCTCCATATTATGTGATCCTCATCTAGATAATCAAACCTTACTCTCTAGTGTAATAGATCTTCACATTGGCAGGCTTGTGTTAGAGTGTAACAAAAGGATCGTGGATAACCGAGTGCTATCATAGTGGGAAATCCAGTTAGTCTAGTACATATGATATGCTCAAAGGCCCACACCTGAAGGAGTATAAAATGTACAATGTTGTGAAGCTCTCGATGGAGAAAACAACCAAGATCATAATAAAGATGTGTGAGCATGCATTGTCCCCATGCATAGACTATCTAGTGCTCCTACATCTCTCGTATGGTATGAACGAGGCCCCCATTGATGTGTCCACCTCTTCCATCAAATGCAAGATCTAGAGTGATGATTGCACACATCATCCAATGAACCAAAGGAAAATTCACATATAGAATCCATTGGAGCTCAATGTGTTCTCTAGAATCAGTGGGTGTAATGTGGCGGCCAACACAGTACCGAATATCATCTCTCATCTATCAACATGTGCAAACTCATCAAGGTGGATAGTCTCACCTTGGATGGGTACCTTGAGTATGTGGTGTACATCCTCCAAGGTCACTATCACCTCCCTTGTTGGGAGATGAAATTTCAAAGCATCAACATTCCATCGCTCAACTAGTGTCATAATCATCACATAATGATACCTCATGGGTGGCATGTTTTGGTAGTTGTTTTCATTGATGTCAACACTGATGGTTGTCACTGATGTCAACACTTGAGGAGGTTATTGGTAATTTATGTCAACATTGATTATTAGTTTTCATTGGTTGACAACATTCAGCTTATGCTTTCATTGTTAATGTCAACACTTGAGAAGGTTGTTAGTAGTTGATGTCAACATTGATTATTGGTTGTCATTGGTTGATAACATTTAACTTATGCTTTCATTGTTATATATGGCATGTTCATGAAGTTCATAGTTGGATGCCATGCCTTATCAAAGAAAGAAGTGATGAATTCCATGTTTGGATGTCATGCCTTATCAAAGAAAAATTGAAGAAGTTCATAGTTGGATGTCATGTCCTATCTAAGAATAAAGAAGAGTTTTTGATGTTCATATAATGCATTATTACTATCAATAAAGTTGATTTCATAATGATATATTCATATAAGGATTAGAAGCATGACTCATTGTGGAGAGATGTTTATGAAGGTCTATAGTATGTCTTATGCTCTCTCCTGATGTTCCTGATAATATATGTGTTGTTGAGAGGAAGTTATGGTCTTTACATGTTGCTTAAGTGTTTCTGATTTAGGAAGATGCATTGAAGTTTGTCTGAGAGAATGCTCCTCATTCCTCCAATTTTTTAGTTTGGGTCTTATGGTTTGGTACTCAATGCCAGTGCTTTGTGTGCATTGCACTCCTATCTTTTCAGGTCACCTATGTTGTTGAGGAGGTTTTTTGTGAAAAGAAGGTTGGCAGTGTTGTTGGTTGTCTAGATTGGTCTGGGAAATGCTTCACATTTCTTCATAGTGATGTCTCTACTCCTATGGCTTGGTGAATATACTCATAACATCTGTGCAATGTCTCAGTTCTAATCTCATTTTCTAAAATGGTCCGCAAGTTGATATGCTAATGTTATATCTCTTAATTAAGCATTTTGTGCTTCTTGAATAAAGTATTTTGTATGTATTTGATCTATGGTGGTTGTTGATGGCATGACAGTAAGGAAGAAGTGTATGAAAGTGTTTTTGGGTGTTTAGGGAACATCCCCATGTGATTTTCATGTTGCTAATGGGCCACTTTGGTGTTTCATTGTGTCTTGAGTTGTATTTCTAGGTTATTTGTGGATATCTAGCCGACAGGGCTTGTTCCTTTACTTGTGTCATGTGCTTGGGGGGTTGTGCCAATAATGGAAGATGTTTCATGATATATTTGGGTCCTGAATTATCCTATTTAGGACCACATCAAGTAAATTCAATTGAAAGAGTGTTTATGGGTTGACTGGTTTTGTGCTTCAATGTTTCATCCACATGTTTCCTTGATGCTGACTTGGGTTGATGTGTGTTTGCATGTAAATTATTTTGGATCACATTGAAAGAAGTTTTAAGATTATTTGTGGTCCTCTCTATCCTTGGGATAGGACCACATTAGGCTTTGGTGGTCAACTAGTTGAATTCATTGTTTATTCTCTTCCTAGCCAACCTAATTAAAGAATTGAAGTGTTGTAGTGGATATAAATGAAAGATCATTTTGGATGCAACAAGAAGTGTAGAAGTGAAAAAAAGTGTTTGTGTGAGTTTTATTGAATATCCAACAGAGATAGTGCTAAAGATTGTGAAAGGAAAGATAAATTGAGCTTGAATGCTTCAGTCAATAGAGAGTTGTGTTGGCAATCTTTGTAATTGTCTTATAAATCCTTTGTATCCTACTCTGAGATAGTGAATCCCATTAGGTCCTATATATATTTCTCCTAGAGTTGGGTTGTGCTTCAGTGCTACAAGTCCTCTTTTGTATCTTGCTCTACAACAGCAAGCCTTCTTGCAAGGCTTTTGGCAGTGAACCTTATATTATGAGTTAACACTCACCGTGGTTTTTCCCTCATTGGGTTTTCCATGTAAATTTGGTGTCTCCTTATGCATGTGTGTGTTCTTTATTTCCTTCTCTTTCTACTAATCTATTTATTTCTATATCTTTCATTGGTAAAGTTTGTTGAGATTGATAAAGATTCAAATTGTTATATTCTTCTTTGTTACTATTGTGTGATTCTTAATCTAAGAGCTATGTGAATTGATGTGTACACTCTTGATTTGAATTTTTATGGACCAATGTATCTTTTGTATTATCTTGATTCAATTCCATAGTAACCTATATGGTGTAGGAGATTTTCTATCTTATACTTAGGGTTAGATGAATAGTTCCTTGTCAATTTAATGAATAAAAAATTATAATTTCAACACAATTATGTGCATTTGTATATGGGAGAAAATGTTTCCCAATCCTTAGTAACTTTCAGGAGGAATTTTTTTCTAAGGGGAGGAGGATGTAAGGCCCTAACTTTCATATGATAGTTGAAACTCTTTTAGAACCAATCACGAACTTCAATAGTGATAACTAGTCAAGATAAATTGATGGGATTGGTAATCTTCACCTAATGTGGACCATGTGATGAATGTTGTGTTCGTTAAGTCATTAATGTCTTAGCATGAGGTATATATATTAAGGTGTATGAGTATCATACACTTATATTTGTTTCATGTTCTTGTGTAGTGACAATAAGATTGTAGGTTATAATAACGAGCCTTATACTCCCATTCATGGATTTAGGTGTACATGATGTGTTATAGAATTTAAGAGGTGTAATTAATAAGTGTGGTAAATGTTATAGATAAATAATTTATAAATTGATTACCTTGTATATGGGTTGGGGAAAGAAAAGTAGTTCTTACATTGTTATTCATTATTGTGCAATTGGAGATCATGTGATCCTTCCATCTTTAAAATGAAAAGGTAACCTTATTATATTTGACATGTTATTTTAGAACGCATCCCTTGAAATAATCAAAGTAGCTATTTTCAATAGCATGTTATATGTAATCAGTTGGGTGTTACTTATAAAATTTAGATTATCTTGTGTAGATGACTAATTAGTTGTTGTAACTTGATTCAATATGGAGAGGAACTTAAATTGAAATAATGAGTATAGTGATGATAGTTTAATCAAGGAATAATAATTAAGTTATAATATCTATGTCAATTGTAACTATAATGCTTACAAATTTTAAGAAGTGTAATTGTAAATTGCTAACATTTAGTGGCAATAATTTGTGCATTCCAAACTGGGTTATGATCCTTCTAGTAGTGCACACCAAGCATTTTTGAGGTATACAAATTCAATTATTATCAAGTTCATTATATTATTATGAATATTGCATTTCAATTTATTTATATTATGGAGTATTAACAATGGAAAAAGTTTGTAGGAATAAAAATGGTCAATGGAGGATGAGAGGATCACCAGGACCCTATTATCCCACTTCACGTTGCGAATTTATGTGTTTTGTTTGTGTAAATGTTGGGTTAAGCATTGTTTTCTTTTATGTGGACCAACTAATCTTGGTGTTTAAGGTTTAATTATTTTAGTTTTATGCCGAAGAGGTTCAAGTGTAGTGTCTTAAATAGGATGTTAAAGTGAATCTTGTGGGTAACTTTGCAAGCCATCTTTATGAGGTGTAAAATGAGAAAATTTGATTCAAGTAGGTCATTTTTGAGACTCCAACATAGGTGCCTAGGGTTAGGTTACTTGGGGAGGAGGTTAAAAAGATGTTTGAGGTTTTGTTTGAGGGACTTTTTATTGGTTGATTTGAGGAGGGAGAGGAAGGAAAAGAGTGGGAGGTGGAGTTTCATGGTTGTTATGCAAGTAAGAGGCAAGTTTTATCTTTTATTTTTTATGCTCTTCGTGATCCTTTTGTTGTTACAAGTTCATGTGCAATTATTTCATATTAGGAGTGTTCGTAGAATATTGTGTGTTGTTGGGTTGTATTTTTGGTTTTATCTTAGCAAATAGGAACTCCTTGTAATGATAGGATTCCTTCCCATGTCCTGGTTGGTCTTTCTTGTGTTGAGACCTAGTAATGACTTCTTGTAGCTGTGTGTGTGAAACTTGATGCATTTATTTATTTTGTTTTCCATGATCTTGTAAATCATAAATAGGGTCCTTAGTGATTTCTCTAGGCTCGGGGGAATGGTGAGATCCTATAGGGTTTGATGACCCATTGTGGTTGTGTGGAGAACAACTCCTCCTTGGCTAGTTGGTTTGCAAGAAATTTCAGGGGTTCAACAAAAGGCTTCCATCCTTGTGTATTGTTTCAGTCTCATGGTATTGTAGTTATAATTCAACTAAGGATGTAATGTTGTAATAGGTATAAGAAATATAGAAGATAAGTTTAAGAACATGCATGTTGAAAATATAATTCCCTATTAGATGGAGAAACTTGTAGGAATAAGGGTAGCTGGAATTTCTAGTGTATATCATTTTAAGCTCCATGTCACTGTGATGTAACCTACTAGTATAGAGGAAAGGAAGTCAACAATAAAAATAAAAATGAGTTAAATAGACCTCTATGAAACTGTAAGATATTATTATTGGTATATGAACATATGCATTCCTATTTTTATTTGTTGTTGGAAATCTATTGGCATTCAAAAGAAGATAATAAATTAGTATAGGGATCATTTGAAATTTCCTCTTTTGTTGTTTAAAATTTCAATCATAAATATTTCATAATTATATGCAAGCATCATAAGGGAGTCCTCTTAGAGCATAACTCTTCCACAAATTCAACCTATTTCCTCGGCAAACCTAAAGATGAAGGAAATAATCCATCATATATTCACAACATTTTCAAGTTCTTATTTTGTTATTTCTTCAAATCAAAATAGAAAAATAACAAATAAATAAATAAATAAGCCATAAATGGATCTCAGATGAAACAACAAATTCAACTATAAAAATATATATATATGGCAGTCTATTATTTTATTCCCGAGCTATACTAAATGCCTCCATTTCTCCCTTACAACGCCCTTACCACATAAGTACTTTTGTTGCTTGCCTATAAATAAATAAATAATGCACATAGATATAGTAAAATCCTCAAACGTATATCTAAAACAATATTAATGGAGACAAAGAAGTCAAACAAATTAAGAAAAGGAAAAATAATAAAACAAATAAATGAATGGGGAATAACACAAAGAAGGTAATGACAAACACAACTACAAGAAGCAACAAATTTAACACCTCAACCATGATATTTTCTCATTGCCTCATCCCCTCATCTTCCAATGCCACAGGAATTCCCCTACCACCTATATAAGAAATAAAACTATCTTCATGTTATAACCCCAACCTACAATGCACTCACTCTACAAAGGGCATAGAAATGCAATTTTAAATGGATTTTTTTAACAGGTAAGCACCAGGCTGCACCATGTTTTTTTTCCTTTTCCTTGAACAATCATGGAAACATCATCCTTGTCCTAGCCACATACTGGTGGGAATCCCAACTCATGTCACCCTAGAATTTCCTCAAACCCCTTGCAAATGCTATGGTCAATGGAGTTTGGCAGCAACCCTTCCCCTACGCAACTACTTTTCTAATGATTAAAAAAAAATTAGGGCCTTCAATATGGTTTTAGGGTGAATGCCATTAAAAAAGAGAGAAGTTCTAGGTTCTTGAGTTTGTTGGAAATTTTAATAGTATGCTAAATTATAAGTTGTGACTTCCTTCGTAGGTGAGAGAAAATGATATTTAGTTTTATATTTTAGCCAAAAATATTATTATTTATAAAATTAAAGACAATAGTAATATCATTATTAATCTTAAAAGTAGTAGCATTGTTCACATTAATCTTAATATTATGTTTAATAATAATTTTAGTATTAGTAATCAAATTAAAATAAATTATTGTTAGGAAAAATAATAATTTTGGTAATTATCTTATTAGTAGTAATGTTAAGAGTTTTATTAGCATTAATAATGATTAACGTTATCATTAAAAGAATTGGTAATATTGGAAATGGTATTTGAATGAAGAGATAACAATAATAAGAATAATTAGAATAATAAGAGCACCAACAATATCAATTGGAGGAATAATATTGATATTAATATATGGGTAGAATATATAAAAGAAATCTAGATGAATATAATAATAGTATGTATATTTATATTTTTACTGGGCAATATAAATACTAGTGAGTGATAAAAATCCATCATATCATTAGTAAATTTAATAAAAAATGTAACATGCCCAATGTTCTACCCATTGAATTTCACCATGTTTTAACCCACATGTGAACAAATATAGCAATAAAATTTTTCTTTTATAATTCAATAATAAGATGCACATTTGGAATAAACCCATTCCAAACTCCCACCACATTTCAATAATAAAAGATGCATATTTGAAATTAATCCCATTTCAAATTTCCATTGCATTTTTATAAAGTGCATTACATAATTTCCAAGTAAGGATTATTTGTTACATAATACTATGTAATGATTAATAGTTTTTCAATTTATAATTTCTCAATAAGAATAGAGATAAATGTTTACATACATAGCTTCCATGAGCTTAATGAAAAAAAGATACAAATGGTCCAAATGTCCCTACCTGGGCATACATCCTAGATGTCCCCAATATTGGTGCATACATTCTAGATGCCCCCATTACTAGTGCATATATTCTAGTTATCCCCAATACTGGTGCATACATCCTCAAATCTCGAACGCCAATTGTATGAGGGAGAGCATTGAACTCAAACTCTTTTCCACCAACCATGGACTTACTGCAGTCCCCCACACATTTACCTAACTGGTAAGATGGCCCTACCCTTCAATGAAGAGATTGGTGTTGTGTGCTACATATCTAGAGCTACCACATAGTGGCTACAACCTACATGTATGACTTCCCTGCCTAGAATGCAATCATGTATCATAGTGAATTGATAGTGTAAACAATGGTTACTTACACTAATTTGGCCAAATAATTCAACATCTAGTACTTCAAGTGCAATTCATCCATTCACCCACTGTTTAGCTCAATTTGGTATTGACCATTCACAAACATAACAAATTGTCCAACAAGGTTACTCCCTTTTCCCATGGATTATCCCAACCCCAAGAATGACCAAGTTTTAACAAACTTGACTAAATAGGTTACACACTTTCCCATGGATTGTTTCAACCCCGGGTCTAACCAAGCTAGCCATACATGCACAAATAATAAGTGACCAACTAGGTTACTCCCTTTCCCATGGATTCTCTAACCCTAGGAATAACCTAATTAACCACCTGGGTAATCATAATGTCATAACATTAAATGACTCCATTTTTAAAAGGTATGATCTCATCAATAAATGACTTCAATTCATAATTATAATCACATCAATAAATGACTTCAATCAAAAGTATAATCTCATCAATAAATGACTTCAGTCAAAAGTATAATCTACAATCAAGTGATCATAATCAATCTTAAAACCTCTACATTCATATGACAAAAATATTCACATATTTACAATGTTCACTACATTTTTATATAAATTGGAGGAAATTAGCCCGAGAGAATTTTGTGCTTTTGCACCTACAAGTCTTCTTCTCAATACGGATTTGGGTTTCTAAAACGTGAGTCCTCTTCTTGAATTTTTTGAATAGGAACAGACTCTTAATCAAAAAATAAGAAAATAACATAATTAGAAAGTACATATTTCAACCCTAATGTTGAATATTGATATAACAATCAAGTACACACCATAACCATAGGGAAATACTCTCTTCCTACTTCAAGGAGATATGGATAATCAATTAAATATAGACTATCAACATGGTTTGTATAACAACCTATCAATGATGACATGTTTATCATGTCATCATTCTTGTTGTATTACTGACCTTATTTTCCACAAAGGTTTATCTAGCATCATAAGCTAATAATTTCAAGATTACACTTTAATGTAATATTAAATTCCCATAATTCACAACCTATGCAACTTATGTATAGTCTTGATGAACTAAGTATAGTTCTAGTAGCATTAAAGCCATGCAAATTCTCATATAGTATAAATATGTAATCCCAATTAAAAGGGTTTACCAATTCAGGACTAGACCATGAATCACACAAGATTATCTTAAACTAGGAATTAAATCAAGTTTATAAAAATAAGGAAAGCTTATCATGCTTTCAAAATCAATCTTTCCCAAACAAAGACATTCATAAAAAATAACCTTTCAATCATGAGATAATAGAGGAATAGAAATTAGCATGCCTAGATTTATAGCTCAAACTTATATTATCACTTTCCAAATTCAACCTTCACAATCATGATGGCTACTCCTTCTAAGCCCAACCTATCTACAAACTCTAGCCTCTTCACAAAGATTTCAGCAATTGCAAACTCACAAAGACAACTCTCTTTCTCACCAAAAATCTCATAATTATGCTTGCACAAAAAACTACAACAGAATAACAATGAAGAAATCCAAATGGAAAAGTGTAGCAAATGGTAGAGAGAACACCTCTATTTATACTAAAATATGAGCATCTTAATGCTACAAATAAGCTATTGAATCTATCACCACTCTAACAACCAACCAAAAATGCATCAGCTCAACTAATATGTGGCTAATTAAAAATTTCAGATTGCAACACACAACAGTCCTCTTATTTTCAATTTCATAGAATGAATGAGCCAACTCCTTTCTTGTGACAACAATGTTTTAAACTTAGAAATGCAAGCTACAGGTTTCCTTATTGCAATATAAGTCAACTATCTCAGCCAGCTCATGCAAAAAGACCAAGTTTCATGCTATATGCCTTGGTTTAAAGCACAATAACATACTTCTAAATGCTTCATATTTCATTTATCTTAGTGCCACCTTTCATTTTCATGTACCTCATTTGTTGAGCTTGTTGACAAAGTCATTAACGTGACTATATTTCATTCTCTTTGCAAATGGTTCGATGCCAAATACTTTATGCACTAATTAATGGCTTTTGAGACTTAGTCATATATATAATAGATCCATCCATACAAAAATCATCATCATAACAAAATTTTGATCTCATATATATCATAAAACAATAAACTATCATGATACAAATATGTGTAATGTCGTAAAATTGCACCCCTTGCAATTTCACATACATTCTTGCATCCGCTATAGTGTCCACTCCTGTAGAACTTTTGTAGGCTCATTTTAGCCCCTGCATCAGCCTTTTTCCTTCTCAGGATGCTCAACACCTCTTTTCAACAGCTACCTTTTCACATCAGCTTTGCATCAAACCTTGTGCTTTTCTCGTTATCATCATTTTGTAGTGTGATGTGTCTGGACTCTAGCATGCCGTGCAAACATCTGCACACCATACTAGTGTCCCATGAAATTTGAATGTTCAAACAGTTGTTTCTGAGCATGTTTTCCACTTGTCACTTACATTTGTTAGTGGTAATGGCTCAGGACGCCTTGTAACAGCTCGAGAAGCTTCTTTTCCTTCTTCTCCTCTCTTTAAATGTTATCTTTCCAATTCATTTGTGCTTCTAGCTTCTCTCTAGCTTCTTGGATTCTCTCTTTTCCCTCTTTACTCTCTTTCTTGCACAAATCTCTCACTTGTTACAGTAGCCTCAAACACTCTCACATCCTTACAACACTCTTTGCAGCTATCTTTGTCTCCCTCCTTGGCTTCCTTAAGCCTTGCATGTGATACATCTCTTACCTTGTGCTTACGAGCATCCTGGAATTTTACACATCCCCTATCTATTGCATCTTTACTCTGTGATATGTGTTTTCCCCCATAATAGGGTTTGCTTTTGTCAATCATTACATGTCTTATTTCTCTCTATCTATCTGGTTGTTCATGGAGGTGGGAACACCAAAACGGGGGTTTGACTAAGGCAAACCCCTATACAGCCCCAAGATTCAAATCTTATGCATGCAAGTATTGAAGAGATTCACATTTTGGAGGCTTCATTACTTGGGTTGTTGTTAGAATTTTATATCTCTCATCCTCTTCAGTTTTATCATTTGTACTTCATTTTAGTTCTGTTACGTTCTATTTCCTTCCTACATTCTATAAGTTCTTAGCAATTTGATTGTTAGCATTGATCGCTTTGATATTTTTTGTGATATTCTCATTTTCTAGTTTGTATGAGACACCATCACACCTCTAGGACTCCAGCATGCCACGCTATTGACCTGATTCCACATTATCATCCTTTGGCTAAGAGCCTATCAGTCTGTCTAGAAAGCCTCTGTGATTTACTCTTTCTGATTCTAAAACTCTCACTTTTTTCCCTGAGGTAGTTTAGGGAAGTTTTCCCCTTGGGAATCTCTTGAGAATAAAGAGACTCATGAGTAGTGAATCCCCCTTCTCTACATTTTGGTGAACCCGATGTGAACCACATTATTTTTCAAAAAACTAAGAATTTATTTACCCCAACTTGGTGGGTCCATAACTTTTGACTCAGTGCTTAGAATTCAGAATCATTTACATTGTTGGAAAGGTCTCTAAGAGGACTAATTCAATCCCCAAAATAGTATGCCCTTGGCAACCAATTTTAGGGACCGACACAAGTTTTGACCCCAAATTCAGCTCCGAAGAGCTTCAAAAATGCAAATTACTATAACCCAGAAAATACTAAAAAATGTGAAAATTTGGATTTTCAGATTTTCTTAGTTTTGTCACCAAAATGAATTTAATATCTTCTTTTTATGAGTTTAGTATCTATTATATTCAAATTGTTAATGATGTTCCATTCCATGCCTGTGATAGTGACTTGGATTTTCCCATGTCACTTGGTATCTTTGATCCTTCTCATGAGATTCATCTTGCTTTGAAGGATATCTTGTTGCAAGAAGATGAAATCATTGATCCCTTCTTAACATTACTCTACCTTCAGTTCATTCCAATGCACTCTCTTCTAGAGATGATGCATTAGTGAATGATGAATCTCCTTCCACATTCGATCCTCCCCGAATTGATGTTAAGAATGTCTCTTCCCCGGATCAATGTTAAGAATGTGTCTTTGAGTAATTATTCTACTAGTTGTGATGATTATGTAAATGCAATCTATGTCTCTATTGCCCCTAAAATGCCTAAGAGACCGGTCATTTACCTAGCTCCAACTAGTCCTTCTCCTAAAAGGATTTGTTCTATTAATGGTGTTCCATTTGATAGTGACTCTCCTGATCTTTCTATGGATCCCTCTTATAGAGCAGTACCCCATACTTATAATAATAGAAAGAATAAACAAAATGTTAATCAATCTACTTCTTTACCACCTTCTCAACCAAGTCTTCCTTCAACTCCTAAACCCCTGACTAAAGCACCTAGTGATTACAATCTTGTTGAGCAACTCTATGTTACTCTGGCCAAGATCTCATTTTGGGACTTACTTCAGTCTGCTTTGGTTTACCAAGGTATGCTTCAAGAAGCCTTGTAGAAGATTTTCTTGTCAGCCTCCACTAGGCCAACAAATATTAATGTGTTGATGGCTCATATTAGTGCAAATTCACCAAATATCGCGTTCTATCTGCAAGAACTTCCACCCTCGGATGTGCAGGAACAAGCAGACCTTCTAATGATCATAGTCAACATTAATAATATCAGCATTAGACGTACTCTTGTTGATGTTGGTGTGGCACTCAATGTATACAACATTGATCTATTTCCTAAGATTAATATTGATTTATCTTCTCTTAATGCTTCTGTAGACGTACAATTTTGATCACTTCCATATGATCAAACATGTCTCCTTATTCATCCAGTTGCTCATCCCCCCTGTCAATATTAATTAAGCCAATTGTTTAATTAATACCTTGCATCTTGCACAAAGGTCCTAAAGTATTTAATTTAATACTTTTCCCCTCTTCCTCCTCTAAATTAAATAAATATGCCCTTTTATTTAATCTAGTCATATCCCCTTTTGAATTAAAATTTATTTTTAATTCATCTTTTCTCTCTCATAGTCACATCCTCCAACTTTTGCAAGTTGGTCCCTAATCCATTTTAATTACTTCATCTTCTTCTAATTAACAAGGGTTAGCATGTGCACACCCTTAATCATCATTAAGGTCACATCCTCCATAATTTCCCACTTGCCTCTAATCAGTCATTAGTCCATCTAACTGAGTACTTGCACAACCTTAATCATTTGATTAGCCTAACCTAATCCTCATCCTATTTATGGCACATGTCCTTGAGTCAACCTTATTAAAGGCTTTCTCCTTTTGGACAAGGCATCCCCCTTCCCCATGTGAATTTTTAATTCACCTTTTAATCCCCCAAGCACCTAAAAGGAATTTTTAATTCCTTCACTTCTCCCCACATGTCCTTCACTTATTCTTTTTATTCTTTCTCTCATCCCCATGAGAATTTGAGGAATTTTTAATTCCTCACATGTCCTCTCACCCACATGGGGACAAGGACCTCCTTTATGAGGAGATCTTGTCCAATCCCAAGGTACTTTGTACCCCTCTCCATGTCATGTCCTTTTCCCTCCACCTCATGGCCACTTCACCTTTTAGGGCTATCTCACATGCCACATGTCAAGATGTGAGGGCTTGTGAGTTCTCAACTCACCTTAGCCCTACATCTTGATATTTGGTGGATCAATCTCAACCGTCCATTTCCCCTAGGATTTCCCAAAAATCTTATAAATACCCCCTCTTTTCTCTCATTTTAGGAGAGATCATTTTGTGCTAGCCAAACTCTTGCAGTTTTGTTTCTCAACCTCTACTTAGCCATTTTCATGATTCCAAGCATCATTTCCATCTTCACATCCTCTACTTGCCATCAAAGGAGCATACATATCCAAGATCGAAGGGCCAACCAAAGGATCGACTCAACGCAAGGTATAAAGTTCCATTTTGTGGCTTTGTCTTGTTTTGTTTCCAACTTAGGCTAATCTTGAAGTGTAGGTTGTTTTAAGTTGTTTATTTGCACTCTTTTGCTTGTTTCTTGATTTCTAACCCTCTATTTCGACCTATCACAGCTTCTTCTATTGTTATTCATGGGTTTGATAATGTTGGTTGACAACCTTTAGGCACAACAGTCTTGCCATTAAGGTTGGGACCCATTATTGTACCCACCCTTGTACATGTTATGTTAGAAAAATTACCATATAACATTCTTCTTGGTAGACCATGGATTCATGCTATGGGTGGAGTCTCGTCTACCTTGCATAAATCTATTAAGTTTGTTTGCAATAATTGGGTAATCATAGTCAGGGTTGACCCTAAGGCTATGCACTTATGCAAGATGACAGTTGTTGGTTAGGTTTCAGTTGTGCCTACTCTTATCCCTTCAATTTCTTCCAATGTGTTGATATCTACTCCTATGGTACCTATTACATAGGATACTCTTGAGATAGATGTCCATGAAGAAGAGCCTTTTGAAGCAAGAAATCTTAAGTCTACTCCTTCTACCTCTTCTCAAGAAAATGCATGTCTTGGTGATAATTGGGGTTCACTAAACTTTACATAATCCTTTAGTGGAGAATATAAAGTTTCCCCGATCCACTTAGACCTTCTGATAACATCATTCAAAACTGCAATCAAAGATGATTATTCTTTTATATCGCAGGATAATGTGAGCAATAGTTGTAATGTCCTTAATGTCGATCCTCCTACTTATGAGGAAGATGATCGTGCCTCTATTAAAGTGGTTAACATTGGTAGTCCTATAAAGAAGGTTTGTGGTGATCCCATAGAATAGTATGATCCCTCTTGCTAGGATAATGCTCTCTATGAAGATCCTCCTCCTTCTCAAGATTTGCAAACATGTTATGCCCCTGACTTTAAGCTTGTCTCTAAATATGGCTATGGGCGTAAAGGTTGTGGGTGTAACAAGCAAGGCATTTAGGTCCCTATAGAATGTGCATCTCATAAGCGTAATTTGGAGCTTGGTTGTTTGAATGAACAATCTAAGTAGAAACCAAGGTTGAATGTCGATGTGATTTATGTTCAACTTCATCCGCCGTTATTTGATGTCTTCATGTCTTCTTGTGAACAATCAAGTATTTCTCCACAAGAGAAAGAGTTGCTTCCTGCTCCTCATTCTTTTTCTAAGTAAGAGTGTATCTTGTTGAGGCCTCTAAAATCCCACTTGATTATTCTTCCTTCTCCCACACATAAGAAATTTCATAAGCATGATAAAGAAAAGTATTTTTTCTATGCATACCATCAAGTACCTAGTCATTCCACTAGTGAATGTAAGGACTTGAAGGATAAAATACAACTTCTTGATTTAGGTGCCATCACTCATTTATTTGTTGATGCACCTAACTCTTCTTCATATGAAAAGTGATATCGAGGTCTACCTCTATCCTATATGTTCTAAGTATCTTGCATGGTTCTCCTCCCCTGTATGTTGGGGGTAGTGATAACTTGTTCTAGAGATGTGCGTCCTTCTTAAGGACCCCCTCTTTTCTCCATGTCTTTCAAATGAAGCGTCCCTTGATTTGACCCCTTTTTCTTTTGAAGGGTACCTGAGGACCCCCTTTGAAAACTTTTCTCTCGAATGAATTCATTGATGTCTAGCTTGGGAGCAGCCCAACTAGGCCTATCTTTTATGTGACCATCCTACAATGCAACTTGTAGTAGCCACAAGCTTCTCTAATTCATATTGATCTGTAGGACTGAGAACCTATAGAGATCCTTTGCATCAAGCTTTCCTAACATTTTTAGTCTACAAATTAACATGTTACTTCACAGGTGCGCCTGTGAAGTTGCTTTTCAATCAACCTTGTAGGACTAAGCACCAATAAGGACCCAATCCGAATTTGTGGAGTCCCTTACATCGGGCTTCCCTCAAAGAGAGTACCTGGGGCACCTTCTTTATAGGTCTGATGACTTATAAAGTGCTTTCATCCTGCAGGATCTGTTCACCATTGGTCTGTGGGCCTCTGGTGCAGTTTGTTCAACTCTATAGGAGAGAGTACCTATAGAGCCTTTTGTTCACCTTCCGTAGGTCTGTATATCTGCAACACATTTTTTCAACTCTCCTTGGGTTCAAGGACCTGTGGAGTCATCTCTCTTGGAATTTTCATTCCTTTCTAGCTTCTCCATCTCTCCCTTAAATTCTCTTGTCTCTTCTCTTCTAAATTGTGTATACCAGATTGAAGATTTGCATCTTCTTCATCTTGGGTATATGCTCTTTCTCTCTTCGACATTGGTTGCTTCCCTAACTTTTAGGTGCATTCTTCTCTTGAAGTGATCAATCCTCACCTTCTTCTCTTCATTTAAGAATTCTTCTATGTGTATGTTATTTCTAATTTGGGGACAATGCAAAGTACTAAGACAACCTTTTACATTGAGGTCTCTGTCACTTTGTTGACTCAAATCCTTTAGTTTGTTGTGTGCCTCTATGTGTGTGTTTTTATGTTCTAATCCCATTGTGTAATGGTTTTTATGTTCTAACATTCTTGTCTTGTGCAAGTATTTCTTGTCTAATGTGTTTGTTTTGTAGGTCTTCAGCTTGGGGACATGCTTCCTTGGTTTGAAGAGTTATATACTTCCTCTACAATATCCTTTTGACATCATGATGTTATTTATGTTTACTAGATTTCCTTTAGTGTGCATATTAGTGTAGATTCATATGCCCGCTAAAGTGGGGGAAAAATGTTATGTCATAAAATTACACCCCTTTCAATTTCACATACATTATTGCATCTGCTTTAGTGTCCACTCCCTTAGAACTTATGTAGGCTCATTTTAGCCCTTGCATCAGCGTTTTTCCTTCTTAGGATGCTCAATACCCCTTTTCAGCAGCTACCTTTTCATGTCAGCTTTGCATCGAACCTTGTGCTTTTCCCATTTTCGTCATTTTGTAGCGTGATGTGTTTGACATTAGCACTCCACACAGATGTTCGCATGCCCAACTAACATCTGGTGACATTTCAACATTCAAACAATTGTTTCCAAGCATGTTTTCCACTTGTCACTTACATTTATCAGTGGTAATGGCTTGGGATGCCTTGTAACAACTCGATAAGCTTCTTTCCTTCTTCTAGTCTCTTTAAATGCTATCTTTCTAATTCATTTGTGCTTCTAGCTTCTCTCTTTTCCCTCTTTACTCTCTTGCTTGCACAAATCTCTCATTTCTTACAGCAGCCTCAGGCACTCTCACATCCTTACAACACTCTTTGCATCTCTCTTGGCTCTTGCAGCTATCTTTGTCTCCCTCCTTGGCTTCCTTAAGCCTTGCATGCGATACCTCTCTTACCTTGTGCTTGCAAGAATCTTGGGATTTTACACATCCCCTATCTATTGCATCTTTACTTCGTGATACGAGTTCTCCCCCATAGCAAGGTTTGCTTTTGTCACTCATTACGTACCTTATTTCTCTCTACCTATCTGGCTATCCGTGGAGGTGGGAGCACCAAATTAGGGATTTGACTGAGGCATACCCCTATACAACCACAACAATTTCTCTAGATCTTATGCATGTAGGTATTGAAGGTATTCACATGCTGGAGGCTTCATTACTTGGGTTGTTGTGAGAAGTTTCTATCTCCTATCCTCTTCAGTTTTATCATTTGTACTTCATTTTAGTTTTGTTATGTTCTATTTCCTTCCCACATTTTGTAAGTTCTTAGAAATCTAATTATTAGTAGTCACTTTGTTGTTTTAAGTGATATTCTCGCTTTTTGGTCCGTACGAGATGCCAGTGCACCTCTGGAACTTCAGCGCGTCGCACTGTCATCCTGATTCTGCATTGCCTTCCTTTGGCTGAGAGCCTATTAGTCTATCTCGAAAACCTCTGTGATTTATTAATTTTGATTCTAGAACTCTCACTTTGTTCCCTGAGGTAGTTTAGGGTTGTTCGCCCCTTGGGAATCTCTTGAGAATAAAGAGAATCATGAGTAACAAATCCCCCTTCTCTACAATATGAAAGCATTTTCCATGTACATCCAAAAACCAATACCCTCTAGGGTATGATACATACCCTATGAACCCTATTCTATGCTAGCCCCCTCTAACTGATTTGGCCCCCCTACTAGTGATGGTGGTGGTGGTGGACCCTAGGAAGTCATGAGGGGCTCTTGCATCATGCCATTACCCAATATTAGCCTTGTCCAAAAATTGATGCATATATCCCTAAAGAACCCACAATGCAACAACTTTTTAACAAAAGCACACTTTTAACCCACACAGGCGCCTTTTTAGGTGCAAGCACATACATACCCCATGCAAGCGTATTTTCATATGTAGACACCCTTTTACCCAATGCAAGCATAGCTTTATGCATAAGCACATACTTAACCTACACAAGCACATACTTAATCTACAGAGGCATGCACTTGCGAAACGTAAGTGCCACTTTAGAACAAGCATCAATTTTCTAAGTGCAAGCATCATTTCTAGTGTAAGTGCATTTTCCCCTCGAAGGCACTGATTGGCAATGTGTTGGCATCATTTCATGAAACACAAGTGCCACAATCATTCCCTTAAGTGTGGTTTCATGAAATCATACCTTAATTGAACCTATTTTGTACCTTATTTGACTCACATTTATTACCCCCTAACTACCCCAAAGCCATTGGTAAGGTACTTACCAAGTCTTCTGCCTTCACCAATCGCTGAAAAATCTCAAACTTGCTCTACATGATGCAAATGTTATGTTACAAGTGTCATCTTCTTCTCTCGCTCTGCTTCTATTCCTCCAAATCAAAAGTTGAAAATGACTTGTTTGGGTCTCCCTAGGCCTATTTATAGGCCCCTAACCCTAATTTTCCCTCTAGGGTTCCCTTTAAGTATCTAGGAGGTCTCCTCCCACCTAGCTCAACCCGCTTATTTATTTTCCCACCTCTTCGTTTATTTCCCTTTTTCCTCATTCCTCTTTTTCAACGTGCAACTACTTCTTCTGAACCAAACTTTTTGAGATACTATTGAAACCTTCAAATTTTTAAATTTGAAGTTCCCATATTGAAAAATTTTCCTTTGCACACTCAGAAGTGCCCCTGAAAAAATCTGCCCAAGTGACCTACTTTGGAGGGTCACAATTTGAAGCTAGTTGATTTTCCTTCAAAAAACCTTCATAGAAACACTCATGTGATATATGTGAATATGTATGTCAGCTTTCAGCTTCCCATGATGAGTTTTGACAGTGTTTTGAAAAGCAAAGATGAAGGGTTTTGACACTTTTTTGTTGTTTTGTGAACTCTCAGTTCTGCGAAGTGGCCTCCTATTCGAGCTTATATTTTGCAACTGTATGATTTTCATGACAAAAAAATTGTTGCTCTCCATTCTCCCTACATCCATATGATCCCTAATCCATTTTTAGAGTCTCGTGATCAAATTTAATATTTTTACCAGGTCAAAAGCAGATGTAGTTTGTTCAGATTTTGCATCTGCATTTTCAGAATGTTTCAAGGAAGTCAAGTTTGACCCTTAATATCTGGTGAACAATGTGGATTGAAGGAAATCCCTCTTGCACAAATTCTCAATGTACCTAAGTGATTTAGTGTGTCCAGTGGAAATTCCCCAGGAGATGATTTGGTATTTTTTCAAGAAGATGATTTGGTGTGCTCAAATTGATTTCTGATAGGTGAAATTGTAGAAAAGCCTGAGTGAGCCACTTTGGTATTTAATATCTTACACCTTAGGAATAATTCTTCTGTTTAGTTTGTTGCATTGGATTTTTGGTTCAAATGGTTACATGGATGCTCAATTTTGCACCTCCTGGGTGAGCTTTGATGGGTTAATTAATCCTTTTCTAACTGCAACATGGCCAAAATGGGTGTTCTGAAAAGTTTTAAATTTTGAAAATATAAGGACAACCCATTTCTTTTTTTGGTCTAAAACCTCTACATCTCCATTTTTGTCAAAAACAGAGGTCATATGATGTGTTATTTTCATGCATTTCTAGTGTTGTGAACACATCCCAAGGGCCAATTTACAAAGGAGGTACCTAATTTTTTATGGCTGGCCAAATTTTGAGCAAATGAGTTTTCTCTAAATAATTTATTATGGCCACACGCAAAAAATCTCAACTCAAGGTGTCTTGGTTTGCCCACAGTGAATTTCCTCCAAATGGGTCAAGGTGTAATTAGAAGTCACAAAATTTTATAATGTTTCAAATGTTTATATTTAAAATATTTTGAATATTTTAAATATTGGGAAAATGTAAAGAGGAATTTAGGGAAAACATAAAATACAATTCCAAATTTTATGAGGAAAAACAAGTTTAATTCTTGCTTGTGATTGGCTGAAAGGCGGCTTTGACGACTTTCACTCCACGATGAACTCATCGCCATCGTTGTTTTTGATTTGTATATCCCATTTGAATTGGCGATCAATGATGGTAGTTTCTCTTCATCACCCATCACGGATTGAGTTGTCTTCTTCCTCATCAAATTAGCGATCATCACACATCTCTCTTTTCACAGCGATGAGGGATGGCTGCTAGTCCATCGCCCATCGCTAATTGGTGGCCTTTCTTTCCAAAGCAATCAGTAATGGCCTTCCTAGAGTGATGGATTTTAAATTGGAATTTGAGCAACAATTTGAATAATATAAAATATTATCAAAGGTTCATTGTATGATAACTTGCTTTCTATTGGCCGAAATCACGGCAGCATGGCTTCACTTCTGGTTTTTCATTCCAAATCAGTGATGGGGCGATACTATGTTCTCTCATTTCCCATCACGGATTTGAAGACACTTTTCCTCAACACATTGGCGATGGAGCAATGCTACGATCTTCTTATCGCCCATCGCGGATTTCAAGTCTGGCTTTCATTTTAAATGAGGGATGGAGCGATATCACCATTCTAGGGCAGATTTTGGATGGTTTTTCTATTTGCATCAAGGATTTGACATCTCATGATCTTCGTGGGGGTTCCTCTAAGGCATTTTTGGTAGATTCAAGCGTGTATTGTACAAAGAGGAATGCTAATCACGTTTTTTTCCTTCCAACACATTTTTGGGGGTGTTTTTGAGCTCAAATTTTCTATTCCAGATTGTAATTTCATCCCATGACCATTCCCAATACTTGGGAAGGGATTTTAAGCATGTTTTAGATGAATTTTGGTTGTTGGCAGCTGCAAAAACGCCCTTGCTTTTCTCTTGCTATGGTTGCAAGAAGTTCCATCAAAGTTCTCAAGGAAGTTGCAAAACAGAGAACTAAGGATTCTGATGGACAAGAGGAATGTCGCTCATTGCGATTTCTTCTAGCTTTTCCCAATCATATCAGTGATGGCACGATGGCACGATGATATCGTCTATCACTATTCTAATTTACATTTCCTCATTAAATTTGAGATGTGCGATGAAAAAGGTTGGAGGAAAGTAAATGGTGGGCCTAGTAAGATTTATACAATTTTTAAAAAACTTTTAAATGTTTGCCCCAACATATAGTTTTAAATCTCTCCATTTAAAAAATGTAAAATTTTAATATAAAGTAAGAGGTAAGAGCACCGGTAAAATGATTTTTAAAACCGCGATAAGTGAATTAATTATAAATTCACTTTATGAGTAAAGGTTCTCTTTGCTAGGGTGACTGAGTTTTATTGATAAATTTTTTTACTTTGGCTGGGCAAATATTAAAAGAACAAAAGCTTCTTCACGGGAGATAATTCTATAAAGTGAATAATATATTCACTGTGTGAATGCTTTTTGCTAGAGATTTTTTTTTTTATGGAAGAGTAGTGTTTTCACACAGTAGGTGAAAAATGAACAAAGAGGTGAGATCTTTTTGCAGGGCAAAGGTATTTTTCAACTAGAGAATGATGATAAATGATGGCTTTTCAGATAAGGAATATTTTTTGTTACAAGGTTAGTCAGACATGAGGCGTGAATGTGAGAACAGGCTAAAGATTCTTGAGAAAGCAAAGGTAGTTATTAATCTATGGACCTGAATGTGCCAGATGTCATTGGGAGATCTCCATTTAGGGTTTTGCACTTTCCTTAAGTGTAGATATTTTTTTTTTCAGAAAGGAGGTTGCTCATTCTTTTGTCTCACCAGAATACTCTTGTAATTTTTTTTGAAATGTATAGTGTTTTGTTTTAGGTTTTTGAAGTTTCCTAAGTCATGTAATGAAGAAATTATTCACAACAATGCTATAATTGTAATTAAATGATCATATATTGTGAGTTAGTTGTCTCCATTGTACACAGTGCATAGATTATGAATAAAAGAAATCAAGGGTTTTCTGATATTTGTCTTCTAGTTTTACCTTGAATGTTTGTTCTATGTTGTTACTTTCATTCAAAGAATGAATTAAATTGTAAGAACATAAAAAGAGGTTTATGCAACTATATGCTTGGATTGATTAAGTATGACTAGTTTGACTTCTAGTATCAATGGTGCAATGCATCATTTGATAAGCATAAGTATGACAGAATGAAAGCTACAATGAGTTTTAAACTTCATGGTTTAGGTGACTCCACCTTGGGATTAGGCATTAATCTTTGATGTTACAGTTTCCTGAGATGGTTTGTGAGTAGCTACATCTTTAAAATCAAAAATTACTTATAAATCTATGTATCTTTGTGTGTTGAGCTTTAATGAATCATATCTCTCATGTTTAGTGTGTACACTACCATAATGGTCAACCATACCTTCAGGGTATTGTGTCTACTAAGCATATAAAGGAGAATCATTTGTTTACAGTGTATTTAGTACTTTAGCACACAAGTATCTATAAATATACTGATTGGGATTACCCTCCCTAGTTTAATAGAGCCTTAAGTGTAGGGGAGAGAAGGGGTTTTAACCCAATCTCCCATTCGTTGGCCAAATCTCTCCTTGAATCTGACCACAAGGCTTGGAAGCCCTTTAGGATACTAGTTGATAACAAATTTGAGTACCAACAGATACCACTCAAAATTATTTTTACATTTTTTTCTTTTTTACCAGCCTCTTGATGGAACATCACCTTCTATTCTATCTATTCCATTGGGGTAGTTTTGAACTTCTTCAAGATGCAACATCACTTTGAACACTGCATCAAAGAGGGGCAAAATATAGACACCCCAAATCTAACTTTACATTTTTTAAATTAATTAAAATTTTTAATTTTAATTAATCGTTGTCATTATCACATAATTAACCAAATATTTTATTATTTAATTAATTATTCCATCATTCTTCTAAGATTAATTAAATATTTATTTAAATAATTTTCCTATTGTCTCATTCTTCCAAAGATTAAATTATGTAATTAATATAACCTTAGCCATCACCACATATTTCCTCTAAAACACCATTAATTTATTAATCATCCTTTCCTAACCTCCACTTACCTTTTTCTTCAATTTTAAATTCATCACTTGCAATGTCTCATTCCTCCTCATATACCTACCTCCACATTCACCCAATAAATCTTCAACTTTTTCTCATTAATACACTAAAGATAGATGCCACTTTTTATGTTGACTTTGAATGGGGTCATCTCTCTCCTCTCTATAAAATCTAATTTTAAATTCCACCTCCCTTGAGATGAGAAAAAAATTAAATATTTTCCTATTGGGATCCTATCACATCCTTCTAAAATCCTATCCAATCATTCTCATCCAAGCCTCCATTCTTCTTTAACCCGCACATGACACTTGTCCTCTTCCTTTTGCCTGAGAAAATCTCTCAACATGAGTCATTGATCTTGTGGCAAGATCTTAGCCATCCGTCCATTTGGTTCTCCTATAAATAGAAGACCTCACTATCCATTTTTATCAAGCACATTTGCTAGACAAGATTATGTTGAAATATCATTAGAGCAATCCACATTTCTACAACAATTTTTAAGAACATATATATATATATAAGTTTTGGGTGCATGCTTATTTAGCTCAATCATGGAGATGAAGGTGATTTGAGGTAAAATATTTGTGTGTTTATGCATTTTATCTTACTTATTGTACTTTATTTCATTTTATTGCCCTTAGTTGTGTATATTCCTATGATTATAGAACCCAATGTGTGGAATTAGTTATGCAATAATATATATATATATATATATATATATATATATATATATATATATATATATATATATATATATATATATTTGAAGTTACAAATTTGAGTTAGATAGCCTCACAAAATTAGTTATGCAACTCAAAACAACCATTATACTAGAAACTAAACTATGTAGAGATCAATGATGAATTCAAATAATGGTCAACGCACACTAAGGGATATTATCCATGGGAGCCATATTTTGAAGAAATACTCATGATATTTAATATTTGAATATTAAATTTTGGTAGAGATTTAATATTTTATTATAAAGTCACTTTATAGTGTTTTTAATGTAGTATTTTAATGAACCCTTAATATATGCTTATTTTAAACTTTCTTATTTTTAATTATTTTAATATTTGTAAAACTCTAAAGTGAGATGTTAAGAATGGATTCATGTGAAAGAAGAAACTATTTTTTTTATAAGTTGTAAAGGGAGGGAATTATGCTGAGTCTTTTGACAATTTTGGAGATATTCTATAAGAGAAAAGACTTTGAGATTTAATTATTTTTTTTGAAGATAAATAAAATTGTAAGATTGAACTTTGTGTCAAATTTGTACTTTGTAGTGCATTTTTTCTTATGTTGTTTGTGATTATTTATTTTCCTATAGGTTTCTTTACAAGTTGTAAATTTAGTCATTAGTCTTATTTTATAAATTATAAAATATTTACAGTATTGGGTGGATTAAATTTTACATTATATTTAATTGAGTCCATACCGTAGACACTAAAAATTGTCCTGAGCTTGCAATACCATTTTCTTCCACTAACTTTCGTCCAACTTAATCTTCCTCTAACCCTAATTTCATTCTTCTTCATGTCCTTATAATTAAATAATTTTAATTATTTAATTGTTTTGATTTTCTTTCTCATCATTTCTTCTATTAAATAATTATTTTTAATTATTTAATCCCTAACCTAATCTCGTCTTTGATTAAATAAATATGTTTATTTGTTTAATCATTCTAACCTAAAGTTATTCTATAATTAATTAAACTAAGTTTATTCACATGACATAAAAAATAAATAATTTTTTTATTTATTTATATTTGAAAACTTACCCTATCTCTCTCCACTTAACTACCTCTTTCTTCCACTCAACTCTTCCATTTCCCCCGATTCTCTCCACTTAACTCTTCCACTCTCCATGACTTTCTCCACTTAACTCTTACTAATTTCCATTTTCCTCTCCACTTATCTCTTCCATTTTTCTATTTCAAAAATGAGCAACTTTCCCATGCAAATTTTCTCATTCAACCTTGACCATTGATCGCCTATTTAATCTCGTTTGTTAATCATGCCAACTTATCCTATGAATTTGATCTATGTTTCTTCATGTTTTGAACCAAATTCTTCAAAATCTTGCCATCATTATCGTCCTAAGCATAGCATTGGTGCACAAAAAAATTGAGAGCAACAATATCAACTTACAAAGTGAGATGGAGGACAATGGAGGTGATTCAATGGCCATATGAGATGGTATAATTGCATTGTTTTAATTTATTTTATTTCTATATCATATTTTTACTCCATTGATAGATTAGAATCTTTTGTTTTAAATCTAGTGGTTTTGTGGTTACCATTTGATGATTTAATCATATTTTATTTCTAATTTCTAGTATTACATTTGGTGAACCTGATGTGAAGTACTAACCTGTTTTACTAACTTTATTGTTTGTAAGTTTTTGGTGTTTTTAATCTTGAATATTGTAGATACATTTAAGAAATTTTGAAAATTACACTTTTAGGAACTTTTTGAAGAGAAGCAAACATAATAGTTGCATTTGGAAGGGCCAAGGAACACATTTTCAAATATTATACCCCATATTTTGGTGCAAGATTGTGTTTTAGACGTAAAAAACATGTTTTTTTGTTGTTGCAGGATCCCATGATGTGGTTGCATGATTAAAGTGACACATTTCAATAAAGTGATGCATTTTCATGATTGAAGTGATATGTTTGCATAAAGTGAGGTGTTTACAAGTGCATCTTGATGCTTTTGTCATATCGATGCATTCATCTCTATCTTAATGCTTTTGTCATATCAATGCATTCATCTATATCTTGATGCTTTTGACAAAGACATTTCAACATGTTTGTGC
The DNA here is from genome assembly GCA_007258455.2 of Sequoia sempervirens. NCBI lineage: Eukaryota > Viridiplantae > Streptophyta > Pinopsida > Cupressales > Cupressaceae > Sequoia > Sequoia sempervirens. Next base: position 38,790,135 of record VDFB02058242.1, read on the forward strand.
ATCTTGATGCATTTAACTGAGATAAATTGATGTGCCTGTTTGTCGTGACACACTTTACTATTGAAAAATAAAGAGGTTAAATTTTGGTTTTGGGTGTCTATTTGCTTGGTGTTTTTTATTAGGTTGCTCTTTGTTTTTTGGTTTTTTTACTAATTTTTGTTTGTAGCTTGTGGCACACATTTGGAACAAGATCTTGTTCCAAACCACTAACATTTTTTATTGTAGGACGATTAATAGAGTGAAATGAAGGAATAGTGAAACCCTAGGACTTTACCCTATGATTTCAATGGTGAATTTTCCTAACATTTCATTTAGAGGGTTGAGATAGCAAGGGTTTGATGAATTTGGACAAGATATAGGATTGACTTACAACCTAATAGGTGAGTCAACCTTCCCTTGACCAAATATGAAATGAACTCAAGGATGAAATTCAATGATTCAATTAGCCTAATGATGCAAATGACTATTTTATTGTGAAAACAACATATCCAAAAATTCACAGAGAAATTCAAACTTCAAAAATAGACTGAGCAGAATTATGCAACTGGCATATGAATTTGGAGCTAAAAATTGAGGACCAAGTCACCTAGGATGACTATGTCCTAGATGAGCAAGCTGCAAATTGATTTCACAATCCTATGGTGTTTTCTCAAAATATGGAGGTAAAGCTTCTAAGAAGGTGAATAGGATTGCTAAGTGGTTTCTCCCCTCTTGGTTTTTTGAAAATCAACATTGATGGCTCATCAAGAGGCAATCCAGGATCTATAGGGATTAGTTGAATTGGGTGAAGTAGTAATGGTTTTACTATTTTTTTTCTTCACCTCTTATTTGGGGATATGCATTAACAATCAAATGGAGGCTAAAGTTGTTCTTGTGGTGCTTGAGAAATCCCACGAGTTGGGTTGGAAGAAGATAATATGCAAGATGGATTTCATGATCTTAGTGTCCCTTTTGAACAAATATGTGGTGTGTGATACTTCTTGGATCATGGCTTATCTAGTTGAGGATATTATGCATCTCACCTCTAATTTGATTCCATTTACTTCACTCATATTCCTTGAAAATAGAATGGTGTGACTAATTGCTTGGCTAAGTGGGATTTTGATGGTGATTGTAATTGGAATGCAATGGATTGGGGATCTCTCCCTCTTGATAATTTAGAGAAATTTCTCAAGCTTCTACAAAATGATCAACCTTAAATTTATCCTTTTATGGGTATGGGAGAAGGGGAGTATTGTTGTCACTTCAAACTCTTGCATTTTCCTAGGTTGATGTATTTAGAGTAAACCTCATTGGATTCTCCTTGTTTTGGCCTTAATGATGGCTTTGGTTATCTATAAATCCTTATGTTGTAAGTTTTATTAATGCTTCTTTAATATAATTTTATCCTTTCTATCCCCTTCAAAAAATATAATATATAAATGGAATAAGATACATAATATACAAGAGGAACCTTTCTTATATAGGTAAAGTGAAATATACATAACGACATTAGATTATGACAAGTTTCACAATCATATGCCATGAGATACAAAAAGTAAATGACCTAAAATGTGCACTAAGTAAATTAAGTGTGAATAGGACCTAGATGGGAACGAACTAGGTAATAGAACTCGTTCACACCAATATACAGTTGGCTTGGGAGGGTATTTCCCTTCTCATATCATCTATAATCCTTGCCAAAGTGTGATACCTTGAAGGGGACACTCCATTGAGCACTAAATACATTAAAATCCTCTTAACTTAATTCTTTCTTCTATAACATATGGTGCGTTGCATGTCACATTATCCATTTACTATATTTCTTTTTCTCTTAGTTTTTCCTTGCATATTAATTGATGTATCTCTTTCATTTGTTGTCAATATTAAGTGGTGTCACATGTGGAAACAATACTTATTCAGGCATATTATATTGTTGTTTGTAGGATACTTTTGGTTTCAAAAAATTGATTGTGTTTTATTGATTTTTTTTCATGATGGACTATGGATGTTACAAAAAGTATTTGAGCTATCAAACTAAGTCTTAACTCCTCTTTATTATTTCAAAAAACTATTTTGATAGTGTAATTTAATTACAATCCTAGCTGTAATATATTCTTCATGACAGTTTAGCTTAAAGCTCCTGCACCTTGCTCTCCCCTCCCACCATTTGGAACCAAAGGCTCTATGAAGGTGGTTTTAGGGAGGCAATACCCTTATTTTTTAACTTAGCCATTTTTTACACTTACTTTTCTTAGATCCATGGTATTGTAAAACTACCTTTTTACGTGTCTATTACTATCCACTCATGCATGATGGGTTTGAGTAGTGAATTTTATAGATATTTTAGAAGTAGATAGAGGTTGCTAGAATGTTGTTAGATAATTGGAGAGAGAAAGTGTGTTGAATATGTACTCCTATGTTGAAGATTAATAGATACGTGTGCCTTTCATTAATGGTGGGGTTTTTCCATAAGGGTTTCTCTACATATTTTTAGTGTAGCGTTTATTTATTATGGTTCATTGATTTCTATTTGTTTGTTTTGATTTCCATGCAATCTCTTAATAGATAATCCATTGTTACATAAATAAAAGTTAGAATTGCATAATATTTGAAGGACTAACATTTATAGTAATTTACCTTGTCTAAACAATAAAAGCATGCTTGTATTCAAGTTGATATTTGAACTAATTAATCTAGGATATTTACTAATTATTGTTTGATTGGTTAATTTATAAACTAATTAATATAGGATATTTATTAATTTTTGCTTGATTGGTTATTTTTTGAAGTAATTGATCTAGGACATTTAGTGATTATTGCTTGATTGTCTTTGTTGCCCTATATATTTTGAAAGGTTGCATGTTTATATTTTTCAAACATGATATACTTTATTCTTTGTCAAAAGAAAATATTTACAGGATTTCATTTAATTTTTTTGGATAATATCTACCTAAAGTTACTAATAAATATCAATTTCAAGATGACTATCTACCTGTATAATAAATCTTATATAAATATCTCATTTCACAATTTATCTTTAATATATACTTAAAATATTATACTAATTATAAACAAAGCTAAATTAAAACTCATTATTCCTTAACCTAAAACATAATTTTGAACTCTTAACTAAATTTTAATTAGTCTAATTAAAACATCATATATCAAGTTTTAATTACTTTAAATTATTTTCTCTTATTATCATATTTTAGATTATCATTTCTTAAAAAATAAAATCAATTAATAAAATAATGAAATCACACAATCAAATCCATCACTTTAACAAATTAAATAGGATATCCATATTTCCTGTTTTTGTCACATTAAGGGAGAGGGTGTGATGGTGATGCAAGCTCCTATCGTGGGGATAGGAGCTAATAGCCTGGGCCCCACAAATAGATAATAAAATAACCTTTTTTTTAAACTGACTTTATAATATGGGCAGATAAGTGTATGTTAAATAAAAAAAGTGTCCAATCAATGATCTAGTAAATACTTTCCACCTTCCCAAATTTAGGTAAATGCAAATAGATATTTTTATTTACATTATATATATGCACTAATACATTAAAATTGATATGACATGTAGAAAACCCATTTACATTTCATCCACCATAGATATGACAAATGACCAACTTGGAGATACATTTGAACATATTACAAATAAAAATGTTCCATTATTCATCCTTACCTTGACAAACTTATTGTTCCACCATGTCCACCTATAACCCTCTTTCTACAAGTTAACCCTACAAAAATTAAAAACCAACTCTCATGCTCACCATGCAATGCAATTTTATAAAATAAGGACTCATTATTTCAACCATTTTCATAATGATATGTGATATTTAATTAATCCATACCAAATATCAAAACAAAAAATGATTTTTAATTTCTCAAAACAATTTTCAAATCATAGTATAATTAATATTGCCAACCCCATCTCTAACCTCTCAAATCACATTAATACATACCATTTACAACCCAATTCATATCATTGCTACCATTAATTCCAAGTATGAAACCTTAAATTCCCTCCAATAATTTAAATTTCTTCACTTGCTCACAAATGCCTATTTATACAAGTTACCAAAGATGTGTGTTGCATACTACCCCAATTCAGAATTCAAATTTCACAGTTTTAGTTTCAAACATCTTTTGAAGACTATTTTCAGACAACTCTTGCAAACTACTTTCACACACCTGTTGCAGTTTCCATGGTATAGGATTACAATTGTATAAATTGTTCAATGTATGTTTATTATTCATACGTATCATGATTTTCTTCATAAACATTTTCATACATACGTATTATTCCCCCTATCATCCTTAGTTTACAACTTCTTTAAGAATGTTAAATTTACTATGATAGAAAAATAATGGTTTAAATGATTTGAAATATGATTTTCATAAACTGTTCAATGTAAGTTTATTATTCATACATATCATGATTTTCTTCAAAAAAAATTGCATATGTACATATCATTCCATATTTCATGTTCATAGTTTACACATACACACAATCAGGAAAAATATAGGTGCAAGAAAACCTTTAAGAGTCGAGTATATGATACCCTCAAATGCTATATATATATATATTACTGTAAGGCCTCACTAATGTCCAATCAACTTGGTGTTAGACACACAATTTAGAGGAAGGGTTTCTAGCTTAATAGTCCACTAAACCCTTGCAAAGGCTTTATTTAATTATCAACCAGGGATTCATAAGCTTTCAATGATGTTGGCATTGTATGTGCATTCATAGACTCTACACGACCTATATCATCAAGTATAGGTGGTTTACACATGTGTGGGAAAACAATAAAGGAAAGAAAAAGGAAATGAAGTGTAACACCCCGCCAAGGAACCCCAGAGGACAACACATCTAAGCTACAATTATGGAACAATTTTTTTTTAAAAAAAGAATAACAGTGAACTTCATAATATAACATAACATACATTCTAATCCTATGTCCTTTAAGGTTCCATGACTACGCTACTAACTTATCTATAATTCAAGAACTAAAATTATTTCATTAGCCATAGTTTAACTAACAATCAAGAGTTCATTTTAATCCATCACATTAAATTATTTTACAACATACATTTACATAACATTCCATTAGATAAATAATCATTAAAGTTCATATATATGGAACTAACAAGTACATATACAAATTTCATTACACGAGAGTACATTATTACATTGTTTACAATATTGCTTCCTTGAATACAATTGGGAAGATTACATCAAAATACAATAAATGGTACAACTGATATACAAGTCCAAAGCATATACATAAAGACTGTCTCCTTGAACTGGAACATGAATTGGAATCCACTACACAACATACAACCTCCACAAACAAGTAGCAAGGAAACCAAATGGAGAAAAAAACACCAACCTCCCGACCATGTGGAACCCTAAGGTCCACCCTCCATGCTAGGAGATAACATAAGATCCCACCCACTACTAACAAATAATCAAGAAGACATCAAACTAACACAAACAAGGCTAAACATGGCTCCAACACAACATTGAAACAACATTGACATCACATAAAACACATAAATTGCTTCCAAAGGAACACACACAACAAAAGGGGAACACATAACTAGGGAATGCTAGATTACAATAGGGAAGAGTGTCGTTGCATGGTCCTAGCATGGGTTACGCTAGTAATCTTTCACTAGACACCGACCCCCATCTATGGTTACCCTGGCAATCTCTCACTACACATTGGCCCCATAGGGTGACACATGTGGAACCAACATTCCTTTCATGAGGATAAGGAAGTTAATCTTGCCAACCAGGCCTTCTCAACCCATCCTTAGGCTAAGCGAGCACTACAGGCATGGGTGAGGCATCCAATTATCTTAATTAATGTGAAATCTACCCAACCCCCCTAATTCATTAATTAGGTTATCACTGAATTAAGAAACTCCCAAATGGGTTACCCTAGACACCACTTTGTGTTCTAGCCCCCATTGAGAGCCACTCTCCCTACTTGCAACTAGTAGAACCTATGCAACAAGCAAGGTAAAAACCATCTTGCACACTTAAAGCATTCACATGAATCCAACAAAGCAAGGCATTAACCATCTCACTCACATATCACAATCACAAGGATGTATACACAATACAAGGCATTGAACTTCTTGCACACTTAACTAAATCATAAGAATCTAACTACGGTGCAAGTCATTGACCATCTTGCACAAAACATAAAACATTTCCAAACCATTTTTGAAGTAAAACCATCATAAGAATCATGCATACAAATTACTCCCTCCCAACCTCTAGAAGCCAAACTTAATCCACTTTGCATAAAAGACTCCCACTTAAATGATAACCCAAAATTACCTTAATTTCACTAATCAAACACATTATTTAAAACAAGCACACAAATAACGAATGCAACCATGAAATCAACATGCATTGGCAAATCATTTATTAAATTTTTAAGAAGGAAATCGGCATTAACATTGAAGACATTCCTCTAATCAGGCATTAATTCCACTCTCTTATCATTCATTTTAACTTAACCACTAGGTTCAATAAACTAATGAAATATACAACTTAATATTCAACCAAAGGTAAATTACTTACTCAGAAATACTATAAAAATATGAATGTAATAAAAATAATCATATCTTTAATACAACAATTAAACATTGAATTATACAAAGGTCAAATATTTGTGTTACTCTTTCATAAAATGAACTTATAAATAGATTGAAAAGAATTATCGCTAATGAGAAGCCTACCCAAGAACTTACACACCACTTTTATTTCTAGATTATCCATTCACATATATAGGTGAATATCAAAGTTTTGATATGCAGTGCAAACACAAAATTAATAATCATTTATGATGACAAACAAGTGTAAGGCCCTCACTGACAAGAACAAATAATTTTCATCAAAATAAGAAAATTTAAGAGTAAATCAATCACCTGTAATTAAATACCTTATACTTAATGAAATACAGTTATAGTAAGGTTATAATGCATTAAGCAACCAATTTCTAACATTAATTCCTAGTATTAAAATAACAATCAATTTAATGGAGTAGAAAATATTAGATGCCTCTAATTAATTTATAATCTATAATACAATAGAAGTAATATTCTAGATTAATCATACTTCATGGCCCTATAAAGTTTATATTAACAATGACATACATATGTATCTCATTCCATCACACGCGCATATCTTCATAATTAATAATCATTTCACAACCTAAAAATAATTCTATTTACTCTATTAAATTTTACATATTGAAAACAATCACATAAATATTAATATATTATATATAAATTTCATTTATTTATTCTTTTTAAAAATACTCTTTTAAATTCTAGATAATATAAATAAATGGAACTATTCTTCCACATATAGAAATTCTATTAATGAGTTGAATAATCATTCTATCTACTATTAAAAAGGATATTCACATATTCATAAAACCCCAACTCTTAATGAATTAATTAATTATAAAGGCATAAATTTTTATTTTTATTTTTTGATACGCACGATAGAAATATTATATTGAAAAGGAAAAAGCTTACAAGCATCTGCTACGCAGGAAAACCAACCACCATCACCATTGGGCAAGATGACAGCCCAACCAAAAACTCAAAACCAAGAACCCTGAGCCCGAGCATGCAACAACTCGATAAAACTTGAAACAGAGACGAGGATTAACAGACCGATCCACCCCCCATATGAACAAGGCAGCCAAAAAATGCAAAGACCACAAAAAATGGCCGTAAGAGATTTAAGACACAGAACCACCTTACAAGAAACCATTGACCTCCGCAAAACAAACAAAGCCCTCCAACCAGTCCATACCCTCCGTCGGCACCAACATTAATTTGCGTTTCAGGAACTCCACGGCCACGTCCGTGAGCTTCCGGTGGCGAGACAAAGTTGGCCCTTTGAGATCAAGGAGGAAGGGATACACCTTGACAGCTTCCTCCGTATGCCATAAGAGAGGAAAATCAGTCGGGCGCGGGATACCTTTACCCAAAAGGGCCGCCTTCAACGTATCTTCCAGGCCACCGAGTAAATCTGCGCGAAAAAAACACTCCATTAGTTCCCGCGCCACCTTCTTCGGAATTTCTAGGTCCAATAAAACTATGAGAAAATGCGAGGAAATGTGAGCATTGTCTCTGGCATATTCCTTTCGATGCAAGTGTTCATTTCCCAGAACCATCTTAACCGCTACCAGTAACACAGGATCATCCTCGAGTAGAATTCGTTTCAGCCTTTGATCTGAAATCTCCCTAAAAGCTATTTGTCGCTCCGTAGCGACCAAAGAAACTGGCGTGTCCACACCGAAGCATTCCAAACCATCCAAGGAAATATGTATGGTGAACTTCGATTTTTTCGACCCCTCCATGATAACAGCTACACCCTGCACAAAAGAAAAACAAAACCAGAATGCAAAAACCAAGCACCGGAATGAATATAACGGATCCAAAATTAAACCCGTGAGAATCCGCTTGGCCATCGCACAAATGCCGAAATTATGAAAGGACGATCTTCACATCCTCGCTATGAAGGAGGGCTACGGACGCAATCCGAGCACCATTAACTATAATCACTTCAAGTGAAGTGAGTCGCCACTCGTCTACACTGAAGTCTTGTCAAGGGTTGCCGTATTCGACGTGTCACCAAATGACAAACTTGAAACAAAGCCCAACTTACATTCTGACAAACATTAAAACTCTGCTTCGAACGAGTCGTCCTCATTAAGGCGGCCAACATTCCTTCTGTGAACTCAGGATATCCAAGAATGACATGTATATGTCGCCTCAGCATCCTCTCCCTCCGTCGCATAGCCATCTCCCACAAAGGCATAAATATTCTTTTACTATAACCATAATATAATATATATATGTTTGCAGCCATGGGGAAAACAACCTAATAGCAACCTCGTGTTTCAACCATATCTTAGAAACCATGATATAGGTTCTTGATATTTTTGGACAGGGATTAGAAGACAACAAGGCTAAAAAACCCTTTAAATTTATCACCAACCTAGTTTATAAAAATAAAGTTATGGATGACGCAATCAGGTCGTTTTATTGGCAAGGAATAAATCAATAACACGGTATGCAATACAATAGGCTAAAGCTTAACAACTAGATGCCAAAGGCATATGGTGAAGAAAATGTATTTAACAAACTTTCAAGCAAATGCATTTATCAAGAAAAAGCACAAATGCAATGGTTGCAAGATATACACAAATTGGGTTTAATAAAACATTCTGGAAAGCAATCAAATTGAAGAAGTATAAATGGAATAAATGAAATTAACAAAATGCACAGAAGAAATGTGGCTTCAAGGCTATAATAATTTTTTGCAGAATAAGCACAAAACTATTTACAAAAAAGGGTTTGAAAATCTTCAACAAAAACATTCAAGAATTGTTTCAATTCAGGAATTAAATTAACAAACAAATATTTCTAGATAGCATAATCACTCAAGCAATTCATTTTCTAAAAAGAAATAAAATTCAAAAAATAATGGAACCTAGATCCAATCGCTTGGCAGGGTTGAAGATTTGATGTTGAGATCCCAAATCCCAGCTAGCAACTCCAATCTCTTCAAAAACCCCAAACAATCTTTGGAGAGTCCCAATTCAAAACCTCCAAAACAAGATTAAAGTCCCTCAAAAACAAGAAAATATTCACGAGAAACAAAAATCAATAATCCTCCAAAATCTCACCAAAAAAATAATTATTTACAAAAAGGAAAGCTGTAGAGATTCCATGCAAGCTTTATTTTTAGAAAATAATTAATTTTTTTTTTAATAACTACTTGAGTTGCATGCTCACTGCGACTATCATGTGTAGTCCCTTTTTAGAAAATATATTCAATTTTTTATTTATGAGCCACAAACAAAATTTATTTATCATATTATTTTACTATTTATTAATTACAATCTTCCACTGAGACTTTTTTTTATTTTAATATTACATTATAACTACAATTACACATTTAAATTTATTGTAACCATAATCATTAATAAATGTATTTATATCTATTTATCAAAATACTTTTACTTAATAATTTATTTTAACACATCAATTAATCAAAAACAACATTTATTAAACAAACCAAATATCAACAACAATTACCTAACCATAATCAGAGCCGAAAAACAAGACCAACTAACTGCAAGCATCAAGAAAAGTAGACGAGGTGACAAACCAAATACTCATCCTCTTCGAGGATGATGGCTAGGGTAAGGGACCATAAGTTATCTCTGAACAACTATTTCATTGGGTTTAAGGCACACTCTGACCTTTCAATTCAGGTGGAGTCGATGCCTGGTACCTACAACCTGCAGCACATAAAATGGTCGAGCATATACATAATCATACCATCAAGCACACCATGAAAGGAATTCATAGTGTAGCAAGGTACTCACAAGTGAGTAATGCGACACTGTCCCTTTCACCCAAATACAACAAAAAAGTAACCACATCAACTCATAAACCATCAGCTACATAGCAATTTAGAATGATAATCATATAATAGTCATGATAAAATAATCACATATTGATCATAACAATGCATCTATATACATTATCATAAAATAGATTGACTACTTACATCATTAGCACATACCTTAATTATCCCTATTTTTTTGCCTTCACCTCTGAGTTCCAAGGGCCAAACTACCTGCACATCCACAGTGAGAATGGAGGGGCACTACATGAAGCATAAATTGCAAAGCAAGGGAAATTTTCCATTGATGTTACGGGTACCTTTGACTTAACATTGTAATGACTAACTACTAAATATGAACTTTGCAATTTCACTAACACTCATAATTCTTATTACTAACTACTTGACTCCCTCCAGAGGATGACTCGATGACTCATTACAAAATATAAATCATAAGATAAGGTATCATTCACATGCATGTAAAGGAATAATCTAATTGATATGAATGGAATACTATGAACATCTATTTAAACAACAAAAATTAAGGTGGGTGGGTAGACCTTGAGTGGCCCTTGCTCAAGCTATTGAACCCAAAAGATAACCAAATATGTGCTTACTTGAATCAACTAAACATAACAGTAGACTGGAACATCTTTAGTGCATGTAACTGAACTCTACAATTTGACAAGAATCTTCATAGATTTATTATTAATGAGTGCATAATAGAAAACTAACAAATATATTGTTTATGTATGATATTAAAAACTATCAAAACATATCCTCTAACTAAATCTGCTCCTCAACCATTGATCCAACTATATAGGTTTGGGAGGAGGTTTATTTGCACAAAGACTAAAAATAGAAATTAAATGAAAGTGTCCACCCTCCTTAAAAATAGAGAGAGACAAAGTCTTTGCAACAAAAATTATAACTAAAAAAGATAGAAAAAGACAACTAGGTTGCAACTTTTCTTTAACATCATGACAAAGATGTGCTCTGTGCAAATAGTCACACTAGTTTCTTGATCATCAAAAACTTCTTCGCCCTTCCATCATCTTATCGAATGCTCTGATGAATCACAATCAGCCACTCCAATGATCACCTTCATCACTTTCTATAATTTTCACATGTCTAGCCATTTTGGAATCTCCCCTACTATCGGCCTAAAATCCTTTGCCTATGGGTTGATTCCTCCAATTGTTGTGGGTTTCTATTCTTCTAGCTGCAAGGTGTTAGTTTTTATCTAAAGCATACATACTATTAACAATCATGAATTAGACATAGATTTATACTAAATTTCTTACACATTCACATATTCGTCCATACAAATACCAACATATCATAATCATATTTCCACTCATCAAAGTTTGGATTGGATCGCATAAAGGATATGAAAGGTATATAAGTTCAGGAATGTATCTAAAATAAGCAGTTTAAAGTGTTTAAAAGATATGAACTAAACAAGAGAAAACTAGCTATTGATTAGGTTCATCAATTATAGAGAAAAATATGTATATGGTAGAGATATATAAATTGATGTTTCATATAGCCTTGTTCATTTACATATAAATGAGTTAGATGTATGGTTTGCTTGTTCTCCAATTACAATGACTTTTACATGTATGATAATATTGTTTTAATTTATATCATTATGTTGTTTCAAGTTATATATAAATATCATAATATTGTTTCAAAAAAGGTTATAAATATTTGTATCATACTGTTGTTTCAAGTTATATATAAATATCATAATGTTGTTTTAGAAAGGGATATAAATATTTGTACCATAATTTTGTTTCAAGTTATATATAAATATCATAATGTTGTTTCAAAAAGTGTTATAAATATTTGTATCATAATGTTGTTTCAAGTTATATATAACCTCTTAACTGATATATATATATGTGTGTGTGTGTGTGTGTGAACAATTAAGGGTTGTATGCCATGTAGAGTGAATTGTATTCCATTATCAATTTGTTTATGGTTTCCATGGTCAATTATATGTATGCCTGCCTTATTTTTTAATTTTCCAACTAGACCCTTTACACTGTGCAATTCAAGTTTTTTGCCAATGCGTCATTTGTTGACATGGACCCCTTGCACAACATAGCCCTCACCACCATCATACCCTCTACTTTGGGTATACATATGCAATATATATATACATATTATATATATCTCTCTGCAATGTATGTCTATGTGTCTTTGTCTACTTAATTGCTTCTTACACTTGGCTCAATGCAGATGAAGAAAAAAGTGCAAGCTAGATTTAGGCAACCTATAAAGAGAGCACAAACAACATTTCCCCCACACAAGAGAGATGTGATGCTTCCACAAAGTGAAGAGGATGAAGTTATTCTCATTCTATAGCCAATCGACCATGTAGTCTAAGTGAATGCAATTGTTACAACAAATAAGGTTTCAATGAAACAAGAATGGTTTATGGTTGGCATGAAATCTTCCAAGAGAGAAATTGAAGATAATGGAATGCCAACAAGGGGGGAAACAATGAAGTAGGGTGTTCCAACAACTACACTTACAAATTGGTTGACTAGTGTTACTTCTAGAAAGAGGAAAGGTCCCCCAACAGTCTTGAATGAAGATGAAGAGGAAAAGTTTTTGAATGTTAAGGGGAGATGGCTATTGTTGGCCATGGGTTGGAAATTATCAATTTGAAGTCTGAAGTAGCACAAATATTCCAAACGAGACCAAATCCATTCAAAGATGGATTTCCTAATAAGTCTTGGTAGACAAGCTTCAAAAAAGACATCTTGATCTCACTTTGAAGATAGCACAAGGACAAAACAAATATTGTGCACTCAATTTGAGGCCTATAGTGGTTGCCACATTATATGATACATTGAAAAAGGCATATGTAACTAATCCATATAGTCTAATGAAGATTTGTAACTATGATGAGACTGATATTCAAACTAGAAGAAATGGTGCAATGCGAGTGCTTGCAAAAAAGGGAAGCTAAAGTGTTTCATATATTATTCCCAAGAGCCGATAGTGGATAAATGTTTTGTGTTGTGTGAATGTTATTGGATAGAAAATACCTGGTTTTTATTTGTTTAAGAGAAAAAAACATTTGAAGAACTATATAGCTCATTATGAACTAGGTACATGTATGGCTTCTCAGCCCCATGCTTGGATGAAAAAAGACCTATCTCTCAATTGGTTGCACCATTTTTCTAGTTTTGTACTTGGGGGTGTGTCAACCACTAATAGAAACCTATTGATTTTTGATGGCCATGGAAACCATGTTGCATTCTTTACTATTAATAAAGAAAGTTCACTAGGTATTGACCTGCTAATCCTACCAGCTCACACATCTCACAGATTGTAACCACTAGATGTTAGCGTATTTGCATCATTCAAATCATATTTTAAGAAGGAAAGAGCAACATGGATGAGTAAGTATCCAAATCTAGATATTAAAAGGGAAAAGTTGGCAATGCTTGGCAACATTTCATTTCAAAAAGAATTGAATGTTGATAACATAAAATTAGGTTTTAAAAGAACAAGTATTTGGACCCTAAATGTAGATGTATTAATGGAGGATATGTGACCAAGTGAGACATTCCAATTTATTGTCCCTGAGGAAGCTTCAGTTGTAGAAAATATTCTAAGTCTATCTAGTATTAGTGTGTCACAAACAGATGTTGAATGGACGAATGGAACACATGATTTGATAGACCATCATATTCAAATAGAAACAACTATTTTGTTAGACCAACAATCTCCAATTGGAACACCTGATTTGGTAGACTAGAAAAATGATACAAACTTCTCTCTTTCTCTACCTAGTGCACCAAGTGACCCATCATGGTTGTTGGAGGGGGCAATAAATCCTGGCATTGACTTGCATGCGGATGAAGACCAAAGTCTGTCAATGCCATCTCCACCAAACAACATGGGCTTTTTTACTTACTATATTTTGATGTTGATTATGGAGAATGTGAACTGTTCAATTGGGATGAAGTGAGGAAGTGGATGAAACTGTTAGTGAGGTGAAGGTTGAAAATGAACAAGAATCCATGGAGCCATTGGGAGGCCAAATCAGTTCAAACATCTCTTAATTCTTGAAATTACCTGTTCATCTAGTCAAGGATAAGTCCAAACATCTAGTTGACTATGGGATTCAACTAATCAGACAATCATAGCTCCTCACCATAGATGACTACATGAAGATGATAATGGATCAAGAGAAGATGAAGGCGGAAATCCAACAGTTGAAAGATAGGAAGAGAGAACAGATTGAACAACGAAAGCTTGAAAGAATTGCGACAAGGAACCTAAAGGACCAAATGAGAATTGAAAAATACCTTCAACGAAAAGAAATTGAGGTATTATGAGATAAAAAAAGGAAAGAGAAGGAACAAAAAAGGAGAAACAAAGGATTGAACATGAAGTTGCTAAAAAAGAAAGAGAAATGGAAAGGGATAGAAAAGAGGCAACAAGGGAAAGGCATATGATAAATGCTTTAAATCCCTTGCCTAAATGACATGTGAAATATTCACAAACTTTGTTTCTATTCATTGTCCCCAGTATTGTCCACCATCACCTAACACAAGTATTAGCCAAACAAAATCAAGTTTCATTCCTACAAATTAAGAGATAACAAAAATTGATGAGCAGTTGGCTAAGCAAGATTCAAAGACCAACAACACATCAATAGATTGCTTCCCATCATCTGAATTCTCTTTTCCAATTTTCTTTTCATAATTGGAATGTTTGATTGGGAACAATTTTATTATCAATGTTTTGAAGGTGTTTCGTTTACATAGAAAGAACCTAAACAACTGATATGTAATGTGGGTAACAGCTATAATTTTCACAATACTAATATGTTCATCTTTATTGTTTCCCTACAATAGAAAACCACCTAAACATAGAGTGATTTTTCTTATAATAAGTTAATATAGTTGAGTTTATGTTATCAACAATGAATGCTTCTTACAAACATTTTAAAAGAAACAAGCCATGCATGTTATACTATTTTTTTCCTAATTCTATCTCTTATCATATTTAACCCTATGCATTCACATTAAAGATATATCTTGTTGTGCATGACATAGAACCCTTAATTGATCATGGAATATATATATAGGGGATATATATAACTTGAAACAATATTATGATATAAATATTTATCTCTTTCTAAAACTAATATAGTTGTCAAAGCTTATATATAAATTGAAACAACATTTTCATCCATGTAAGAGTAATTTTAACTAAAGAACAACCAAACCATACATCTAAATCACTTCAATATATATGAACAAGGCTATATGTCAAATGAAAAAAGTAATGCATGTTATAGTATCATATCCCCAATTTTAACTCTTACCATATTTAACAATTTACGATCACATAAAGGATATATCCTGCTCTGCGTGACATATGACCCTTAGTTGATCATGGAACATATATATATATATATATATATATATAATCAGTTAAGGGGTTATATATAACTTGAAATAAGATTATGATACAAATAATTATAACCCTTTTTAAAACAACATTATGATATTTATATATAACTTGCAACAATATTATGATATAAATTGAAACAACATTACCTTCATACATGTAAAAGTCACTGTAATTGGAGAACAAATAAACCATACATCTAATTCACTTAAATATAAATGAACAAGGCTATATGAAACAATAATTTATATGTAAGAGAAACTGTAATTGTAGAACACACTAACCATACACCTAAATCACTTCAATCTAAATGAACAAGGTTATATGTCAAATGAAACAAGTAATGCATGTTATACTATCATATCCCCAATTATAACTATTACCATATCTAACGCTTTATGTTCACATTAAGGATATATATCAGCATGGCATACAACTGTTAACTGACAATGGCACACACACACACACACATATATGTATGTATGTATGTATGTATACATACATACATACATATATACATACATACATATATAAATATATATATATATACATAGTCAGTTAAGGGGATATATATAACTTTAAACAATATTATGATACAAACATTTAGAACCTTTTCTAAAACAACATTATGATAATATATATAACTTTAAATACCATTATGATATGAATTGAATCAACATTTTCATACATGTAAAAGTCATTGTAATTGAAGAACAAACAAACCATACATCTAATTCATTTAAATGTAAATGAACAAGGCTATATGAAACACCAATTTATATATCTTGCCACATATATATCTATCTTTACAATGTATATAAGTATTTATATATAACATTTGAGGGTATCATAGACTCAATTGTTAAGGGTTTCATGCACCTATCTTTTGGTTGACTGTGTGTATGTGTGTATGCAAATGTCATAGTTAATTTAGCATTCTTAAAGCAACTATAAACTAAGGATGATAGGTGGAATGATATGTATGTATGCAATTTTTTTTTAAGAAAATCATGATAGTATGAATAATAAACATAGATTGAACAATTTGTGCAATTGTAATCTTAGAACAATCTTGAAATATATATACTTTGGAAGCTACAATAGGTGTTTGAAATTGAAACTTGTATAATTAGGAATTTGAGAGAAAGTGGATATATACATTTGACATATAGCCTTGTTCATTTATAATAAAGTGAATTAGATGTATGGTTTGTGTGTTCTTCACTTAAAGTGACTCTCATATGTATGAAAATGTTGTTTCAATTTACACATAAGATTTTATAGGTGTATTAATTTTAAAAAGGGTTATAAAATTTTATATCATAATGTTGTTCCAAGTTATATATAATATTGGTGTAATTAATTATCTAATTACACTAGCATAAGTTTACTTAGGTCTTTTATTTATTTAATTAAGTCCTAAGTTGCATCATTAGAAAATCATGGGGTCATTACCATTTCCATGTTTGTAGGAGAGAAGATTCCTTCTGGAAATTATCTAGAACTTATCTCTATCAATTCATCATTCCCTAGGTAGTTAGTTAGGGTTTACATGTTGTCACATCAAGACACTTGGCAACATCATATTGTGTCTTGCATCTCAACCTTGCCTATATAAGGAAGTTTATTGTATCATTTGTATCATACTTTTCATATTTCATACCTCATCATTTGAGAGGTCTTAATATCAAGCAAGCTCATTATTGCATATCCTCTTGTGGAAGGTTTATCATTGTTTTTGTAGGTGTTCTTGGGTGTTGAACTAATATCTTCAGCTCTTACATGGTATCAGAGCCCTTCCTGCAAGACTCTTCCCAAATTTGAGGATTGAGCTATGGTTGTAAGATCTTTTTAAGGTTGTCTCTATATTAGGGTTTTCTTGGAAGGTCACTTTCAACGTGTGTTGGAGGAAATTTAAGCTCATATCCAAGTCCAAGGTTGTCAAAAAAGTTAGAATTGACTTTGTTTCACCAAAATCCGACATTTTATGCCAAAGTTATGAGGGTTTGAAGTTTTACAAGATCTAGATATTGCAAAGCTTCAAGAGAATTTTAACCTTGAATCGACCTTGCCATCAATTCAAGAGAGCCCGAGAAATGGAAATTGACATATAATACACCCTATTTCAGCATCAACTATTCGTGAGGAAATATTTTTTTTACCCAGCAGATTGTACAACATACTAGGTACAAGGTACCTTTATGTAGAATAAATAATTATTTTAATTTTTTATGTTATGCATATTTTACTCCATCGACTTTTAAAATATCTATCAGGCTTATTGCAAAAAATTTATCGAGCTATATTATATTATTTTGTTGGCTTATTTAAAATATTTTGTGGGTTTCAATTTTTTGCGAACGGGGCCTATTAAGATTTGCAGGTCTGTACCTGGATCACCAACCCCTCCTCAAAACTGTCAGCGTTCATTTTCCCAACCACCCATTTTTGTCAATCATCATTCCGTTGGCGTTTCTCATTGGTCGCCATCATTGTTTCCTGCCGGTTACCTTCTTCCGGTGGTCGTTTGAAACACCGCCCACTGGTTTTCGCTGAGCTCCTCTTCAAGTTCATGGTCATATTGACTACCTCAGGGGGGCTCTACCGCTGATGGTGCCATTAGGTGGCACCACCACTACCACCACCTCCACCCAACCGCCCTGCCACCCTCCTAGTGGCAGGCCTTTTTTAGCTCGGATAGAGCAGGTGGTCACATGGAGATCTAGGGGCTAGCTACAGGGAGCTGGAATTTTGCCCCTAATTAGCCTTATTTTTTGCACCTAGTTAGCCTTCCTTGTACTTGATTTGCCTAAAACAACTATTTTCCTCATTTTTCCATAAATTTTTGCCACGATGTCAAAAATATGCAAACGGGATATCGTCAGAAAGCTGATTCGGCTTACTTCCCAGTGGTACAGACCATTTTTCCAAATTTTTCTGCAGGTACAAAACATATCCACTGGAAGTCAAATCTCCCATTTCGACCTCTGAGCTCATAAATTTTAGCCCGTTTCTCTGATTTCAATTATTCAAGTTGCATTTGGAAGCTATTCGGGAGCTCTTTCATTGTGTCCATGCATATTTTCTAGATTTAACACCAAGTATTATTTATTCAGTATTTTGCACATTTGAAATTTTGACTGATTACTTGGACATCCTAAGTCCTTGAGAGGTTTTATCAGTTTGGGAAGACTTCATTTGCAATATATATCATATTTGGGAGTTTCTATTTGATATTGAAGGATATTATCTTTGTAATCTTAGAGATCATTCATATTTCATTATGGGGTTTTCATTTCATCCTACTTTGATCATGTTGAAACAGGGAAACTATACACAATGGAGAAATGGTATCATCACACATCTCTGATGGCTTCATTTGTTCCCACATTTGTATAATCCGGTTCCCCCTCCTGGTACTAACAATAAGAAATTTGCTTGGAATTGCAAAAAGGATCATGTCTTAGGATTCATTGCAATGCATATTGTAGACATCGAAAATATACAGATTGATATCACACTCGATCTTGATCTACTAACATCGCTTCATCCTAAATTATCCCTCTGTCTAACCATTTAATCGAATAGCCTTATTTGATTAAAGTCATCATAATTCCCCTTTTAATTAAATAAATCCCTCAATTTAATTAAATCATTGTCTTTGTGTAATTAGCTAGGTCATTTCATCTTCCTATCTTTGATTTAATTAAATAATCCATATTATTTGATTAAATCTCTAAAGTTAATCTAATTAAATTAAATAAATCAAGCATTTATCTAATTTAATCTAACATCACCCCCTTTGGTTAAATAAATCAAAAATATTTATTTAACTAAGTCTAAATCATTCTTTTCTCATTTTGAGTTATTTAAATCCTAAAATCTAAGTCAAAATGGTCAAATCAACTAACATCATTTAAATTAATCAAATCATGATCAATGCTAATCCTAATCACTCAAATCCTCTAGATTTTGAAACTTGCACATGAAAATAGGCTTATTTGATTTATTAAATTTCTATTTTCCTTCAACAAGGCATCTTTTAAGGAATATTCCCCTAATTTGAATTCAAAATCCAAGTGGGAATAAGTCCTTCCAACAAAGCATTTAAAATCTCTTACATGTCCTTTTCTTGAGCCATGTGCATTTGCTTCACCTTTCACCTCATCCTTCAAGCCATATTTTGAATTTGAATCTCCCCCCTCTTTGCACATTCTTCAAAACTTGCACATCCTCCATCCATTCATAGCTTGACAAGTGGCATCATATCATTGGATGAATGTTAGTCCCACATTGCTCAAATTTGGACATTCATCCATCTTGAAATCCTATAAATAAAATGCTCATATCCTCATTAGATCATCCACAATTTGAGTAAACTTACTATACTCAAATTTAGAGCAATCTTCATTCATCAATCTTGAGTTCTTAGCTAGGTTATTGCAGATTTTGGCTTGGAGCTCTCATCCTTCATCATCAAAGTGGATCAAAATATCTTCATCAAATCAACATTGCATCATTGGAGTTGGGAAAGGGCCAGTTTTCACATCAAATTGGCACCAATTCCCTCAAGAGATTAGGAGTTTATATTGCATTAGAATAGGATTTGATTTGTTTTGAGTTTCTTGGTGTTATTCATCTCATTTCCTTTCTCTCTTGCCATTTAAATGAATTTCTTGAGGAATCATGTTTCTAACTATGCATTTGATCTAATATATTAATTGTCTCTTGTGTTTTTGCAGGTTGGGAATCATGGTTCACATTTTGGTGCTAGAGGGAGGGCTTGAATTAGAAATCTAACACATTTTTTTAAATTATCATTTTTTTATAGTTTTGCTCATAAATCCCCATTTTAGCACTCTTGCAGGTTCTTTTAGTGCTTATTTGCACTGTTTTAGTGCTCTTGCAGGTTCTTTTAGCACTCATTTGCACTATTTTAGCACTCTTGCAGGTTATTTTAGCGCTCTTGTAGGTTATTTTAGCGCTCTTTAATGTTCTTTTAGCACTCTTGAAGGTTATTTTAGAGCTCTTGAAGGTTCTTTTAGCGCTCTTTAATGTTCTTTTAGCGCTCTTGAGTGTTATTTTAGCGCTCTTTAATGTTATTTTAGCGCTCTTTAATGTTCTTTTAGCACTCTTGAGTGTTCTTTTAGCGCTCATGATCACTGTTTTAGCGCTTTTAGAGTTAGTTTTAAAATGACCATATCTTGGTCATACGGAGGTCTTTTTTGATAATTTTTTTTTTAAATAGGGTAGAATTTTGTAATCTATCCAATGGTGTAGGTGTTTCTTAACTATTAATGAGTTAAATTTTTTAAATTTTCATCTAAACTCAAAACACATGATAACTTGGCTAAGTTTTAGGGTGTTTTGGTTAATGATTCATCTAACCCCTATATCCTTTTGTTTTTTGATCTCATCTAACATTTTGATCACTTTTGTAGGTTAGGAGTCAAAATCAAAAGAAAGAGAAGCATGAGAAGGATATTTCGTTCAATCAAAGTGTTTTTAAACACTTTAGTGTTTGTTTAACACTTCTTTAAGAATTTGTTACCTTATCCTTCTTAGGACACTAGTTTTCGTTTGAGCTTAAAAAGAACCTTTTCCATTTCTTGCAAAGGCTAAAATGAACTTTAGGATCACAACTTACTAGATTTGGTTTATTGGATTAACAATTGAACAAGGAAATTTCTCACACTTCATTTGGTACTCTAAAACAAACTCACATATTGCTTTGAGGATTTAAAAAGAACAAGTGTAGCTTTGTTTTTGTGAGGGCTTACTTAGACTAAAGCCATCGAAAAAGGACATGTGTGCTTCTCTCACACTTTATAGCGATCTTGAGAATCAAAAGGCCTTTTTCATGACTTTGGGGTGAGATAAAGCAATCACCTCCACACTTCGATTTGGGCTTAAAATTGAACATCTTGTGCGAGTGTGAGTGGAGGCATTGTTGTGTATATTCTCTCTCTTTGTTGCCAACAAAGATTGATCGAGTTACGAATAGTGTTTGTCATTTGCTTTTTTTTATCCTAGAGGGCCTGCCTTGGGGAAAAAGTACTCGCCCAAGGGAACGACTCAATCGGTAACACTCTAAAGCCAAGAGTATTTCCAGCCGGGATATAAATGTGGATATTGGATGAAATGCCAATATCATGCAGTTGATTCCGACAAGATGGATCTAAAAGGGGACTCTTGCCATATGGGTCAATCTCCACGAACGGAAAGTCCTTACTAAAACCCATGTGCTAGAATTTTCCAAAATCCTTTAATCTATTTGTTGGTGCAAGAACAGTCATTCTGAAGCCACCCCACACTTTTACGATCTTCTAGTAGAAATGGAAAACATGCCATGGGAGTTTCATGGTGTTGATGCTTGGTTGCCTTGATTAACATTAATGAGCCATGGAGGGGAGCCAGTGGGGTCAAGCATCTAACCATTCGCTAGAGATAAGCGTAGCTGGACTTGTCCAAGTGGGAATCCAACAAATATTATCTTACACATCCATAGGATTGTACTTATTCTTGGGTTACAAAATGCATTGCTTGATCAAAAACATCATGAAAACAAACACTTGAACCTCATCCAAATTTCAAACCCTTTTGAAGACAAATACAATTGACTTGATCCATATGTTATTGCTTTCCCTTGGGATTCACATCCTTAGAGGTTTCTAAACATTGAATTATATCTCAATTTGTCTCCTTAAGTAAACAATAGGAAAACCCTTGCCTTAAGTTCATTGAACTTCCACATAACATATCTTGTAGGGTTTGAAGAAGTTATGACATTGGACATTTAGTTTGAAAATATAATCAACAAAGTGTTAGTGGTAAAATAAATTCACTAATCAAGATGAAATCAATTGAACCCAAGACATGTGCTTGTATATCTTTTGTCTTATGGTCTTTCGAGCAAACATTGATCTTTTGGTTTGAATGGAAAATCATGTTCTTCAAAACCTTGGCCTTGTAAACAAGTCCTTCTTAGGTTCATTTAGGATCAAAATCAAACACTTCATCCATTTCAAACATTTATCATCTCATCCCACAAGCAACTTTGGAACTTTGGAAACATCATTCTAGACTTGGGTAAATCATCAAAATCAAAATCACCTTGTTTAGTTAGGAGTATGGGAATGCATCTTTTCTCATACCTCTAGTTAAATTATCACCCCTTTGAACAAGTTCATCCTAAGATCACATCTAACATATTAGGGTTTACAAGTTCATTATCCAAACAAACCAATCAAAATCAAACCCTAAGTATAGAATTGATCCAAAGTCCCTAAATGTTCAACACTCATATCATTCACCCCTTTCATCCTTCATCTCGTCCTTTATCCTAAGAACCTTAGAGGTCACTTTTTCCACAAGGTCAAAACACAAGGAGAACATGGAATACAAACTTGATCCATACATCATGAGTAATCCAAGTCAACTAAACTATCAAAACCTTACAATGCCAATGGATTTCCAACACTCACATTTATACATGGGATCATTATCTCCCACAAATCTCAATGGTACAACAGATGTGAGTATGCCTAGTCAAAATATTGGAACATCTTTCCCGATGATAGATCTAAATCCAAAACTAAAATTCTATCCACCAAACAATCAATACATGAGCCTTCAAACAAACAACGCCATCCCACCAAATCCCTACAAGCCAAATGAGAATGTACCAAGCACAAGTTTTTGAAACATGAATCCGGAAAACTTTGGGATGGATACATTTGCAAAACATACAAATATTCCAAACATGAACAATGGTCAATTTCAACCTATCATGCCAAATCTGAATGTCATCCCAAATCAAAACATTGTCCAAAATCAAACACAATTACACGCTCCAAATTAGCATGAACAAAAACTAAATGAACTATATCAAGGGAGTCAAGATCGAAATCAAGAACAAATTTGGCTAGATCAAATTGCTACACTTACCAAAATAGTTGAATCATTGTGCCAAGGGAAATCTCCACCACCATTACCAATATCATTCCTCGGTTTAGGGCTTCCTCCTTTACCTAGCACCAATCACTCCATCCAAATAAATCCACCTAACACCAATCAAGCCATCACATCAAATCCTTTGAATATACCATCAACATCGTACCAACAGATAGTTTTCAATCAAGCAACAATGTTGATCCCAACAAACCAAAACATGGTCTCCCAAGGGCCTATCACCTCGGTCATTCCAACCATCCCTATCACCTCGATCACTCCAAACACCCCTATCACACCCATCATATCTCAACCCCTCACTACCATGATCACTCCAAGCGTATCTCAACCACTTGTCACTACATCCAACATGATCCCAATTCCACCACCACTACCACCAAAACCAAGTGCAATAAGTCAATATTGTAACATCGCACTAAAAGCACATCAAGCCTACCATCAAGTGCTTCAACAATATCAAGTGGCTCCACAAACTGCTCAAGCTGCCCCAGCCTCTCAAGCTACCCAACAAACACAAGCACAAGCACAAAAAATGACAACTGTTGAGAACAAGGATCAAGATCAATCCATCACTGAGCACCTTGAAGCTATGTCTACTTCATCCAATGATCAAATTAACATATGTTAAGAGTCACTTTTCAATCATGATCAAAATCCACCAACCAACCATGATCCAATTCAAGAAATTTCAACATCATTTGACCCTATGGTTGAAGACATTAGAAATCCATCCACTACAATTATTGAAAGCAATGATCAAGATCTCTCAATTAAGGAGCACATTGAAGATGTTTCTACCTCATCCAATGATCAACTCACCATACATCAAGAGCCACTTTTTAGCGATTTATTTCAAGGAGTGTTAGGATTATTTGATCCTATCGACATAATGCATAATCCATTGACCAATGGTCATATTGAAAATGTCTCTACATTTCCTTATGATTTAGAGGACATATCTCAAGAATTTATTCCAAATCATGATCAAAATTCTCCACCAAAGTCTAGCAATGGTCCTTTCCAAGACATATTGACATCCTTCAACCTCATGGTTACAGATATTGAAGAAACCCTAAACTCGACACTTGAGGATATTGAACCACTTACCATGTCTAATGATGACATCCAAGAACCCTTTGTAAGCAATCCATCCTTTGAAATCAACCCATGTCAAGAACTTGATCCAAAGCATGTCAAAAGCAACTTCAGAATCATTCAAGATCAAGAATTTGTATCTTCAAGATACTACAATAATCTAATGGACACTCTCCTATCTATGCAAGATGATCATATCTATGTAACACATACTCATCCATCTACCCATGAGATGCTTTCTTTGGATGGACACGTGGATGATCTTCATTCAAAACATGATTCTTTTACTCCTGACATTATTACACAAAAAGAGCAGGTTATTGATTCCTACAGTCAAGCTGAGTTATCAACATCAGGATCAAATATATCCCAAATTCAAACTAAGGACATTAGGTATGCAGATATCCAACATTATTCACTCAAGGAAACAAGTTAGATAGAACAATATAATTCAGAGTTAGCGGAGCAGCAAATTGAAACGTCATCTACAATGGTCATTTATCAGAGAATGCATTATAAACAAGAGCTCTCAGAACAAGCAAAATCAAATCATGAAGGTACTACTTCCACAATACTGGGGGAAACTTTGTCTCAAGAAAACGCCAACATAGGAAGCATGAAGAATCCTTATGATGAAACCGATGCCAATACTACAACCAGCCATGTCATGAATCTTCATCCACCCATCACCCCATCCACAAATTGGGACCAACATCAGAAGAAATATTTGAATCAAAACACAAAAAACAATATCAAATCAAAAGAAGTTGAGAAGCATAATGAACAAATCAAATATGCATGGATACCAAAACATACAAAAAAAGATTATCCCTATCAAATTCCATCAGTCAAAGAAACTATGGGGAAAAATAAAAAAGGGAAAAGTATCCATCAAAGATGTCCACAAAAGAAAAAGCAATATTTTCAAGCGACATTCAAAGTGTATCAAGTAGTTGGTCCTAATTCCACCCACACTTTCGTATCCACCCATCATTACTCATCTTCCTAAGTTTGGAGAGTCAAAGATTCTAAACTGTCAACCAATCCATCTTTTATCCCTAAATACACTCCATCCCTACCTCCACACATGATATCCAATTCTCACATTGACCATGTATTGGCAATGACCCTTCATCATAAGGATTCAAAAGGCACTCTATCGCGATGTGCGCACAAAGAAAAAGTTAACTCTGGTATCAACGAAGCAAATCAAGAATCTCAAAAGTTACATTCAAGTGCACGTATCTTAGCAAAACAACTTCTTCAGGAAGGATACCGATGGCACATTATGACAGGGGCATCTACATCAACAACACCTTGTGATTCAGCATGAGTTTAAAGTCTTTCAGAAAAACCAAAAAAATCAAAAAATATGAAAATAAAAAAAATCAAAAAAAGGATTGAAAACAGTAAAGAAAAAAAATTGCCCCCTAGTGAAAACCACTATGGTGGCGCTTTGGGCAAGACCATGACGAAAACCTAGCAAACAGGCGTCATGTGTGGAATTGAGCATCTACATGCGCCAGTTCGGTTGAAAGCATCTCATTCCATCCGTAATAAAGCCAACATTCCATCCATCTTATCCATAATAAATCCATCCATCTATAAACCATTGATCCAATCCATTTTCATCCATTTGCATCCATCATCCAAGTTATCTTGATCTTGAAAATTTTGGTGCACACTTTGCACTTGCTTATGGTAAACATCTTTGACATGGGTCATTTTCATTGATCCTATCCTATGCAGCATTATTTGAGCTATGAAGCATTATCCAAATGAGCATTCTTTATCCGAACACCTTATCTTATCGCAAGATAATCCTTGGCATCCTTTGTGTATCCATCCATCCATACCCCTATCCAAGCATCCATCCATTGCATTCCATACATTGCTAGACACTGGGGGCAGATATTGGCATCTGACTTTGGGAATAAATCTTGGTCTATGTCCTCCAACCTATGTGGTGATCTAAACATTGGAAAACGTGAAATCAAATTGGTCCACCACTTGTGGGAAAGAATACAAATCACTAGCCCATGGAATATTTTGACGAGAAGATGTTCCTTATCAGTCTTCATCTTTAATTAAACATCGATCCAAACAATCAATATCAGTGGCATCAAATGCACCCTTCAAACGTCATATCAAATCATTCAAACATCTTTTGTTTCAAATCAAGCTTCATCAACTTGATCAATTGAATCCAATCAATCCATAATCTTGGGATATCCTTACCAATCATTGTGTTGCTAAACACTATCCTTGCATTGTTGTGCATCCTCAACAATGTTATCATCATCAATCTTGATCAATCCAATCCTTGCATTGTTGTGCATCCTCAACAATGTTATCATCATCAATCTTGATCAATCAATCCTTGCATTATTGTGCATCCTCAACAATGTTATCATCATCAATCCTAATCAATCAAATTCTTGCATTGTTGTGTATCCTCAACAATGTTATCATCATCATCAATCCATCAATTCGATCAATCAACCTTAGCTTGGTCTTCAACAACATCCCAAACAGAGCACTGATATCATCACACATATCCATATCCAAATCGTCAAAATCATGTGAAAATCCAAAAAATCAGAAAATTAGAAAATCCAAAAACATTCAAAACATATCAAAATCCAAAAACAAGTCAAAAACATGGTATCCGAACTACATCATCTCTGAACTTAAACGTAGGCAAGGCTAATCTTTGATCAACCCCCAAGACATCAAAATCCAAAAACATCCAAAATCACATCAAAATCCAAAAACATCCAAAATCACAAAACATTCGAAAAACATCAAAATCCAAAAACATTCAAAAAACATCAAAATCCAAAAACATTCAAAAACACAAAAAACCCCAAAACATTGGAAAATTCAAAAAAATCCAAAAACATTTGTAAAACATCTTGAAAAATACCAAAAACAGCCTCAAAACATTGCAAAAAACTCCAAAAACATCCAAATATTTAAAAAAATCCATCTGTCTCATCTCACTTGAACCTGCAATAACATCATCCATAATAAACTAATCGTCACCTTCATCCTTTGGAAAAACAAATAGAAACAACCACAACAATTAGCAAAATCAAACTTCAATCGTAAAATCTAAATTGAAGCAACAAACCGTTAAAATAAAATCAAACTATTGATCATTGGCTAACATGTCAACTTTGTATCAATAGCCTATCAATGAACTTATCAAACCATCATCATCCTATACAATGCATGCCTTAGGATATATCATTCCGACAATGGGCATCGTTTTGGATATCACCTTGGATCCTTATCCTATCACATCCCTTTGGCTCAAGGTATGAAGAACATTGGCTTGTTTGTGTACTTGATCTTTTCTTTTGATTTATCTTATTGCGCTCATTCCAAGGACCTCTCAATGATGTCCCCAATGAAGGGATTTAGAGAGATAGGAATGGGGCAACGGTCATTATATTTTTATCTGTTGCGCTTGTTGTACGTTCTTGTAATATAACTTGGAGAATACTTGCTTTGTTAGGTACGTCCTAGCAAGGTTTTTGTATGTCAAGTGTGAACAAGAATACTCCTATCTGTTTGTTGAGTCAAAGTCCATCACACTAGGTACAACGCCATCCTGGTTCTTTATACCATGATGCATTGTGCCTACATGTGTTATCAAACATAAGGTAATTGGCCCTTTGAAAATCCCAACTCCTCGGCAAGTAATCATCATCATCCTCATCATCATCATCTCATGTCTTGTTGGAATCTCTTGTTTTCTTCTATCTATTGCTTTTCGCGCTAACATGGTACCATGAAATTTAATCATAAATAATCATTAATGCATCCATCCTGCATCCAGAAACCATACTGCATAATGAATATCATACCATATAGAAAGCATTAATCATACCACATGCATTCATCCCCATCATTGCATAATATAGATTGGTTATTCTAGGAATCTCATAAACCATACATCTATCACCCATATGCATAATCATAAAAGCATCATCGTATCAAATCATGTGCATCCATCATATCATCCATTACATATAAACATCATAATCATCTCATCATCAATAATGTCATTGTCATGGTACAAATCAGGATCAAGTGGGTGTAATATATCAAAAATAGGCATGAGGCTACCCATGGTTGATGACTGTCTACATCATCAAATCTGTCTACATCAAATATTCAATTTGAACTGATCTTGAACCTCTTTTTCGAGAGATTGACCCTCAAATCAAACCTCTTCACTCGATCTCTCGAGGGGGAAATATACTAGCATAATTATTTTCGCTAGGGCAATAGTGAGGCATCCAAAAAAAAAGAGAAATTTTGACTTTTGATCAGGGCAAGGTTATTCTTTGAACCAACACAACAAGTGCATCACTTCAAAGAGGGGCAAAATGTAGACATCGAAAATATACAGATTGATATCACACTCGATCCTGATCTACTAACATCGCTTCATCCTAAATTATCCCTCTATCTAACCATTTAATCGAATAGCCTTATTTGATTAAACTCATCATAATTCCCCTTTTAAGTAAATAAATCCCTCAATTTAATTAAATCATTGTCTCTGTGTAATTAGCTAGGTTATTTCATCTTCCTATCTTTGATTTAATTAAATAATCCATATTATTTGATTAAATCTCTAAAGTTAATCTAATTAAATTAAATAAATCAAGCATTTATCTAATTTAATCTAACATCACCCCCTTTGGTTAAATAAATCAAAAATATTTATTTAACTAAGTCTAAATCATTCTTTTCTCATTTTGAGTTATTTAAATCCTAAAATCTAAGTCAAAATGGTCAAATCAACTAACATCATTTAAATTAATCAAATCATGATCAATGCTAATCCTAATCACTCAAATCCTCTAGATTTTGCAACTTGCACATGAAAATAGAATTATTTGATTTATTAAATTTCTATTTTCCTTCAACAAGGCATCTTTTAAGGAATATTCCCCTAATTTGAATTCAAAATCCAAGTGGGAATAAGTCCTTCCAACAAAGCATTTAAAATCTCTTACATGTCCTTTTCTTGAGCCATGTGCATTTGCTTCACCTTTCACCTCATCCTTCAAGCCATATTTTGAATTTGAATCTCCCCCCTCTTTGCACATTCTTCAAAACTTGCACATCCTCCATCCATTCATAGCTTGACAAGTGGCATCATATCATTGGATGAATGTTAGTCCCACATTGCTCAAATTTGGACATTCATCCATCTTGAAATCCTATAAATAAAATGCTCATATCCTCATTAGATCATCCACAATTTGAGTAAACTTACTATACTCAAATTTAGAGCAATCTTCATTCATCAATCTTGAGTTCTTAGCTAGGTTATTGCAGATTTTGGCTTGGAGCTCTCATCCTTCATCATCAAAGTGGATCAAAATATCTTCATCAAATCAACATTGCATCATTGGAGTTGGGAAAGGGCCAATTTTCACATCAAATTGGCACCAATTCCCTCAAGATATTAGGAGTTTATATTGCATTAGAATAGGATTTGATTTGTTTTGAGTTTCTTGGTGTTCTTCATCTCATTTCCTTTCTCTTTCCATTTAAATGAATTTCTTGAGGAATCATGTTTCTAACTATGCATTTGATCTAATTTATTAATTGTCTCTTGTGTTTTTGTAGGTTGGGAATCATGTTTCACACATATTAATGTTTCCACTTTGAAAACTATTTATCATTGTGATTGCCCTCACACTTTTTCGACTAAAATTTGGGAGATACATGGAGATCATGACACCTAGCCTTTCCCAGATGAACCTATTTTAGATTCTCTTATTCCTCTTCATCTTTCAGACATGATACCCTATGATGCAGATACTATGTGTGAATTTGAATATTTGGAATACTTTGAATCTTCATATGAGGATGAAGAGGGTTCTTTAGATGATCCTTCTCCATCAGAGATAGTTAATGTACCTGCACCTTCAGTGATTCCTTTTGCAGAGTCATTGAATGAGGCTCCTATCATTCCTATTCAATAGGAACATCCTCATGGTGATGACTCATTGAGTATGTCCATTGATTCATTACAATCAATATCTCATTGTCTTCCTGATTGGGATTCCTATCTATCAAACATTGCATCCTTGTTTATGGAGCCTCACATTTCAGATATGGAGGACACATTTAATTTTCCAGACTTGGCATCACAGGATGGCTTTGTTTCATGGATTATAGACTTGGATATTTCTACAGGTTTGGAGGACATTCTTGAGGGGATATCACTCCTCTATTGAGATTCCTTTTTGGAGAGTTTCCTTGAGTCTCCACATTCCTTTGTCTCGATCTTGATTAGGGATCCTGAGACTACCTTGGAGGCACTTGGTTTCTCCTCAGAGATTTCATGTATCAGACTTCTTCCCTCCCCATCGGAGTTTCTTTAACATCCACCATTGGATTGGCTTCAGTCTTCTCCTAGTGGTTTTGAGGACACTTCATTATGAGGGGGAAATCTAGTTTTGCAGTCTTTGGATCTTGTTCAACATCAGTTTCCACAACATCTTGGTTTGTCACCTTCTTCCTTGATTGGGCATGTACCTGATTTGATTATGGCATCTTCATCTTCATCAGGAAAGGAGACACATGAGCAGCTTTTAGAGACATCATCATCATTCATATTCATCCTTCCTTCCTTTAATTCCTATCCAGAATGGGAAACATCCCTTCACTTGCACTTGGATTTGTTTCTTCTGAAAGGTGGACAAGTTGTTTGTTGAAATTGGATCATGTTTTGTCTTTAGACACTTACCATTTTTGCAGGTGATCACATGTTCTAGGGGGATATATAGTATCTCTATTTCCCTTCTATGGGGGGGCTATTGATTTTATTGTATCCATGTGATGGATGGTGTACTTGGGGGGTATTATGGATTCCTCCATCCTTCCCATCCTTTCTCACTTTTTTTGCATTTCATCTCCTTTTTGGAGAGAGGTTTTCTTCCCACTGGGTTTTCCCATTTTCTCTGTTTGTGGGAGATTAGTTACATTTTCATTCTCATATCATTTGTAAATGGGTACCTAAAATTGCCATCATGTTGTTGGGACCCATCATCCATTACATAATAATTTCCTCCCTAAGTTGCACTTATGGGGGGTCTTGTTGTAATTAATTATCTAATTACACTAGCATAAGTTTATTAAGTATTTTATTTATTTAATTAAGTCCTAGGTTGCATCATTAGAAAATCATGGGGTCATTACCCTTTCCATGTTTGTAGGAGATAAGATTCCTTCTAGAAATTATCTAGAACTTATCTCTATCAATTCATCATTCCCTAGGTAGTTAGTTAGGGTTTACATGTCACATCAAGACACTTGGAAACATCACATTGCATCTTGCATCTCAACCTTGCCTATATAAGGAAGGTTATTGTATCATTTGTATCATACTTTTCATATTTCACACCTCATCATTTGAGAGGTCTTAATATCAAGCAAGCTCATTCTTGCATATCCTCTAGTGGAAGGTTTATCATTGTTATTGTAGGTGTACCTAGGTGTCAATATAATATCTTTAGCTCTTACATATAACCCCTAAACTAGGACACACACACATATAAGTATGCATGCATGTATACATAGATATGCATATACATACATACATACATATAGATATGCATATACATATAAACACATCTATGTATGCATGTATACATACATATACATACAGACACATATATATTTGCATGCATACATATGTATATACATGCAAACATATGTATCTATCATGCATGATATACATATGTATGCATGCATGAATACATACATATGTTGTTGAACACACCAGATACTGAGAGGGGGTGTGAATCAGTTTCTACAAAAACTTAAACCCCTTCAAAACTTGAACTCTTTATCACAATACTTATTAACCAAATATAAACCCTTAAACATATTAGCAACAAAGAAATATATTACAGTTTGAACCTTCAACAATTTCAACAATCTTCAACAATGAAATATATAGAAATTTTATCCTTAATCAAATCAACAATAATGGTGCCAATAAGGGCGTGGTTCAGTGGTCAAGTCGCTTGGTTGTGGTGACGGCCACCGGGGTTCAAACCTTCGCTGGGCCAAAGTGCTCGTAGGCATTGTGCCTTCGCTGGGCCTTTGTGCTCGCGGGTTTGGTTGTTTCTTGTGGTTTGTTGTATCCGGTTCATAGCTCCAGTCAAAAAAAGCGTTTACCCCTAATATTATGGGTGCATTGCACCTTTTAAAATAAAAAATAAAAAATCAACAATAATGGAAATGAAACAAGAAACACACATCCACAAAATGGCACCAGATTTACGTGGAAAAACCAATGAGGGAAAAACCATGATGAGAGTTAACTCACAATATAAAGGCTCATTACCAAAAAGGGACTTGCAAACTAAGGCACACTACCTTAGAGAAAGAGACAAAGGACTTGTAGAACTGAGGCACATACAATTTCAGGGGCAAGATATAAGGACTTGATGAGATTCATTATCTCAGAGCAGGATACAAAAAGTTTGTAAAGAATTACAATATTTTTAAACACAACACTCTACTGAATGAGGCGTTCAAGTGCATTTGATCTCTTTCACACACTTTTGCACTTTTTTATTGGATATTCAATACATTCCACACTCACACTTCTTCATACGTGTACACCATCTTCCATCCAAAATGTTCTTGCATTTATATCCACCACAAGACCTCAAAACATCAATTAGGTTGGCTAGAAAGAATACAAACAAGAAATTCAATAGATCGGCCACAAAATGTAATGTGGTCCTATCTCGAGGATAGAGAGGACCAAAAAAATCTTGTTACATCTTCCAATGTGATCCAAAACAATTCACATGTTAGCACACATCAACCTAAGTCGACAATAGGGAAATGTGTAGATGAAACATGAAGCACATAACTAGTCGGCCCAAAAACATACCTCTAATTGAATTAACATAATGCAGTCACCAACAACATAGGGCAAGACCCAAAATCCATCATAACACATCTTCATATGTTGGCACAAACCTCCAAGCACATGACACAAGCAAAAGAACAAGCCTTGTTAGCCAAATATCCACAAATAACCCCAAAAACCAACTTAAGACACAATGAAACATCAAAGATATTGACCAACATCGTGAAAATCACATGGGGATGTTCCATGAACATCCAACAACACTTATAGAAACTTATTTCATACTACCATGTTGCTAACATCCATCACAGACCAAACATGAACATATTACTTCATCCTGAAAGCACAAACAATTCATTCAAGAGATATAATATTAATAAATCAACCTTCAAACCACTACAACACATGAAATTGGAGCTAAGAAACTACCCAGACATTGATAACACATTCACCAATCTGCAAGAGCAAAGACATCAATGCAGAGTGTAAAATGGGGGAAAACTAGTTCTAGTCTAGGTAAAGTGACAACCAACACTTCTAAGCTATTAACCTCATCCAAACAAGAGAAAACAAACAAGGAGAGAAATCAAAATGCAAAAAAATGAAATAGAACACTCCCCATTGAAGTTCATTCCTTCTCTTGTCTCTCCTATTTCTCCTTTTTCACCCTCATATTTGAAGTTGTACTTGTGCAATAACCTACAAATTGTAAGTAGAAAGTTGGAGACAAAATGGTTGTTAAGGTGAAAATGGGAGAGCAAGGTTGCTTTTATAGACAACCATTCAAACGAATCACTGAGATTGATCTTCTAGAAAGATTTCAAGATTGACGAATGAGGATTGATGAGAGGGAGGTTACGAAATGGATGGTTAATATCAAACTTCTAGAAAGATGCCAAGATCAATGATCGAGAATTGATGCACCAAAAAGAGGTGGGCAATGAAGGCTATGACACCCAACGGTTATGATAGAAATGAAGGCTATGACAGATATTAATGAGCAAGGCATCTTTGACCAAAAGGGAGGCATAAATAATTCATTTGAATTATTTATTCAAGAAAAAAGGAAAATGGAGGAAATGGACAAGTGGAGATTCAATTAAAATAATTTGCATAATTATTTTAATTAAATGAGAGGAAATGTGAAAAGGGGTATTAAATAATTAAATTGACAATTATTTAATAAGAGATTAATTAAAAGGGGGAGTGAAAAGTCAAACATTTAATATTAATTATTTCACCATAGATGAAATATGACAAGTGAATAATTAAATAAATAGTAATTTATTTAATCATTGAAGAAAGGGGGATATTAGCAGCAAAATTAATTTATTTAATCAATCAAGATAGAATAAAGGTTAAGAAATGAATTAATTAAATAATTAAAAATTATTTAATTAATAGAGGAATGTGGTCAGAAATAATTAAATAATTAAAATTATTTAATTACGCGGAGACAAAGACCAAGAAAAATGATGCTCACAGACTTAGGACATTTTTCATTATCTACATTTTTCCCCTCTTTGACATAATGTGCTTTGAGCGTTGTGTCAAAGAATAAAGAGCAAAATCAGGTTCAGATCATGCCCCGACATGCCCCAGTGAATGTGGGATAGACCTACGTCCCCTCAGAAAATTTCTCAATTTTTTTTTTAAAAAGAGAAATTATTCTGAAAAGCCACTTTGATGCAGTGATAGGAAAATAATTCAGCTTGCGGGCCATCAAGATGATTGCGGATGGAGGATGTTAGTGAGAAGAAGATGGATGTTAGTGTGAAAAGGGGCAAAGGAGATGGAATGTTAGACGAGAAATGACAAGGGGCCAACTTTTATGCTTTTATATTTATCATCATCAGACGTAAAAAATGTCGCAAATGGAGCACAAACACGATTGTATGAGATATACCAAGGTGTGCAATGTGACCATTTGTGAGAGACAAGCGGTCAAAAGAAAATGACAATAGACAAGGAATGCCTTGGCTCATACTAAGGACCCAATTGTCCCAATATTTTTCCAAGACAAACCACAGACATCAAACAAAGAAAAGAGGTCACAATCCATCATCGTCCCTCTAAATCCCTTTTCATAGGACATCCTCGAGGTAACTAGTAACATGACCCAAGACCAATCAAAAGATAACACAAATCTATACCATCAAAGTGTTTTCCAAAAAGATAGTTTTTTTCGATGAGACTGATAACATTGCTTGATAAGATTGATTAGGTTGACCAAGATAACTAAGTTGATTGATTGTTTGACAAAGAGTTGATTGAGAGTTTGACAAGGTTTGATAAATTGATTTAATTAACCACACCTAGCTTCAGGAATGACACATCTTGATTAAGAAAAGATTGATTGACGAAGATGACAAGATTGATTGATAAGGTTGACAAGGTTGATTGATTGTGCCCGATTTCAGGAAAGACATATCTTGATTAAGGAAAGATTGATTGACAAGGTTGACAAGATTAATTGATATGACCAATTGATGTGATGATACCCATGTTTAGGAAAGATACATCCTGTTGGAGGCAAGGAACACATCTAATAAAGTTGACCAAGTGACAAGTGTTGACAAGACACCTAACTGCAAGAAAGACATATCCTGCTTAAGGTGAATGACCAAATTGACCAAAGAAAAAGTCTAATCTCAGGAAGGACACATCCTAATAAAAGACAAAAGATAGGACCGAATGAGACAAATGACATAATGCCCCATTCTGATATAAGATCAATGACAAGATTGATTGATTGTTAACAAGACGATTGACTGATTGAAGATAAAGGATTTTGTTGGTTACGTTTTCCTGTTGATTCATGATTTGGTTTGAATGATGATTGCTTGCAGACCAAGAACAAGACCAGACTCGAAAAACCCTAAAGGACTGAACTAGGTGGCCTTGGGGGCTCATCAATTGATGGCCTTTCCTATGTTGTACACGCAAAGACCTCGTAGTTCGACACTACTTGACTTTGTTCTATTTGACAAAAGACTAAGTCATGATTTTATTTGGACAAACCTAAAAGGATTAACCTAATGTCTTGAGGGCCCATTTAAGATGAGCCTTTCCTACATATAAAATGTGCAAAGACAATGTAGTTTGACCAATCTAACATAGACTAACACAGACTTGGACTCTGACTCTAACTCTGTTTTTAGAAGTTTTTGTTTTTTTTTATGTTTTTGGATTTCAAAGGTTTTCTGGTTTTTTTTGGATTTTGATGGTTTTATGATTTTTTTTGGATTTTAAAGTTTATGAGTTTGAATGATTTTGGTGTTTTATGATTTTTTGGATTTTGATCTTTTTATTTATTTTTGGATTTTGATGTTTTATGATTTTTTTTTATTTTGAAATTTTATGATTTTTTTGGATTTTGATGTTTTTATGATTTTTTTTGGATTTTGATGTTTTAAAAGGTTGATACCATGTATTATTTCCCATGAAGACATAAGTCAAGGAATTTCCTCCAGATAGGTATAGGACCAACTTATTATACGAAAGGGGATCAATGGATGCAAAGGATGGTCATGAAAGTGAAGGATGTTAAATGTCGATGGTCTTCAAGCCATGAGAAGGATGAAAAATATTTATTATGGATGAAGGAGACTTTTTTATGGATGATAACTATAAGGATCATGACAAATACCCGTGAAAGATACCCACAATCAACTAGGCAAGCATGCACAAGGATCCAAGGACAAACATGACCTTGCCCCTAGTTAAGTTGAAAACCAATTGATAGGTGATGATGATGACAACAATGTTGTTTGATATGGGAAGAAAACATCCCAAAACAACGTGAGGATTGGGAAAGACATATCCCATTGATGATAATGTAACTAAAGGATCAAGGTTTGCAGCAAGGCTAGGAACAAATCCAAGGAATGTTTTGGATGATGTGCAAGGATGCATAGCAATATTGTATGGATTAGGCTTTTTGCATTTGAAATGACTAACCTTAGGATTAGATGGGATTATGGAGGGAAATTGGATACGTGGATTAGAATTCTTAAACCAATGACAAGGGACAACCAAGTCCAAAAATAGGTATGGAAGGATAATGGATTTATTTTCGCAAAGGATAGGAGACATGAGGATTATTAGCTGAAAAAATTATCATATGATCTTCAAGGACTATTTCGCATAGGAATAATTTGTTTTCTCTGAGATATGGGTTTGGATAAATTCTATAAAGGAAATTACATGATATTTCATGGATAGTGTATGACCAGAGGATACACATGTCAAGAATTTTCCAAAAGCATGATTTATGATTGTGCCCCATTTCTTATCAAGATCAAGGTAGGTGGGAGAATGGATGGAAACGATATGGATTAGATAGATAGATGGAAATTTTATGAGAAAGGCATGGGAGATGAGACAACTTTCCCCCAAGTGTAATGGTCCACATAGATAATTTTTCTTACACATGACGCCTATTTGCCAGGTTTTCATCATGGTACTTATCCAAAGTGCCATAAAAATGGTTTTCACTATTGGATGAAATTTTTCTCTTTACTTTTTTTTTTAATTTTGATTCCACACAAGACGCTTGTTTGCTAGGTTTTCATCAGGGTGACAATTTTTTTATCTTTTATATTGGCTTGATGTTCTGGATGATCACTAATTGTTTCGAATCCTTTAATGGTGTTGATGTAGAAACTAGTGTCATGATATACCAATAGTGACCTTTATGGAGTAGTTGTCTTGTTAGGATCATAGCACTTGCATACAACTGATCGATGTCATTGTGATCCTTTCTGATATTAGAGTTGGCCTTATCAGAATACACACATTATGATAGAGTACCATGGGAGTCCTTATGATAAAGAGTTGCTACCAAGATGCGACAAACTTGTGAGGTATGATTTTTGGAATGATGGATGATGGTAGGTGTGGATGGACTATTTGGCAGTTTGGATGTAGCAATTTTTATTCTCCAAACTTGGGATAGTGGATTATGGAGTTTGGAATATTGATTGGGTAGTGTTTGGAACCAACACTTTTATATGTCTAGTGTGATGACCATTTTGAAGAAGGTGGACATTTGTTATATGTGAGAGTCCTCTTTTCTTGCAGCTCCATATTTTTATTAACTTTTGGACTTGGAATATTTTCTTTGCTTGATCCATTTTTCTTAGGGATCCATTTTAACTTCATTTCTCCACTCGGATTTTTGTTTGATTCAATAGCCTTTGACATTTTATTTTGAACTTTGGATTTGTAATAATTTTCTTTTTATTGGTTCCAAATAGAAGGTTTATTCATGTTGGAATGATTGTTTATGCTATGGATGGAAGGAGTGTTGGTAACAACTTTATGACAAGGACTACTTGTGGCCTCCATTTTGATGTCTGTGCCAGATAAAGTTGCCCCCAATATCGAGGAGGTACCACTAACATCATTTGATTCTCTGACTGAAGAATAACCAAGGCCTTGATGTCTAGAATTTTCCTAAAAATATATTGGTTCTAAAATTCCTTGCTCATGTAGGCCTAGTCCTTTTCCTTGATACTGCATGCTCTGATAGATTGTGATGGGGTATTTTTATTTTGAAAACATGATGCTAACCCATCATTGTGTATGTGGAAACTGTTACTTGGAATCTTCTCCTCTACAAGAAATTCTACTTTGATAAAAAGTGGATGATCCTAGTTGATAGGATGTCTTAGCTTCATTGACATGTGGGATAGATTTTTGATTAACATCTTTGGTCTGATTTTGTGACATATCAAATTCAGATGATTGTACTAGTGCTTCCAAGTCAATTTCAAAATTGTCTTTATGGTCATTATCATGGAGTCTAGTGAATTCAATTATAGCTTGATCATTTACAAATGTGTCTAGAGTAGGAGACTCTTGTTCTAGAGGAAGATCATCTATGTGTCCCATGTAGACAAGTAACTCATTTTGGGAAATGCATGTGTTTGGTACTTGGATAGGATCGACTTCAAATGTTTGATCATGAATGGCATAAAGGTTGATGAGTGGATCATTTTGGACTTCATGTTCAAGGGTAAGATCTTGGTCAAAAATAGGTTTGTCTTGGATGACATAATTGGGAATGGGATCTTGATCAAGGATAGGTGCATTTTGTATGCCATTATTATCTAGAAGGACTTCTTGAATGGACTTAAGGATGGGGTCATGGGATGGAATACTTTGATCTTGACATGAAGGTGAAGCTATGATGTCCTAATTTGGACTTTTCTTTTGACATGTATCCCAAGGTGTAGGAAATGTGATGTGATGTATTTTCATGACTAAATGTAGCTCGAGATGGAGTGAATAGGAATATATTAGTGGATGATGGACTAGGATAGGATGTGGAGAAATGTATTTTCATGACTAAATGTAGCTCGAGATGGAGTGAATAGGAATATATTAGTGGATGATGGACTAGGATAGGATGTGGAGACTTGTAATGGGTTGAGGGATGATGGACTAGAATAGGATGTAGAGGCTTGGAATGGACTAGTGGAAGGTTGGTTTCCCTTTTCAAGGTTAGGATAAGGGTGATTAATGGATGTTTGTTGTGGATTAATGTTGTGGATTGTGCTAAGGGACTCTTAATAGTGAGGGTAGATGGATGGAGGACTATGGGTTGTGGGTTCCTAGTATTTGGATTCAAGGTATTGTCTTTTGAAGTCTATGGCTTGTTGGGCTTGACCAATGTGGAGTAATTGATATTCAACTTGACTAGCAAGCATATCAAGGTGAATGTGAGACATGGTGGTGGATGGTATGAAACCTAAGAGATGCCAATGCAATGGAAGGTATGCACCTATGCTATATTTTTTTTTGGATTTTTTTTGGATATAAGGATGCACCGAAGACAAAGATTAAGGAATGGTAGAATGATAATGACCCTATGACCAAATGATATGATATGTAAGGATGATGATGACCAAAGGATATGGGACTAGGCTATGTTTTTGTGATTTTTGGGATAATATAAGGATGCAAGGTGAGTATGCAAGGATAATGATGATCAAAAGATGAAGCTAAATGAAGCTAAATGATACCAAAGGATACCAAAGTTAGACTAATTAATGATCAAGGATAATGATATGGAGACTAAATGATGCCAAGGCTAAGATGAGATTAAGCTATTTTTTTGTATTTTTGGGATATAAAGATGCAAAATGAAAGTGCAATGTGAGTCCAAGACTAAGGATTGATGGGATGATAATGAAGTTATGGTCAAAGGGTATGGTATGAATCTAAATGACAAAGGATATGAACCTAAAATTTAAGACAAAGGGTGGTAACAGAGCTAATGTAGGTCCAAGATAACAAACCCAAATGTTATTGACCTTTGTGATGACCAAGATGATAGTTTTGACAAGGTGAGTCTAAACTAAGACACAAGTTTGAGACCCAAATTTTTGACCAAGATCATAAAGACAAAGGTTGATAAATTAAAAGATGAAGGTCAATGACAAGTTGGATAAGCAACCGTGGACTTTCCAAAGGCTTAGTAGTCTTCCTATGTCTGAAATCTAAAAGATGTATGCAACCTAAGATCTAGGACTGATTACGCAAGGCAAAGGTGACTTAAGGTTCAATCTAAAATGTAATGCAATCCTAAATGGAAATGTTGGAGTGGACTGGTAAATGATTGCAAATATTAGGTTTAGTAGTTAGGATCACTGTAGAAATGGCTGGATTGAATTTGAACAAGGATTTTGACAGTTTCTATTTGTTAGATAATTGTGATTCACAAAATATTTTTTTTGGCAGTTTTGATGGTTTTGACTTGATTTTTGAGTGAATTTTGATGGTTTTTGATGAATTTTGATTGGTAAGCACAGAATATAGTATCAAGAAATTGTTTTTGGTCTAGTTTTGGATGTGAATTTTTTTTGAAAAATTAAAACACACATAGACAACAATGCACAAGCCCTATGGTTGGCAAGGAAACCACTGGTTGATATCCCCACTTGAAATTTTCCAGCCACTTGAACAAGGCAGGCGGTTAGAGACTTGGTGGCACTAGATCCCCTTTACATGACACTCACTTCTTGGGCTCACCAAGTCTCATTCCCCCAATGGAGGAATTCCTATCTCTACACAAGCTCAGTGAAGATGTGGGGCACCTTCAGAGGTCCAACCACCTGTGATCAATGAGCATATAAAAGGGGTTTTTGGCAACTAACACAAATGGTTCTTAGTAAGGGAATTTTTTCAAGTTGGCCATACATGCGGCAAGATTAGGTCAAGACTATGGCGATTCAAGAGGCCTCCTAGTCCTTTCTCTAAGCAAGGATTTTTACGTAGCTCACGGGGCTACTAAGGGAGACACTTGTCGATATGACACATTTGTACCCGTTGCTAGCTAAATTTCATCAAAAAGCACATTTATTTATAGTGGCTTGGAAGAGCTTGTACTTAGCTTTGTTACCACTTGGGTTGTTCCCACCTTTTGAAGTGTGGTGGCAAGCTCTCTGATACAAGGTGAACAAAAGCGAGGAAGTGCACTTATTTTCTAATCATCCCAGATCACATGAAGCACAAGGAGAGAGCATATTTCCATGCCTTTTGCCTCACACTCACATGGGGTTCATTTTAAGCACCAAATCCAAATATGTGGTGTGATTATACAAATGTCAAAGAGGTGCTTTTAGTCACTCAAGATCACCTAACAACGTGAGAGGAGAGCATATGCACTTTCTAAGGCATTTGCAAACCACCAAACACAAAGGACACTGGTTGATTTTAAGCCTTGCTTATGATTTGAAAACACTTTGTAAATTTTAAACCAATGACATGAAATGCAAGCTCATTTTTAATACCAATGAGTGTAGGAATGCAGATTATTGTTCTTTTTAAACCTTATGAGTGAGAAATGCATATTATTTTAACCTTATGATCTTGATGCAAGTTGTAGTTGTTCATTTTAGCTTTCATGAGTGACAATGCATGTTCATTTTAAAACCCATGAATGGAATATGCAATTTGTTGTTCATTTTAGCCTTCATGAATGATGATGCATATTTATTTTAACCTTTATACGTGTAATGCAATTTTGTAGTTGTTTGCAAAATAAAATGAGATAGTAATGATAAAACCAAACTAAGTAAATGAAATGATAGGGCAACAAATGATTATGTTTCAAAAGAAACAATTTTTAGAACTCCCTCCAAGTTGTGCCACATGCTGAAAATAAGAGATTAGTAAACTAAAAAAAACTTTAATGATAACAACAAATAAAAACAATGATAAGTTTCTCAAAAATTAACGAAATTTTAAATCATTTAAATCCATGAAAATTTGAAACTCAAACCTTCAAAACCCATAAAGTATTTTTCCAATATTTTGCACAAGAAAATTATTATAGGCAAAAGAAAACATAGGTTTTAACAACTAAATTTAAAAAATAGTGAATACTAAAATAGCCATAACTTTCTCAAATCTTAATGAAATTTTAAACCGGTTGAAGTTCTAGAAAGCTAAGAGAAAGCCCTACAAAACTCAAAAGTTGGTTTTTTAAGATTTTATGTGCCCATTTTTCTATGCTCAAAAGAAGATGACAAGATTTTTTTGTGTGAATTCTCGGATATAATCTACAAAATAGCAAAAGGAAACAAGAAAACAAACAGATTTCTCTACAAAATTGTAAGATTCACGTCGGGTTCACCAAATGTAAGATGGAAAAAAATATCCTAGTCTATATAAAGTGACAACCACAATACTTCTAAGCTAAAAAGCTCATCCAAAGAAGGAGAGAAATCAAAATGTAAGCAAATGAAATAGAACACTCCCCATTGAAGTTGATTCCTTATCTTGCCTCTCCTATTTCTCTTTTTGCAAACTTTTCCCTCAAATTTGAAGTTGTACTTGTGCAATAACCTGCAAATTGTAAGTAGAAAGTTGGAGACAAAATAACTGTTAAGGAAAAAATGGGAGAGGAAGGTTGCTTTTATAGACAACCATTTGAATGAATCGCTGAGATCAATCTTCTAGAAAGATTCCAAGATCGATAGATGAGGATTGATGAGAGGGAGGTTACGAAACAGATGGTCAAGATCAAACTTCTAGAAATATGCCAAGATCAACGGTCAAGAATTGATGCACCAAAAAGAGGTGGGCAATGAAGGCTATGATGTTGACTGCTATGAAGAAAATGAAGGCTATGAAAAAGATTAATGAGCAAGGCATCTTTGACCAAAAGGGAGGCATAAATTATTTATTTAAATTATTTATTCGAGAAAAAGGGGAAATGGAGGAAATGGACAAGTGGAGATTCAATTAAAATAATTTGCATAGTTATTTTAATTAAATGAGAGGAAATGTGAAAAGGGGTATTAAATAATTAAATTGACTTAATTATTTAATACAAGAGACACATGGACAATTAAATAATTTCAAAAATTATTTAATAATAGATGAATTAAAAGGGGAAGTAAATATTCAAACTGTTACCAAATTTTTCACTACAACTCAATTGGTGGAGCTGGATTAAATACTGTTATATTTAAAAGTGGAAAATACAGTTATTTCTGCATATGCTAAGTGTTGATTGCATCTTGTTTATCATTTTATAAGTGACAGTTGTGCATTGAGATGAGGAAACAAAGTTTCAAGTATTGTTTATCATTTTACAATCAAA
This sequence comes from Sequoia sempervirens, assembly GCA_007258455.2. NCBI lineage: Eukaryota > Viridiplantae > Streptophyta > Pinopsida > Cupressales > Cupressaceae > Sequoia > Sequoia sempervirens. The sequence continues at coordinate 38,834,619 of VDFB02058242.1, forward strand.
TGAAGTACAGGATTGAGCGTTCAATAACAAAACATTTCAATTACTTTCTTTTATTTCATAAAGTGATTCATATTTACAGAATTTCATTTGATTACGAGAATTCAAATGATAGTACAAATTTGCATTGAGATGCATTTTTCTTTTTAAAATGAATAGCATAAGATTGAAATCAAATATCCACACAAGTCATGGATGTAACTGTTACAGTGCATCATAAGCATCACACTACACTATGGAAGATGCATAAAAGGAACAATCACATAAGTATAAACATAATCATCATTGCTTGATTAATTGATGGTCGACACAGAAGTGGTGCACCATTTGTCTTCTTCGAGCTCCATTGACCTGTAGGAAGGAAGAGAGGGATGTTAGAGCTCCGACTATGAATATACCTACATGAACCATCAACAATAATGTAGTATGCTACTGATCATACACTGAAACAATCAAGAAAAGTGCAGAAATGTGAGCTGAAAGAGAGACATCAATATCATCATATATTGTTTTATGCTAACATCATTTGTTTCTTTGTGCAGGTATAAGGAAAATCATGAAGTTGGTTATCATTTGATGATCAATCATGTGGAGGAAAATAGAATCCCACAAGGGTAGAGCTCGACATGTTGCCCCGCATACATTACAGGAGGGGCTAAGTAGTGAAGTACTATACAACTGAAAGAGTAAAGGAGAGTTCATCTTTCAAAGCCATTAAACCAACTGTTCATTCTTAACAATCATGTAAATGCTTTATGAAAGCTACAGGTGAACAGTGGATTTAAATCAGATCAATCAATTTAACTGATTACATTCATCTCAAACATTGTTGTATGGTTTATATTCTTCTGCCATAGTATTATTTTTCATCATGTTCATGATATTATGCAAAGTTCAACAATGTTTATGCTCATGACGGTGATAATGAAAAGGCATACATAATGCCTCAACAAATGGTATTGTTACATATTTCCATCAGAATAATGAAAGGTTACAAGATCAATACAGTGACCTGTAGCTAGTTGTTTAATAAGGTGAAGCAATGATCCAACCAAGACAGCCAATTTTCATTTTGGTTGAGAGTGCAAATATTGCTACAAAATGAGCGGAGAATGATAAAGCATGAAGGAGGTGCTTCTGAAAGTGTTAGTTGGTTGTAAGAGAGAATGCAGTCCATGGAGTTACAATGATTTAAGGTAAATGTTGCATGGATGCATTAACTTATAAAATATCAAGAGAACAAATGCATTGTACAAATGAGAAGTTTGTTGCAGATTAAAATACATGAGTTTTCATAAAATGTAGTTTTCCTCATTACTTTTAGCATACCCTTTTTGGCTTCTCAATCAAATATACATATTTTCACCAAATACAATTTACCCACACAGGTATTTTAACGGAGCAACAAGATAAGGGTTTTTTCTCAGTCAAGGATTACCCATATGAGGGTTTTCAACAGTAAGGAAAAGGAATATGTGTCCTTCAGAATGTTATACACCCAGGTGGAGTTTTGTCAAGAAAAATAAGATTTATACAGTGCTCTCATGGTTTATCTTAAATATAACAAAAAAATACAGGAATAAACATAGATTTCTTCAAAATTCTGAGTACCCATGTTGGGGTTTCGAATTTAAAGACAGATATTCCAATTTTCCAGTGAACCCACATGAGGGTTTGATTTTAAACTACAAATTTTCCTCTTGTTTCAAAAAATCCCATTTGATGGTTTTGACAGAAAATAAGATAAGGTTTTCTTTCATTTTTAGAGATACCCACTTTGGGGTTTTTCACAAAATGCAGAATTTCTTCAATTTTTACAAGTGCCCATATGGGGTTTCGTGTTACAAGCATGAGAACTCTTGAATACACAACAATGGGCTCGAAGGCTCCCTGAAATAATGGAAAACAGGCATGATAGGCGTGGCCATTAAGCTCTATGAGCTCATGAACAACAATACAAAAAAATATAATGAATGAAGTGCAGATTATAAGCACTCCCTTTGTGTATTCATGGTGCGGCCTGTATGATGGCCATAAGTTTGCAAATAGAATTGACTTTCTACAGAAATATAAACCTTTCTTAAGCTTTTGTTTTAGAAGGAAATGCCAACATAAATATAAAGAAACAATAGACTTACCATGCATGCAATAGAGGAGCTTCCAAATGCAAGACCGAACTCTCACACATGGCGGCCATTGAAGACATCGACAACAGTAAACATAGAGCCACAAATATGTCAAAAATGTGCTCATGTTGTTGCCTCAAGGCCAAGAAATGGCTTAAAAAACAAAGTAATGAGTCTCAGGAAGTTCACAAAAGGTTCTTACCATTAGAACAATGGAGATTCGAAAAAAATAGCAACAATGGAGGCTCAATCTTCATCCTCAGCTAAAACCCTAAGCATGGTGGTGGCGTCACTCTCCCAGGCAAAGCTTTCTTTCAAAATGACAAGTGAAAAATGAAATTTTTTTAGGTTTTTACTTTTGTTTTTGTCCACCTTCATGCCCTAATTCGAAAATGGGCCTTTCATTTAAGATTATAATCTTTAGGCTTATTCTTTTATGTCTTATTCAATGCCTAGGTCGAGCCTTGTAAAAATGGTGGTGCTATTTGCCTAAGTCCTTAGGTTTCTTTGATAATTTTTTGATAATATGAGGGGACTATAGACTATAGAGACTTGAGATTTAATTATGCCTTAGTGAAAATTGGGATTGATAGATATTCTAAGTTTCAATTGTTTTGAGAGAAATTATTTAAATTGTAAATGAAGCTTAGGGTTTTTTATTTTCAATTGATTTTGAAGAAATCAATTAGGATATTGATGAGGGATGAGCTTTGTATATTTTTATGATTTTTTTTACGAAAATTCAATTATTGTATTGGAGAAATAAGGTGGTAGTTGTTTTTTGCAAAAGATTTAAAAATCTTTAATTGCAAAAATAGGTCAGATTATGAGAAGTTAAGATCTGCATATTATGTAAAGCAAGGATAAAGTAGATGGTTTTATCTCTTTGTTATTTTTAGCAGATTGGGGTTGAGTTTTCCTTGGGTCGGATTTGATATTCCTGCTAGAGAGATAAGGTGTTTTATTAAAGCATATTTAGCCTATTTTTAGGAGCTTTTTAGTGTGAACATGGAAAAAGTGAGTTTTTTCTACTTTTATGCAGACTTTTGAGATAGTTTTGATGCCTTTTCCTTGAGCTTTCTTTGTGAGCTCAGATTAGGGTTTGGGAGAATTATATCTTGAAGAAGAGTTAGATTTCATGCTTCTTCTCAGTTCAGTTGGTAGTTTCTTGCTCTTAACATTTTGTGCTTGTAAACTCATTGGTACTCAGTTTAGACAGATTTTGGCATACTCCTTCAGTTGAATAAAAACAACATTCCTACTTCTCAATTTTGTGTCTACTTGCAATTTAAGTTTGATGTTATATTGTGATTTATATTCATAGAATCTTTTTTATGTCCTAAGACTATAATTTTTGATGCAAAAAGTTCAAAATATAGATTGCATGTTGTATTTAAAATCAAGTCTTCATGCAAATTATTTATGTGTTAATTGTTCATGAGAGGTTGTGAGATATTTTTTTTGAAAGCTGTTTGTAAGGAAGAAATCAAAATCATCATTAAATCATTATCAAGTCTTGAAAATCATCTGTTAGTCATAGATTTTAATTTCAATCATCCTTCTATTCATTTTCCAATAAATTACTTATAATAATATTCATCATTCAGAGAACCAACTCACTCTGGAGATTCTCTTTTTGCATAAATCACCCACATCTGAAAAGAGTTTCCATGTTTCAACAGATAGTTTGATTTTCTACAAATCTAACAAAGGGTGCATATCTGATTGATAACACAAACAATTAATATTAATTATTTAACCATAGATGAAATATGACAAGCGAATAATTAAATAAATACTAATTTATTTAATCGTTGAAGAAAGGGGGATATTAGCGATGCAATTAATTTATTTAATTGATCATGATCGAATAAAGGTTAAGAAATGGATTAACTAAATAATTAAAAATTATTTAATTAATAGAGGAATGTGGTCAGGAATAATTAAAGAATTAAAATTATTTAATTACGTGGAGATGAAGACCAAGAAAAATGGCGTTGGCATACTTAGGGAATTTTTTAGACTAGTTTATACAACCAACAACACTACCAACCTTTTGTAATTCACAAAAACCTCTTCAACAACACAGGTGACCTGAAAAGATAGGAGTGCAACATCCATAGAACACAAACACTATATTTCAAATTACAAGACCAAATCTTCAATAGTGAAGGAATGTAGAGCATTCTCCTAAATAGTATTCAACACAACTTCCTAAACCAAAAACATTCCACAACTTTTACAGGAAAAAACTTTCTTTCAACAACATATACTTCATCAGGAACAACAGAAGAGAGAAAACAATATATTGTAGACCATCAACAAGATCTCTCTTCCATCAACAATACTTCTAATCCTCATCTTAATATATCATTATGAAATCAACTCTGTTGACAACACCTATACACAATACTTCTTTGATTAACATTAGACAAGGCATGACATCCAACCATGAACTTCAACAACACCACCATACATCAATATTAGCCCAAATTGAATGTTTTCAACAATGCCAACCAATTCCAATTTACAATCACTACAAAAATCTACCAAGCATTGACATCAGAGACATCAAATGCCAGCAAAATCCCTTCTCAAATGCTAGCAATTAATGACAACCACAAACAATTCACCAAGTGTTATCATCAATGACAACCACTGCCAACAATCTCACAAACATATGTAACAATATCACCAAGTGTTGACATAAATGAAAACCATTAGTTAGTGTTGACATCAATAACAACCACTGCCAACAATCTCCCCCTATTGCATTGATGGAAACACACACCTGCTCACTCTCCCCCTTTAACATCAAGGACAAAGGGCCACACACACTTGTATAAAACAACAAAACATATTCTGACTTCAGGGATAAAGGACCAAAGATATATTCAATTGAAACAACACAAACTGCCCCTTTGACCAACAATTATTTTTGTCCAAACTCCCCCTTACTATCAATTCCCCCTGAGAGGTAGCACACATCAATCCAAGATAAAACGATAAGGCATGAATTTCTCCCCATCGAGAGATGCACCATCTATGCATCTCGTTACAATAGGGAGGGGCAATGACCCCTAACTTATGTCGAAGATACTCAAAAATATCCTCTTAAAGTGGCTTAGTGAAAAATGTCTACAACCTGATCCTTGGTGGGAACATACTCCAATCTGACTCCATGCTTTGCAACCTTCTCTCTCAGAAAGTGATACTAGATAGAAATGTGTTTAGTTCTTGAATGCATTACAAGATTTTTGGAAATATTAATTGCACTTGTATTATCACACAATATTGGAATGAGTTCATCATATACCACCTTTACATCCTTCAAAGTTTGCTTCATCCAAAGAACCTAGGTGCAACAAGATGTTGCAATAATATATTCAACCTCTATTGTGGATAAGGAAACTGAGTCCTATGTCTTACTAAACTAGGAGACCAATTTGTCTCCCAAAAAGAGTGCACTACCACTAGTGCTTCTTCAGTCATCCACACATCCTTCCCAATCATTATCAGTATAAGCACTCAAAAATAAATTTTGATCCTTCTTATACCACATACCATAATCTAGAGTTCCCTTCAAATATCTAAATATTCTTTTCACTAATTTCTCATGAGATTTCTTAGGATTAGCTTGAAATCTGGCAACCAAACATATTACATGCATAATATCAGGTCTAAAAGTAGTTAATTACAATAAACCTCCAATCATATACCTATATAGAGTCTAAAAAACCTTTGAAGACCCATCATATTTGCTAAAGTGGCAGTTAGTCACCATAGGGGTAAAAACTAGTTTGGAATCCTCCATGCCAAACTTCTTCAACATCTCTTTTACATACTTAGCTTGAGAAATAAAGATACCCTCATCTTGCTGAATAATTTGAAGCCCAATGAAAAAAGACAACTCACTAATCATTGACATCTCAAATTCCTTCTACATCTCTACTACAAACCTTTCACACATATAATCATCTCCTCTAAAGATGATGTCATCAACATATACAACCACAATCAACAACTCATCTTCTTGAACCTTAATGTAAAGATTTTTGTCTATGGTACCTTTCTTGAATTATTGTTGGAGTAAATACTTGTCCAATTCAGCATACCAAGCTTGGGAGCTTGCTTGAGTCCATACAAAGATTTCTTGAGTCCGCAAACCATTTTCGGGTCTTCAAATAACTGGAAACCATTTGGTTACACAATACATCTTCTTCTAGATCCCCATTCAGGAAAGTTTACTTGAAATCCATTTGATAAACTTTAAAGTTCTTATTTTCAATAAGAGCAAGAAACATCCTTATTTCCTCCATTTTGGCTACCAGAGAAAAAGTTATCCTCAAAATCAATACCTTCAACTTGTGAATAGCCCTTGTAGACCAATCTGGCCTTGTTCCTTACAACTTCACCATCTTCATTCAGTTTGTTTCGGAACACCCACTTAGTTCCTATCACATTCTTATCGGCATGTCTGGGAACCAATTCCCAAGTTTGATTCTTTTCTATCTGGTCCAACTCTTCTTCCATTGCTTTTATCCAACCATCATCTTTACTAGCATCAACAAAGCATTTGGGCTTTACCTTTAATAGTAAAAATGAATTTACTTATCACTTGCTCTTGTAAACTCTCTCTTAGTTAACACACCTCCATTCTTTTCTCCAATAATCTAATATGCAGAGTGATTATTTTGAACTTATTTTGTTGGAGTCTTAAGGACCTTCAGTGGTTTTGATTCCTTCTCTTCTTTCTCTTCTTATTCTTCAATCTAGGGAGGTATATCATATATGCAACCTCGGGTTCTTGTGAGATCTAACAAAACTCTTCATCTACTTTAACATTTGTGCTTTCAATCATCTTTCCCAATCTCTTGTTCTAGCATTTGTAAGCCTTGCTTCTGGTTTACTAGCTAAGAAAAATCCCTTCATCACACCTTGAATCAAACTTACCAAGGTTTTCTTCATCTCTTTTGATATAGCATTTGCTGCTAATGATTCTAATGTATTTGGCAATGGGAAGTCTTCCATACCACAACCCATAAGGGGTCTTATTTTTGTTGACCCTCAACTGCACCTTGTTAAGCAAATAGACATCAGTGTGCACTGCTTCCTTCCAATACATATTAAGCAAATCAACATCTTTCATCATTTCCCTAGCCATCTCTTGCATTGTTCTATTCTTCCTTTCCACTACCCCATTTTTCTAAGGGGTCCTAGTAGCAAACATATGTCTCCTAATTCCATGATCTTCACAAAACTTTTCAAATTCATATGAATTAAATTCACCTCTTCTATCTGACCTTATACATTTGACCTTGACATCCATTTCATTCTCAAAATTTTCTTTAAAATCTCAAACCTATCAAAGGCTTATGATTTCTCTCTTAAGAATGTAACCCAAGTCATTCTAGTATAATCATCTATAAGCAACATGAAATACCTTTCACCTTGTTGACTCCTTGTTCTTGTAGGTCCATAAAGATTAATGTGGATAAAATCCAATGGTATTGAAATAGAGCACTACTTGATTTTGAAACTAGTCCTTTTTTCCTTTCCCATTTGATATTCTTTGCATAATGTGTTTATGAGCTTAATTATCTTAACTATATCTATCACTGCATGAGAGGAACTGTCTTCACCATATTGTCAAATTTTATGTGACCCATTCTTTTGTGCCACAACCAACACTCTCTAGACTGCACCAATAAAAATATTCTTCCATTAGCCTCCTTTAGATGGTAGACATTACCATTTGTCCTTGTTCCTTCAACAACTAGTCTTCTAGAGCTTGCCTTTTTGATCTCACAACCATTACCATGAAAAGTAATATTGTATCCTTTTTTGTACATCTAATTGACACTTAGAAGATTATGCTTCAGACCTTTGACATAGAAAACATATTTAGTTTTGTTCTTTCCATCAATTGTTATCACCTTTTTCCACATATTTGCACTCATTGATCATCACCAAACTTAACAACTCCACCATTAACCTTCTTGAGAGTGATGCATTTCCTTCTGTCACTAGTCATGTGGTGAGAACAACCACTATCAATCACCCAAACATTTGCTTCTTCCTCTTCATGAAATGAAATCCATACAACCATAGATCTTTCACTAACCACTACAAAAAATCCTGTGATTTGCTCCATTTTTTGCTTCATTTTTTGCTTCCACCCACTATTTTAATGTATTTTTTGCCAATTTTTTGAAAACATCGGCGCTATTTATCGGGATGGCACTATTTTTGGCATTTATTTGCATCGATCAGGACAAGTCAGTGCTAATTTAGTGTTGCCCTTAGCGCCAATATTAGCTCTGAGTGTGGCATCGCCGTTAGCATCACCTTTGGCTCCAAGATTAGTTTCGAGTTTAGCACAACTTTTAGCTTTGGCTTTAGCTTCAAGTTTAGCTTCGGGTTTAGCGTTGGTTTAGACACCCCTATGTCGAAGAGATTTATTTATGTCTCATCGATGATGTAAAGCAATGAAATGTCAATAAGATACGAGCATATAAAAGAGAGAATCACTTACGTCAGATCGAAAAGGTATATCTACAAGTGCTCGGTGAAACACAACTCTTGGATATAACAAAGTAATGTCGATGAGACATTGAGATATCAGTAAGACAAATAAGATTGTCTCATTGACACTATTCAAGTAATGATTAAAAGCATACATCGCTATACCATTGGGAAGGTGAGAAACATATGCGGTAGAGTGGTATACACTGTAACCCCACAGCAAGAAGCCTTGAGCAAGGTGGTAGTGCAGTAAACAATAGAAGGGAAGGGAAAAACACTGCCATACCATAGAGATTATAATAAGAGATGGCGATAGTATAGTAATTGTGGCATCATTACAATTTACAACACTAAATGCATCAAATTATGTCAGTCACAATCCATTTGAATAAATAATTTAAGGAATAAAGAATATAGCCCACCAAAATACTCTAAAACTAATAAACATACTCTTAAAATTTTGTCGAAATCTTATTTTTAGGCATAGCCTGCCAGAATGGAGTTTTCATTTTAATAAACATACAATAAAACCTTTGTTGAAACCTTATTTTCAAGCGTATCCTTCCAAAATGGAGAAGTGTTTCAGTAAAGAATGACATAGAATGGTAAGGAGGCATAGGATTCATTGTTGTTTATCTCATTCCTACTCTAATCAACAAGGGTTACAATGTTCGTGCTACTGTTTGTAATCCAGGTATTTACTTGACATATGTTTGTATAATCTCAAATTCCTTTAGATGCTTTTGAAGTATCAATGTATCCTATATAGGGTTTAGAATGACTTCTTTTAATTTTAAAAAATAAATCAGATGCTTTTGAAGTATCAATGTGTCCTATATAGGGTTTAGAATAATTTCTTTTAATTTAAAAAATATAAATAAGTGATGTATTTTCCTATGATTAGATAATGTGGAGATCTCCTAAATCTGCCCTAGCACACTGTCCTCTTTCGCACTATGTTCATTACTCCAGCTACTAGGGTTTTGCATTTGACATCTTTAATATCTTCATGATAGTGGCTTTTAAATAGATCTCAATCTTTGCTTTAATCTTTATCATGTAACCCCTGAGTTCTATAATCCACCTTCAATCTCTTCTAAGAACGTTGTCTTAAGCTAGACTGCATAGTATGCATATAAAGCAAGTCCTTCATACCTGCCATTCTTCCAAACCACCACTCACCGCCTTGCTTAAAATGTTGCCTCCATAAGCACAATAGCATGTTTTAAAATCATGATTTCTAGTGATTGACCATTAAGGTCACTACTTTCATCAAGTTACAATGAGATTTTTGTCTTCAAACTTAAGGCATTATGCAAGATAACATTGTGAATTGTTTGTTGTGTACAATTTGATTTTCTTACACATTTACTACTTTGCTAATTTCCTTTAAGACTAAATATTGCACCATCAGTTGCAATCTCAAACAACTCACTCACTGTCACTTAAAGATTCCTTTCATGAGCATCCTTGTATAAAATCAAAGTATGCCCTATAGACTACCTACTTACTTACTAATATAGGGGACTCATTGTTTTATGGTATTTTGAGTTTTATTTAGAAGGGGTTAATATGTGGCATTTTTATGTGTAGGAAGAATAGATTGTGATGGAACGTTCGGGTATGGACAGTTCAGGAAAAATTGGATTGTTATGTGTCATAACCAAGTTGGATTGTACCTTGAGCCGGTGTGAAACACTTCTGGGTGTTTTCGCTTTGAAGCAGAACTTATGTGTAGGAATTTCCAAATATCTGACAGAGGAAGTTCCTACATTCTAAAGATAAAATCATAAATCTACTTATTTAGTTTCTAATCCAACCTTACATCTTTAATATTTAATAGAGAAAGTTTGTACATTGTAAAGATAAAATCATAAATTTTATTGGTCCAATTGCAAATCCAATCTTAGGTCGTGAAGCTCCGATAGAGAAAGTTCCTACATTCTAAAGATAAAATCATAAATCTATTTGGTCCAATTTGAGGTCCAATTGTAAGGATTTGTCTTTTTAATTATACTTTTTGACATTTATCTTGATACAAATTGTTACTTTAGAATTATGGTATTTCTTTTCTTCTAACGTTTTCAACCCTCATTTCAAGGAAGAGCTTCAAAGATGGTTCCTTCAGATGGAGACTACACTTATCCGCTATAGGTTCCATCTAGAAACACTAGAAGCTCAGGAACTATCATACTTAGGTACAACAGAGTTTGAGGTTACCTCTCCTTGATACAAAATGTTGTCCTTCAATCCCTCTTAAGTAACATTCACTATTATGGACTTCATCATTGTACCTTCCATGCATTCAATTTAATTTGTTATGTGGAAACATGTTGTCTCTGTCTTTTGCAAGTGATCACTATTGTGTAAGCTTTTAATCTACATGACTGCCCCTCATGTTCAATTCTTGTGACTGTTATGATGCTTGGGGCTGCTTACTTTTAACCAGACTATTAATGAAAACTATCTTGGAATCCTTGATGATTAGTTTTGTCAGAATAATGGCTATGTTGATAGTGGAATGTTCTTATTAATAAGGATAAATCTTTATCAATAAGGAGATTACTCCTTACCAACATACTCCACTATCCTTGCAAAGATTGATCTTTAATGCTTCATGGATGGTTTAATTGTGATTATCCTTCTCAAATGAAACAATAGGGTAGCAGGCTGGGCTTAGCCCTTGTGGGAGCCACATTTCACCCCACATGTTGTAACTAGATAAATAAAACAACCTAATTTTATCTATACCTGTACAATGAGAAAACATGTTAGATAAAATCAAGCATATGATAGATACATTTGATAACTTTCTTGTTTTCCTGGACATCTGTGGTATACAAGTTATTTGAATGCACGTGATGATCAAATTATATGTTTATAGATGTATGCACATATTTTGACTAGTGATCCTTCATTGCTCTAACAACACTCTTCTCACTCAAATGTAGGGAACCTAGGAGCAACAAGGAAGACATCAACTTGGAGGCTTAGACAAGCAAGAATACTGAAGATGATGTCGAACAAAGCAACTAGGATTCGTCATTGAGGCAATGATGAGTCCCCTTTCTCTTTATGTGCATTTTTCTCTTTTGTATCTATAAATGTATAGTTTTGTTATTATATGCATTCAAATAGTTAGTTGCACAACTTGTGTGGAACAATATACATTTACATTATCAATAAAGACTACATTTTTTAAAGGATTGTGCAATCTTTCCAATATTATATGCATCTGCATATAAGTGCAATCTAGTAATGTAATCTTCTGATTTTGTTTATGCACATGAGTGTAATGTAGCAGAAATAAAAATGTACCTTACTCTTCATTTGAAAATTACAAAATCTCTACTTGATTGAGCTATTAACTTTTGTGTCTTCACGAACATATGTTGATAAAAAATGAATGGAAGAAGCATCCAAGTAATCCTTTTTTTTTTTCCAACAATTCATACCAAAGATTGAACAATTTAAGGATATTGCAATAGGTAATTTGTATCGACACAAATAATATTATTGAAGCATTTCAAAGTTTAGGCCATAAGAATCATCCTTTTTTAAACATGGATTGTGTTGTATCCAAAATTCCATCCTAATTATTTTTGCATACTTCCATTTTCACTCATCTCTTACATCCACCATATGCATATAATTCCTATCATAATAACTTAAATTTAATAAAATCCCTCACGTGAGATTCCAAATAAAACCCTTGATCACAACATCAAAGTGTATTCCTCCTTTGAAATAATCCTATGATTGCTCATAGCATATCGCCAAGACAACACCATGTCGATGAGAGTCCCTCCAAAGTCTCCCCAACATTAGCACAAAGCACATATCAGAAATGTAGATGAGACACCCCTATGTCAAAGAGACTAATTTATATGTCTCATCGACGATGTAAAATAGTGAAATGTCAACAAGATACAGGAATATCGCGGAGAGAATCACTTATGTCACATTGACAAGGTATATCTACAAGTGCTCAGCGAAACACAACTCTTGGATATAACAAAGTAATTACCGATGAGACAGTGGCATATCAACAAGAGACATTTACTTGTCTCATTGAGACCGGCAACCAACATTGGAGGAACATAAGATCTAATTTCGATGAGACATTGAGATATCGGTAAGACTTGAATAATATTTGTCTCATCGACACTCTTCAAGTAATGATCAAAAGCATACACTGCTATACATCGGGAAGGTGAGCAACATATGCAATAGAGCGATATACACCGCAACCCCACAAAAAGAATCCTTGAGAAAGGTGGTAGTGCGGTAAACAACATAAGGGAAGGGGAAAAAAATACCATACCGGCATATTGAAGAAACAACAAGCATTTTAATTAAAAGTCTCTTCAATAGTTATGAAATGATGATTAGTCTAATTGATGTGACTAACAAAAATATCGATGAGACTACCGCTATTAATGAAGAACTTGATCATAAAGGTGGCATGAGCGCCATTTATGAACCAAGGATGGATTAAGTGTCCTGAATTTTGATAAATATGGCCTCAAAGAAGTTGAAATCACTGTGAATTGTAATTGAAGGATTTGGAGAACCAAGTTGGACGGTGGTAGGGAGCTGGAAATTTGTAGCATTTATCCAAGTAAGTGGTTTAAACTTAGCTCAAAATATTTTCTCAGTAAGTAGATGAAAGCATTGCATGAGTAGGGTTGAGATGGAAAAAACCCTAGGAAAACAGAAAGCAAAAAGATAGAAAACTGAAGCTAGGAAATTGAATCAAGACTTAATCGATCAATGTCCTGGGTTTGGGCCAAAATCCAGAAGAATAGCACAACTTAACCCATCGTGTGTGACATTACAAGATAAAAAGAAAAATTTGGGAGATGTATGGACTCCGTGTAGGGGTTACAACCTCTTTATTTATCATTATAGGAAGAAATTCTGGCATAGCCCAATGTCAAACCCGTGGAATTTGAATTTGGGTAAACTTGTAGTACCCAATGTCTTTGTGAATGTAGAGATAATCAAGGTGTTGGAAAAGAATTACAATCCAAAGATGAGAGAAATTCATTTTCCTGATGGGTCATAGTTCATGGTCATAAAGCCATATTATATTTCCATGATTTTTTAGCTAGACACTTCCCTGAAAACAAAATTATGAATCAGGGACTTGTTGGAGGAATAACGCACCATGGAAACAAGTTTCAAGAGGTGGAAATTGCCTCTACATAGGGTTAAAGGTGTAGGTAACCAAACTATGAGGTTCTTTAGTGAAGATAAGCCCCCATTCTTTGTGGCTTTGTTTGAAAAATACTTTCAATACACTTATTACTCAGCTGGTCAAGTACTGGGAATTGATGTTCCTGAGAACATGACAATTGCTCCCATGGTTTTAGCCACACACATCTAGAGCCATAATGCATGGCCCTATGATTATGCAGAGTATTTATCAAAGTCCATCAATAATGCCCTCAATATCATCAAGAATAACAGTGAACCCATTAATTTCAAGCACTATTCTCTTTTCATGCACATGATATTATACGAAGGGTAGGTGATGGGGATATGGGGTGAGGAATTAAGAATAAAAGACTTAGATAATGATGGAAATTCAAGGCTTGTACAAATGTGGACATATGTGTGGGACAACAAGTGTGGGAGGTCCCACTACCTATATTTTGAGGAATATTTTGTCAAACCACTATACAAGATGCTAGGCCACAAATGTGACTACAACCTCTCCCTAGAGATCTTAAGATTTCTCTAACCAAAAGATATGGGTCATGATGTAGAGATAAATCACAATTGGGGGGACTAGTACATGTTTGGGGATTGTACTATTATCAGTGTTTATGGATTTGAAGCTACACCTTATTTTCTACCTAAGACTGTGCCAGACAGAGTTGCCTATTTAGAGATCATAAGGCAATTGTCATTTTCAGATTTCATGCATTTAAAGAGCTATGGGAGGCAGACTTTCATGCCTTCCACTTTATGCTTTGGTGATTTCACTATTGTCTTCGATTCAAGCTATGACTTGGTTAGTGGTAAACTGGATTATTATGGCTTGTTGGTTGGCAACACAAGGGAAAAGTTTGATCCTGAACACTTCATTCAAGTGATGCCAATTTTTTTCAAAAATTGAAAGGGTATGAGCATAGTTTCCTTTTAGAAGATTTCATCAGAAATTGTGAAGAAAAACAAAACATGATGAGAATGAATGCCTATAGTAGGGTTATGATGGTTGAGGCTTGGAAGGTGAATAATAACCTAGGCTACGTAGGGGCTTTCCCTGAGGTACAAGATCCCATAGAAAGAATTGAACAGTTAATCCTCCATGAAGAACTGATAAGAGATGTGCCACTTGTGGCATTTGAAATAGGAAAGAGCATCGGTCCTAGGAGGTAAGTAGAAAATATCACACCACTAGATCACTTATCACCTTAGCCTACTCTTGAAGTGAGCTTTTCAATTGATTCCCCATCCATGGAAGAAGATAACACTGAAGAGGAAGAAGAAGTCTCACAGTTTAATGCTCCTATTATACCCCAATATGAGATGCCATTGGAAAGAAGTGTGATCACCTTTGAAGCCTTTGATGAGCTATCAGATGATGTGAGGCATTGTGCAAGTCAGGAATTTGTTGTAGATGATACTTTTGTGTAGACCCCTGAATTTAAGTCCTTTATATATGAGTATAAAGGAAGACTAATAAGAGAAAGGTTAAAGGAAATTGACCCTGAGAAAGAGGCTTATGCCTTGAAAGAGCTGCAACATGAAGTTGATAGGGAAATGAGAAACATGACTGCTGAGAGAGGGAAAGCATTATTGCAAGAAGCTGGAGTTATGCTCCTCCCTGGGTGGGATATTATTTCAACCATTATGTTTGACAACTTTTTGAAGAGAAAGAATAAAAATTTTCAAATAACTGATGAAGCAGGTGACAGGGTCAGAGTACAATCCTGATAATACCACTTTGCAAATTTGGGCTCTTTACCCCCCAGGCAAGAAGCCTTCTCTCATTGACCATGATCATATTTTTGGACATCTTCTAATGCAAAGAGTAGGGGAGACAGATCCCTTGGAGACTGCTAACTTGAATGTGAATGTAGCCAAATTCACCAAAGCCCAGATCTCCAAAAGCTAGTAAGAGATAACCAGTGGCTGATAGAAGAAAATGAAAGGTTGAAACAAGAATTAACCAACTACAAAGATAGGTTGCCTACTTCTCCAAGGCTTTGCTCTCCTTTAATTGAACATGAAAGAAAAGTGTTAGAGGCCATATTTGAGATTGCTCAATGGAAGCATAAATTTGAAAAGGCTCAAAAGGAATGAGAAGAAATAAAAAGAAAATTGAAGGCTACTGCTTTTGAAGTAGCATCAGGGATAATTTGTATGAAATTCAAAGATATGTGCCAACATGCAGATGGTGTCTGGCATGCTCGTAGTGGAACATACAAGGCCCTCATGGAGCATGGAATACAACTTGATAGGATTAAGGAAATGGAATCCCATATCAAGGAAAAAGATGGAGATAATAATTCTTTTCTCCTATAATGTCAGAGCCTCATAAGTACACATGAAAACTTCCAAAATATCTTGACACAGGAATTGAATGACTTCAGCCAACCACTATGTGTGGCCATGCCAAATTTCTTTGAAGAAACAGATATGAAGGATCAGGAAACTTGGAAAAATGAGATATCAAAATATTTTCCAGGCATCCTTCATGAATCAATGATGAGGATGAGGTACTCAAGAAAATGTATAAGTAGCTCAGGAGGATTGTTGGATTGGAGAATGCAATAATAGACACTCTACAGAATGCAAACACTTATGCACAGGAGAAATACATTGATCGCATATCAAAGGTTAATTTTTTCCTTGCACGAGTTGTATGATGAGGTAGTCAAATTTTGGTTGTTGTGGATGCATTAACATGGTGCTTGAGCCTTGAATAGATCTTAGGTGGTCACGAGCACTTGCTAATGATTAACAGATTGTGGTGCATCCAACAATAAACTCTTTTTAAGTTTCTATGTTATGTTAATTATGATTTAGTTAAGAAATGATGTAACTTTTGTGAATGGACCTAAAGCTTGTTGCTTCTTATAAAAATAGGGAAACCAAGGTCCGATTTTGATCATCATATCATCATCTTTTCAATCCATTAGAACAGATACTAGACCATCTCATCCACTTATTCATATCAAAAGAACTCATGTTATGTATGTTTATATTTTAAGCAATATAATGGAGTAGATACATTATAACTCATAATCCATTTTCAGTGTTCAATTTTTGTGTCAATTTTTCATGCTTATTTATTGCTTCGCTGTCTCCAAAGTGGTATTTTCAAGTTGTTTAAATCTACAAGATTTATTAGGGCACATTTGTTGTTACTGTGTATGCTTTGATTGGTTTCTGGTTAGGTGTGAATTAAATTCCTTTCAAATAATTTACCTTAATTGGTTTGTATTAAGGATTAAAGTCCTCTTAGAGATTGGCACCCTCTTATGGTCTAAAAACCTACATTTTTGAGATCCAATAGATTACAAATAACTCTAAAAATTTAGAAGTCTATGAAACAGTGTATATATTCTTGTACTTGTAAATATTTTTGTATATATTCTTATACTTGTATATTCTATGAAACATTCCTTACTTTCTATAAAATAGTGTATATATTCTTGTACTTGTAAATATTCTTTTACTATTATGTCTATTAAAGAAAACAAAGTTTGAATAAAAAATGCTTCATCCTTTTTTGTAAGTGAGTATGTGAATTATTGTTTAAGGAAAAATCTTACAGTGTTTACATTTTCAGTTTACTAGTTTCAAATCTTCATTTTCTATGTATATAAAATTGTATGTGCTCTTTATCTCTAATGACATAAAACAGTAATGTCATCAGAATCAGGGTTTTCAATTTCAGCACCATCATTGTCCAAACTTTTCATATCCTGTTCACTTTTAAGTACAATCATCAAAATTTTATTTTTATTTCTTGTCCCAGTTAATCTTGATTCCTTTCAGCACAACACAGTAGGTTTCCTATTAAATTTCAAACATTTTCTTTGCATTTGTTTGTATATATTATTTTCTCAATGCATCATTATGTAACAACAATTTCACTTCTGAGATATATAGTACAAATAAATGAAATTACATGTTTGCTTTGCCAAGGGAAATGTATGGTGAATACCCTATGTCTTTCAGATAAGTGTGCAAGTGAAATAAGACATAACTGGTTGAATATGATTTTCTACTGTACAATTTTTTTGTGTTTTTTACTTTTTGCATGTAGATTACCCTTAGAAAGAGACTACTTATCTTTTCTTAAATGAATCCTTTACATTTCTTGTCTATGAAAGGAATTTACTACTTGACAACAGGTTCATGAACTTCATACAAATTAAGATTGGTGTAAAAGGCCATCCCCGCAAATGTTGTTTGGTCTAGAATTATAATGGAAAATAAAAAAGCTTGCTAGGAGAATAAAACATGTTTTCAATTGTCCAAGTACAACATAGTATTACTAAAGCATTTCAAAGTTTAGGCCATAAGAATCATCTTTTTTTAAACATGGATTGCAAATAATTCTAAAAATTTAGAAGTTTTGGTCATTAACATTATTGTCTACTACAATTTCATCCAGTGTATCATTGTCAATGTTCAAATGTTCTTTCAATTATTTAATATTATCATCATCCTCATCTTGACCTGCATCATCTTCATCATCATTGAAATTTGACTATATACCATCTATATTGCTACCAGATGTATTGGATCATCATTTTCTATACCATCCATATTTTTGTCTTCCATAACATCATCTAACTCTAGATTGTTATCTTCTTGTGCCTGAACATAACCATCTTCAACATCATCATGGATGTCAATTTATTTGATGTTCTCTAATCCCTCTCTCTCATTTTGTTGGCCATCATTGTTTTTCTTAGTATCCACTAGTGCATTTTCAAATACATGCCTTAATCTTGGATCATAATGTATGACAAATATCCATTTCGGGTCCAAAATATCTTCATAGAAAAATACCTGCACATGAATGGCATACATATATTAGATGTATGTTATAACAATTTTATTGATTAATAAACACATGTATATATTCGCAATAAGCTATGAATTAATAGATTAATGATCACTACCGCTTCTTGTTTGAGTTAAAGAAATATTTGCTCACAATTAATTAGTACAACATAAGGCTCCTTATCCTTCAGTAGGAACAATGAGGAATCTATAGAAAACAATCCACTATGGGCATCATGTCTTCATGTCCTCTCAAATGCTTGATACCATCTACACTTAAAAATACAACATTTAAAAGAGCGATAATCCAACTCAATAATTTCTTGTATTTTCCCAACATATTGTAGATTCCCTTCAATTATATTCTTATATTTTGAGCTTGATCTACTGGATTGCTTGAAGTCAACCATGATGCCACAATCGAAGGGTCATCTCTTTACGTCTACACTTTCGACACGATAATGTTGACCATATGCCCATATTGTTGGATATTTCCTTGCCTGTGAAAGACCATTTATTTTAGTGAAAACAAATATAATGACAAATATTAAAATAGTTAATATTGTCAAAATTGTAAGAAAACAACATATTGTAAAATTCCAACTGTACCTTTCTTTCACATCCTCTAGACATGTTGATTTCATCTTCTGTTATGTTTGAATCTATACTTGCATCTTCTATTTGATTTTGAATTTGTTCACTAACCCATTTTAGTGTGCAATATTTGCCTCATTCCCCAAGCAGATGAGTGGGAAGTGGAGTATTCCTTGGGTTTGATCTCTTAAATTGTCTCCTTGCTTCTAACATTTCTTCTCTCTTTTTATCATACAAATCAATCCATTTGTTCATAAAGTCCATGTGGTATAGAATGAACTTGTTGAGTATAGAACTTTTGTCTACACCTATTACATGTCAAAATGTTTATTTCAAACTCCAAATGTCATGTTGTTAATTTGACAAATAAATTACAAAGTAAATTAATGATTGTAAGAAAAATAAACACACTGATCGTGAATTTACTTACTAATTTCTACTTCAACACTGTTATATTGTAGTTTTTCTCCATCAATAATATCTTATGCTCATTCTTCATCCCAGACATGTGGGCCATCTTCAAAATCCTTACCAAGGAATTCACACAGGAATAAAAAATGCTTCATTCAATACATACCCTTCGGCCATGCAACCCTCTAGATGTGCCTTTTGTCAGACAAAGAGTTTTCATATACCTCTCAAATAAAAACATCCACCTTGTTGATACAACACCCGCCAACTCAATGTCATCGACTAGGTGTATAAGTAAATGGACTTGTAGGTCCATGAAACTTGTAGGGATCTCCTTCTCAAATACACATACAATTTCTACAATTTCCTTCTTCCACTTTGGCACTTCAGATTCATGGATCTCCTTGGAGGTCACCCACCTAATATAAGAATAGTAAATTATTATGAACCTTTAGTCATAAATTAAAATGTAATATAATATCTCAATTTCTCTCACACATGAAAATTTCATATAACCACATACCTTGTAAATGTTGACAATCGAAGTTTATGGCATTCCTTAAGTCAACGGTAAGACAGGAATCCCCCCTAATTTCCAATGGCATGATATGCTATCAAACACATTTATGAAAAGGTCATTAGTAATTTTTTCTCACACAACAAAATATCAAAATAAATTTAGTGCTTAATCAATGTTACCAGTAAATGTTAAATGTTGATATATAATACCTTCATTAAATTATGAAAATCATGTGTTTTAAATCCTGTGATATGTCCATCAATTGTAAAAGCTTTAGCCAATGATGACCCATAGCTAGTAGGTGTCCTTATTGAATGGATGACATTTTTTAGTTGGTATAGCTCTTTTTTTTTCAAAATCCATGGAGCTTTTGCATATGTTTCATTTTCCTCATTTGGCCATAAATGTTTTCTATCAAATTTGGTACGCAAAAGAGCAATATCTCTCCTCGAAAACAAGGTGTCCTTCTCTTTGCCTGATATATGTCGAAATATAGAATCTGGGACATTTTTGAAGATGTGCATAGGATCTAATAGGTGAGATATTAATAGATCCTTCCATTAAGGGAGCTCATAAAATGATTTCCTTTTCATTCCTTCTGGCATATTAACTACAACTTGTTTTGGTTCTTCAATTGAATCACCCCAATCAAAAAAATCCTCCCAAGCTTTCAATTCAACATCTTCATACTTCTTAAGCCAATCACCTAGACCCATAATCATGGGAGGGCCTCTATTTTCAACTTTTCCATCAAATTGCTTCTTCAAGCGATTTCTAAACCTATGATCTAGTGGTAGAAAAACCCTATTATTTGCATAAATAAATTTATGTAGATCTTTAGAATACCGCCCTTGAAATTGTTCTGCACATATTGGACATACAAATATCCCCTTTGTTTGAAGCCCTGCAATTCAATAAGTAATGTTAATAACATCAAAAAAAAAATTTATAAAACTAAGTATGAAAGTTGGGATGAAAATAAATTATGAGTGTAAATACGTAAATATTTTATCTTACCAAAACAACACCAAGTCCTGGGAAATCTTGAATAGTCCAACATAGCACACCATACAACATGAAGGACCTATTTGATGGGGGATGTGATATGTCATACATTCTTATTGTAGACATGAAAAATATACCGACACACTTGATCCTGGTTATTAACATTGTTTCGTCCTGAATCATCTTCTTAGCTAATCAACACTCTTTGTCCCTTAATTATATAAATCATCATTTATCTAATTAAGTCATTCTCTCTTGTTAATTAAATAAATCAATAATATTTAATTAACCATTCTTTCCATTTAATTAAATAATTCATTTTATTTGATTAAATCTCTAAAGTCGTCTTATTAAATTAAATAAATTAAACCTTGTTTAATTTAATCTAACATCATCACCCCTCTTTAATTAAATAAATCAAATCCTTTATTTAATTAAATCTAGATCATATTCTCCTCAATTTTGATTTAAATCAACCCAAAAATATAAATCAAATTTTCACATCATCTAATCCCTCATTAAATTAATTAAATCTTGATTAATTTAATCTTAATCACCTAAATCCTCTAGATATTGCCACTTGCACATGAAAATACACTTAAATGATTTATTAAATCTCTATTTTCTTTCAACAAAGGCATCAAGAGGGAATATTCTCCAAATTTGAATTCTCCCTCCCAAGTGTCTTGTCCTCCAACATGGCATTAACTCCTCTTACATTGTCTCTTACATGTCTCCAACTTGGCATTTAAGACTCTTTCTTCTCCCTCCAACAAATCATTTCACAAATTTGAAATTCCATGTAATAACATTTATTGTGCACATTCATCAAAATGTGCTCAAGCTTCCTCCATTCACATCTTGACAAGTGGCGCTTTCCCATTGGGTGTTGAATGATCCCACATTTGCTTCATTTTGCTCATTCCTCCATCTTGTCTTTCTATAAATAGAAGGCTTTCCTTTGTATTTTGGATCCACAACTTAGAGCAAAGTTACTCTCTTCACATCAAGGAGCTTCAAGTTAATTTTATCCATTTCATATCAAGTGTTCATCATATTCATGGTTTCATAGCAAGGTTATGCCAAAATCTCATCAAGGAGCTTCAATCATCATCAAATCTTCATCAAGCTTGTATAGGAGTTGGGAAAGGGCCAATTTTCACATCAAATTGGCACCAATTCCCCCATGGGATTGAGGGTTTGCTTGTTCAAATAGGATTTCAATTACTTTCTTTGCTTTGTTCTTCGATTTCTTTCCTTTTTAAGAATTGTAGATGAATTTCATGGGGAAGCTTGGTTCTTACTTGCATTTGATCTAATATTGTGTTTGTTTCTTGTGTTTTTGCAAGTCAAGGATTGGGGTTCTACATTATGGTGCTAGAAGGAGGGAAAATCTCAA
This sequence comes from Sequoia sempervirens, assembly GCA_007258455.2. Lineage (NCBI taxonomy): Eukaryota > Viridiplantae > Streptophyta > Pinopsida > Cupressales > Cupressaceae > Sequoia > Sequoia sempervirens. Next base: position 38,857,228 of record VDFB02058242.1, read on the forward strand.
GTTCTTAACACGTTTTCTCACAAAATTTTGTGCTTTTTTATTTTTTTTTGGTGTCTACAGGAAACTGCTTGGCTATCAGTCCAGCAGTGCCATACAATGCTGCTATCAACCTAGCAACACTGCAAACTCAAAACTTTGCCACTGCAACCTTCCTGCCCAGAAATTCAAATTTTTAAAACTGTGACACTGGTCTAGTTTTCTAACATTGGGATTTTCAAACTTCAAATTGCACCGCTGACTAAAATTGTGTTTCCATTGCACTCTCTATTTTGTTGTAGATAGTTACTTGTAGATCTAGCAACATTATACAGCGTTGCTGATTTCTTTAAACAGTGCCACATATGCGGGTTGCGTCACTGGGGTGGAGTAAAAGATCAAATTTCAAAATTTTTTGACATATGCTTTTTTGCTTTTGATCATTTGGAGTTATTAACTTATTTTCTGCCTCTTTTTTCTTGAATTAATCAAATTTTGTAGGTGGGAGCAAGGAAGGAGCAAAGAGGAAGTTTGAAGTATAACATAATTTGTCCATTGTATCAAGTGTCTTTAGACACTTTTAGAAGTAATTCCAAATTTAAGGATTTTACCTCTTCAAGCTTTTAGGACTCACTAATTTTCAATTTGGGTTTAAAACAAACAAGGAAAAAGGTTAAAAAGAACTTTAGATAAATTTTCTAGATTTGGTTTAAGGTTAACAATTGAACAAACAACTTTCATCTTTCATTTTGGTGCTTTAAAACGAATCAAATCATTGCTTTGAGGATTTAAAATAAACATGTGCATCTTTGTTTTGTAATCACTTACCCAAAATAATACCATCAAAAAGGTGTATGTGCTTCTCTCGTGCCTCACGGTGATCTTGAGAATCAAAAGGCTTTTGGTGATATTATGTTGTGTAAGTGATCGCCTACACACTTCAATTTGGATCCTAAAATTGACAAATCTTGCGAGTGTGAGTGGAACATATCGCGTGTGTTCTCTCTTTGTTTCTCAACAAATATTGTTCAAACTAAGGATGTGTTTGCTCACTTTTTTGTTGTCTTAAAGGGCTTGCCTTGTGGAAAAGTAATCACCCAAGGGAACGACCCAATCGGGAACATGCTAAATCCAAGCGACTTCCACCTGGGATATAAGTGTGGGTACTTGAGGAAAGGCAAGCATCACGAGGATTATTTTGATGAGAAGGGAATCAATGGTCTCTTGCCACATGGATGGTCCCCCATGAACGAAATGCCCACATTAAAACCCCTTGTTTAAAAATGTCAAAATCCTTATCTATTTGTTGGTGCAAGAACAATCATTTTGAAGCCACCCCACACTTTTACTGCTTTTAGTAGAGATGGAAAGTATGCCATGGGAGATTCATGGGTATTGATGTTTGGCTAACCCAAGAAGCGAGTGCACTATAAGGGGGAGCTTGTGTGGTCAAGCATCTAACCATTTGCTGAAAGTAGGCGTAGCTGGACTTGTCCAAGTGGGGACTCAACGAATATTGTCTCAAATATCCATAGGGTTGTACATGTTTTTGAAATAAAAAAGCACTTTGCTTGATCTCAAAACATGGAAAAACAAACATTCAACATGAACATCAAATTTCAAACCCTTTAGGAGGAGCATATATCTTTGAAAAAATCTAAGTGCTATTGCTTTCCCTAGGGATTCTATCCTTAGAGGTTTCTAAGCATTTGAATTTATATCTCTATTTTCTCTTCCTAAAGTCAACATTAGGAAACTATTGCCTTAATTTCCTCGATTTCCACATAATGGACTTTGTGGGATGAAAATAAATTGGGACATTAGACATTTAGTTTGAAACCTAATCAAGAGAGTGTTTGTGGTAAAAAGGAATCACTAAGCAAAGTTAAGAAACAATTGGACCCCACACATGTGCTTGGCATCTTTTGGTCATATGGTTTTCATGCAAACATTAGTCTTTTGGTTTTGAACTACTCTTAGAGAAAAGCATTTTCTTCACTATCTTGGTCTTGTAAACAAGGTCCCTGTTAGGTTCATTTACGATCAAATCAAACACTTCATCCATTCCAAACATTTATCAAAATTCATCCCACCAAACAACTTTAAGAGCTTTGGAAACATCATTGTCTAGTCTTTCATTATCCAATCAAAATAATCAAAATCAAATCCTAAAGTCTAGCATTGATCCAAAGTTCCTAAAAGTTCAACACCCATATCATTCACCCCTTTCATCCTACATCTCATCATTGGTCCTAAACACCTTAGAGGTTCACTTTTGCAACAATGTCAAAACACATGAAGAACATGGAATATAAACTCGACTCATAAAACATGAGTAATCCAAGTCAACCAGATTATCAAAGCCTTACAATGCCAATGGATTATCAAAACTCGCATTTATACAATCCATACACGGGATCATTATCTCTTACAAACCTCAATGGAACAACAAATGTGAGTATGCCCAATCTAAATTTTGGAATACCTTTCCCAATGGCAGATTTAAATCAAAGTCCAAACCTACAAATCTATCAATCAAACAATCAATGCATGAATCTTCAAGCAAACAACATTATCCCACCAAATCCATACATGCCAAATGTGAATATACCAAGTAAAAGTTTACCAAACATGAACATTTCAAATCCACACTTGGTAAAATTTGGGATGGATATGTTTGTGAATCATATGAATGTTGTTCAAATTCCAAACAAGATGTTAACGACTACATATATTGATCCAAGTCAAGGTAACACCATGAAAAATCAAAGTTACCTAAATCAAGGCAATGTGATTCCCAACCACAACAATGTAAATTTCAACCTATAATGTCAAATTTGAACATCATCCCAAATTAGAAAATTGTCCAACATCAATTTGTCCATGATCCCATACAAACATCACAAGTATCCATTCCAAATTTGCTTGAACAAAAACCAAATCAACTATATCAAGGGTGTCAAGATCAAATTTTGGGAGATCAAATTGCTACACTTACCAAAATAGTTGATCCATTGCGCTAAAAGACATTTCCACCCCCAAATCAATACACACTTCCATTGGTTAAACCATGTCATCAAAGCATTGAGTTGTGTCCACAACCACATCAAGAACAATATCTCCAATTTCAAGAGTTAGATATCAAGATCGACCACATCAACAAATCCAACCCCCATATCTCGAAGATCAATCACCACATCTCCAAAATCAATTGCCACAAGGTCAATTTAAAGTACAAATCTCACAAGGTAACAAACAAAAATACACAGCACTTGGGAAACCAATCGAATCAATCATGCAATAGTTGGTGCAAGAAAAACTCATCACAATTCCCACCTATGAAAATTATCATGAGCCCTTAGTGAAGCCACCATGGTACAATAAAAATTACCTTTGTGATTTCCATAAAATCAAGGGACGTGTCAGATTGTATTCGACTAAAAAATCTCATCCAAGACCTGATTGATCAAAAAATAATAACTATTGGGGACAATAAATTTTCAACCACTATTGATAGCATTGACAGTCTCTCCACCACAATTTTTGAAATTAATGTTCAAGATATCTCCATTAATGAGCACATTGAATATGTTTCTACCCCATCCGATGATCAAATCACCATACATCAAGAGCCACTTTCTACTAATCTATTTCAAGGAGTGTTAGAATTATTTGATCCCATTGACATAATCTACAATCCATCGACCAATGATCATATTGAAAATATCTCTACATCACCTTATGAGTTAGAGGACCTATCTCAAGAATTTATTCCAAAGCATGATCAACATCTGTCACCAAAGTCTAGCAATGGTCCTTTCCAAGATGTATTGACATCCTTTAACCTCATGGTTGCAAATATTAAAGGAATATTCAACTAAGCATTTGATCCAAGTCCACTCATAGCTCAAGAGGATATTGAGCCGCTTCCCATGCCTAATGATGACATCCAAGAACCCTTTATAAGCAATCCATCCTTTGAAACTAACCCATGTCAAGAACTTGATCCAAAGCATGTCAAAAGCAATTTCAAAATTATTCAAGATCAAGAATTTATATCTTCAAGCTACTACAATGATCTAATGGAGACTCTCCTATCTATACAAAATGTTACAAATAATGATCACATCCATACAACACATACCCCTCCATCTACCCATGAGATTCTTTTTGTGGATGGACACATAAATGATCTTCATTCAGAATAGGATTCCTTTACTCCTAACATTACTACACAAAAAGAGTAGGTTATTGATTCCTACAATCAAACTAAGTTGTCAACATCAGGATCAGATATATTCCAAATTCATATTGAGGACATCATGTATGAAGATATCAAACATTATCCACTCAAGGAAATAGGTCAGACATAACATGATATTCTAGAGTCAATAGAGTAGCAAATTGAAATAACATCATCTGTAGTGGTCATTTATTAGAGAATGCTTACTGAACAAGAGATCTCAAAATAGGTAGAATCAAGGAACAAAGGTGCTACTACCATCATACTAGGGGCAACTATGTCTCAAGAAAAAATCAACATAGGGAGCACGAAGAATCCTTATGATGAAACCGATGCCAATACTACAACCAACCACATCATGAATCTTCATCCACCCATCACCCCATCCAAAAATTCGGACCAACATCAAAATAAGAATGTAAATCAAAGCAAAAATAACATCATCAAAGGAAAAGAAGTAACAAAGCATGAAGGAAAAATCAAATACAAGTAGATACCAAAGAATACAAAGAAAGATTATCCCTATCAAACTCCATTAGTCAAAGAAACTATGGGGAAAAATAAAAAAGGGGAAAGTATCCATCAAAGATGTCCACAAAGGAAAAAGAAAGATTCTCAAGCAACATATAAAGTATATCAAGCATTTGGTCCTAATTCCAAGCACACTTTCGTATCCACCCATCATTGCTCATCTTTCTAAGTTTGGAGAGTCAAAGGTTCCAAACTATCAACCAATCCATCTCCTATCCCTAAACACACTCCATCCACACCTCCACGCATGATATCTAATTCTCACATTAACCATGTGTTGGAAATGACCCTTCGTCATAAGGATTCAGAAGGCATTCTATTACGATGTGCGCACAAAGACAAAGTTAACTCTGGTACCAATAAAGCAGATCAAAATTCTCAAAAGTTGCATTCAAGTGCACGTATCTTAGCAAAACAACATCTTCAGGTGGGATATTGATGGCACATTATGACAGAAGCATCTACATCGACACCACCAGGTGGTTCATCATGAGCTTAAAATCTTTAAGAAAAATCCAAAAAAATATAAAAAATATAAAAATCCAAAAAAAATTAGAAAAAGGATTGAAAACAATAAAGAAAAAAAAATGTCCTCTAGTGAAAACCACTATGGTGGTGTTTTGGGTGGGTACCATGATGAAAACCTAGCAAATAGGCGTCATGTGTAGAATCGAGCATTATACGTTCTTGTTCAGGTGAAAGCATCTTATCTCATCCATAATAAATCTAGCATTCCATCCATCTTATCCATAATAAATCCATTCATCCATAAACCATTTATCCAACCCATTACCATCCATCTTCCATGTTATCTTGATCTTGACAAAGTTTGGTGCGCACTTTACACTTGCTTAATCTAAACATCTTGACATGAGTCATTTTCATTGATCCTATCCTATCCCAACATTATCTAAGCCATGAAGCACTATCCAAATGAGCATCCTTTGTTCAAACACCTTATCTTATCGCAAGATAATCTGGATCCGTCCATCCATACACCCATCCAGGCATCCAACCATGACATTCCATACATTGCTAGACACTGGGGGTAGATATTTACATCTTGCTTTGGGAATAAATATTGATCTATATCTTCCAACTCATGTGGTGATCTGAACATTGGAAAACATAAAATCAAATTGGGCCAAACACTTGTAAGAAAAAATCCAAATCACTAGCCCATGGCATATTTTGACGAGAAGATGTTCCTTATCAAGCTTTATCTTTCATCAAACATCAATCCAAACAATCAATATCAGTTGCATCTAATTTTCACATCAAACATCACATCAAATCATTCAAACAACTTTTGTTCCAAGCCAAGCTTCATCAATCTTGATCAAATCAAATCCAATCAATCCATCATCTTGGTATATCCTTCCCAATCCTTGTGTTGCTTAACACTATCCTTGCATTGTTGTGTATCCTCAACAATGTTATCATCATCAATCCATTGATCGGATCAATCAACCTTAGCTTGGTTTTCAACAAAATCCCAAAACAAAGCACTAATATCATCATGCATATCCATATCCAAATTGTCAAAATCATGCAAAATCCAAAAACATTAAAAACATATCAAAATCCAAAAACAAGTCAAAAAGTCAGTCAAAAAGTCAAAAACAGAGTCGTCTTGTCAAACTACGTCATCTTTGAGCTTTGAGTGTAGGCAAGGTTGATCTTTGATCATCCCCTAAGACACTTAGGTCAGTCCTTTAGGAGTCCGTCATAATAAACTAGCAATCCATTTGTTCATATCTCATCAATAATCGAGTTTGTGTCAATCGAACTATGTGGTCTTTGCATGTATAATTTAGGCAAGGATAATCTAGTTGATTAGCCCCCGAGGCCCCTAGGATAGGTCTTTAGGTTAGTGTCTTGGTCAAAATATCATAAAACTCCAAAACATTTGAAAATTTGAAAATCAAAACATTTGTAAAATCTTGAAAATACCAAAAACAACCCCAAAACATTTCAAAAACATCAAAAACATCCAAATATTTTAAAAAATCCATCCATCTCATCTTTCTTTCACCTACAATAAACATTCACTCATAATAAATAGTCAACATCCTCAACCTTTGGTGAAACTGTCGGAAACAAGTCTAGCAGATCAAAAGTGAAAACTCAAATGTCAAGGTCTCGAGTCTAGGTCAGTATGCAAACAAGTTGGTCAATTCTTTGTGTCAATAGCTTATCATCCAATCAATCCCAAATCAATCATTTGATATCATCATGTCCTAGGATGCATCCTTTCTACAATGGACATCAACATCAGGCATCACTGTAGTTTAGTCTTGGCTAGCGATATTGAAGAACATTAACTTGTTTGGTTTACTTTATCTTTGTCTTTTGAAGTATCTTTTTTGCACTCATTTCGATGATCTCTTGATGATGTCCTAAATGAAGGGATTTATAGAGAAAGAAATAGGGAAATGATCATTATATTTTTTCTGATGTGCTTGTTGGATATTCTTGTAATATAACCTTGGTCATACATGCTTTGTTTGGTTGTAGGGAGGATGCTTTAGGTGTCTTGTTGACCACATAGGAAGGCTTTCATTTCTATGTTTTGGTCTGAGATGTTTGGAATATCTTAACTGTATTTTGAACAAGGTTTTGTATGTTAGGTGTGAACAGGAGTACTCCTATCTAATTGTCAAGTCAAAGTCGATCACACTAGGTGTAATGCCATCCTGGTTCTTTATACATTGATGCATTGTACCTATTTGTGTTAACAAACATAAGGTAATTGGCCCTTTTAAAATCCCAACTCCTTGGTAAGAAAATCATCATCATAATCATCATCATTACCATCTTGTGACTTGTTGGAGTCTCTTGCTTTCTTTTATCTTCTTTCCACACTAACATGGTACCATGACAGTTAATTGCAAATCATTATTGTCAGTGTATCCATCCTGCATCCATAAACTGTCAGCATACTGCATAACGCATACCATATCATATAGAAAGTATTTATCATATCACCTGCATCATTGCATAATATAGATTGATTATTCTAAGCATCTCATAAACCATACATATGCATTCATTATATAAGCATAAAAGCAACCATCCCATATGCATTATTAGACTCAAATCACATACCTCATAAAACATCCATTGCATAATCATAAAGGGCATACCATGTACATCATATATATAGGTAGTATTAACATCCATCGCATCATATGCATACATATCATGTCATTTGCATTATTATAACAAAGGCTCTATATCATAAACATCATACATCATTAAATACATCATATCATCATCATAACATCATAAGTGCATCGTCACATCATATATGAGAAAAACACTAAAAATAAAAATATTGCATCTCATACATTATATCATCCATTAGGTGCATAATATAGATTTGTTAGTCTAAGCATTTTCATATCATAACATCTTGCATTTTCCATACATCATCATAAAAAGTGCATAAGGAAAGATACTGAAAAATAAAAATACATCCATAGATCATTGCATCACATCATAAGGTCAAATATTGCATAGCATCATCATCACATAGGAACCATATAGAACCATCTCATAACAGCATACATAAGATAAAATCATGACATTGCATCCATCCATAATGCATAAAATAGAATATGACACATCATTGAATCATTGCATCTCATATATATCATCAAATAAAATATTGTCATGGTACAAAATCTGGATCAAGTGTGTATCAAATACATAAAGTACAAATGCCCATGGGGCTATCAAAAACAAGCCCATGGGGTACAAAAGAATCATGTCTCTAATCAAAGAATGCTCTAACCCTGCTGGTTTCCCTCGCCCTCACCAAGATGTCTCTCTCTGTGGTCCTCAGGGGCTCTATATCTTGTTTGCTGGGAAAATTTGGGGACCCGAGACACTCGGGGCATGGCCTAATGATAATGAACCCTGTAATAGTCAACCTCTCTAACTGCCTCCCTATATGCGTGTGATGAAACTAAACTCTAGGAGGAAGAGGTGGACATGCTCTCAAGCTACTAATGGTGGCCCATCTCCTGAGCATCCCTAAGCTTTTCAGCCTGCCTCTACTGGACAACTTGATCTCTCTCTTGTCTCAGCTAGTCTCTCTACCGTCAAGGAAGCAACCTATCCCTGTAGCCCTACAACCTGAGCCTACATCTATTGTATCTAGGTGTCTCCCTGACTAGGTGGCAATGGAGGTCCCTGGTCTCTCTATGGTGGTTGTCTGTCTTGTCTGTGTTAATCCTGGTCCTGTCTTGGGGCATCTGGCTGTTGATCTTGTGGACCCTTGCCCTAATCTAGCTAATGAGGTGGCCCACCTCCTCCCTGGTCCCCATCTTCTTCCCCTCAGCCTCCCTAGCCCCAGCCTCATCCTTCTCCTCTATCTCTGGCCTTGCGCTGTGTCAACGGTGTCCCCGACACTGTCAATCAAAGAGGTAGCTTGAACCAATCTCTGTAGGCTTGAGTAGTACCTACATCATCCTGACCTTGATTGTATGGCCATGACCTAGCCACTAGTTGTCTAAATGAATCAATCACCTCCTGTGCTAGAATGTATCGTCCCCATGAGGACTCCCACGTAGTATGTGCAAATATCATGACATATTGGTCATCAGTCCTATCCTGGGGCTCCCCAAACTATCTCTGCACTCTGCTCAGTAGGTATCCCTCTATCATCGTGTGCTCCCTGCCCTGCATAAGTTTGTCTTGTCGAGCGAAGAAGAGTTGTTGTGCATCATTGTACCATGCAGGCCATCCAAGATATGGCCGCCATGTGAAGGCTCACATGTCATCAAGAACTCTCCTCCAATGATGAATCCTATGTTGTCCTGTGTGTGTAAATGAAACACCTCCTCTGTAACTCCAAACAACTGGATCGTTTGGCTCCATATCAACAACTACAACTCTCGAATAGAGCACAACTATGTGCTCCCAGGCCCAGATGTGGAGGAGTGTGACCCCAGCCCCAATGGCTTTGTCATCACTATATAGGAACTCATGTAAATCTTGGTACAAAGAGGCCAGTAGTACTAGCCCCCACACAAAGAATACCTGTCATTGGACCATTAGCTCCCAAGTGAGCCCCCATCCAGGACTGAAATATCAACCCTACCGATCTGGTGCAACAAGACCCGATATGATGGCCACTATAACCAAGCGAAAGGGAGACACAATGAGCCTATAATGCTCCAGCTTGATTTGTCCCTTGCAAAAGACAATCCCATCAAGGTCCATCACATCATAGCAGACCTCCCTCCTAGCATCCACATCGTATATCACATGCTCTACATGGATGGGCAGTCTAAGTATCTACCACACATCCTCTAGTGTGACTGTGGCCTCGCCTGTCAGAAGGTGGAAGGAGGATGTCTCATTATTCCATCTCTCTACAAGCACTATCATCATCCCTAAGTGAGTCCTCACTAGCAATGCATAAGCAATGTACCAGAGTCTAATTTCCCCTAGGTGTTCTTGTAGCCACTTAGGCATATCCTCTAGTATACCAAAAAGTACTTGAGACCTATTCTCCCATGAATGAAGGATCTCCACCTCCTCTTGCATCACGAAAGCCACCACATTAAATTTCATAAAAAAATGTGATCTTGATTTGCCCTGGCATGCCTAAAACAACATATGTGTCGCTGTTTGTGGGTGCGGTGTAGTTTGAAAGTTCCAAATCACGCCGCTAGAAGCCCTAAATTTTCAAACTTCATCACTGCAGTGCAGTTTGAGGTGTGATTCAATTTAATGCTAAACCTAATTGGCAAAGTTTCCTGATGCAGTGTTGTTCTCACATGCAATTTAGTTTGGAGTTTGAGCCCTAACTCCAAACTGTGCCACAACATCGCCATTCACAACTGCGACACAATTTGAGGCCGCGTGGTGTCGAAACAAATTTTCAAGTGGCGCTATATTGGACCACTGGTAAAAACCTAACTTCCTAAGCTAATAAATGCTCATGAAAATTGAAAAATGAGGTCAGGTCAAGTTGACTCATTGGTGGTCCAGTGTCAGGCAGCCTCTGGTGTGTGCATACTCGATCTGAAATATGTCGCGGAAGCTATTGTTGTGCCATCTCTTGAAGGGGTTAGAGCTCAAAGGTGAAGAATCTCAAAAGGCTATATGTGCAAATGAATTGGAAGTGGCCCCTCAATGCCTATTTAAGCCTAAAAATTAGGGTTTTTTGACCCCGTTTAGTCTTCCAACTAGGGTTTTGGTACCCCAATCCCATTTTCGCCCAACAGAGGGTTGTTTTGCATCATTTTGTCCCATTTTGGTATCCCAAAACCTTTTTGGACCCATCAACCACCTTGTCATTTTTTTCGCGAGATCACTCAAAAAGCCAAATTTTCGTCTGATCTCTCGAGGGGGCAGTATATAGCCATGTTTTCTCTCACTGAGGCAGTAGTGGGGCAATTTCGAAAATTGAAATTTTTTTGAACTTTGATCGAGATAGTTTATTCTTTGAACCAACACAGTGAGTACTTTGCTTCAAAGAGGGGCAAAATATAGACATGGAAACTATACGGACACACTTGATCCTCATTACTAACATCATTTCATCCTGAATCATCTTCTTAGCTAATCAAAACTCTTCATCCCTTAATAAATAAATCATCATTTATCTAATTAATTCATTCTCTCTTGTTAATTAAATAAATCAATGTTATTTAATTAACCCTCCTTTGTCTATTTAATTAAATAATTCATTTTATTTGATTAAATCTCTAAAGTCATCTTATTAAATTAAATAAATTAAACCTTGTTTAATTTAATCTAACATCATCACCCCTATTTAATTAAATAAATCAAATCCTTTATTTAATTAAATCTAAATCATATTCTGCTCAATTTTGATTTAAATCAACCCAAAAATATAAATCAAATTGTCACATCATCTAATCCCTCATTAAATTAATTAAATCTTGATTAATTTAATTCGAATCACCTAAATCCTCTAGATATTGCCACTTGCACATGAAAATACATTTAAATGATTTATTAAATCTCTATTTTCTTTCAACAAAGGCATCAAGAGGGTATATTCTCTAAATTTGAATTCTCCCTCCCAAGTGTCTTGTCCTCCAACATGGCATTAACTCCTCTTACATTATCTCTTACATGTCTCCAACTTGGCATTTAAGACTCTTTCTTGTCCCTCCAACAAGCCAACTTTCACATTTCAAATTTGAACCTAATAACATTTATCATGCACAATGACCAAAATGTGCACAACCTTCCTCCATTGACATCTTAACAAGTGACATCTTGTCATTGGCTCATGTTTTGTCCCACATCCTCCATGTTTTGCATTCTTCCATCCTTCTTTGTTATAAATAGAGGCCTCCTCTATTGTATTAATCCTCTACAATCTCAGTCATTTGAATCCACATCCATCATCCAGGAGCTTATCAAGGATTGGGAAAGGGCTTCTTTCCACATCAAAGAAGCACCAATCCACTATGGGATAGGGTTTGATCATGTTTTCATGTGCTTTCATTTAGTTGTTTTTGTTCTATTTATCTAGTTAGCATATTTTAACATGATTAAGTATTTCATAGGGATGTTCTATTTAATTTGTTTAATTTAACTAACAATGTTAATAGTTTTTTGTTTTAAACATTTTGTAGATTTTAGCATCCACACTTATGGATTTCCATAGCAGTTGCATCTCATCAATAAAAGGCGCAAGATAAACATCCATGTTTTTAACTTGATGTATTCTTGGAACAATGAGAGTCAACATAAGGTGCTCCTTTCTAACACTCATCCATGGCGGAATATTGTATACTATAATCCGACTGGCCAAACACTATAATTTGAGTTCAGGAAAGAGAATGGGCATACTCCATCAATTGCAAGACCAAACGTAATACTACGGGGTTCATCTTTGAATTTTGTTTGCCATTTTTCCTCTATGTGTTTCATTGCTTTGGAGTCGGTCAGAATTCGCATGAATCCATCTTTATTCCTATTCTTTGCATGTCAGTCCATCAATTGTGCTAGTGAATTGCAACAAAACATTCGTTGAAGTCTAGGTATAATTGGCATGTGACGTAAAACCTTCTTTGGAACTGTAGGACCTTGTACATCTGTATGATATCTCTTCTCTTTGCATACAGGGCATTCTACCTTGTTTTGATATTCATCTATGTATAAAGTGCAATCATCTTTACATGAATGAATTTGCTTATATTCAATCCCCAACTCAACCAACAATAAACATTCCTCTCTACAAGTTGATGGCAACACATTCTTTTCAAGGAATATTTTAGTTTTTAGTGCCCTGTAAGATTGCCATAGATTAAATCAATTGAATGTTTACAAATTATGTACACCAATTGACAAAGAAAAGTAAGAAATATATTTCAACTCACTTCAGTAGGGTAGTGAATCCTTTGTTTGACCAACCAAATAGTGACTTGATTTCTCATAATATTAATGTGCATGCCAGTTTTGAGGTTCTACTTGCACCCGATTTGAACACAAGTGTCTTCACTACTTGCTTAATGGAGTCTTTGATGTCGTTATCATCAACATTATGTTGGTGGTAATTACCCCTACTATCATCGTTACTTTCAACCATACCATCATTATTGTCATCATTGTTTCCATCCCCAAAGAAACTTGTAAGCATTTCATTCAATCCTTCTTCATGCACTGCATTTTCACTATCCTGATCATCATCATTAAGGCTAAGTGGCATGTCATCAGTGTATTCGACTCTCATCAACTCTTCAAATTTCTCAGGTGGTAGTGTTCTCTTCAATCTTTCTCTTCTCGCCCTAGTATAGTTTAAAGGATGGTTTGGATCATCTCGTCCAAATCTTAATAACCCAGTTGAATCTTAGGTATTAGTATAATGTGTTTCATCAAAATCTTCTACCTATCAACAAACGCAAGCATTATTTAATGTTTGGAAACAATTGGATAAATAATAAATGTATCAATTTCAAAGAAATATAATCAAATATGGCTTAAAAAATAAAAATATAAATTGTATGAACATATATACATCAATTGAATAATGGAACATTATTTTATAGACTACCTTTTTTATACAATAATTTAAATAAAACACAATTTTGACAACATAGTTTATAAAACATCACTCCACACTCATTTATTATTCTTTGATTTTAATCCATTGTAAGAGGCATACTACTGACTAGAATCTCATCATATATGTAATGTCTTTGTACAATCACTCATTTGAATTGTTTCTTTCCACGACATACAGAACATCCACAAACAACAATTTTCTCAAATTCATCCCATGTACTATAGTCTTGACCTACCTCTTCTTCAGTGCAATCATTTTTTGTGTCATCAGTATCCATTGTCATATCCTCTTCCACCCACTGTCGTCTACGTGATTTAATAGTTTTAGGTCCATGTCCACGTACATATCTTCTTCTTTCGCTAGTTGAATGCTCAAGCTCTGCATTTTCTCCAATCTCCATATAAAATAATCAACATGCATTGATTTATGTCAATATTGGATAATACATTATAAATTTCAATAATAATGTGAAAAAATATGGATGTATCACAAAATGCCATCAGATCATTTTTCCTAAGTTAAGTCAAAATTTGAGTACCTGATTTGATATGACACGACTTGTTGCCATGGCCTTGTCTCGCCCCTATAATACACAACATAGTAAATAATGTTTAGTACACCAATTATATCATTTCAACAAGTATGCTATCCAACACAAAACCTCACTTTAGTCATATATTTGACATATTGATATCTCCTCTATGTTGTAGCATTTGTGAATTCATAAACACATTCCTCCTTTGGTTGAGGTTTCTTTCTCTTCTTACCTCTATTGTTTCTATAGATTCTGTTGTCTCATCTATTTCCACCCACTTTCCTCTCAGCAATTTAGTATTTCTACACCGTCCACATCCTCTCTCCATGGCCTCCTCTATGAATAAAAATGTTTCCACATAAGCTTTCACCGCACTATCGCTGAGAAGGAAGAAGCAACTTGTAGGACCATGGTAAAAACTGCTCTACCACACTGAACTAATGAAGGAGCCGCAAGACAATGGTGGTCACTGCACTACCGCACACCATTTATAGAAGACTTGCGGGAGTCACCGCAACACCGCCAAGAATAGAAGGAAGAATTTTGTGCTGCCATAGAAGCTTTCACCGCACTACCGTAGAGAAGGATGAAGCACCTTGCGGGACCGTAGTAAAAACCACTCTACCGCACCAAGTTGATGAATGAGCCATGAGACAGTGGTGGTCACAAAAATAAGGTAGGAGTTGGAATTATTTCCAACACTCTAGATCCTGTGATACACAGCAATGAAAATAGTCACTATACAACAATGATAGGTGCCCAATTATGCACACTTGGTGCCACCTTAGGCACCCCAAATAGATTACATTAATGGCCAAAAGTCATCGCTAAAGTTGGAATTAACTAACGCCAACTACTGGATCAAAATCGAAAATTTAAAAATTTCCCACGTGAAGGAAGAAATCAGACGACAAAAAAGGGAAAAACATCACGCGAAGGAAGAGAGCAGGGTGCTACTAGCAATTGATGAGAAATTTGATTTAGTTTGCAACACCATAGGTAAGGTCACAATTTTTTTTTCTTGGTTGAATTCGTGATTGTTTACTGCTCTTTGTATTGCATTTGAATTTGTGATTGTTTACTGGTTCATGGCCTAACCTGTCCAAGCAACCTCTAAATTGTTCCACCATTATAAATTGTAAAACCTTTGAGAAACCAACAAAAAAATTTACCCTACCCATTTGAGATTTGGCTCAAAATATTATAGCACGAAGCCAGGATGCCTCTGTATTCTTTCCCTAACCTAGGTATCGAGGAAATAGTGAACTGCTTGGAAAATATGGGAATTGGGTCGGTCACTGCTGAGCAACTATTGAAAATAAATGCAAAAACCACTTGGTTTTTCCCAGTCCCACCATAGTCAACGATGCCATAAAAAATTCATGCAAGATTGCATTATGAAATATTTTTCATGATAAGGCTATCAACACTAAGAAAACCCAACAAACATATTTTCCCTAGGTT
The DNA here is from genome assembly GCA_007258455.2 of Sequoia sempervirens. Lineage (NCBI taxonomy): Eukaryota > Viridiplantae > Streptophyta > Pinopsida > Cupressales > Cupressaceae > Sequoia > Sequoia sempervirens. The sequence continues at coordinate 38,873,035 of VDFB02058242.1, forward strand.
ATCAACACTAAACAAACCCAACGAACATATTTTCCCACAAAATAAAATTTTCATACCATAAACTAGATGAAAACTTTCATACCTGACAGTGTGTACTTTGTTTTCCTCCACAAACTAGATGAAAATAATTTGCCCTAGGTCACCTCAAAATGTCAAGCCATAGAAGGAAGGGAGCATTGTCAGCAGACTCTGGCCACAATGAGGTAATTCATTGTCAATTTATAGATTTGTAAATATTCCCATTGTTTCTTTGACTTTGACTTTTTAGTTTTTTATTTCTAAATTTAAAAGAAGAAATATAATTTAAAATATATATATAGGGACATGAGACTGACAAAGATAAAGAGGAATTGGCTTCCATATTGGGGGTAGAGGCAGTGAACAAATTGGTTAATGTGGACTGGACAATGCTTGCCAGATACATAGAAAAACAATCTGGTAATGCCCCTCAAACATTGCAAACAAATCAATTATGTCGAATCAATTGATTCCCCAACCAGTCCTAGATCAAGCAAAAGATCTAGGAGGAAATCAATGACAGTAAACTCTAAGAATATGGAATAGGGAGCAGAGACTTCCAATGTCCTAGCCACTCCTGAGACACAGACTTCTTCCACTGCGCCATGTTATCAATCTTGCATTGGTAGCTACAATACGAAGATAGAATACGAGGTGGTTTCAGGGGAAGTTCGAATGACGGATGCTGGGAAAATGTTTGTCAATAGGTTGAAGGAATCATGCCTTCAATGGTTCAAAGACCATCTACATTTTCCATTCTCACAGATACCTATGCATATGAAAAAAACAATTATCCATGACATGGAGACTGATTTTGGCACAGGTTGGTCTGTAAAGAAGATAAATCTATGAATGTCTCAAAACTACAAGAGATTTCTGTGCAACCAAACAAAGAAGATAAAAAAAATCCCTCCTGAGCTAAGGCAAAAAAGAAGGCCAATTGATGTAAGTGTGAAAGTATGGAAAGAGCTTGTAAAAGCATATGAGAAGTTTGATGCATGGAGGAAGTCCGGTGAGGAAAGTACGGAGGTATTTGAATTTTTTATTAAACAATATTTAAATTTTATTTGTGCATAGTTAAATTAAATTAGTGTATGTTTCAGGATAAGGCCTCCAAGGCTAGGCTTGAGAAACTTTGTGCCACACATCGCAGTGGCCAAAAAGGTTTACAGGCCTTGATTTGTACATTTGTAAGTATATTTAATATGTTAAATGATATATTTTTTTATTTCCTTGGAAAAAGTAAATGATTGCATATTAATTAGTTTAACTATTCCATGTGCTATGTTTTGACAAGAGGAGAAATATGGCCACCATCCAAATCAATTTGAAAAGAATATGTTACAAGACAAAAAGAACGATTTTGTAATCTGGATGGAGAATGAGGTATCAATAGTTGAGTTTCAATAACTTAGTTGGATATTATTTGTGTTAATATGTCAATTTGCATCTCTTGTGTTGAGTTGTTTATTGATGTGTAGGATGAGTAAATAGAGCTCAAATCTTATGATTACAAGATGATCATTTATGTGCATGAATAAATAGTAGAAGCATTCATCTGACTTTATGCCTCTTGGCAGGCATTCCTCTTGGATCTCTAATATCAGGTGCCTGAGACTTCCCTGTAGCTTTTACCTTCCGTTGCCACCTTTCCTCTTCACTGTTAGACTCGTCTCCTTTTTCCTTATCAACATTTTTGGCTTCGACTTCTAATTCATCTTGTGTTTTACCTTCCTCCTCTTCAAAATCTTCTTCTTCATCATCCTCCTCTGACTCCACAAGAGATTCATCTTCTGAACCTTCCTCATCTGATTCTGATTCCTCTTCTATATCAAAGGGTTTGTATCCTTGATCTGACTCTTCTGAATTATCATAATGAGAATCACTAGCTTCCATATTCAAAAATTCCCAACCATCATCTTTAATAAATTTATTTGGATCATCAGTAATAGTCTTCAAAATTGACCACTAGTTCAAGTTCATTTTGCTTTCATAATACTTTATATCCATGGAGTTCAACCATTCCTTGATGCCATCAAGTGAAGATTGAGGAATGGTGTACATGTAAAGTACATCTCACTTGAAGTCTTTGAAAATAATAGCCATATCAAATTCCTTTTTCCCAAGTCCTACTCTCTCAAGGTTAACAATTCTCAATCTCACTAATAGTGATTACTAAGAAAGGTAATTCCACCAACTCTACCAAATAGTTTACCATAGGAACAATAAAAGCAGAGGCTTTGAATGGAACTCCATGAAACCAAGCTCTCTAAATGGTATATCAAACTCTAGTTCAAAATATTTTAAATGAGGCTACTCCCATAGCTCTCTTACTTGCTTGAAAAATCCTTGAAACTATGACTTCTTAACATCCAAAAGATAAATGGAATGTCCTCAACACCCAGTAGAGCTATCCAAAAAAGCTAAATAAAAGCACAAACGTGCTCCCGCACATAATGGCCTAATGGCTGGTTGTCATAGAAGTCAAACTATTGAAGTAACAACACTAATTGAGTTAACATGCATGCATCATTTGCATAAATAGATGAAATGTGTAACAAATGTTAATCAATACATTGAATTTTGAGACACATTGAAATAATAATAAAAAAAATATGTTTTGGGGAAAATATCAGTAGTGTGGGGGAAGAAACCATTAACCCTAATAAAATAATTTTTTGTTGTTCTTGATACACCATATGTAAGTTTTCCTTGGATGACAGTACTAAATTTCTATATATCTTGTACCCCTTAAATGTCCTACATGTTACAAATATGGAATAACAATGCACAACTTTGTATTGAGTCCAAAGACCAAGGCATTCTGAATAAGGGTAGCCAAACTTGGTAAGGATGCAATTACTATTACACGTATTGACAATCCAGAATAGTCATGTAAATACAACTGCTTGTGAAAATCATAATCAATCAAATTATGCACATTCAATTCTAAGTTTGAAAGCTTTCATTTCATTCCATGCATCTAAGTCCTTGTTGAAGATTGAGGGTGTCAATAATAAAGCTAGAATAGCTCTCCTTAAACCACAGCTAGTTTTAAAGTGCAGTATTTCCAAATTGAAATCCACTTCTCAGCTAAGGAAAGGAGGTAGGATTGTCAGGTGCTACCTCAAATAGAGAAGGCCATAGAAAACATTGAAATAGAAGATCCAATAAGTGAGATGACATAGTTGTAGACCATAGATAATCATAATTCTTGCAATGCACAGATGCTTGTGATACAAACAAAAGGTGCTTACACATTGGCTAAATATATCCTCATCAAAATGACTAGAAAGAAATTTCAAATTTGTAAGTAAACTCTAACAGTCAAGAAAAATAGTCATAAAAATTGGAAGTAAACTTTTGCAGACATGTAGGTGAACTTAATTCATCTAACTGTATGCCTCTTGGCAGACATCAGGATCTCCCCTCCTAAAGTTTGGACCACATCCATTACCTCCACATAAAACTGGACATCCTTGGTCTTCTTGGTTCCCACAACATGATATGATTATGCATGCTTAATGTTTCGATACATGATATCAACTCTCTCTTCTTCTCTCATGGTTGAATACTGAAATCCATTATGGTGGGCCTCTAGAGTTCCAATCATCTTTCATCCTCTTCCACCAAATGCTGGCCTGATCCACACGTCTACCAACCTAATTGGCTTTGTTTTTGAAAGCTGAAGTTTCTCATGATTCACTAGTGTAGCTCTCTCTGCCATTTCAGACTCTTTCATTGCTATAGATCATCTTTGGGATTTAATCATTTGTACCACATGGTTGATGTGATTTGAATCCTTGCATCTAAAAGAAATTTCCTTAACATAAATATTGCTAGGGAATTTCAATGTTTCCATTGTAGTTGGCATTAAAGCCAGTACTTGCAACATTGAAAATTATCCTTATATAAGAATTCCCTCCATCTTGTTGGCTTGTAACACTCTTGATGGTGGCTACATGAAATTTTATTATGATTCCTCTTCCACATCAGAGGGTTCATATCTTTGATCGGACTCTTCTGAATTATTAGAATCAGAATCACTAGCTTCCATATTCAAAAATTCCCAACCACCATCTTCAATAAATTTATCTAGATCATTAGTAATACTCTTCAAAATTAGCTGCCAGTTCAAGTTCATTCTGCTTTCATAATACTTTATATCCATGGAGTTCAACCATTCCTTGATGCCATCAAATGAAGATTAAGGAATGGTGTCAATGTGGAGTACATCTCGCTTGAATTCTTTGAAAACAATAGTCATATCAAATGCCTTTTGCCCAAGTCCTACTCTCTCAAGGTTAACAATCTCAATCTCACTAATAGTGATTACTAAGAAAGGTAATTCCACCAACTCTACCAAATAGTTTACCATAGGAACGATAAAAGCAAAAGATTTGAAAGGAACTCCATGAAAACCAAGCTCTCTAAAAGGTATATCAAACTCTAGTTCAAAATCTTTTAGATGAGGCTGCTCCCATAGCTCTCTTACTCAAAAAATCCTTGAAACTTTATTTTTCCTATCCCTCTCTTGCCATTCTTCCTCAATTTCATCATGATCATACATTGACCTTCTTTCCCCTCCTTAATTTTGGACCACATCCATTACCTCCACATAAAATTGAACATCCTTGTTCTTCTTGGTTCCCACACCGTGATATGGTTATGCAAATGAAAATGAAGCAAATTAATCATCTCCTTCTCCATTGGCTGGAAGAATGCATGTTTAATGTTTTGATACATGATATCAGCTCTCTCTTCTACTCTCATGGTTGAACACTAAAGTCCATTATGGTGGGCCTCCAGAGTTCCAATCATCTTTCTTCCTCTTCCACCAAATGCTGGCCTGATCCACAAGTCTCCCAGCCTAATTGGCTTTGTTTTTTTAAAGCTAAAGTTTCTCATGACTCACCAGTATTAGCCGTAACTTTTTTGAAATTTTATTATGGTATGTGCACTTTGATATAATGTAATATGATTATGGTTTCGTCTCATATGTTGTAATATTAGATATATAACAAAAAAATAAATTATTGCATGAAATAAATAATAAATTTTCATTTTAAATGTTTTTTTTTGTAGAACATAGGTCTTCCAAAAGATCAAGATGATCCTCAACATGATATAGATCCACAACATATTGGTTTTGTCAGTACAAATCACATGGTAGAGGATGATGATGACACATAAATGGAAGACACTGAGGTCGATGACAATGATGATGACGACGACGACGACGATCATGATGGTGATGATGATGATGATGATGATGAGACAGTTGGTGATAGTAACCAATAACATTCATGATCATATAGACTACATCATGGATCATTGTTGATATATCGTTATGATGACTCTTTTCATGGTTACTATCATATGTATCATTTTCACTATATCATTTGGACATGTATCATCTTGACTTGTATCAATTTGAGTTACATAATTTATCAATTTTATTTATATCATTTGTACATGTATCATTTTCACTTATGTCGACTATTGGACATGTATCATTTTGACATGTTTTTGACATGTACTAGATTATTTGACTTTCACTTTTTTTAGTTATATATGATGATGATCTTATTAGTATTGACTTGTCAATTTATATATATATTAAAAGTGGTCGATGATTTTTGGATGAATATTTATTAAGTATGATGATTTTGATTTACTGCTCAGGATGGATGTTGTCAAATTCAATTAAATTATAGATATTTGACTCACTTGTTTTAATTATAGATGATGATCATGTTACAATATTTATATTGTTATTTAATCATATGAGTTAAATAATTAAATTACTTACTCTATAATCATATGAGTTATTTAAGATGCACGATATATTTAACTAATTAAATTGAAATAAAACATATTAAATTAATAAATGGAAGCAAAATAAGAAGCATTTCTAGAAGCAAAAAAGGAAGCAACAATGGAAGCCAAACTAGAAGCAAACCAGAAGCAATCTTGGAAGAAAAAATGGATGCAAATCTAGAAGCAAACCTCAAAGAAATTGGAAGCAAAACTGAAATCAAAACTGGAAAAAAAAAGAAAAAAAATAGAATAAAAACTGGAAAAAAAGAAAAACCGAATGCAAAACTGGAAGGAAAACTAGAAGCAAACCAGAAGCAAAACTAGAAGCAAAACCGGAAGAAAACCTGGAAGCAAAATTGGAAGCAAAATTGGAAGCAAACCTGGAGGAAAAACTGGAAGCAAAACTAGACGTAAATTTGGAAGCTAAACTAGAAGCAAAAATGGGAGTAGACATGGAAGCAAAGCCAGAAGCCAAATTGGGCACCAATTTTGGCACATTTTTTTTCGTTACTTCTCGGTGCTATTTTGGACGCTAACGGAGGCGCTCTGATTTTTCAGTGCTAAATTTGGCGCCAATTCCAGTGAAAATGTCAGTGTAAAATATGGCGTCGAACTGACCATGCTTGTTTGCGTTGAGTTTAGCGCCAGACAAATTGCTTGATTCATGCACTCAAAATACACTAAAATATGGCGCTAATTGTTTGTTGTACTGCTATGAACCTTATTATTTTGCATGGTACTAGACCTCTTACATTCTCCAATATTGTTCTTCTTACCTTTGAAAGCCATGAATAGGGTTTCATCATTTGAGTTAATATCCTCATCTTCTAAGGAACGACTTCTTTCCTTGGAGTAGAAGCTCTTTTTAACTTTATCACTTTTTCCACCATTTCTAGATTCTTTATAGGGACATTTAGGTACAAAATGGCCAATCCTTCCATAATTGAAATAATTGAAAGGTAACTTACCTTTGTATTTGCCAATGCCTTTCTTTAGTCTTCTTACAAAGTTTGCTTCAACCTCATCAAAGTCATCATTCTGATCAACAACTTCATCTTCAATCTTTTTGTTGGATTTGAATGCAACTCCCTTCTATGGAACATCTTTATCGAATTCTCTCATTTCAAATGTTGTGAGAGCACCAAAAATTTCATCTACAAAATACTGATCCAAGTCTTTCGATTCTTCAATGGTAGGCACCTTATTACTATAGGATCTAGGGAGAGATATCAAAACCTTCTTCACAATATTATTTTATTTTACTTCTCCATCAAGACCAATGATTCGAAAAACAAATTCATGCACTCAAAGCATATAACTTTCAATGTCTTCATCCTCTGTCATCCTCAGAGTCTTAAATTTTCTCTTGAAAATTTGCATCCTAGCTTGCTTCACTTTAGTATATCTTTCATAGATGTTGCTAAGCTTTCCCCATACATCCTTAGTAGAATTACAATTCATCACCTTTTCAAAAGTTTTGAATTGGCCAACCCACATAAGAGATCATTCTTAGCCTTGGCATTGCACTCATATAGTTTGATTTCAATTGGATCTATAGGAGGAGTAGTAGGAGCAACATACCAATCCTTAACTGATTTCCAAACACCAAACCCTAGAGAGTTTAGATGGCCTTCCATTCTCAATTTCTAGAAAGCATAATTAGTCCCATCAAACCTAAGACCCTTGTATGATCCATCATGTGCCATCCTAGACCTTTGCCTCAAGCAATTAAGCTTCTTTAGAGGAACTTGGCTCTGATACCAATTATCAGACACACCAGATACTGAGTGTGGGGGTGAATCAATATTTGCAAAAACTTAAACTCCTTTGGAACTTGAACTCTTTAGCACAATACTTCTTAACCAAATATAAACCCTTAAATAGATTAGCAATAAAAAAAGATATTGCAGTTTGAACCTTCAACAATTTCAACAATCTTCAACAATGAAAGAGATATCAATTCTATTCTTAATTAGATCAGTAGCAATGAAAATGAAACAAGAAACACACATCCACAAAATGACACCAGATTTATGTGGAAAACTCAATGAGGGAAAAACCGTGGTGAGAGTTAACTCACAATATAAAGGCTCACTACTAGAAAGGGACTTGCAAACTAAGGCACACTACCTTAGAGAAAGATACAAAGGACTTGTAGAACTGAAGCACATACAACTTCAAGGGTAGGATACAAGGACCTGATGAGATTCACTATCTTAGAGCACAATACAAATTTTTTGTAAAGAATTACAATATTTGTCAACCGAACACGAGCTGCTAATTGAGGCATTCAAGAACATTTGATATTTCTTTCACACACTTTCACACTTTTTTGTTGGACATTCAATACATTCCACACTCACACTTCTTTGTACTTGTACACCATCTTGCATTTATATCCCTTGCAAGACCTCAAAAAATCAATTAGGTCAACCAAAAAGAATACAAACAACAAATTCAACAGGTCAGCCACAAAACATAATGTGGTCCTATCGTGAGGATAGAGAGGACCAAAAAAAACATTTTATGTCTTCCAATGTGATCCAAAACAATTCACATGTTGGCACACATCAACCGAAGTTGACAATAGGGACATGTGTAGATGAAATATGAAGCACATAACCAATTAGCCCAAAAACATACCTCTAATTGAATTAACACAATATAATCCCCAACAAGATAGGTCAAGACCCAAATCCATAATAACACATCTTCATATGTTGGCAAAAATCTCTAAGCACACGACACAAGCAAAAGCATGAGCCTTGTTGGGAAAATATCCACAAATAACCCAAAAAACTCACTCAGGACACAATGCAACACCAAAGAGATCAAACAACAACATGCATATCACATGGGGATGTTCCATGAACATTTAACAACACTTACAAAAACTTCTTTCATACTGTCATGCCACTAACAACCACCGTAGACCAAACAGGAACATAGTGCTTCATCCTAGAAGCACAAACAATTCATTCAAGAGATATAACATTAACAGATTAGCTTGTGGACCACTTCAACACATGAAATTGGAATTGAGACATTGCATAGAAATTGAGAACACATTTTCCAAGCTATAGAACAAAGACATTAATGCAAAGAAATACGAAGCATTTTTTGGACTAGTCTAGACAACCAACAATACTGCCAACCTTCTGCAATTCACAAAAACCTCCTCGACAACATAGATGACTCAAAAAGATAGGAGTACAACATCCACAAAAGACAAACACTAAGTTCCAAACCTCAAGACCAAATCTCCAATAGTAGAGGAATGCGAAACATTCTCCCAAGTAGTCTTCAACACAACTTCCTGAACCAGAAACATTCAACAACTTACAGAGGCTAGAACTTTATTTTAGCTTGACATATACTTCATAAAGGACAACATGAGAGAGAAAAAAACGTACTGGAGACCATCAACAACATCTCTCCACTATCAACAATACTTCCAATCCTCATCTTAATATATCATTATGAAATCAACTATGCTGACAACACCTATACACAATAATTCTTAGATTGACATTAGACAAGGCATGACATCCAACTAGGAACTTTAGTAGCACCACCATACATCAATGTTAGCCCAAACTAAATGTTGTCAACAATGGCAACCAATGCTGAGCAACAATCTCACCAAGCATTGACATCAGAGACATTAAATTCCAACAAACTCCCTTACTTCTCAAGTGTTGACAATCAATGACAAGCACAAACAATTCACTAGGTGTTGTCATCAATGACAACCACTACCAATAATCTCACAAACATATGTAACAATCTCACCAAGTCTTGACATCAATGACAATTGTTCAATCTGTGTTGACATCAATGACAACCAATGCCAACATATGCATGTATGTAATACATAGATACATGCACACATTCGACCAAAAATATATTGCTATATGATCTGCAATATCTATAAACAATGTATACATCTTTGACATACATATATCTATCTCTGCAATCCCCATATATATTGAGATTATTTGAGGGTATCATATACTCGACTATTAAGGGTTTCTTACAACTATCTCTTGATTGATTGTGTGTGTGTGTGTATACATATATATACACACACAGTCGGCCAAAATATATATTGATATATTTGCAATACCTATAAACATTGTATATATCTCAAACATACATACGTCTATCTCTGTAATCCCCACATATATCTATATCATCTGAGGGTATGTAATAACCCACCTTGATCTGGGTTATTTGAATTTTTCCAACAATATAGATAATAAATATTTTTTGCAAAATGTCTGTTCTAAACAAATGCAAGAGACAAATAACCAAAAATTTATTTAATGCTTCAAGAAATACATAAAATCCATACCCAGAATTAGAAGCTCTGGAATGTGCAACTGTTGATTAAATGACCTCTGTCTTATTTCTAATCTGTTGATGAAATACTGAAATTGTTGAAAGTAAATATTAAGTAAATCTATGAATGCTCAGATGATGATCTCTACGTGAAACCATGCAAACAAGAAGACCTTGGGTGATCTTTCACATCTGTAGACTTTGTCCTATTTGAGGGTTTCAATCCTTTGAATAGCTTGAAACTTCATACCAACAACCCTGTGCTTGACTTTCTTTAATTTGCAAATGATAACTTGGATGCTGAAAATGATATTCTTTTCTCTATTTATGCCTTCTCCAAATCCCACACCCAAGTTAGAGTTTTCCCTTTTTTAATAATAAAATATTAATAAAGCATGACTTAAAATACATTCTTTTAATAAAGTCACTTTATTATTTTATTAATGTATTATAAAGTGAAATAATCACTTTATTAAATTAAAACATTAAAGTTAATACTTTAATATTTCAATTTTTATTTTGAGACCATCACTTGACTCCTCCAATTGGAAAACTCATGCTGCAATGGGTTCTGGGGTGATGTCTAAACAAAGCAGGCCAACTGCCAGTCTCCCCCTAAAAATAGGGATTCCCCTTAAAAATAGGAGAGTATCTTTGATCATTTGAAATGGCCCATAAGGCCCCTTGCAAGGCTCCACAAGCTTCAGGTGGTCATCAGGTGCACTGCTAGTCCCCCCTAAAAAAATAGGAACTATTCATGAAAGTAGGAAACTGGCTCAAAGCTCCTGAAACACCACACAACCTTCCCAAAGGGTCACCAGACCCCCAAATGGGCTCCCTATCCACTATATTAGTCTACGGGAACCCCATTGATAGGCTAACCACTGCAAAGATGCTATTGTTGGAAAAAAGGGGACATTATAGTCCACCCTCCCCAAGATTGCTTGTCCTCAAGCAATCATCACCTGCATACTCAAGCATGTCTTGAATGTTGGGACCCCAACCTAGATGGTACAATGCCCCAACAAACATTTGCAACAATAATTGAAGTAAGATAGAACCAAACTCAACAACTCTATCAAACATTGTTTGCAGAAGAAGCATCTTGCCAAACATAGAGGATCCCAGAGTCCACAACCCAACTGGAACCCTGTCATACTCATCATCCGTTGACCTCGGTTGCACGACTTTGATATATTCTCCACCAAATTGAAGATGGTGAAGCAACCCACTGTAATAAAATCCACCTAGATCCCATGGACAAATTTGAAATTCGTCCTTCCTGTCTCCTGGTGACTCCTACTACCCCATGCCAACTATACCTGTCGTGCCAAGCTGCTTGGAATCTGCTCATATATTTTGTATCCCAATGGTGTGCATATTCGGTAGAAGCCACTCAGAACACCTATAAGATTTGTCCCCTCCATCCACAAAAGGAAAACCTCATACCCACCATCCATCTCACGCGTGCATGTCCTTTGCCTCATAGTCAAATCAAATGCTAAAGGGCTGAAAGTAGCACAATATACACATGACACATTATGCATGTTGTCAAGGACATTAGAAAATCCGGTCAGAATTCCCGATCCACTACTAGGATCCCAAATCCTACGAATATTATCAAACTCCATATAGACATCAGAAAGGGCACCATTATCCAACTCAAAGAGTGGATTATCACAAAATAAATCATCATTAACCCCAAACAATGGGTTATTAACAAATTGCAAACTATCTTCTTTTTGGTCTAAGTCACTGTTTGTTGAGTTTTTGAGGTAATGGACTAAATCAAATTCTTCCTGAAAGTGATCTTGCTCCTCCATCACCAATTTAACGTTTTTTCTTGCTGAATAGTCATCCTTAAGAGCTATTGTAGAATGTGTCAAACCTAACTCAAAACAAGGCTCCTTAATCTGATTTCTCATTTCTTGAAGGACTACTTGAGCAACCTCCAAGGAATCATTAGTTTTCATAAGCTTGGAAGTAAGATTGTTGACTTCATCTTCTTTCCTTCTCCATGCATCCAAATAGGCAGTAGCTAATTCAAGGAGAAGATCCCTATCTGAAAACATATTTAAATAACTTGATTTCATTGTCTCCATAGCAGTTTTGATTCCCTGCAAATCAATAGGAGAGGATTCCTCTTCAAAACCCTTTTTCCCTCCTTCACGTTGAACTTTCCAAAGGTGATTTTCCATCAACTTGTGAGAGCTATCAAAATGTGTTAATGTGGCTACAATCTATTTTTCACTAACCTTCAATTGATTCTCCAAACTATGCTTATGAATAGTATTGGATTCAGTTGATGAAGTAGTTGATTGTTCTTGAAGAATTTGACTCTTCCCAGAGTCTTCTTCATGATAACCTCATTGCTCACTAGCTAATTTGGAACTATGAAAGCATTAGTTCCAAAACCAAAATCATCACCATCATCCCGCTTAATTGTTTCTTTGGATGATGATATGCTTTCTCTATGTAGAAGAAATAGGATAGTGTTAGAATCACCCATAGAATAGTCAATCTCAGTTGCCACCTCAGACGACACCACAATCTCTAGATTCCCTACAAGGAGACTTGTACAACCTTCACTTGTAACATCATCACTGGAAGGAAATGTAGAACCATCATCGTCAATTGAATTGTAAGCTCTAACACCCTCACTCACTATTTTCCCATTAGTAGGTGTTGATCCAAGAAGTCTATCACATTGGAAATTAACCTTGTTGCCTGCTACAACGTCTTCCTTATGATTAAAAAATGCACTTCCAACTGTAGATTGCTCCTTGGATGTGGCTGCAATAGATTGATTTCTTGTTTTACTTGTGCCACAAACCACGACTCCTTCCTTATCTGAATGTTTTGGTTTTTCAACCACCTTTAAATATGCTTTAATATCAGGGTCCTTCATTAGCACGTACAAATCTTGCATCATCTCTAACATGGATTTATCTGCAACCATCTTCTACCCTGAAGATGACCAATGAGTGTTCCACTCTGTTTGATTAGTTTGCTAGATATTCTATTTTATCAAATTCAGAGCATAACAGTATATGTGTATTGATTGATGTTCCATAAGGAAAGCATTAACATATCTAATAATCAATTCTGTGTCAGTCTTACTTTCCCATGTGGCTGTAATACAATATTTATTCTCAGAAACTTGTCAACAAACTTGTGCATTCCCAAATTAACAAAACACTGATGAGCAGATTACACATATTAGTTTGTTGTTAGGTTACAACAACTCATACTGTGCATTTGTTTAACACAGATACAACAATAATTCTGCCCAGAAATGAATAACAACTTGTAATATTGCACAGGGCCAACAATATGACTAATTTTATAATATTTTCGTAATTAGAAAGACAATAACTGGGATCTGATTACAGGTTTTCACACTCAGATTCTGTTGCAGCATACAAACATATAATGTTTTTGATTTCTGAGCAGTTAGTTACATTGATTAAGTACATGGAGGTGATTTACCCAAACCTGGAAATGAAGAGAGCACTGAAAGTGGCCATGTCCAGGTCTGAAGTGAAATGCATAAGCTCATTGGCTGGTCATGACTAGTCATTGAGCACAGACTCTTTCCTAAATTGTCTCATCCTAAATTTGTCTTCTTGTGGTCTTGTCTTACCTGCCAACCAATGCGATTTTTCTTTGAAAATAGCTTGTCTTTATTTGCTGACTGAGATATTGTTTTTTTCTTTCCCCACGTCAGATTAATGCATTTTTCTTATTTCCACGTCACTCCTTCAGCAATAGCTGTTATAGATAATTTGTCTTATCTGCCTTAGCCAATAGCAACATAATTAAATAAACATGACGACCTACTTTTGAACCTTCAATCTTACGTTTTATTTAATTGCTGCAAATACGTGGCTTATTTTTGTTCATTTTCTGGCGATTAGAAATTGAAAGCCTTCGATGGTCTTTTCCGCAAAAATGTGAATTTATTTGACCTCCCTAACTGCTTACGTGGTTTCCTGAGTCTCCCTTTGACTTGGACGACACCTAATGAGAGACAATTTTCATAAAATATGCAATAAAGTAAAGTTTTGTTCCAGCTAAGCACTTAGCGCTTGATGCAAAGGAAGTTGACTGTTTGACTTCCCCAAACTCCACGCATGCATCCAGTCAACCGATTAAGATTCAACTATTTTACAAATGCAGGAGGCGGTAGATTAAATCATTGATTGGAATAAATAAGAGGCGGCAAGAAATAATTCGTATGACCTGAAGTATCACGCTTGACTCCTCATGATAAATGTAGCGCTTGTCTTTATGTGGTGATTCCTTTCAATTAACATTCGGTGGACTTAGTCATTGAAGAATGCTGTGTAAATAATCTAAGTGTTGGATTCCTTAGAATATAGGCAACTCCAAATACTATGAAATTCTTCAAACCCTCGCAAAATCTAAAAACTTTCTTTTCGAAAACCCCTCAGGCTGGCAGGAGAAACCTGACTCTAATACCAGAGTAATAACCCAACCTGATCTGATCTGGGTTATTTGAATTTTGCCAACAATACAAATAATAAAGATTTTTTTGCAAAATGACAGTTCTAAATAGATGCAAGAGACAAATAACCATAATTTTATTTAATGCCTCAGGAAATACATAAAATCCATACCCGGAATCGGAAACTCTGGAATGTGCAACTGTTGATTTGATCTCTGTCTTATTTCTAATCTGTTAATAAAATACTAAAATTACTGAAAGTAAATGCTAAGTAAATTTGTGAATGCTCATATGCTGATCTCTGTGTGAAACCATGCAAACAAGAAGACCTTGGGTGATCTTTCACACCTATAGACTCCATCTTATTCGAGGGTTTCCATCCTTTGAATAGCTTGAAACTTCATACCTGCAACCCTGCAACCCTGTGCTTGACTTTCTTTAATTTGCAAATGATAACTTGGATGCTGAAAATGATATTCTTTTCTCTCTTCATGCCTTCTCCAAGTTAGGGTTTTGCCTTTTTCAATAATAAAATATTAATAAAGTGACTTAAAATACATTTTTTTAATAAAATCACTTTATTATTTTATTAATGTATTATAAAGTGAAATAATCACTTTATTAAATTAAAACATTAAAGTTAATACTTAAATTTTTCAATTTTTATTTCAAGACCATCACCTGACTCCTCCAACTGGAAAACTCATGCTGCAACGGGTTTCAGGGTGATGTCTGAACAAAGTACACCAACTGCCAATCTCCTCCTAAAAATAGGGATTCCCCTAAAAAATAGGAGACTATCTTTGATCATTTGAAATGGCCCATAAGCCCCCTGCAAGGCTCCACAAGCTTCAGGTGGTCATCAGGTGCACTGCCAGTTCCCCCCTAAAAAAATAGGAACTACTCCTGAAAGTACGAAATTGGCTCAAAGCTCCTGAAACACCACACAACCTTCCCAAAGGGTCACCAGACCCCCGAATGGGCTCCCTATCCATTGTGTTAGCCTACGGGAACCCCACTGATAGGCTAACCACTACAAAGATGCTAATGTTGGAAAAAGGGGACATTACAGGGTATTATATACTTGACTGTCAAGGGTTTCATGCACTTATTATTTGGCGGAGTGTGCAAATATGGGTTTCATATAGTGGACTATTAATGGTTTCATGCACCTATCTTTTGGTTGACTCTGCGTTCTCTACTACCATGTACCCCTCACACAACATTAACTGCAGCACCACCGTCCTCTTTGCCCTTTTGATACCACATTCTACCTGCCATATGAAACTTCACATGCACATCTGTTGCTGGTATGAAGGACATTTTGATAGCAATTGAAATACATATAACACACACATATAAATTATTAAACACTAAATTGATAATAATTATATATATATAGATGTATGTATATATATGTACATATATATGACATACATACATATATATGTATGTATGTATGGAATACATATACACACATATGTATGTATATTGCATACATTGCATGTATACATATGTATGTATGTATGTATTCCATACATACATACATATACATATATACATACATACATACGTATACATACACACATACATATAATTATGTATGTATATATGTATGTATATGTATGCAACCATACACACATATGTATATATGTATGCCATACATACATGTATATATATATATATATATATATATTATCAATTTAGGGTTTAATAATTATGTGTGTGTTATGTATTTCAATTGCTATGAAAATGTCCATACCAACAATAGAGGTGCATGTGAAGTTTCATATGGCAGCCAAAATGCAGTATCAAAAGGGTAGAGAGGATGGTGGTGTTGCAGGTAATGTTGTACGAGGGGTACACAACAACAGAGGACACAAAGTCAACCAAAAGATAGGTGCATGAAACTATTAACAACCCACTATATGAAACCCATATACACACACTTGACCAAATAATAGGTGCATAAAACCCTTAACAATTGAGTATATGACACCCTCAAATGCTATAGATATATATGTGGATTGTAGAGATAGACATATGTATGTCTAAGATATATACAATGTTTATAGGTTGCAGAATATCAATATATCTTTTGGCCGATTGTGTGTGTGTATATATAGACACAGTTGATCAAAAGATAGTTGCAAGAAACCCTTAACAGTCAAGTATATGATACCCTCAAATAATCTCAATATATATGGGGATTGTAGAGATAAACATATGTATGTTAGAGATGTATACACTGTTTATAGATATTGCAGATATATCAATATGTCTTTTGGTCAACTGTGTGTGTGTGTGTGTGTGTGTGTGTGTGTGTGTGTGTGTGTGTGTGTGTGTACAGAGACACACACATGGTTGATCAAAAGATTGCTGTAGAAGTATCTCAAAAATGAAACAAGATTTCAATATTGTAAAGAACATTTCAAAACCAAATTTAAAACACATGCAATGGAGGTTCATTACCGTTGTGAGGTTGGAAGACGACCTCACCTATGATGGCATAAGCTTACTATTTTCCTTATGATTTGGAAGTGTTCATAAACATAGGAGAAGTGAAAAAAACATCACCATGACTCACTCCCAATGTCTCCACAGTTGGCCATGAAGTGCACCACCATTGGTCCCTCAATGGACGGTGTTATGTGTAGACGCCAACCTTGAATGGTGTTGCAAAGAACCAAAATGATACACTAGTTTGTGAAAAGCATGGCAAAACACCAATGACGGAGGGGAGAGGGAAAGTTAATGCAAAGTAAATGCGCATTAAGTTCGTAGGGATTGGTGTGGCAGGAAACAAGCAAGCAAGTACCATATATAAGTCAATGGTCGATGCTACCTTTTGCCTCATAAAAAGTCTTTTATGGAAATTGCTTGGTTTGATTTGGAAAACACACAAAACTTTCTCCCGGTTTGATTTTTCTAAATTGCCAATTAGAACCTCTACACCGTGCAGTTATA
Organism: Sequoia sempervirens; assembly: GCA_007258455.2. Taxonomy (NCBI): domain Eukaryota; kingdom Viridiplantae; phylum Streptophyta; class Pinopsida; order Cupressales; family Cupressaceae; genus Sequoia; species Sequoia sempervirens. The sequence continues at coordinate 38,890,649 of VDFB02058242.1, forward strand.
ATTTTTGACCAACGTGTTTGACGTGGACCCCTCACACAACATAACCCTCACCGCCACCGGGTCCTCTACCTCATACCACACCAATTTTTTTTTGAAGCTATTTTCAAAGCGTATAAAATCCCCAACAAAATGTTTTTTTAATGTTTTTGTTGCATGAATGCGACAACAAAAAAAATATTTAATCAGAGCCTATAAATCCCCCAACAACGTTCATGGCTATGTTTAATTAAGAATGTTTTCGTTACAGAGCTCAACACTACCCTTCAGAGGAGGATTAGTCTTACAAAAATCGAATTTTTCACCTTATTCAAAATTCCCATTGAGATCACGATTTCATTTTCAGGTAAAGCAGGTCAGTCTAGAATTTGCGATTTATTTGGCAAGAGAGAAATCCATATAATCAGGGAAGCTATATTCGAATGTGGACGATTTATTGTAGGCTTTATTAATCCAAATGTTAGATTGAAGACTGCCGTACATTGTTGTCTGCCGGTTAATAAATGAGGATGGCTGGTTTATGGTTTTAAGTTTCATGGATTGTATTGAATAAGATGTGCCAAATTGTCACGGCCATAATTAGTTTCTTGGTGTCTGCTATGTTTGGAGTAGGTGTTTTCCTGCAAATGGGCTGTGCAGAAAACCCAATTGAGACCAAAGAACTTGACAGCCAGATTGGAATTGAGAAAGTGCTTGCTCAGAATAAATGCAATGCAAGATGTAAGCCGCTACTAAACAATGATAGGTGTTTTCACAGCAACATTTCTTGAATCATTGTTTGAGAGATGATTTCCTGTTATTGAATAGGAATAAATTGGCTCAGAGATGGTTTAGTTTGATATTTTCATGTAACACAGATAAATTTAAGGTCACTAGAAATCACAGCATAGTTTGGTATCTGGAACCGGTTGTTGTTCTTTAAACTACTCGGTGTTTTGTATCTCAGGGTGCAGATGACAGTCAAGAATTGAAATATGCATCAGGAATGGCTGAGGCGTCTTCAAGTCTTTCGGAAGAGGAAGTTGTCATCAGCCCTGCAAGCGATGCTGAATTCGTACGGGATGTCAGCCATTCAGATAACTCAATGAAGAGCCGTTTGGTGGTTCCAGATAAGCCAACCTTCCGTCTAGCAAGGTATGAAATGACATGAATATACACAGATGTATGGGTGCTAAAATTTTTGATAACTAAAGTTCAGGTAATAATTCCCCAAAAAATAGGAATTCAAATTACTTGTTTTTCTGTCGAATTTAGGCTAGTGAGGCAGCGCTTATGAAGAAACCCAACTTCAAAGATAGGCCGAAGATAAAATTTTCACAGGGGTGCACATCCTAGTCACAGATGGCCAGGCAATTCTACTAATCCAGAACTACAACTAATCTCAGGAGGAATCTCCTTGGCCTTGCATATGGTAAAAGTTCAGGAGTTTCACTTCTCTTTATTTAAAAGAGGGTTTGTTATACCTAATTGGGCGTTGGCTAAAAATATTAGTAAGAAAAATACTGGGAAGTAGGATAAATGGTACAATAATTAATTTTGGGATGTTCAACTACATCTGTATATTGAGATTAGAAGATGTATTGGATTCATCAGATATTTTATATCAATTTAATCGTTGGATATGGGGCTTTGCTATGACGTGAATAATTGCCCTTGTCATTTAACCTTCCTACTTTCTTAGAACACCTATTTTTGGGGAAAAAAGTGAAATTTATAGGATATTAATGTATGAATGTGTGTATGATCGAAACTGAAGCATAATAAAGTGGTTTGAAATACTCGCAAGCACTCCTAATACGAGGATTCTCATCAAGAAAATGAAGTAGCAATTTGCGCAGGGCAGCTACATATCACAGATGACTTTGAGATTCTGGGTACCTTGGAGTCAAATTCAGTTGAAGTTGGTTCCTGAGAAACAGAGAAGAAACAGGGTACAAGTTTGTCAATGACAACTGCCATAAACAACAGTTTGGTGGTTTCAAATGTGTAATGGTGGGTGTAGTTTTGAAAATATCAAGGTGGCTTTCAAGATGTCATTGTAGTTTCTCCAATCGGGTGGTAGTACCTTGATAAATGTGATAGTTTTGCTGGAGGCTAATCGACAGGAAAAGTAACAATCGCAGATTGTATCTCTTTCAAATCTTTTTCTTTTGGGCTTTATACTATACTCATTGAATTGCGTACATATACCTTTAAGGGGTCATTGTGATTCTTATGATCCTTTCATGTAGATACGGAGAGGTTCTTAGTTGAAAAGTGTGCTAGGGAGTTGTGTGCATTTGCAGCAAGCGGTGTGATCTATTTTGTTGATTAATGCCTATTATAAAACAAATAGTGCAAGTAGAAAAGGTGAGTTAGTTCCTTTACAATAGGATACCACTCAGAAGAGGAATAGAGAAGTGGAAAGCATGATCAATGAAGAGAGAGTGTAACTTGAGATGATGAACTTGAATTCGTCAAGTTGAAAGAAGATTTAGCAAGCATTTCTTTATCTACTGGGGAGCTTGATTGGTTGGAAAAGATTATGAAACTCTCACGTGGAAGCTAGGAGTTTCCATGAAGGTCCCTAAAACAAATGGGTAGCTGAGTAAAGAGCAGCCCCAAGCATATGAAAAGGAGCGGCACCATCCCAACTTGACATCTGCAACACCACCTCCATTCAAAGTGGAAGATATGATTGAAGTCCAACCATATGAAGGTGATGTAAATAGAGAAACTTGATCATTGGCTGCTTCAACTTTTGATGTATTTTTGTTTACACTATGTTGGTGAAGAATAACATACTTTCTTTTCGTAGTATTGGCAAGTCACACACTCACGTAGTTTGAAAGTTATTTTTTTTTCTCTGGCTATATGGAAGCTCTTCTAATTTTTCAATGGGATGAATATAAGAGACTGATTCATAAGTAGTTTAATCCTAGTTCCTACGAGGGGGAAAAGTCTGTTAATTGACAATATTTTAAGACAAGGCCAAATTTTGCAGGAATGTGAAAATGAGTTTCTCAAGAATGCTGTTGAAATTAATAAAGGTGTTAAAGATTATGCCACCTTGATGAAGTATATTGGAATGCTTCATTGTTATCTAAAGAGGCCTGCATTACTGACCAAACCTAGGATGTAGATGAGGGACATTCCTAAGGACAATAGCTTGAGATGGAAAAGAAGAAAGGTGTATTATGCTCTTCAAATGCACAAAATAATATTGCAATGTACTACTATTTCCAAGAAAGTATTTAATTTTTTAATAATGTTTGTGGTCATATAGTTGAGACTTGTTGGAAGTTACATCTAGAATTGCATCTAGACAAGAACAAGAATAAGAAGAAAGCTACGACCGCCTCTAAAGAAGGGAAGGTGGGGTGCAACTCAGATGTGGGCAAGAGGATTGCTTGCACTTTTCTATCTAGAGAGGTATGTTTTGAGTAGCATTGAGACTCATGATGAAGGTAAACTTACCAAATTAGATTCAAATTGATGAGAAAAAGTCTGATGTTCTTTTTGATTCTTATTCAGATGCAAACTTGATTTCAATAGAGCTGATAGACAAGCTTGAGCTGGTTACATATGATCATCCTAATATTTATTCTTTGAGTTGAAACAATGAGTTGAGATAGAGGTCACAAAACAATTTTAGGTCAAGTTTGAGATGAATCAACATTTTGTTGATGAATTATTTCAAATGTTGTTCTTCTCAATGTTTGTGGTACAGTTTTTGGCATCTTTGTACATGTATGTTAGTGATGCTACCTTCACAAGGAGAGTTAGCAAATATTCCATATGAGAGTGAATCGGAAAACTCCTTGATAAGTGCTAAATTTCCAAAAGATTTTTAGTGCTTATTGAAAGTTTACTTTGCACAAGATCTTGAATTAGTTGAATAAAAGGCTTCTTCTATAATGTCTACTAACAAAGTGCAAAGAAAAATGGAAAGTTTGTCACAACAACTTAAGATTTTTTTTGCAAGAGCCCAAGGGTATGCCAAGAAAGAGAATGATTGAGCATGAGATCCTATTGTTATGCCCAACATTGTCCATCATAGACAATCACTAATGGAAACAAATGAGATACGAAAGTAACTTCAATCTTCGTTATATTAAGGTGTAATTCCATCCTCACACTACTCCATATGGTTCTATTGTTATTGTTTCTAAGAGAGATGGTTCATGGAGGATGTGTGTTGACTATAGGGCCTCAAGTATGGTAGCCATCAAAAACAGGATTGCTCTTTTGGGAATTGATGATTCATTAGAAATGCATTTTTGTTGGTTAGAGCGAGAATGCTAAAGGTTATAAGCTTTGGAATCCTCTAACCTAGATTTTTTTTTAAATATTTGATTTTCAGGGAGTTTAGAGCTTATTCAGGTGAAGAACAATCAAAAGAAAAAAAAAAGAACAAAAAATAGTGCACTTGAGACAAAAGTAGAAAAGTAGGAAAATACACATGTGGAAGAATAGTTAGATGAATCGGCAGATGGAGAAGAGGGTTCAAATAAGAGTTTAGATGATATGCAGGACGAGCACATAGAAGAACAGGTAGAGCCCATTACTCCTTTGAAGAGATCCACTAGGCAACGGAATTCTGTTGATAGGTATAGCTCACTAAATTTCTGTTGTGTATTTGCTTTGTTGAGTACTGATGATGAATATAGATCTTTCAAGGATCTTGTTAGTTTTGTTGAGGGAATAAAGCCCATTGGTTGCGTTACAAAAAGAAATTCAGTGTAGACAGTTGGTTAGAGCGGTACAAGGTGTAATGACCTCCCCTGATTTTTAAACCAATTTTTTTTCTGAAAACCCACATATGTTTCTGACTTCTATCAAGCAAGCATTTTGTCAAACACTTTTCTTAGTCATTATTTCAATGTATTTTCAATGTGTTTTGGTATGGGATCATTCAAAATGCAATTTGAGACAATGTTTGTTCAAACAGATATCCCACAATGCATAGAATTATCATGAACATTTCAACAAACACTTTGCATGCATAAAGAAATAGTTAATAGCAACAATCTGACCTCAAACTCCAGCATTATACGTTGATCTTCAATTGCTATGCTTACTGTTACATACTTAGAATTACAACAACTGTGTTATAATATCAAATGCTGTCCCACAATGATATAATGTGGCTGTCACACAAAAAAACACTGTTGAAGCATGTCCCAATGAGTGTTGTAGCTGTATCTGTTTAAAATTCTGCTTGCTAACACCAAAAACTGCTAGTGACTACTTCTAACAACATCACCGTGGGGTTGTGTGTCATGTCCCCGATTTGTTCAGGACCTAAATTTGAATTATGGCGGCAATTAGTGTTTGTAAACACTAAATCTGAATTTTAAATAATAATCAAAATATTAATAATATCTATTATTTTTAAAATAAATTTAAATATTATTTAATAATTTAAATTTATTTATTTTTGGGCTAGGCTGACCAATGTGGGAAGGTACTCTTGTGTTGCATATTTATATGGCGTCTTTTGTTCGAAATAATTATGACGGATTGGATGAGCATTTCCTTTGGTGGCCTAGGAGATGAAAACCTCCCTACTCCAGGCCTAGGTGGGATGTAGCCCTCACTTGGTGATGTTCATTCCGTCCTCCCATGATCCCAATTGCCAATTCTAATTCAAATCTTTGCGAATTACAGGTTTGAAAGTGAAGCTGTGTGGTGATAAATCATCCCTTGAAAGCGGCTCAGGCTTAGGGTCGGGTGTTCCCTCTCAATCATCACTCCTGGGCAGATGCGGGTCATATATGTACATACAAGTCTACTCTCGGAAGCCAATCGTTGGTAGAGATAGATCGCATCCTCAACTCAAGCTTGGATTACCAGCCAGATCACTAGATTGTCAGGTATACAGTTGTCATTACTCGATATAAAGAAATCATGACTTCTAATTTGCAATTGAAGTGAACCAATAGTAACGGTTAAGCCCACGGGAGAGTCTAAATTGGAGATATCGAGTCGCAACCTGGCGCCACTGCCAAGGGCGCCATTTCCCCTATCGCGTCCTACTCTTAGAGCAAGTGATCCGTTCAATCCCGTCTCTAGTGTTCACGTGCTGCTTGGGGAAATTCTAATTTCTACAGCGGATAATACTGTATGCAAATCTAATTTGGCTGCTCATGAATAAAGGCCAAACCAATAATTCCTAGATTTGGATGCATAAGCATATAGTGACATCTTTTAGTTCGTTGGTGACTCTCACTACTCAGTGTTTCACTTCAGCTATTAATTTGTGTTTCTAAGAGTCATTCATATCTTCGAGGGAATTGACCATTTTGTGTTGTGACTGTGAAAGCATATCCAATTGCTATTGGGCCCAATTTCTGAAATATTTATCATACTATCAATCGACCCCTTTGTAATCGGGTCTAAGTGAGCTATTTTTTCGTGTCACTGTCCTTACTGTGTTTGTCATCCTATGCTATATGTATTTTGGATACAGTGCTGATTATCACTACCGATCTGGGTTTGAATGTAATCTATTTGTTCCATAGAAGCAAAAATCTTGAAAAAATTGCGATTTTTAAAAAATCCTCAAGCTTGCTGATTTTTTCCCCGATTTTTTCGAGATTTTTTGCAGACCGTTGATTAGCAAAAAATTGTTGGAAGTTGTGATTTTCTCGCATTAAAATCCTGAAAAAATCACCATAAATTGTGCCAACAACTCCCGTGTTAAAAACTCTAAATTTGGTGCGCTTTTTGCTATAAATCAGGGTCACGATAAGTTAAGGGTGACTGCCATCGACTCTATAGTCTGCCCTACATACATGCGTGAACAGGTTCCTTTCTGCTTTGAACTTTAAGCTTGCAGTCTTGTCAATATGCCTTAAAATAAAGTAAACCACAGTAAAATAAAGCAAGGGATTCTTTATTAATCAAAATAATCAATTCCAACCATTTTCACTAGTTGTGCCTGTGTAAAGTGACCTTATAAATGGTTATAGCATTTACCACCTCCATGCCAAGAAAACTTTAGAAGCTAAGTTTGATGACCAAGTTAGTCAAAACTTTACATATGAAAGCAAAAAGAATGAATAGTCTACACCAAATCAGTCCAAACTGTAAATAACTTTATTGTATCATTTTAAGTTCATTGCCTATTTAAATGTTAGTGATAGGCTTGACTCTATTGCCCTTAGATAAAACATTGATTGAATTTTTCCCAGAGATTTTGAAGTCTTCATATGGCCCAAGTTTGTCCCAAGGTCCCCCCACCCAAAATTTTTTTTTGGTACCTATACAAAAATCAATGATCATACTACTTTGTCTCTCTTTTTGTCATAGATTAATCATCATTTAAATGTCAAGTCAAATTAGTTATAGTCTTCCCCCTATCAGGTTGCAGGGTTGTCATGTTTTGGTCTAGTTTTTTAGCTAACTCTTGCGAAATGTCCAAGGTCGTACTATTCCAAAATGAAAAAATGATGAGGTTCCTCACTGATGATGACTGCAACAATGAAATGAAAGTATGTAAATGTCTAATACTAAGTCTATATTCTGCATAGCCTATAGGCACTTTACTTTACATAGAGAATATTAAAAATAATTTCACTTCATGCTCAAAACTTATAAAATAGCTCTTGAAAGATTTCAATCCCACACCCATTTTTATGCCAAGCATGCAGATTATGTCTGTAATTCAAAGACATCATTTTGCAAGCTTGAAATTGGAGACGGTGCATTACCCTGAATTCAAACTCTATTCTCTGATTGCAAGCTTGCACAACTTTAAAGAGTATCTGCCTAAGATTTTAACCATTCTCTTGGATTGGTAATGCACTATCTCTGATTTCAAGCTTGCACAACTTTAAAGAGTATCTGCCTAAGATTTTAACCATTCTCTTGGACTGGTAATGCACTGTCTTTGATTTCAAGATTGCACAGCTTTAAAGAGTATCTGCTTAAGATTTTAACCCTTAACCAATCCTTTATTTTATCACACTTACTTTTTCATCCTCCACTTTATTTCATTCATGTCATTGCCTTCTCAAAGCTTTCGGTCACTTGTATCATTTATGACTCCTTCATACACTAGTCTTTTCCACTTTTCTCAGTTGTCATTTCTGCAAAGATTTTACATTACAATTGATTCCATATCTCACATATACACTACTCTATTGTATGAGGTGCTCCAAACGATCTTTAGTTCACAACCTAAGCAAGAAACAGATGCCTTTAAGCTCAACAAACATAAACTTGATAAACAACATGCAAGCTTTCTACAATTCAGGGGTTAAAATCTCCATTTTATTTGCTCTCAATATCTCTATGCTATGGAAATGACCTTAAATTTCAAAAAGAGAGTAGCATTTGTCTCTTTTTCTACAATTTTTTACAAGTTTTTTCAAATCCAAAAATTTTCCTGATTTTTTCAAAAAATCCCGAACTTTTGGTATTGCTGATTTTTTCTCCAAACGATTTTTGCTGCTATGAATTTTGTTCTATTACTTTTAGTTAAATATTATAGAGTGAACACTTGTTACGTTTTGGATTTTCTAATCTACATATTACTGTTGTTGGGAAGCCATACTGGGACGGTATCTTACATTGTGATTCCAATATTACATCAAACTAGATGTGCTTGGCTTCCAAATTACCACCTCCCACTTAGTATTCCTTCCTATGTGCTATGTTCAACCCTTATTCCTCTAGCAGCTCAATGTTTTGCTCACAAATCTCCTCTAAACCCCACGTGAGCCTCATATAAAACAGGTTTACACCCAAACAGCAGCCAAGGCTCTACAAAGGCACCAATGCACTTCTTCAACCAAAGCATGACTAATAGAAAGAGTGTGATTTGCTCCAACATTTCAAACAAACATTAAATACATGATGTCTTCTATGGCGTCCACTTCAACCTATCAAGAATCAATATATTTTAACACACTCATCAAAATCTTCTTCAATCTTCACCCACATATAATATTTACTATGAATCTCCTTTATATTTGTTTCAGTTGTAGCATGAAAATAAATCATTTACCAACAAATCTTTCAATTGGCAACATTCAGCTCGCAAGCAATCTTTGTATGAAATTGCTCCAAGTGTTCAACATTCAACACAAGCGTAGATTTTGGATAAATCTACCAGAAAACGAATATGCACGAATTGTAATTGAATGAGCCACATAGTATTAACTAGGGAGGATCTATCACCATCATGGCTAATCTTCTCCAAGAGGTTTTTTGTCCTCAAGAAGGTTGAGATGTGATAGAGCTCCTAAAATTTCAAAATTTTGGGCTCATTTTGTGCTTGGTAATGGCTTGTCACATGTATGCCCATGGGTGGGGTTTAGGGTTTTAACTATGTGACCTTGCTTTTAAATCCCTTACGTTTGAAGCTTTGAATGTTTTAATTTCCTATTGACCTACTTTACCTGGTTGCCGGTTGATCAAGTTATAACTTAGGCCATCGTAAACATCCTTTTACCGGCCCCTTTTGCTTAGGTTTGTTTGTTGCCTGGTTTTTATCGTCACTCCAATAATGCCTAAGGCTGGGCTAAAATATTTCCTAAACTTCCCTTAGGAAAGTATACACCTTGAGGGTCAAAACCTATCGGCCTAGTCAGGTCCCCATTTTAAATTAACCTTTATCGGCATGTGCATAAACATTGTGTGTTGGATCTAATGGTGAAATCCTGATTGCCCATTGCACACTGTGCAGGAATTGAAGAATGTCTGCAAGGTGTGCGAGGTTCGTGATTTTGTGACGCGTGTCCTCGCCGTGGAGGGGCCCAGTCTGTTCGCATCACACCCGATGCCTAGTACATTTGAGATTGACGACCCACAAGCATCATCAAGGTTAAATCTTAGTCGCCCATCGCACACCTCACAACATTAATTTAATGCTTGTCGGGAGACGTGCGAGGTCCGCGATTAGGCGACACGTGTGTGGTTCCATTTGTTGGGAAAAGAAGTGGAGCCCATGAGAAGGAATGACGTGGTTTCCAGTCAACACACTCTCATTGGCTGACGACTTGGTGAATCATTGTGGAGTAAATTCAAACTCTGTTGACTTGATTTGAGTCATTCATCATGCTATCTCAGAAGGAAATCAACGACTGTTATTTGAAATCAAACACACAGGCATTAGAGCCGTTTTGCTTCGTGCGAGTGAGTAGTAATGGCTGAAAGGACATTAGTAGTGATTGTAATTGGGTCACAAAAATACTTAAAATTGATTTCCTCACATTGTTGAAAATTACAAGCTAGTGCAGAGACACTGGAAGATTGATCAAAGTGTTCGAGCTGAGACGTGAACAAATTAGGGCTCCTGTAAATGCAAAAAGCCAAGTCTCGTCCTGAAAACCCAACTAGGTTACTCTCTGATGACATTGTTGACCAGCTTAAACCCTCGACCAACAAAAGAAATCAAGGAGCAATGATATATTATGGCCCTAGAATTTATGAGGGATTGTAGGACAAGTAGGCTTGGGTCAAGGATGCTAAATTGCCCTATATTCGTTGGCAAATGTTTAGGAGTTGGTTTGGGAACAGGAATTGTGAATATCCCATTTGCCATACTTGGAGATTGGACATGGGGAAACTTGTGGTCCCAAATGTGTATGTGGATGTGGACCTACTCAAAGATATTGCAGCCAAATATGATCTTGTGTCCAGAATTGTTAGGGCATGTAATGGTGCTGAGGTGGTCAAGATTACCAAGGAAGAGATTGCAAAAGTTTTCAAACTGCAGGAGTGGAACGAGGATATGTTCCCCATTGACATTGACACCTTCAAAAAGGAATATGAGAATACCAAAGTCTTGTTCTGAACTACAAAGTTGCCAATGCACACCGCTTCAACTGGACATGGAAAGAATAGGAAGCAGATTAAGATTGGAAAAGATGAGAAGGGACCTTTTCCTATGAATTGCTTTACCCACTACTTCAGAAAGATTATCTGCTCCTTGTATCAAATCATTGGTTTTGATGCACCTGAAACTATACCAATTGAATATGTATACATGGCAGGCAATATTCAGTATGCAACCTTTAATGTGGTTTATGATTATGCCACTTATCTAGCAAAAAACATGCATAAGCGCTTGGTTGAGCTTAAGGGAGGAAAGCATTGGGTGAAATTCTGGTGGTATTCTCTTTTGATGCATATGATTTTATACAAGCAAGAGAAGTATTTTGGTGAAGACATGTCTTTGAAGAAGGTGTAGGGTGATGTTGAGCTACTAGTCCAATGTTGGACCCAAATCCTAGATATGGATGACCAAAAGTTTGATTATGTGGTCTTCCATAATGTCTTTGCATCTAAGCTGAGGAGACTCTTGGTTCTTGATCCACCAAGGATCCCTAAAGAAATTCATGACTTCCTAAGGCCTATGGAAAGGAAGCCTGAGTTGAATATGACCCATAATTGGGGAGATATCATTCCATATCCAAACAGAACCATAATTAGGGTGTATGGGACTGCTGTTTATCCTTTTGTGCTACCAAGAGATGTCTCCCTCATAATTGGATTTATAGAAGTCATGAGACAGTTGGCTAGATCCCAAGAGTGCCACTTGCCAAAAAATAAAATGAAGGGTTCATTCTTCCCTGAAAACACAACATTTGCAGATTTTGTGTTGATAAAAGGGAATTGGAAGGCTTTGGGGGAGGTCCTCAAGCCCTACAAATTGATGACAACTCGCCCTAGAAATCATGACCCTGAAGGATTCATTCATGTAGTAAAAGCAAAAAGATCATTGGGTGTGTTTGTTCACAATTTCTACTTCCCTGAAGATGTAATCAAAAACATTTTTGACTTCCAAGTGCAGGAGGAAAGGAAAACAATGTATCTTGCTTTTAACAAGATGGGAGAAAGGATTAGGAGGTCATATCCAAGAAATGACCCTTTGCCTAACATTCAAGGGGAACTCAACTAGATAAGGTATGTAATGGAGAATTTTGAAAGTGTTGTTGGTGTGTTGAGAAGAGTAGAAGTAACCAAGGAGGATAAGGGAAAAGCTTTGGCAACCGAAGAAGGACCATCTGTACAATTGGAGGAGAGGCCTTCTTATCAACCACCCAAAACGATTCAGGTGTATACTAGGAAAAGGGAAACAGATAAGGAGCAGACAGAGCCAACCCCTGTTGCATTAGAGGATTCAAGGCCAACCTCTCCAATTCAAGGTTACACAGGGACGCGTCCCCTGCCCCAAAACCCCCTGTCCCCATCCCCTGCCATCCTGAGGATGGGGGGATCCAAAGGGGATGTCCCCCTACCGTCCCCAAAAATGCAAAATCCATCGGAAACGCCAAGAAACATTTCCTTCACTTTGGGGACGTTTCCCCGTCCCCGATATGGATTGGGGACGGATTGGGGACGTTTCCCTGTCCCCTACAGGCTGCAAGTCAAAACATATTAAAAAATGATTTTTAAAGGTTTAGTTCCCTTCACGCGGGGCCCACCAACTGTTTAATCTTTTAATTGTTTGGGCTAAAGTCTGAAAAAGACTAAATATTAAATCTTTTGATTTTATTAGGCTCTTTTCATTTCTCACAGTAAGGCAAGGCAAGGTCGACGCTTAATTTCATAGACTATTGTATTTAATATTTTGATTTTCATGTTTGAACTTTGAGACTTCTGGATACATGTTTGAGACATTTGGATATTGATAGACCATGGTTTTATTGATGTTTGATACTGATGTGATAAATTTTATAATGCTTTAATGACATTTCTTATGCTGTTATAGTACTACTCTCGCAATTTACTCACATATTGATATTCTTGTTATCAATTATTAATTTATTGACATATCTATCTCTCTTTCCCTCTCTCTCTCTCTAATATATTAATAAATTTTGAAAAAATCATATATGTATATATATGTATTTTGTATGTCGCTATCCCCTAAAAATTGCCCCTTAGGAAATGTTCTTGAAATGCGTCCCTTGCTGTCCCCCCGTCCCTGTCCTCGACAGGCCGTGGAACATAGCTCCAATTGGATCAGCTTCATTGTCTCCTAGGCAATCCTCACCTGTTATAATTGATATTGATTCCCCTCCAAGAAGTTCTCCTCCTCAAGAGCAGCCACCAATTAAGAAACAAAGGGTTGAGAAGAGCCCAATAGTGGATTACCCTGATAGTGATGAAGATGATATTGTGATAACTCTTGAAGATATGCAACAAGGGATGCCTTCTCGTCCAAGAGAAGTTGCATCAAGCTCTGGGACAAGTATCCTAAGATTGGGAAAAGTTGAATTGAGTGGTGTGAGTAATATTGATGATATGAGGGTGGAGGCTTGCAAAGAGTTTATGGAGGATGATTCATTCATTGAAACAACAACATTCAGGGAGTTTGTATGGAGAGCAAAAGTTGGAGAATATGCAGAGCGAGTTGCTGTTGAAAGAAGTTCACACCCTGAATTGCCTGAGAATGTTATCCAAGCCAATGTGATGCAAGAGATGAAGAAACAGTTTAAGAATATCACACCCAAGGAGGGAAGAGAACTTGTGCAAAAGAGTGGTGTTTTGTTATTACCTGAATGGGATATTGCTGATGCAGTGGTATTAGATACAATAAGAAGGGCTAACAAGCCTTTATTTCAAACTAAAGAAGAAGCTAGGTTAGCACTTCAAGGATTTGCATTCAGTTAGGAATGGGATGCTCTGGCAATATGGTCATTATCTCTTAGTTCAAGAAAGCCCAAAGTTGCAGAGCTATCAAACTTTAGTGGTAGATTAATTGTGAAAAGAGTTGTAGATACTCCATCATTAGAAGCCGCTGACATGACTATAAATGCTGCTAGGTTCACAAAAGCAACAGTTGAGCACCTCACTAATGACAAGGATATGTTTAGAAGCAGGTACCATGAGATTCCAGGTGAATACAATAAGAGTCAACAGAGAGTAGCTGAGCTTGAAACAAAGCAAGAATTTTGGAAACAACAAGTGGAAATGCTGAGATCTCAAGGGCCAGCTAGCTCAAGCCATACTGCTCCCGTTCCTCCTACAACTCATCCTTAGTCTCCTCCACCTGAGTAGTCATTGTCAATTGTGCCTTACAACATGGGTTAGGATCCCATTACAATAGAGAAGCCAAGTACATCATATGCAGCTCCATCCACTGAACCCACAAAAGGACAACTACTCCAACAAGTTGAGGTATATTAGAAGTTGCTTGAGAAAACACATGACATGATGCATGAGAACAATGCTAAGATTGTTCATACTGTTCTGAAGGACCTTAATAAGAAAATTCAAGGTAAATTGAATAGTGTCCATGCTAATTACTCTTTGATGCTTAGAGCAATGGAGATGTCTCAGAGAGATGGAGAATTGGGAACCCCACTCTTAGATAGATGGATTCTTAGGGTTAGTGATTTGAAGTTAATGGCAGTCGGGGCAAAGCAACGAGAGGATAGATATCTAAAGGTGATCTCAACTTACAAGTTTGTTAGTGATGTTAGGGAACAACTATTCCATGGGTATGTTGCTCCATTAGAGCAGAAAATAAAAGAGTTAAAGATCAAGTATGATCAGGCAGAGTTGACATTGTTACCTGACATCTTGCAAGCCCATGATGAAGTGAAACCTTTGCAAATGTGGAAGAATTAGGTGGACACCACAATTGCTTCTCAAGCAAAATTAATTTGTGAGGATGTTAATATTGACATGCTTAAAGATACTTTGGAGAAGTTATCTTTTATCATTAGTTTCCTCGGCTTCCTTTGACAAGGAAGCTAATTTAGTGATGACAAAATATTCTCCTTACAGAAAGAAAATGGATGAAATTATTGAACTCAATTGGCCATTTGAGGAGGAATACGATCAATGGAAAATGATATTTGTAGCTAGATTGGATGAGTAAATTTAGAATGGAACACATATACTCGGTCAAGTATTGTACAGGTATGGCCTTTGAGGTTATGATGTATAAAGTATGTGTCTCCTAATTAAAGGTACCACAGGTAAATAGTGATCATTGATGATGTGGATGTTGACTAGGGATTTTGTTTGCTTTTCCCATCTTAGCAATTTTTGTCATCTTGCCAAATGGAATGGACTTGCTACAAGTTAAAAGATTTTCTTTTCAACATGTGCCTTTTGGAAGGCAGGTTTGTTCTCCACAACAAATGGAAATAATTTGTCTCATGTGTATTCCCTCCAATTGAAAATGTTAATATAACTGTAAAGGGGAATATTGCCTTGTAGTGGTCCAATTAGGATGTGACATGTGTACTATTGGCCCAAAGCTTGTTTTGCTCCCTTGTTTCCATAAAAGGGAATTCAAGGCCAATAGTGTAGGTCGTTTGTTGAATTCTGGAATCGAATTATGTAATTGAAGAACATAGAGCGAATATGTTAGAAGTCCTGGTCTAATGCTTTGAGTCTAGATAGTAAGTTTTGTCAAATGTATAGTTCCTGAGCATATCTAAATGATAATGCAAGTTTTCGGAATCTGTAGTCTCTCCAATTTTAATCTGTACTTGAATTATTAATGAAAATACTGATCAACGATCATTTCATTAATTGTCAGCATTTTCATGCTTTGGTGTATGCTTTGATTTTAGCTTTGGTTCAAAGAATCGGTTAAAATGCTTAGATCAAATTGTTGATTCATGTGCAGGATAATTGGATCTAATAAGTAGTCTTAGAACCCGATTATGGATTTGTGAATTACAAAGTAACCTCACGTAGATCTTGGATGTTCAGGATTAAATGTACCTTGCATTTCAATTTGCTTCGACTCCTAGCTCGTAAATAATGGCATTGATCTCAATCCTTATGTGCATTTCTTATGATTCCAGTCACCCAACTTGAGAACATCATTTTAAATAATCTTTAAATCAATCTTTAATTTGTTGTGGTTGGTGTTGTTTTGTATTCTTGGTTTAGATGTGTAAATCTTTCAAGGAAATGCCAATTTCTTGAAGGATTTCATCTTCCCAGCCTTTGATGAGAATGTATTTGCTTAGCTATGCAATGTATACGTTAATTGTTTAGAAGAGTCATATAATTTACATTGTGGGACTACCCTCCCGGGTTTTGTAGAGCCTGAAGTGCAGGAGATAAAGCAATTAGTACTACATCTTGTTTGTTGGCCACTTATCTTGCAGGTATTTGAGAATTGAATTTGGCAAATTTATAGGTATTTGGTGAGATCTGATTGGTTCGTTGAAAACAACCAACAAGATGAATAGAGTTCAATACCACAGAACCACAAGGGTTTCACAAGAGGAAAAAAATAATTTGCATATTCAAATGAGCTCTCTAAATCTCCTAGTTTTTCTGCCAAACTTTCTAGAAGTTATATTTTTAAATTCACTTTAATAAATACTATTTTTTGCACCAAAAGACCCTTTTTATGAAATAATAATATTGTTTGATGTGCAAGGTCCCCTTTTTAAGCGTCCATGATTAAAATTTTTGATTACCTTTCTAACGAGATATTACACTAAGTTGCTTTTTGAATTAGTTCATAGAATTAAGCAACCTTAGTGAAATAATTAAATTAATGCTCATTAATTCACCCAAGTTGCAAAAACCACTAAACAGTATCAAAATCAACATCTTACTATATCAAAATGACACTAATGATGAAAAATGATAATTGGAGCTAATTGGGTGACTTACTATAAATAGACACTGTCTCCAAGAATCTTGGAGAACAAATCGGAAGTTGGAAATCACTTCAGAAAATGTCATAAGGTTCCTCAAGGCCCATTGAGCTCACTACCAATAACAAACATCTTTGCAAAACACAACTTGCATGCTCCAAGTATCGTGGAGATCCTTTCATCAAACACCAAGCTGCTTTAGTCAAAACTCGAGCTAGACAAAAGCTTACAAATTAGTATAGCTAAAAACCAAGGACATTACACAAGGCCAAATTGGTACCAAGGGCTACTCCTAGAGAGAGGGAGTTGATTTTTAGTGAAATTTTCTCTCCTGCTGCTAAGTTATCTTCTATTAGATTCCTTTTATCTATTGTTGCAGCTTTTGATTTTGATATTGAGAAAATGGATTTTAAAATTACTATCTTGCATAGGGATCTGGAGGAGGAGATTTATATGTGACAACTTGATGGTTTTGTTGTGAAAGGAAAGGGACATTTGCTTTGTAGGTTGAAACATTGATTATATGGTCTAGACTCTAAAATAGTCACCTAGGATGTGGAACTAAAAGTTTGATGCCTTTACATTAAATTTCGGTTTTGTTAGGAGCAAGGAAGATCATCATATTTATGATAAGATTATTGATGATCAGATTCTAATAATTGTCTTGTATGTGGATGATATTTTGTTTATTGTTAACAACAAGGTGATGATTAGGAAGATCAAAACTTAGTTTTTTGGCACATTTGACATGAAGGGTTTGGGGGTTACAAAGTATATTGTTGGGATGGAGATCAATAGGGATCTGATACATAGAAAACTTTGGTCGAGTCAAAGTAAGTATGTGAATACAATCTTGCGATGATTTAGTATGCATGATTGTAAACTAGTGAGTATTCCATTTCTTGTTTTTATTAAGCTTACTTTAGATGTGTCCTAAATTGGATGATGAATTGAGGGGATAGCTAATGTTTATGTTAGTGTTGTTAGTAGTTTGATGTATGCAATGGCTTGCACTATACTAGATATTGCCCAAGTAGTGGGAGTTTTGAGTAGGTTTATGGCTAACCATTGTAGAGAGCATTGGATTTTTGTTTAGATGGTACTTAGATATTTGTGTGAAATTTTTGATTATTGTTTGTTTAATCATGGTATTGATGATGTGGAAAAGTCATTGGACATACAAGGATTTGTTGATGCAGATTGGGCTAGTGACTTGGATAGTTGAAGGTCTATTAGTGGCTATGTGTTTTCTTTATTTGGAGGTGTAGTGATTGGATGGTAAAAGACAGCCCATAGTTGCTTTGTCCACTGCCAAAGAATAATATAGGGTTGCTACACATGCCTCTAAGGAGGCGGTTTGGTTATAGAGACTTTGTATATGTATTAGTGTTGATTACAAAATTGTTAGAATTGGATCTGACAGTAATAGTGCTATTTTTGTTGGCTAGGAATCCTATATATAATAGACGCACTATGCATGTTGATGTTCAATATTACTTTGTGTGAGAAATGGTTGGGAATGGTAAAGTCTTGTTAGAGAAGGTTGACACTCTAGATAATGTTGTATATTCACTTATGAAGCTAGTGACCGCAGATAAGTTCTCTTGGTGTAGGAAGGCCATAAGCCTTGATTCTTGTACTTAATAGTATTTGTATTTGTATTTCTTGTGGATGTATTAGCAATGTATAATGCCAAGTGAGAGAATGTTAGGATTAATGTGCCATTTACCATGCAATCATATGCATATTTTATGTATCTTCAACACTCTTGGTAAGTGTCCTTAGAAGCCTATGGTGTAATTGGAAAATAATATGTAATTATAATTCCATAAGAGTCTTGGCATTAGTTGTTATATGCATTCATGAAGGAGGTGGAGTTGGTAGTGGTGGTTACAAATCTATTTTTACCAAATTTCTCAACTTAGGCATAAGAATTTTGTAGTGGGGCATCTTGCATGTTATTGGTGGGTCTCATATAAGTTGGGTGATGATTTTGGATGGTCACCTTGGAATATAGGCCATTATGGAGGAGTCAAAAGTCAAAGATGCCATCTATTACTGGTATAGAAGTTATTTTTGCTATATTCATCTTATTGGGAGTCACATTTACTATTTTTGGAAGAGCCTCTTCACTTTGGAAGTGGGAGTTTTTGCATTTTACCATGGTTTGATGGTACATTATTTTGAGAAACCATTTGTGGTTTTCCTTTCTCATTTCCATATAAATTAAATGCATGAGATAATAGTTTCATAAGTTTATTAAATAGATATGCAAGTGTTGCTATAGTGTTGTCTCAGTGAAGAGAGTGTTAGTGTGTTGGATGCCTCTTTTTATTTAAGATTCATACATGTTTGTCCTCTTTCTCATGTGGAGATTTTTTTCTGAAAGAGTTTTTAAATGTAAATCTTGTGTTCATATAGTTTGCTGATTTATGCAATCACATAATCTTCATTTGGCAATCCTTGAGTAAACAATTATATTTCAAAATTGCATAAACTATAAGAGATTTTATTGTATTAGTTTCTTCTTCTTTCTCAACACTTGTAACCTTGAAGGCTCATATATTTTGAATGCATATCTTATACAATATATTGTGGAATGTGTTTGTCCATGTTTTCTTTACATAAAAATAATATAGGAAAAAGGTCTTACAATATTAATTAGTGTTCCTAACAGTTAAACCACTTTTATATTTACACTTTATAATTGTTCTAGCTGTCTTACATCTGTTCCAGCTATCCATTTACATTTATTGATTCTCATCCACTCGTTACAGCTGTTCTAGCTGTCCACCTATCTTTTCATTTTTTAGTTTTAACTTTTACTATATATATTACAGCTGTTTCTGTTGCTAACCGTATACCTATACCACTGTATTACTTCTACTTTATTTTTATTAGCTCTTTTGCATGTGGACTATAGGTAATTTTCTTAATACATGGTATGTTTTCTTAAGAATGTTAACGATAGTTCACATGTCAGAGGGATAATAAAATTGAAGTAAAAGGAAAACAGCAGTAGATGTTCATGTAACTAGTTGAAAGCAGAAACAACTATTAAGGTCAGAGAAAGAAATGGCAGCTTGACAGCTAGAACAGCTGTGAAGAGTAGATAGCAGTTAATCAGTAAGTAAATGGACAGCTGGAACAACGGTAGGGTAAATAAAAACAAAAAAGATAGTACATAGACAGTTAGGAACAATAAATGACATTGTAAAATCTTGCTACTATATATACAAGTGTCTATTATGTAATGAAAACACAGAGAAACACATTCCACAATGTATCATATCAATATCAACAACTAATAGTGAGATCTTGGACTGAAGGTAGGCATGGATGAAGACTGCATCCTTGGAACCACAAATAACTTTGGACTTATGAGCCCGAGTTTGGAAGGTGAAGACCCAAAAGTATCATGTACTTGGAGGTAGGACCCACTCAGGTCTCTCATGTTTCTTAGAAAGATAAGGTCTCATGATACAATAACATCTTAGAAGGTACATGCAACAGTCCACACTACACCATTACAATTCCATTAGGTATTAGACATTCCATGTTTGGGGTCCAAGAGCATCATCATTTAGATGGGCAACAATGTAACCACTTTGGAGGAAGAGACCCGATAATCACTACCTTACAATCCCATTCTATCCAATTTGAAACTTGACATTGTTACAAGAAAATCTTTCATCATCAAAATTAGTCATTTGTGTGTCAACATCAAAGTCAAAAAAATCTTTTTTATGATTGAATCTCAAATTGTGTAATAGTCCAAAAGTTGTTTTTTAGCAAAATCAAATTGTCATCTCAAAATCCAAAAAATTGTCATCTCAAATAGTCAAAATTGCCATTGAGTTGGAGGATCATATGATCACTTTAGGAAAGATACAAAAGGATTCAATCAGGTCACTGGTTCCTTTGAATGTTCAATCATTTCAACAAGACCCACATTCTTCAAGTAAAAGTGTTGAATTCATCAACTATGTTGGTGGTAGTTCTCATCTACCTACCTCAACAAGGCAGGTAGTAAAAATTATTCGTCTAGGACATACATATTGTTTGTTCTATATGATAAGTGAACACAATGGAGAAAGTTGTCCCAAGATGAGAAGATTCACACAAATATTGATAGCTTCAAATGAAAGTCAAGGATTTTCAGTTGTAGCAGCAGTGACTGAAGATTTTTAGAGTTATCATTTTCTATTTTGCACCATTCAATGTGTATTTCTTGCTGATCAATCCAATTTCTAGATTCTAATTTTTATTTCAAGCAAAGAAGTGTTCTCACTTTGGTGATTTTTGGAGATTCAAGTCATAAAATAACATTTTCAGCAATGAAGTTGCAGGAAGGATTCAGCATCCAGTTTTAGTGATCAAGTTGAATAGAAAATAATATAAAAAGAAGTGAATGGGATGGTGTTCATATTCAAGTAGGGTGTTTGCCAAATAACTAAAACTTCCAAAAATACAAGGGTCTGCCAAAACTTTGTCAATAATGAAAGTGTCAAAGTGTTTTTTCACAGCTTCACTAGAGGGTTTGTGATACAAATCACCAAGATTTTTTAATTGTTAAGAATTTCAAAGTTTCATTGAAATGTTTTGCTAGATTTTGTTGGAATAGAGGACTTTCCATGAAAGCTTCTCTAGAATCATTAGAGCTGCCTTCCAAAAAGTCTATTTTTAGTGTATTCCTCACCACTTTTTAAGAAACAACTATATTTTGAGTTTGCAAATTTTAACCATAGTACATGCTATTTTCAGTTGGAAGACTATCTCATGATGTGAGAGACAAGAGCTCTTGATGGACACTTGTCATATTTCAATTGTTAGTGTAAGTAGCAGTCGCATAAGAATTAGTGGAGGAGATAATGTGTAATAAAGCTTGCACATCATGCAAGGGTCATAGTTAAGGTAGAAGTGCAGTTAATTTATTTCATTTATTTTCATTCAACTTTGTAAAAAGTACAAATGTCTTTTTGCACTTAGTTTAATAGATCAATGATAATTCTCATGCTTGCATTATGTTGAAATTATTGTTCACCAAGTATTTGAGTTTGTTAATGCAAAACTCAATGTTTATTCCTACAATAGGATTTATTATGGTTACCTTGCTTTTAGGTGTCTATTGAGATGTTTTGTTGTGTGTTGAGGTACATTAAATAGCTTCCACCAAATTTACAAGCTTTGTATTTAGCTCTTTTTGAAGTTGGATATCGTGGCTTTGTACTAAGTCCATTTACCAAAACCTTTGTGTTTTTATGTATCAGCCTATTCAATCTTAATGTGTACTAGTGTCATTTAGCCTTTGCATTTAGTTGTACAGTGTAAGTGTCTAGCCTTAGGATTTATTTTCAATCAAAAAGTGTAAAGCCCTTTGCTTAATGTTGAAAGAGAGAGCTCTTAGCCTTTTATCCTAGGCAAAGTAAAAAAAATATGTATTCATGTTTCATTTAACATGAACGTGAGCCACCCCAAAAATCATTGTTAAGATTGTAAATTGCAAGTATATATTTTCCAGTTTAAGATTAGTTTTATTTCATAGGGAACTTCCTTTTCTAATTTAAAGATTGGTTTTGACACACATTTGTTTCCTTTTATGTCTCACTGAAATGTGCAAATTAAAATGCTAGCAAGTACTAGATGATGTCCCATTTGTTTTTTTTCTTGGAAACCATGATTTGGGTTTAAGCCTTTTGGAGTTGTGTAAGTTTTGCATCTAAAGAACCTATGCTGGGGAAGGAGGCTAACCTAATTTTGAATTTCAGCTCATGCAGACATTCTTATGCTGACTGAAATCTGATAACAGGAGTGTTATCATCAACTATTAAAGCTATGTTGAGGCAAATGACTTTTTAGTCCAAAGACTTTTGCAAAAAGGTGTGATCATCCTGTAAAGGATTAACAGGCTTAGGATGGCTGTAAACGGTAGAGTTGAATGCCTTAGTTTGTTGTGCATCCTATTCAAATTTTGCTTGGACCTGCCATTTCAAGGATTTTATATTTGCCTTTAAAAACTGAAGTTTTTATGTAATACATTGGTCTCACTATAAAGCAGTTCGACAGTTTTTATGAAAGGTAATTAAGATCATTTATCAACACTTTGAATTGACACTATGTATGAAATCTAATTAACACCTGTCACAGCTTACGAGATTGTTGTCCCTACTATGAGGCATAGAGAATCATATCTTCTTGTACCATTCTTGGATGTATCCATATTTTTATTTATGTTGATGTCCCTTTGAAGTAAATTTCATACCAAAAAGTGGGTAGTTGTGACTTTCAAATCAGGCATAAGAGATGAACATGTTTTTCTATTAGTTAGACCTCTTAAGAGGTTTGCTTAAATGTTAATATCAATAAATGTTAATTTTAATATCAGATGTAAGTGCACAGAAATTAATTTAAAAAATAAACACACAACACAGCAGATACCCTGGGAAAACCTCCTCCTGAGGGAGA
Source organism: Sequoia sempervirens (assembly GCA_007258455.2). Taxonomy (NCBI): domain Eukaryota; kingdom Viridiplantae; phylum Streptophyta; class Pinopsida; order Cupressales; family Cupressaceae; genus Sequoia; species Sequoia sempervirens. The sequence goes on from VDFB02058242.1 coordinate 38,913,682, forward strand.
AAAACCCAGCAACAATATATCACTTATATATTGAGTCTCAAAACAAAGTCTCCTTTACAATGAAGGCCAATAAGAAGGCCAAGAGATAACACCACAATTATGTGTAACTACAGAAATACAGTGATGCAATCTGCCAACAATAGACTCAGCCTCCTACAGATCTCAATCTGCTCTTGAAACAATTCGAACTTGAGTGAAGGATGGAATGAACTTGCTTGATGAATGAATGGAATGAAATGACGTTGTATATATACATGATGGTGGAGAGGTTGCACCTCTTCAAGTGCAAGGTCGGCCTTCATAAAATGTAATTACAAATAATATAAATCAATATCAAGGGAGGTCGGCCTCTATAGAAATTCTTGCCTCAACAAATATTAATTACAATAAATAATCATTAATTACAACCATAAGGTTGCGCCATTTCATGAGATTGGCCCCCATAGAAAGTTGTGACTTCTTCAAAGGATAAACTTGCAATTCAAATAGCCGTTAAGGCGATCATTTGAATTGCCTTAAAGTGCGTGGATCTGAAGAAGCAGCCCGACGTTGCTAAGTAACATCAACACTCCCTCTTAGCTAGGGGTGATTCTTCCAGCTGCAAAAGACATATTACCTCAACGTGATGTCAGATATCACCTCATCATGATATCAACCATCATGGCTACTCCCATAGATGGTATGTACAAGTGCCCATCACTCAACGTGATGTTGTCACCTCATCGTGACATTCACCATGGCTCCCCTAGAGGGTGAAACACAAGTACAAGAAAAAATCATCACGGACTCTCTCACATGATGCTGTCATGGAGTCACACACATGACATCCACCATGGCTCTCCCAGAGGGTGGAAACAATGGCTTTCACCGCAAATCTCAAAGAGAAATGCATTAACAAGGGATTTCACCTTGAACTTCTCTCACAGAGGACTCATTAATCAAGGGATTTCACCTCAAACTTCTCTTCATAGAGAAGAACTCATTAATCAAGGGATTTCACCTCGAACTTCTCTCACAGAGAAGAATTCATTAATGAGGATCACTGATTACTCCTTCTCAGTTAGGGCTGTATTCTCTACCATACCAAGCTTATCTTGAAAGTACTCAAACTTTATCCTGGAGAGAGGCTTGGTGAGAATGTCTGCCATTTGCTCATCAGTGCTGATATACCTCAACTGTATAGCTTTCCTCAATACCATATCTCTAACATAATGGTATTTGATCTCAACATGCTCGGTTCTGTCATGAAACACAGGATTGACAGAGAGCTACACACAGCTCCGGTTATCACAATGAATGATATTTGGCTCCATTGATTGCCCAAACAATCCTGCAAGGAGCTTTTGAAGCTACACTGCTTCCCGAGCTGCCACACAAGCTGAAATATACTCTGCCTTTGCTGTACTCAATGCTAAAAATGATTGCTTCCTGCTGCACCAGGATATTATTGTAGATCCCAAATTGAAGCAACACCCAGAGGTACTCTTTCGATTAGTGACACATCTTGCCCAATCAGAATTAGTATAACCATGCAACTTCAAGTTTGCATATGAAGTATATCTCAGCCCATATCCAACTGTGCCACACAAGTATCTTAGGATATGTTTCGCTGCAACAAGATGTATCTGCCTTTGTTCACACATGAACTGATTGAGAGCACTCACTGCATAGCAGATAATTGGTCTAGTGTTGACTAGATACATCAATGACCCAATCAACTGCCTGTCTAATGTGGGATCCACCAGATCTGAACTAGTTGCAGTGTCTTTCAACTTGTGCAAGTTGGTCTCCATAGGCATAGACATAGATTTGTAATCGAACATGCCAAATCTCTTCAAAATATCAATAGTGTACTTCCCTTGACTTAGAATCATCTCATCTGGTTTCTGCCAAACTTCTAAGCCAAGGAAGTAATGCATGAGCCCAAGGTCCTTCATTTCAAACTCATAAGCCAAATCCTTCTTACATTTGATAATGAGGTGCTCTTCACCAGTAAGAATCAAATCATCAACATATAGGACCAAAATCAATGCTTCACCATCAATTACCTTGAAATACAAATTTGAGTCAGCATCATTCTTAGAGAAGCCCAAGCTTGACAAGTAACGATCAATCCTTTCGTACCATGCACGAGGAGCCTGTTTAAGACCATACAAGGCCTTCTTTAGCCTGCAAACATGAGACTCCTTCCCATGTACCTCGAAACCATCAGGTTGCTCGATATAAACTTCTTCCTCAATCACACCATTCAGAAAAGCTGTCTTCACATCCATCTGATGAATCTTTCATCCTCTAAATGCAACAATGGCAATAGTGGTTCTGACAGAAGTATAGCGAGCAACTGGAGCAAATGTTTCTTCATAGTCAACTCCCTCTTTTTGTGAGAACCCCCTAGCCACGAATCTTGCTTTGTGCTTCTCAATGCTCCCATCAGCCGCATGCTTAATATTGAAGAGCCATTTTGAAGATACCACAGATTTGCCTTCGGGTCTAGGAACAATGTCCCAAACATCATTCTTGAGAATTGACTGATACTCCTTTGTCATGGCATCTTTCTAAACTTGTTGACTAGAAGCTTCCTACTGGAAGGCTCAGACTCAATAATTTGACTCATCAAAGCAACATAACTAGAGAACTTGTGAGGTCTCTTGCTTTCTCTGAAGGTTCCCCTTGGAGCTGCAAACCTTTTTGCCTCCTGCATTGTTTTCCTAGCCCAAAGAGGTCTTTTTCTTCCAATCACAATATCAGTAGGTCCATCAGTAGGTTCCAAGTTCTCAACAGGATCATTATCTTCTTTTGGTTCAGGAGCCTCCCTCTGAATCTCAGGAGAATGGTCAACTTCCATATCCTGTGAAGGCTCTTCATTATCAATCTCCATCTGGGTGCCCTTGGATCTTTTGAATGCAACATCTTCCTCAAATGTGACATCTCTACTTGTTGATGAGTGTTTTATGACACACCAAACATCAGAATAAAAATGTCCAAAGACACTTTATCCTCTCTTGAAAAACCACCGCATATGCTAAGATTGCGAGAAGATCATATGGCGATTCCAAGGTTTCTTTAGTCGGGTCTCGATGTGTGGATAAGCTCAATGGTCATTGTGATATGCTGGTAATAAACAAGGGGACTTACGTAAGAACATCTTCACAAGTTTAGGACTTAGGGAATTTATCATTAAAGGCTCTCAATTATGACTTTCAAGGTGGATCTCAAAAAAAATGGCAAAAAGAATAGGGTTCAGAGAATCTAATCTATGCCTAAGAACTCAAGAGACAGTAAGGACTCGGTGAAGAGAAATAAACCACACTTTGTTTCGCCTCCTACAGGACAACATACACAAAATGGGTGCAATCTTCAAGGGTTGTGAGAATAATTTTCAAACCTCGAATGAGGCTGAAGTTAAGCTTCCACGATTAAGAGCTCAGGCTAACTTTACACATCGAATGCAAATCATCCATTCGAAAAAAGTATGAGCTACACTTCACCATTGAATCAATACGATCAATCTCTCATTCAATTAACAACTTTCAAAGCAAATTCTACTTAATCTAACTCTAACTTTAATCTATGGTGGAAGAAGATATGCAACCTCGCTTACTATTTGATAATAAGAAGTTATTCAAGGCAAATCATGCTCAAGAGCTTTTATTATTCGAAATAGTCTCAGTGCAACAATACACATATTCTGTCTCCACACAAAATGAAAATGAGAGAGCACTAGTTTATATAGAGCTCCAAAAATGAAATGAAGGGCCGAGATTAAAACAAGATTAACGGCCAAGATTATTACAACCAAACCCTAATTAGGGTTTCCCAAAATGACAAGAGTTATCAATCAGAAATCAATCAGAAAAAGTGGCAGTTCCAGCTATAATCTAGGAGAGGCGTCGTTATCCTTCTGAATAGCATTGTGCTTGGCGAATCTGGACACTACTGCAATGACCTCGTCCATTGTGACAGGTGGCAACATGCTGATTCGGAATTCAAGTCCGTCCAACTTCTCAGCGCATCTAGCAAAAGTACTTTCCCAATCTGCATCCTGCTTCTCAAAATCCTTTCGAATGGATGAGAGTCTTGCCACTCTTGCAAAGTCCTGTCTCAAATATGGTCCAGTGGTCGAGAAGAAAGTTTCTTGAACTTTATGCTTCAATCTCTCTAACTGCATGTCGTTCTCCCGGATGACTTCACGGTCGAACACTTCTGTAGTTGTCATGTAAATCTTCTCCTGGATTTTCTTGACCTGTTCTTCAATTCCAAGCCCATATACTCTTGCCTTCTCCAAGACTTCTTCTCGTATTGTCACTGCCCAAAACCAGTGATGAAAATCATATGCTGCCCTTGCAACAATCACTCTTTTGTCAACTAACTCCTCTCGTGGAGTGCTCTTCAAGATTCTAAGGCTTGGAATAAGCCTTTCCTGCATATCCGGGATACCTTCCCATGCCTCCGCCATATCCATCAGTCTGGAAAGAAATGAAGAGGTTCGTCCATAAGCAAGTGCCAACTTTTCCATGAACAACGCCACTTCCGTGCCTTCACTTGCTATCCAGTCCTGTGCTTCCCTGGCCGTCACCATTCCGTGCTCGACATCCTTGGTCACCCCCTGTGATGAACCGAGAAGAGGAGGAACAATCGCACTACCCTGATCAAGTGGCTAGGTCAAGTGCTGTATATATTCTTTGAGACGTTCGACCTCCTTCTTATACTCCTTCTTAGCCACTTCCTTGTATAGTCTCGCTTTGATGGTCGAGACAAAATTATCCAACTCCTCCACTTCTTGACCCTTCGAGGTCGGGCCAAGGTCAACAGTGGTTATAGCATACTCCTGAGGAGTGATCTCGTCCTGTGGCTTGTCCACCGTAGGTACTGCAATGTGCATGGAACGATTGCCTGTCTCGTTCCTCTGAATGGTGGAGAACTTCTTGGCAGGCTTCTTGACTGCGACCTGCTCTAATCTTGCCAAGAAATCGGCAGTATCATCCTCTTCTTCTTGTTGAGCCTCAGCAGGTACCTGAACTTTCATCCTTTCTAATAGCTAGTCTGGAATGGTCGACTGTTCAATGCCATCCTCTACCTGAACCTCTTCCTCGTTTGGAACATCCATAACTTCCCTGAGAGCGAAGATCATTCCCTCCTCGAAGTCATTGTTCCGGGCTTCTATATCATTGTCTGAACCTAAAATTTCTGTGCCTGTTGGTGACGCAGGCTCTTCATCATCTAGTTGAATAGGCTCATCATTTACTTCTTGAGCTGCAAGAGGTTCAAGCATTTCCACCAAGGAGTCGTCTATATTGGCCACCAACTCGTCAATGTTCCTGGATGCTTGTGAACGAGAAGGTTCTCCCTTATGCCTCTTGGAAGCAGGCTCAACACTCGGCATTATTTCCTTTCTTTTCTCTCCAATCCTGACCAAGTCCTGATGGGATGCACCAGCATTAGAGGAATACGACTCTGATTCGCTCAACAGATCATATGTGAGCGTGATTCCTTTCTGTCTCAATTCCTGGACGTGATAATCAACCCACCACTGGGAGTATTTAGTCACTGGCCTCATTAGGGTGGCTAGGTCTGCGTGTTCTGGTTCTGACCACTTCACCGGGGGTAGAGGTCGGCTTTCCTCAAAGCGTGGCTGGACGTGGTTTCCATCATCTTGTAGTTGGTTAGGCACTCGGCAGAACTCAATTGCCCTCATGAAATCTAGTGGCATCCTGGACCACATTTTCCGCCTAACTTCATATTCATCGACAGCATTTGCCCAATAATCCTCCAGTTCCATCCGGTGCTTATACTTTCTTCCTTCCACTGTCCGAATGTTATGATGTGGGTCATAGTTGACCCTGGACTTGTATGCCGTGAAAGGATACCTCTGGATCTCCAGTCTTGCACTTTCAGCTACATGTGCTGATGGACAATATTCTAACATATTCTCGATGAAGAATGGGAATGTGACGGATGCCTTCTTAGTTGGTCTTTGGATATTCTGGTACTCCTCCAACTGTCTCAAAACCTCAAGTAATACCATCCGATTGATTGGATAGATAGGCAATTTATAGGGATTTCCAGTAAATCCCTGGATCCTGACATATGTGAATTTCGGGAACTGGATGAACCAAGACCCGTATTTGCTGATAAGACTTTTTGCTTCATGGCTTAGCCTCTGATGCACTCCTCCTTGAAGCTTTCTGGTAATGTGCATCAGGAAGGCATCATGTACCCTCCTGAAGTGAGTCTTCTCCTTCAATTGGAGCTGAGGATAACAATCGTAAGGCCTGAGCTCGTTCTCCCTGTTGCCAATTTTGCCCTTGCAGATCAATCCTGGATACTTGTATGATCTGGCCAACAGGTATATCACATATGAACTCATATGAAAAGACTTGGTCTCTTCGAGGTTGATCAGTTGCTCATGAAGGTTGTCACTTATCATCCGTGACCAGTTGAACATTTTGACTCCAGAGGTAATCTCATCTATAAAATAGTACATCCAGCTCTCGAAGAAGGCGCCCTGAGGGTTACCAGCTATTCTGTTTAGCATCAGCACAATATCCCCAAAATCTTCCTTGAAGTCCGTTCGGCGAGGCCTCTTGGGCAACTTCTTGATTGATGGCTTCGGCTTGTCCATCCACACCTTGTTGACTGTTGTGGCGCACAGATCTGGCTGACTGTCATATAATCTTTTAGCTTCTTCTTTGGTCTTATAGACCGTTCGTGAATGCTCTGGGATGCCGAAGGTCTCCTAGATTGCTACTTCGCCCAAGTGTGCCAAGACTCTTCCATCGGGTGCGATGATTTGTCTCTTCTGAGCGTCATAATGGAGAGCACACTCCACCATCAGCTCCGCACAATCCATTGCCGGTGGGAATCCAGCTGCTTGGAATATCCCGTTTCTGACCATCCGTCTGGCTATTGCTGTGGGGAGTCCCTTCTGACCATACACTCTTTTCTTGAATTCATCAAAGTCAACGTGTCCGAGGTCAGTGTCCACGACATTCTTCCATTTTGAGATGACTTTGGTCTCTTTCTGGGCACCCTTGCTGGCAAACTTCATTTTCAGCTTCTTTGATAATTCGCCTGCCATGTCCGTCAACCTGTAGTCATAAAATTAACATTAATATAAAGACTTTTCAAATAATTAAATCTCGTGCCTTGGATTCGAAAATTGACTTTCAGCCGTTTAAATAATTAAATTATTGCGAAAAAGCAAGCTGAAAGTGACTTGAATGGAATTGAAAATTTTGCCAGAGCTTCGTCAAGATGAGAGGACATAAAAAGATAGCAAATTTAATTGACCAAACATCAAACCTTAGTGAAGAACCGTTAAATGCAAATCAGATTTAAAAATCAGATTTTTTAAAAGAAGAAGTGCGCCCTTCTTCACAGAAGAATTTCAGCTTTGAATAAATCTCTTTCTTTTTTCCTGCGAAAAATTCTTCAGCATAACACTGCCTCTCTTTCTAGGAAAATTCGACTTTGCCTATCGATGAATCAATTGCCTGATAATTTCGAGAAAGAATAAATTTCTCTTCAACTGTGTGTGAAGAAATGAGTTGCTGAAACTCATTATAATGCTGAAGGATTGAATTCGATTTAGTAACTGCCATATTCTTTCTCGATCTCGATTTGTTTTCATTTATCCAAACAGGCAAGTTTCCTTTTATTTCCGACAAGAATCAGTCTCAAACTTATCCAAGCAAATCTCACTGATCTTCAAAAAATTCGATTTTTTATTTAATGTTTATCTTTGATTTTTCAAATTTTTGAATAAACATTAAATATTTAATTAAATTCATGGCGAATTTAATTTTCTTGCCGGATTTCATCTCTGCCTGGCGTACTTTATTTTCTTCCAATTCTCGTCTGGCAAATTTGATTTTGTCCAAGGCATTTTTAAATTCCAAATAGTTGAAAATTAATTATTAAAATATTAAAATATTTTAATTAATTCCAACCCGTTCGTTTTGGACCCATGGCTATTTCGATTTTTCCTTTGTTTTTCTTGGCTGAGAGTTTATTTTCTAATTTCATCCTCAATTTCGTCTAGCCAAACCAAAATTCAAGCCATTCCGTTGAAAATTTAATTGCCAGATCCCTATTTTTCTTTGCCGAGGCGAGATTTTAAGCTTATTTTGCTCTGCCAAAGTCAAATATTTCCTTGCTCAGTCGAATTTTTCTAGGCAAAATCCTTGTTCGAATGCCTTCGTTGGGCGAATTTCCTTGACGTCTGACATATTCTCCTTTCTTCTGGCCAAGGACGATCCTTCCTTTCTCCTTGCCTTGTGCATTTTTCTTCGGCCAAAGTCGTAAATTTCTTAGCATTTTCTCCATACTTAGGCAAATTTTATTCCTTTTCCTCATCGTGTTAGGCACATTCCGTTTAGTTCTTTGCCAGATCCTGATATTCTTTAGCACGTGTCCTTTCAAACTTGGCATTTGACCTCTCGAAAGTGTCATGATACTTGGTCAAAAATCTCAACTTTCCATCCCTTAGCCTCTTTACTTAGGCAAATATTCATATTTTTCTTTGGACTTAGCATTAGCACTTAGCCAAAAATCACTCCTTATCCTCCTAGGCGGACTTCCTCAACATTTTGGACAAGTGTGGCAGACTTTGCCTTAGCTTTGGACAAGCCTTTTTGGATGTCCCACCTTTCTAGGGCGGACTTCTTAGCTCCTTAGCATTTGTCTCTTTGGAATTATCACAACACTTAGCCCAAAAAAAATCATCTTTCCACCCCTTTAAGCTCTTACTCTTAGGCAAAATTTCGAAATTTCCCTTGGCTGGGCATCAACACTTAGTAAAAATTTTGATTTTCCTCACTTTACATGTCTAGGCGGACTTTGGAAGGGTCAAGGATGAGCTGGGCGGACTTTAGAGGTCTCTAGCACATGGATGGCGGACTTTAAGACCCTTTTGGACGTCCCCCTTTGAAGATGGCGGACTTTGAGACCTCTTAGCACATGCATGGGCGGACTTTGGAACCTTTTGGCACCTCCTCTTTGATGCATGGCGGACTTTGGAGCCTTTTTGGACGTCCTTCTTTGAAGATGGCGGACTTTAGAGGTCTCAAGGATGTGCAAGCTAGCTGCTGGGCGGACTTCAAAGGAGTCAAGGATGGTCTTGGGCGGACTTTGGAAGATCCAAGGATGAGCTTGCTTAGTGCATGGCGGACTTCAAGACTACCAGATTTACACAAACTTCATCTTCCTTCCATTTCCCATGGCGAATTTTCCAGACTTGACCAGATTTTCACAAATTTCACCATTTAAGAGCTGATTTTCCATGGTTTTGCTTCAGATCTGCTTGATCTTGAACTGGTTTTGACTGATTTTTCCAGATTTTTGAACGTTTTCGGTCTGATTTTCATGCTTTTTACTTGTTTTTCCAGATTTTTCAAAAAATCTTCAATTTTTTTTTATTTTGATTTTCTGAGAGTTCTATTGAGTTTTTCGAACTTCTGAGTGCGTTTTCAAAACTCGGGACCCTTCTAAAAATAGAAACTTTCCAAAAATAGAAACTTTCTAAAAATAGAAAAAGCAAACCCTAAAAAATAGGGAACCTTGTTTGGTCCGAAAATGCAAAAAATGAAAAAATCGAAAAAGCAAGATTTCCTAAAAAATAGGAAGTCTCAGAATTGGCCGAATTCACAGTCGATCTTCGTCTCTTGGGCCTTCTGAGTGCTTCCATGACGTCTACGCACTGATTCAAGCATGAATTATTGACTTGGCTCGGGTAACTCTCGGCAAACTGACTTGAAACTCTTGGCAAAGTGATCTCTCGTAACCGTTGCAAGGAGACAGAACCCTAAAAACTAGCAGGCAACTGGGGGTCCCCATCAGCGATGGGGCGATGTGTGAAAAGGTCACAACACTACTGATCTCAATTAGCTTTTGACCTGGAATGTAAATTCTGTAAGCTTTAGCAGTCTCACTGTAACCTAAAAATATCCCCTTCTTGCTAGAAGGCTCCAACTTTGTTCTCTTTTCCTTTGGTACATGAACATAAACTGGACATCCAAAGATCCTTAAATGACTCACTTTTGGCTTTTTCCCAGTAAAGGCTTCTTCAGGAGTTATGTTCTCTAGGATTCGGTGGGGACTTCTGTTTTGAACATAGACAACTGTCCTGGATGCTTTTGCCCAAAGGAATGTTGGAAGATCTTGGTCATGGATCATAGCTTTCGTTGCTTCCACAATAGTCCTATTCTTTCGTTCAACAACACCATTCTGCTGAGGATTGTAAGGGACACTGAACTCCCTCTTAATCCCAGCGTCAATGTAGTAATTCCGAAAGCTGTTGGAAGTGTACTCTCCTCCATTGTCGGATCTTAGAACTTTGATTTTCTTCCCCAAAAGATTCTGCACCTGAGCTTTGAACTCCTTGAACCTTTCTAATACTTCCTTAGATTCCTTAGATTTCAAGAAGTAAATCCAAGTCTTTCTAGAGTAGTCATCAATAAAAAGAATATAATACAAGAAACCACTCGAAGAAGCAACAGACATTGGACCACATAAATCAGAGTGAATGAGATCTAGAATACTTTTGGATCTACTTTCTCTACTAAGAAATGGACCTTTAGTATTCTTACCCAAAGCACAGCCGTTGCAAGTACCTTTCGTGCTCCTGGTCAAACTTTGGAAGGCCCGTGACCATCTTCTCCATGATAGGTAGGGCTCGAAAGTGAAGGTGAGCCAATCTTCAATGCCAAAGATCACACAAGCTTGAGGAATCATGCACCAACGCCTGAAGTGGCCGAGTGCATAGCCTGTGGAGGCACTCATGTCGAACCCCGATCACACGAGTAGTCTTGATACTTGAGTTCTTTGTCCACACAAGAAATTTACCCTTTGAATTTGCAACTTGGTATCCCTTGTCTTCCAAGGTTGAAATGGAAACAAGGTTTCTCTTGATGCTTGGAACGAATAGCACATCATTTAGCTGTAGGGTAATGCCAGAATCCAGGTGAAGAGTAGAGGTCCTGACTCCTTTCTCTGTGTAACTTGCATCATCTCCAATAATAACTTGTTCACTAGAATCTCTCTCTACCAAGTTAGATAGATGTGCTCGGAATCTGGTGATGTGGTAAGAGGCACCATTATCAATCAACCGAGTGTTGGTGTCTGTAGGTACGCTGCTTGACAAAGCTGAATAGAATAAGTAATCACAAGAATCCTTCTGTGGAGAAACTTCACCAACATCTGCTATGGTAGTCTGTTGCTTAGGCCTAGAGGGACACTCTTTAGCAAAGTGACCATACTTGTCACATCTAAAGCATTGAATCTTGGAAAGGTCTCTCTTCTTCTTGAATGTGGGGGCACCATTGGATTCCTTATCTCTATTTCGCTTGAAGTATCCTTTCTTTCCACCTTTCCCTTTCTTCTTCGATGAATGGGTGGCAAGAACATGAATCTCCTCATTAGTGCAGCTTTGACCAATTCCTCTTGTAGCTAATCTAGACTCCTCCTGAATGCAATCTGCTCTCAACCGATCAAACTTAGGAAGTTTCAATCTTGCACTGATCCCTTCAATATAAGACTCCCATGATGAAGGAAGACCATTAAGAGCAATCATGGTCAAGTCCTTGTCATCTACCACATGACTAATTGTAGAGAGCTGATCTCTCAACTCCGAAATCTTCATGAAGTAAGCAATAACCAATTCTCCTTTCGCCATCTTCACATGATGGAGTTGTTGCTTCAGTGCAAGAGCCCGACTCGTGTTGTTGATTTCGTACATCTCCTCCAAAGACTTGAACATCTCCCTCACCGTCTTCATCTTAGAAATGATAGGAACAATATGATCCTTTACGGAATCAACCAGCATTTTCTTTGCCGTGATATCTTTCTTCCTCCATTGCAACTTCTCTTCTTCCTCCTCTGGTTCGGCAACTTTGGTCTCCACAAACTCAGCCAAATCATTCTCTTCCAAGGTGAGCATGATTTTGAACCTCCATGAAGTGAAATTTGATGCTCCCTCAAGCCTATCCTCAATCTTCAACCCGTTCACCATCTTGACGAAGAGATAGAATTACTCAACAATGAGAGAGAGAAAAGAGAGTATCACTGTAATGCACAATCTGATCAAGATCGATCTTCACACCCGCTCTGATACCATGTTAAATTTAATATCAGATTTATGTGCACAGAAATTAATTCAAAAAATAAACACACAACACAGCAGATACCCTGGGAAAACCCTCCTGAGGGAGAAAAACCCAGCAACAATATATCACTTATATATTGAGTCTCAAAATAAAGTCTCCTTTACAATGAAGGCCAATAAGAGGGCCAAGAGATAACACCACAATCTGATGTAACTACAGAAATACAGTGAGGCAATCTGCCAACAATAGACTCAGCCTCCTACAGATCTCAATCTGCTCTTGAAACAATTCGCACTTAAGTGAAGGATGGAATGAACTTGCTTGATGAATGAATGGAATGAAATGATGTTGTATATATACATGATGGTGGAGAGGTTGCACCTCTTCAAGTGCAAGGTCGGCCTTCATAAAATGTAATTACAAATAATATAAATCAATATCAAGGGAGGTCGGCCTCTATAGAAATTCGTGCCTCCTCAGCAAATGTTAATTACAATAAATAATCATTAATTACAACCATAAGGTCGTGCCATTTCATGAGATTGGCCCCCATAGAAAGTTGTGGCTTCTTCAAAGGATAAACTTGCAATTCAAATAGCCGTTAAGGCTATCATTTGAATTGCCTTCAAGTGTGTGGATTTGAAGAAGCAGCCCGACGTTGCTAAGTAACATCAACAATAAAGAGCTCAGAATATCATGGGCTTCCTAGAGATGCTTTTCAACTTATGCATCATTCTTATGGTAGGGTGAAAACATCACAGAATGATGATTACTAATTCAAGTGTCTTTTATTGTAGAACATGATTGATTATAGATTGACTTTATAGTTTTTAAAGATTTCTATCTATCACAAGACATCAATGTGGTTTTTGGAACTTGCTAATCTGAAACAATCATGTATTTCGATTGCAGATGCTTTCCAGGACTTTTGATCACTGCAGGATTATTACTTATGATCACCAGTCTTTTACTTTTTGTTGATCGGTATACCCAGCAGATAATCAGAGCTCCACTACATTCGTTTTTTTTGGCACCCTCTTTCTTCGCTGCAGCAATCATAACAGGATGTTTAGGATGTGTTTGTGTCCCATTGCTAAGAAAGTTAAAGTTTGAACAAATATTTAGAAAGGAAGGCCCAATGTCGCATTTAATGAAGACGGGGACTCCCACCATGGGTGGACTATCTTTTGTTCCAGTAGGGCCTGTCATTGCAAGTTTATGGACAGGATGTGCTCATATAGAAGTATTGGGAGCTTTAACAGTAACTCTGGCATTTGGAGCAATTGGGTTGCTTGATGACAGCCTATCCTTAATACACAATCACAACTATGGACTTCCAGGTTGGCTCAAACTTGTTCTTCAGGTATGAGTTTTATTTCTGTACAATGAGTTTCTTTTATGTTTGGGAATCAAGGTCGAGGGGAATTTAAGGCTGTCTCTTTCCTTTATTGTGTGGTATTTTCCCAACCCCTTGTAATACTTGTGTGGACATTTTATCAGGTGGTTGCAGGCACTTGTTTTTCCATCTGGTGGGATTCTTTAAACTTACCATCGCCATATAAAATGTATAGTTTTCTGTAAGCCTTTTGGTGCTAATTCTGTTCCAAACCTAATAATACTAAGGTCTTGGCATTTATGTTTTGTGATTTGTATATTTTTTTGGAAGCCAGCAAGAGCATATGGACCTGGTCCAGACATTGTTGTGAATAGGTTATTTACTAATGGGAACTGTTAAGCATAGATAGATAAATCCCCTGCAAGTATTTTGCTAATTAATATCATAAATTATGGAAACATAAATAGGAATATGCTATTTACAATAATCTGAATTTGGCTGGTTTTGATTTTGTAAGAGCCTATATGGGATAGAATTATGACTTTATCCCTCGTGTGTTAAATTAATTGTTGCTTTTGGTGTGGCAATATTGCAGTTACTGTAGTTTTTAGGCTTGAAAAGATGAAGTAGGCAAGTAACTTACATCTTTCTTTAACTAGAAATAACTTTTTTTTTTGTTAAACACATCCACTGGCAAGATTGCAACAAGGTGGCCCTGAGAAATCTCAGAAGATCAAAATTTCCAGAAGGGCAAACATAAAACAAAGTAATACATACTTTTAAAGCAATATATTATATAACCTTGGGTTTTTAGATAAAATATAACACTGACCAGCAGTAATTGTACCAATAGAATAATTGAAACAACATTTGATCTTTGATACCCAAAGCAGGAGCCAGTCGATAGTACATTGAAAGTAATGGAGAAAATGGTTTGAGCAGTATGGAATGGAAGCCTTTATCAAAGGCAATCAAGAAACAAGAAGTAGAAAAGGCATCCTATTATAAGCATGAATACAATGCTTCTCAAGAAATGTGGTTTTCAATTGGTTCTTCTTGGAAATACTGCTTATATTGTATACAAGGAAGCCTTTCAAACTTACTGTATCTTAGGGCAAGCTATTTCTTCCAGGATATAATCTGTGGATGAGACGAAGAAAAATTTCTTATTAAAACCAGTGTAATCAATGAAAAATTTAACATATGTAATTATCTTTCTTTAGGACAAAAAATGTCAGGTACTGCATATATTCAAAATGATTTTCTTCCCACTGAAGTGGCATTGAAACAGGACAACTAAAGAATCCTGGGTCTTTTTTTGCTTTTTTCTAGCTGATGCTAATCTAAATTCTAATATTGTCGTGTCTGAGTTTGTTTCTCTTAGAATTCTACTTCTTGCTTTCTTGGATATGTATTCTCAATTCCAGTAGCTCTTTCGTAGTCTTCACCTTGCTTGTGATGTTTGTAATTTTCCCATGGAAGCTCTTACTGCAAGGGCTTTTAAATCAGTAAGCTTTCTAATATTGTCATGTCAGAGTTTGCATTCTCTTAGAATGCCACTTCTTGCTTTCTCAGCTATGTATTCTCAATTCCAGTAGCTTTTTCTTAGTCTTTAATTTGCTCTTGGCATTTGTAATCTGCCCATTAAATTAATGCAAAAGCTTTTACAAAAAGAACTTATTTAAAGTAATACAAAAGCCCTTAGAGTAAGAGCTTATATGGGCAGATTATGAAAACCAAGAGAAAGGTGAAGAGAAGAAAAAACTATTGCAATTTAGAATACATAACCAAGAAAACAAGAAGTTTCGTTCTCAGAGAGGCAAACTCTGACATGACAATATTAATGCATAGATCAGTTAGAAAAGAGCAAAAAGAACCTGGAATTATTTAGCTGTATTTCCTAGTGTTGCAATGCCTCTTTGGTGGATTGTTGCCGACACGCATTCAATTTTGTGCATGCCATCCCCATCCATGATGGCCTTCACCTTGGCCTCTAGGATGCAGATTCTATTGTTGAGCAGAGGCAGTAAAGTCACTGAGAGAGATAGACCTTTGACTGGTCATTCTTTTGGCTGTATTAAGCAGCTGGAATTGTGGATGAATGAGGTTATCATCCTTTTTTTTGCTTGTTAACTCCAAGGATCTTCTCAATTGCCTCAGCCCTGTTGTGGACCTGCTTAAAGCAATAATGAAGAATACCCAGTCCTTCATCAAGCTTGTTTATACTGTTACTTATTCCTCTTTGATTTTCTTTTGTTCCCTGAAATTTTTGCAACAGCATGGCAGAATTTTCTTGATTGAATTCCTGCAGTTTGCTTTGCTACACCATTACTTTTGTAAGCCCACTGAAAGTGTTGCTGATACTGGGCACTTCCTAATGGATAGTTGTCTCAGAGTGTAATTGGTGTTTAGCCCGATTTTTATCATTTGAGTTGGCAGTTTGCTTTTTGTCGAAGGTGTTTGATTCACCAATCAGCATGTGAGGAGCAGGTTTCATGGGTTGAGGATGAAACAGAGTAAAATTCTCCATTCTAGGAGAGACGGGATTGGTGAGTGAAGCTCTTGGAGGTGGAAAGCAGGAAGGGTAGCAAGCAGAGTGTTGTACCCAAACCAATTTTTTTGATTCACTAAGGCATTTTGCTAAAAATAGTCTTAACTTTGTTAAAGTGATGTCAGAAGGTCATTTTTGGGCTTTTTGAATATGAAGCTTATGTTAGTTTGATATCAGTCTAATATTGGAGAGTTTTGAGAAAATCCAAAATTTGAAGGAAAATCATCAAATTTTTCTTACTCTGGAGCAAAGAGCACTTTTTGAAAAAGGCTCCCTTGATTTTAGGGGGCCAGATCCTATTTTTAGGGTTTGTCACCTCCAGCAGACATTTGTCCGAGATCTCGCCAGCTTCGCAACGAGCTATCAAGCCTGTCAAACGGACCTGTTTTGCTCGAGTTATGTGAGATACAGCAGAAAACGAGAGAAACGAGAAAATGACTAACACTGCAAGCAAAAGTGAGCAGTCTATCTCAGGGGCTCCCATCTTTTTGAGGCCCTAAACGGAGGTTTAAGATCAAATGACCCCTTTGACGTTTGTTTCACGCTCAGTCCAGCTCCGCGTTGCACCCTTAAGCACGTCAATCTGAATTGCTGAGAAGTTGAGATGAGGAGGCGAACGCAGGGTTAAATCTTGATTTTGAGGTCATGAATAAAGCAAAAGAGCACATTTTCAAGAAGGCACTTGAGCTTTTGAGGCCTTTAATGCCCTCTATTTGGTGATCTTAGATATTTAGTTTGTTCGTGTTACATCTAGCTATCCATTGCCTATCTCCATCAGATCAGAAGATAACCTAGCTGCCCACAGTCAGAGTTTCAGTGATATTTTGGTCAGTTCCAGAAATGGCTATCTCTGGAGAAAAAAAAAGAGCACCTTTTGAAAAAGGCGCCCTCCTTTTTCACCTCTCAGATGATGTTTTCTTGGGAAATGTTCCTTTGCAATTGTTTTGCGGAATGGTTTCAGCTTCATGTTGCACCAATTCGTCAGTTCTGAAAGTTCGTTGAATGCAAGTTACGAGGGAATCTGGTTTACCTTCGTAAGATGAAAATGTTGAGAAAATGGCTATCTTTGGGATGAAAAGAGCACCTTTTGAAAAGGGCGCCCTTGTTTTTCAACCCTCAGATGTTGGAATTTGAATAAATGTTGTCTAGGAATTGTTGTGTGGAATGAAGTCAGCTTCGCAGTGATCCAGTTATCCAGTCTTGGAACTTTGTCAATCAGAAGTTATGGAGGATTTAGTTTTCCCTTCGTACGGAATGAAGATGGAGAAATTTGACTGTCTGAGAAAAAGAGTAGCTTTTGAAAAGGGCGCTTGGATTTTTGAGCCTTCAGATCTTAGTTTTATGGTCTGCAGTCTCAAGGAGTCTTTTGATCAGTTTTTGCCTTGCTTTGCAATGCAATCGTCAGCTAGTCAATCGGGCTTGTTAGTCATCTAGAATTAGTGCTCGAATAGAGGCTTCGGCGAAGGTTACAATCCAAATTTTCATCAAAATTGGCTAAGTCTGGAAAAACGCCTTAAGGGTCAAAGTTGACTTTTCAAAACAAGTTGACTGGTGCGCCCTAATTAGGGTTTCTGACTTCAGTTCAACTGAACGATTTCTAGGTTGCATGCAGAGGATACTGAAGTTTATTTTGGGTTACTATTTTTAGAAGTTTAGTTCATCTGCAGTATGCATGCATTTGCATGTTCAGTTAACTGAAGAGGATGTTGAGTTCTAATTTGCATGTGAAGTTAACTGTTTTGCATGTACACTTAACTGACTTGCATGCACAAGTTTAACTGATTTGCATGTGTAGTCTAACTGAAGTTAAAAGTGGCGCTCTATTAAAGCATCATTTTCATGCATTTTAAGCTTCAGTTCACAACCAATCACATTCTAGGCATTCATTTTGAAGGCTGAGTTAAGCATACGCCCTAATTTGAGGCTTAGTTAACTGCCAAATAAAGAGGTGCGCTTTGAGTTGAAGAGGTGGACGAATTTTATTTATTTAAAGGCAAAAGTCATCTTTATTTCTTCTTTCTTGAGCAAGTCGTATCATTTAGAGCTTAAAACATGGCGATTTCTTCATGCATTTGAGGATTCGAGGTGCTACAGGTGTCATATTTCAACATTCTTCGTAGCATTGGATTCAGATTATTCAGAGGAAGGCGATTCCATACTTTGTTTTCAATTTGCATGCAGGTTACATCAAATTCAAGTCAAGCATGGCGATTTTCTACAGAAGCAGAACAAACAAAACCTTCTATCTTTTGTCTTATTTCTTCTATTTCTCATCTTGGATTTCTTCGCATGTCAAAGAAAACGGCAAAATATTCATAATCTAATCATCAGGGTTCACATATTTCAGCATCAGCAGCAAAACCCATGTCTTAGATTTTTTCGAGAAAATTGCCCCGTAGCCTTCATTCTGAAGCTCTGTGCTTTTTTCCGAAGATTTCTTTGCATGTGGGCTAAAATCACATCTTTTTGAAAATCACATCATCTAGGTTTGTTCAGAATTCCGTTATGCACAAAACCCATGTTCCAGATTTTCTCAAGAAAAATTGCCCTGAGAAGCTCTAAAAACCCCTACAATTCTCTACTGAAGAATCTTTGCATGTCAAGCTAAATGGTGTTTTTTCACAATTCTGACATTGTGGGTTGTCTTAGAATCATTTTCTGGACAAAACCCACGTCTCATAATTTTTGGTGAAAATTATCCTCTTATAGGCTATATTTAGCCTCACCAGGGGCCATTTTAGCTTTCTGGGGAAAGTTGTCAGAACATAGCCGTGTTCACAGTCAACGGGCAAGTTTTTCAGAATGTGGTTCAACTAGACTGAATTCAAGACCAAATCGGTCTTAATTTATGTTTTCATTAGAGCAGCTGACAATGAAGATCAAGTGCATCCAGAGGTTGATTTAGACAATTTGACAAGCGTAGACGCGGGTTGGACACCGTTGGAATTCCGCGCTCTTGTGTATTTCTCGCAACCAGAGTGTTCGTGGTCAAACTTCGCAGTTTCGTCATGCAACACTTCTCCATTGAGGAAAACGTAAGAAGCATTAAGCTGCAGAAGGAATAGAGATCATTCCATTTATGGAGCCACCAAAGTCACTCAAATCGCGTGCCATTATCTTCGTGAAGATGGTACCTACGCTAATCTCGAGGCTGTGCAAACTAAGTTCCATAAGCATGTTTGTGATATCTTGATGGAGATTCTGGATCACATCTTTGTAATGACAAGAAAGCAACTATAAGCAGTTAAGGATGGTGACGTTGAGTGTCGGAGGCAGGTCATCATCGTGGAGAGCATCAAAGTGCCAGAAGACAGTGTCATCAATCAGTTCCTGGACGACTTGATGGACAGTGATGATCTAGAGTGATCAGTCAGTAATGATCTGCCAGTTGGGACCTGCAGTTAATTTCAAGGATAGAATCAAGAGCAGTAGTTAACTCGACTTTCAGTCTTGAGTTCACTTGCTGACTTCATAGATGCTTATCTCTTCCTTGGGATTATCTTCACAGGAGTTAGGGTTAGGGTTTTCAGTTAACTGAAGGTAGTGTCTAGTTAACTTTGCTTTAAATAAGGACATGCATGCTTGCACATTGTCCATTTAGGTTAGATGCACTGGTTAACTGATGGTAGCTTTCCAGTTAACTGTATAGTTTGCTTTATTAGGGTTTAGCAATAAATCTTGCATGCATTGCAGGATTGTAGTTGACTCAAGGTGATTTTAGGGTTCCCTACACCTTTTGATGTCTATAAATAAGAGCTTTTGCTCATTTGTAAATAACTTTTGCGTGATAGCATACATCTGTGCCCACCTTGCCTGTAGTATTGCTATTTTGTATCTGTTCAAGAACTTTTGCACGAAGAGAAATATATGTTGTGCCTACCTTGCCCTCAATATTGCTCGTATCTGTTCATGAGTATTTACTATTGTGATGAATTGTTATGCCACATAGGGTTTCATGCAATTATGATAGTGAATGCTTGCCTTAGTTAGATATAGTGGCTAGTTGATCGTAGATTGTATGCGTGTCTCGCCAATGCAATTTATTATCCTAGTTGGCTATCCTTCATGTTATGTGTTCAATAAACTCGTTCAGATTGAGCTGATAGATGTGCCACCTTGCCTTCAAGTTGAGAATCTGTTCTTGGTTATCGTATGATGTGTGTGAATAATAAACTTATTCAGATTGAGCCGATAGATGTGCCACCTTGCCTTCAAGCTGAGAATCTGTACTTAGTTTATCGTGTATTGTTGTTTCCAATAAGCCTATTCAGACAAGCAGATAGTTGTGCCACCTTGCCTTCACGTTGTGAGTCCGTACCCGGCTTATCGTCAGATAATCATCCCTGCTCCATTTCCTCATGCTCTGTTTTCTTGAGGAAACGGATAGATTTAAAGTAGTTAGCTTAGTTGTAGTTAATGATCTGTGAAACTAGAAAATCCTTAGCTGCAACGTTCTTGGTTTTCTTAACCTTGTGCCTCTTCCAGCTGAGAACAAAAAGATAGGACTTAGATTACTTTTCTTTTCCACGCATTCCAGCACAACGAGGGAGCTTCCCCTCCCAATTTGAAGAGCACTCATTATGCAGTGTGCATAGCTGTCCGTACAAACTTGCACTCCAGAGGTGTTAGTTTTTACGCCAACACAGAGTTGGATGTGAGATCAGCAGCATGAGTAACGTTGAGAGGCTAAATGCAGGGTGAACTGATAGAAGTACAGATGAGAACAAAAGCAGAAGGAGAAACAAGCTTACTCTTGCCATTGATATTGTCGTGGATGGCTTCATACTTAATAGCAAGGATGTTGGCAGTGCAAAGAAAAATATCTTCTTCTGGTTGTGTCATCAAGAATGACAGTGACCTTAATCCTTGGCAGCATTAATCTGACTAGACATCTCAGTAGATCCCACATCAGATGGATTTTTCTTGATTATCTTCCTCTTTTGTCTAGTGTAAGTCTTC
This sequence comes from Sequoia sempervirens, assembly GCA_007258455.2. Lineage (NCBI taxonomy): Eukaryota > Viridiplantae > Streptophyta > Pinopsida > Cupressales > Cupressaceae > Sequoia > Sequoia sempervirens. The sequence goes on from VDFB02058242.1 coordinate 38,934,629, forward strand.
AAGGGATTGTGAGAAAGGTGGAGACATTTGTTTTGGCAATTTTTTTTGATATCTCAGTAGATCCCACATCAGATGGATTTTTCTTGGCAATTGTTTTGTCTAGTGTAAGTCTTCAAGGGATTGTGAGAAAGGTGGAGACATTTGTTTTGGCAATTAATCTGACTAGACATCTCAGTAGATCCCTCATCAGATGGATTTTTCTTGACTATCTTCCTCTTTTGTCTAGTGTAAGTCTTCAAGGGATTGTGAGAAAGGTGGAGACATTTGTTTTGGCAATTTTTTTCGATACATTCCTTTTGATTCTCCTAAAATTAATGCAAAATATGATATCTAATTGTGATCCAAACAAGCTGTATATGTATTGAATGCTGTCAGAAATTTGTTTGTAGCTTATATCATGGCTCAATGACATCATGCACAGATCATATGTAAAAGAAAGGATATTAGTCTATACTCATCCCTCTCAGAGCTGGCATCTGGGGTCCTTTCAGTAATTTCCATGTTATTGGAGTAGTTGTAGTGGCTAATCATCAGTCAATCCTGGAAGTGTATACACTTAAATGGGAGCACTTGTGAACAAGCATCATGTGCTTGCTAATTCTCAGTATCCCGGCTGTTAAGAATCATAGGATTTGTCTTAATTGGCACATTGAAACCTTTGTTGCAGACAACACATTCCATATCATGTACACGATGAGGAGTAAATCATATGTTGCAGCTGTGCCACCTGTCGACCCTTGGTATAACAAAACCCAAGAGGGATTTCTGTTTTACAGTGATGGATGGAAGCAAGCTCTATATTCTTCATGGATGAGTGTCTAGCATGAGGGAAAAGTGTAAGATTTCCTAACAAATCTACCTAGGACCAAAATGCCTTAAGACTAATTACAATAACCTATTTACTTCGAACAAGGGGATTTAGATAAGCAAACAATGGCTATTCCATTCATTAAGAATATAAGCAATAAATGCAACGAGGTTGCCATTATAGAAAATACAAGAAGAGGGGGAGGGTGATAACTCACTCCCCAAGAACTATAACTCCCATGGAATGAGGCGACACCTCAGTGTCCAAATGAGAGAGTTGCAACTTCCATGGAAGAGGATGACATCTCACACTCCCAAAAAGCCATAACTCAATTAACCTTAGGCCTTAGGGTGTAATACATGATAAATTCATAGACACACCAATGCCTCCCATCAAGCGCGACTTAACAAGGTAAAGATGGGTCCTAGAAAGAGAAGGCTATTATAGGTATTTAAGTACAAAAGAATTCCCTCCCAAACAAAGAGAGAGACAACCTTCCCACCCCAAAGAAGTAGAGAAAAAACCCCCCAAGAAGAGAGAAAAGAGAGGGGACTAGGTAGGCCCCTTGCAAGGAATAGCTTGATGAGGACACAGTTATACTGAGAGGGATGGGGTGGGATGAATTAGTATAACAACAATCTTTTACTTTCAAAACTTAGTCAACTACTGCAGTAACACTTCAAAACTTAATCATCCACCGGGGGGTGGAGGGTAGGGTGAATCAGTATAACAACAATCTTTTACTTTCAAAACTTAGTCAACTACTGCAATAGCACTTTAAAACTTAATCATCCACAACAATAATACACATGCAAGATCTAGCAATTAAGAACACAGGAAGAACACATGATTTACATGGAAACCCTTGCAGGAGAAAACCATGGGAAAATATTGCTTATATATATAGATCTTCGTAGGCTCCAATGTACTCTCTTACAAACTTATATTGTAGGCACCAACCCATTGGAGACACCAATCCCCACTTACATAATTTGTAGGCACCAACCTGCTGGAGACATCAATCCCCACAATTGAGCACCAACTCAGGAAGAGACACCAATCTCTTCTTGATAGGCACCAACCTCCAAATTCTTCAATGAATGATATAGTTTTACATCTCCATACAAATCTAATCATAACTTCTGATTCTGAATAATGTTAGTCTTTCCTTTGCAAATCAGATCTGCACATATACACCTTCCTTCCTTTACAAATTTGATTCAAATAATGGACTCTGCTTTCACAAAACAGATCACATGCATGGCAATGATTTCCTTTGTATTCTGTCTCAAGATCTGCTCTAATTTTCTTTACATAAACCTGCTCATAGAAACTTCATAGATCTGCATAAATTAACCTCATGCGTCTGCACTTTAATTTGCTCCAAGTCTGCACTTTAATCAGCTCATAAGATCTGATAATAACACGTTCATATCTGTTCAAAACTCTGCTTTACACCTGCTCTTATATCTACCTTATATCTGATATAAATCCGCTGCATTCTTCATATAAACTTATGGTTAATTCTGCTTAAAAATCGAATGATATTGCTTTTTAGACTTGCTAATTTAACCTTATATCAAGAGTATACTTGGGTTGTGCAAGACTTATCTTGAAATTGGACCAAGTTTTCTCAATCTTGAGAAAGTAGTGCAATAGGCCCTAGTTAGTTATAGCAAATTTGCCCTATAGAGCATACTTCATCGAACCAATTACTCAGGATTAGATCAACATATAGAACCAAGATCAGAAGTGCACCATCTTGTTGTAGACCATAGACAGTTGGATTAGAATGACACATAGAGAATTTTATTCAAAGAAGGAAAGGATCCATCTTGGCTTAGCAAGCTTAAGCAACTTGTTTAAGGCCATAGATTTTTGAAGTTTGCATACCAAAGATGAGCACACAGTTATCTTTTTTGCATCTGAAGTTGGTTCTATTTTAGTCCACTGAGTTATCTCGAACAACCTTTTAGCCTTCAATAAATCTGTCATTTCACTTTTCCAAGTAAAGTAGTTTTATGATGTTAGTATTGGGATTTGTTCTTGATCTATTGCAAGAACAAAAGAACACAAGAAGATGCAAAAGCACAATGATACACAACCAACAAGAGAACAATCCCCCAAATTCACTTAAAATTAATAAGAATAACCCATAGGCAAGACAATGGTGGCGCTTTATGCTTAGTGCATTTACAAATGTTATAGCCACATTCTTATAATTCTGCAATGATTCTACACATTTTTACGAAAATGAGTTGAGAATAACAAGAAATTGATTACATAATTGCTTTCTACACAAAACTTTCTGCACTTAAGAAAAATGATGCTCAACTCAAAGTTATGGTTTGGAATTTATACTGAGTCAAAGTTTTAGTTTCTTGATGGCGAGGGTGATGAAACACACACTTATACTGAGAGGGGAGTGAATCAGTATAGATTTAAACTTTACTCCTTAACTTAATCAAGCAAAGCAATATTACTTCAAGCCCTAATTATTCATGGTAGTATCATTCATGCAAGATGTAGCAATTTGAGAAGATGCACAAGAGACACAATTTTACGTGGAAACCCTTCCAGGAGAAAACCACAGCAAAATCTTGGTTGTATTAATTTTACAAAATTCGCAGGCACCAACCCACTGGAGAGTCCAATCCCCACCACTGAGCACCAACTCAGCAAGAGATTCCAATCTCTTCAACAAGAGTTTCCAACCTCATGACCTCCTCAAGTAGGAGGTTCCAACCTCCACAAGAACAATATAATGATTTTTATTTGCAACTTCTCAGATCTGCTCTAACACCTACTCACAAATCTGCCAACTTCATCAACAATAAGTTGGCAAAATAGTTGAATTATTTTGTTTACCCAACCTTAGAATTTTAGGTTATGATTGCAGATGGAGGTATAGTTAATTGTTCCAAAAAATGCTACAATATTAAACTCACGATAGGAGACTACATGCTTGATTGCCCTATGTTTGTTATCCTCATGGTTGGAGTAGACATTGTTTTGGGAGTCTAGTGGCTCACTACTTGAGGAACAATTGAGATAACATGTAGGGTCTATTCATGTTGTTTCTCTTAGAGGGTAAAACATTTGAACTAATGGGTTGCATGCAAAGTATCCACAAATAGCAAGATCACATCAAATGCAAAAGATGATTAACAAGATGGTAGGTAGAGGTATGGTTCAATTATTGTCATCAGAAGCACAACAACCAAAGATTTCTACATCAGTAAATCCACAAGCTATTTATAGGGTCAGCATGTTAGACTCCACGCTTAGTGAATGCGGGAGTCGGCATGCATAAAGAATTGTGTCAAGTTTATATTAGCTTTTGGCATATTTTCAAATACTAAGGATGACAGGAGATTTCTGATGAAGAGTAGATCAGAAAATCATATGTCTAATTGATGAATTTAAATGAAACATGCTACTTCTGCATCCACATTCATATTTTTCATGGATGTGAATATCTATGTATTTTGGCTGTTAGAAATGATCAGCTGGTTGAATATCCCATTGCATGTGTTTACCTAAAATGAATTATTTGGTCTGAATAACATGACAGGAATCAGAAGCTAATCATACAAATTTTTGACAACTTTATTCCAAAGGAAGCCTATGAACTAAGAAGCATGATGCCATGGAAGAAACAAATTATCCCATACTCTTAGTTGAATATTCAATATTTTCTTGCCATTCCTTTTATTTCTCTTTCCTGTGGTGTTTAAAGCCACAAGGTGAAAGCCATCTATTGGCCATCCCATTCTCCATTCATTTTAATAGCTCTTTTATTATAGTTCTTTATTTGATGTGTAGTGCTTTTCTGAAATGTGTCTTTCCTTGATCATTCTGTTTCAAAATTTTTCTAGTGACTTCAGTTTTATTTTCAGTGACAGCCTGCTTAAATCCTCCACATTTTCTCAGTTGTTTACATTTTTTTTCTGTTTGTATCTTCCCATCCTCTGCTTAGTCTCTCTAAAAACTTCCTGATAAAATAGTATTTGTGTGGAAATATACATCTGTTATTCCATATGGCTTGTTATTCATCTCCATATATATTGTATAAAAAGAAAAATGATTACCTTTCTGTGATTGCCAATAAGTTATGATTTTGACATTGATTACAAATCATTTACTTTCCTGTTTGTCTGTTGTCAATTCAGAACCTAGAAAATGTGTTTCTTACAATACACATTAATTTGATTATGTTGCAGGAAATTGTTGTTGCCTTTACCTGCACCTGGAGGTCCATTATATTTGGGAAAATGGTACCTTCCATTAAGAGTATTTTGCTTTGCAGCTATGGCTAATGGCATAAACTTGACAGATGGTCTTGATGGTCTTGCTGGAGGGACTGCTGCCTTGACTTTCATAGGGATGTCCATTGCTGTTATGCCCATTTATCCTGGTTAGTGAATGCATTGCCATTTACAAGGGTGCATTATTTTACTGTGAATCTAGTGTGAAATAAATGAAATTTCTTCTAGTATATTTTTGCCTGTTCATTTTGAAGTATTAGTTTGAAAACTGTATTGCTCTAACAAACTCTACAGTCATATCTATTGGCAAATGAACCCAGGTATAGTAAAAATTGAATCGATCATAAAAATATTTCTGCAAGTTATTCTACGGCAGTCAGCAATTCCCTCAAGTCAAGCTAGAAACTGTTTGTTTATATATATTGCTTTTATGGCTGTTTACTTTCCTATCTGATATCTGATAAAATGAATACTTGAACTAGTGAACAGAATTGATAACGCATACTAGATAGAGGAGTAAAGGTATATTGTTATTCGCACATGAAGTTATTACAAAAGTAGACAAGAGATGGTCAGCCAAGTATCAAAATTGATCTAACTAGATATTATTGTTTTACTTGACGATACAAAATCTATTTAAAGAACCCGGCATTTGCCAAGAGGAACACAACTGCCAACTAAAAAAATCTTATAACCACTCAAAGCCGACAAACATTTAATACATAGTCGGATAAACCATATTTGTAATATTCCCCCATAATTTTTTTTCAAATTTATCAGCACAAATCACCATTGTTAACATTAGCTCCAAATATAAACCAGCATATTAGATAGAGGAGTAAAGGTATATTGTTATTCGCACATGAAGTTATTTCAAAAGTAGACAAGAGATGGTCAGCCAAGTATCAAAATTCATCTAACTAGATATTATTGTTTTACTTGACGATACAAAATCTATTTAAAGAACCCGACATTTGCCAAGAGGAACACAACTGCCAACTAAAAAAATCTTATAACCACTCAAAGCCGACAAACATTTAATACATAGTTGGATAAACCATATTTGTAATATTCCCCCTTAATTTTTTTTCAAATTTATCAGCACAAATCACCATTGTTAACATTAGCTCCAAATATAAACCTGCTTGAAAGTAACCCTACACCTTTTGATCACCAAGATCCCAATGTGGGCAAGGTGAGAGCATACAATGTCGGGGATCGTTAGCAACTGGAAATGAAATACAAAGCTGCTAGGTGGCTAGCTGACCATGAATGAAAGTAAATACAAGGGTAGGCGGATAACTGACCATAAGCTCAACCACTTATTCAGTGGGAGCAAAACTAATTACAAATAATAAGGTGGCAAGCCGATCATGAATCCTCTCTACCACTTATTTAGTGGGAGGAATTTAAACAAGTGCTGAAAGTAAAATTATTAACTCAACAACTTCTTCAGTGGGAGTGATTACAAATAATTAAATGCAGCAATAAATAAAACAACTGTTAGTATTACTAAACCAGCTTTATAATGATAGAGTTTTCAACTGCAAAAACATAGAGTTATTCTTCCATAAACCACAAGGAGTTAGAGTAAAAACCTCTAATTGATACAATATGAGAATGATGTAGAAATTGAGCTCAAATCAGCAGTATTTCAAAAATAGACAAGTTTGATAAAAAATAGTCAGAAAATCAGACCAGCAAGTAAGAAATTCATCAAAATGGACGCCACTTCTTCAAATCAGCTCGGAAAGACTTCAAATAGCAGTCAACTAAAGCCTCTAACCAAGACGTCCAAATTCCAATGATCAAATGGTGCCAAAACAACAACAGAGACTTGGCATGAGTCCCAATGCAATCAATAGTGAAGTGGTACGACCTCCAAGAAGGTTGACCTCTTCTAGAAAATCCAAAACTCAGAATTAAATTCTGAAACTTTGCAAAACTGGGCGCCCTACACAGTGAAATAGCATGAGCCAGTACCTAGAACCAGATAAAATTTAGTGGCGAAGCTACGAACAAAAACTCACTTCAGCCATACTCTTCAACAACAATACAAACAGACTATACATCAGCAATCTGCTTGTAATAATTCAGAAATTAAGCTCTATCCACACTCTTGAATGAAGCATGGTCTTCAGTATGCCATCTAGGAAGCTATTGTTTCAAGCCTGAAGAATGGCGAAGTAAAGGTGCTAGGAGGGCTCTCCTTGAAGCGGCTTTGAATTGAATTCAACAGCATAATGTTATCAAATTTCCAAAAGATAAGAATGAAAGAGCAAGGTACAAATAAATAGACTTCTTCTTGGCATTCGAATCACATCTGTAACCGCCAAGAAAAGAATGTGAAACACTTCAACTTCTCCAAAAGGGACGTCCAATTTAATTTGTCAATAATAATATTAAATTACCTTTTTCCATTTAACTCTCTAGACGTCCAAGGTAAAGGGTTATTAATTTAACTTTGAAAAATATTAAACTCATCACTTGAGGTGTCCAAAACAAATCCCCCTTTTAAAACAACTTGAAGTTGATCAATCTAGGCATGGGGTCCAAAAAGCAACATTGAAAAATGACTAAGTTATTAAAACTTAGCTCCAAGAGGAAAGGAGAAGCCAATGCCCAAATAGAATTGCCTCACTGCCAAAAATAAAATTATGAACTGAAAAGACTGAGCTGCTGCTATGATGACACTGCCATAAATAGAACTTACTAAAAATAGCAAACTGCTAAAAATAGCGAGTGTTCCCAAACGCCTTTTGAGCACAAACTGGCAAATGTCATGACTTACTAAAAATAATAAGTTCCTAAAAAGGTTGTTAGATGCAAATGCATGTTACACCATTCTAAAGCTCTCTGAAAACCCAAAAAATTTAAAAAACCCAGAAACCTTTCCTGCATGCAAGGTATTTGCCCAAAATGCATATCATTTTCATAACATGTATGTCACCACATCCTGAAGCTCTCGAAAAATCCAAAAAGCTCCCTAAAGCTCACTTCCAAACTCCTGCATGCGAGCCTCCAAAATCTAAGTTGAAACCTCCTATAAAATAGGAAACCCTAATTTCCATTTCTGCTTAGCCTACGGGTTTTCGAAAATAGGCTAAATCCCATTGAGTGTAGAGCTAAAATGGGGACATTACAATATTAGTGAGCGATAATAATAGGCATTGTACGCTAACTACATCATGCCCCTCAAAAGAAAAAGTTATCTTCTAGATGACATGGAAAACAAGTAAAGCATCAAATAACATTAGGGAAGGCTTTCCAAATTGATGACGATATTGTAGACGAAAAGTCGTAGGCAAACGAGGAAGCATAGTTTGCAAACTTGGACTTGGAGAGTACTTGGCAAATCAAATGAGTTTGGTGGGGATTTGGGGGCAATGCCCCTTGGCAAGGTTGAGGGGGAACGTCCCTCGTGGGGTCCAGGGACACTAACTTTTCCTTGTTGCAATATAGTGTGGGGTTGAGGGATGGAGTCTGTGCCACCAAGATCAAACTAAGACCTTCATGGCGCACATCATTTTCATGAACTTTTATGAGGAAAAAAACAATGCTTATAAAGCCAAAAAAAGAGTTTGTGGAGTGTTTAACCAACATATGCCACTATGTGAATAATGCTTATGACTAACCAACCAACTAAGAACCCCATTTGATTGCACACTGGAGGTTGAGGATGCTGCACCCAATCACTCACTAAACACAGATACTATTATAGGCACTTCAACATCATTTTGATCATGAAAATCTAGCCCATTTTCTAAGAATTTACTTTCTCCCAATTCAGCAACCTATATGCAAAATTCTGTGTTTTTACCAAAGTCAGAGTTAGAGAAAGAACCAACTTAATGTCTTCAATAAAACTTTGAGAACAACCCCAATTTTGTCTAAGGAAAAATCATTTTCCAAGGTTATATGGTGGATGATGGATATACAAATCGTACAGTGCAACAATCAAAAGGTCATACTTGGAGCCGTACAACGAACTTGTGAGGAGGGTGGTAGGTTTGTAAATGAATTTGAATCGTACTATGTACATGGATGTAAAGTTGGGGGTCCTACAATGTACAACTACTTCGACAATCAAGAATTTTGAGCCATATGGTTTGCAAACGATGTACTGTATGTAGGGATCGTACATCAATGATTGGTATGATAGATTTACAGAGGGGTTGTAGGTAGTGTATTGTTTGCAGGGATTATACATCAATGATTGGTACGATAGATTTATAGAGGGGTTGTATGGTAGTAAATGGGGATTGTATGGCAGAACAACAAGATTGCAGAGAGATCGTATAGTGCATGAAGATTAGTTCGTGCGACAATATTTATAGCAAGTTGTACAAATGCAGTAAGGGCAAGTCATGTAGTGGTAAAAATTACAAAAATATTGGAAATTTTGTGCTAGCAAGCTATATGATGAAGAAAAAATTAAGTTGTACAATAGGGGAAGACACGGGCCATACGGTCATAAAATAAGGTGGTTTAATAGTTATTTTTTCAAACTTGTTTATTATTTTCCTAAGTTGCCGGTTCTGGTACAGGATCGGGCATGGGTACGCTGGTACGGTGATTTTTTTTTCCTGAAATACGGTACGTTTGGGTATGGCTGTATATATATATATGCAAAAAATTTAAAAATATACAAAATTGTAAATACATTTGATAGTATGATATAGTATACTTCATCAATCATCAATCATCAATTCATCATTGAATCATTGATCAATGGTAGTGATAAAGATAAATGCCAATTGATAGTTCAAAATTTCAATATTATGTCATATATCATATATGTCTAAAGTCATGATTCAAATGAAGATCATTACAATTACAAACTTACAATGATAATAGGGATCTGACGATAAACCATCTAGTTATTACAATATTGGATTGATGTCAATGCTTATACTGAAATAAATATTTTATAAATCCACTAAATTGACAAGCAACATTTAAGAAGCTGATAATGAAATGATACCTTTGAAATTAATTTGAAACCCAAGCTAAAATAGATCACAAACTGCTGCAACAAAAAAGGATGATCGTGATTGATATATGGCTCAAACTCAGTATAGGTATGGCCTGAACAAATTGACAAATAAGTTGTATAGAGGTGTTTAGATTAACATTTTAGTGGTTCAAATTAACATTTTCTGCCTGGCAGCACCCTGGGAGCACCCAAGAAGGACCCATAGAAAACCCTGGGCTGCTTGGGCGCTCCCAGACGTTCCCTAGGCCGCTCCCGTACCCAAACGCTCCAGGAGCGGGCACTGGGTCCGTTTTTGAAGAACCCGGTAACATAGTTATTTTCATTATTTTTTCATTCTTTTCATGTGGGGCCTACCTAGTCCTTTTCACTTTGATTGCAAATTTTTTTTGTCCGTCCCTTTGTCATAATTTTTTCATGAAGCTGATTTGACTTGACAACAAGTATCCATATGCTCCAAATGAAAATTTTTACTATTAGTACTGAGACATACTATCATTAATTTTGTGATCTTTGGTGAATTTAGGTGCCTCTCCTAGAACTAAAAGTGTTATCTTTTGTGAACATTATACTGCATTTGACACATAAACTATCCAACTTTTTTTCTGATCTTTGTAGCTTCAATAAAATTACAGTTTGATGGAAATACCTTAAGTCCTCCATTTGTTAGTGAAATAGTTTGTGGAGAGAATTCGTTTCATCTTTCAAACCTGACTGTAAATCCAAAATCCCTTCGTTGTTCAATTCAATTGGACCTTGATCCTAGTTCTCTAGCCATTCTTCTTTAGAGTCTGAATCTAATAAATTTGAGGAAGTTACTTCCTCATTGACTGCTTGGTTCTTCAAAATGATTACACAATTCTTACCCTTTTTCTCATGGAGGTTGCATTCTTTTTCTTGTTGTGATGGGATTTGGTTGTGATCAGCCAACCTTGACCCAACAATGCGTTGTATGTTTTCTACCATAATGAAATGACCACAAAATTCAACAAAAATTCTTGGGTTCCAATAATTACTTTTTGGCTTGTTAAATCTTGAAGTACTATAGTACCTTGTTGATCTACGCTTACTAGTTGAAAAGTTAGGGGCCAAATGGTCAGCTTGTCCTTCGCCAAGTTTCTTTTGGAAGTACATTCACACTAGAATTGCCATCAACAATTGTATTGGTGAGATTCCTTCCAAGGATCTCCATATTCACCACCATTGGGTTTTTTGCCATGTTAGCTATTAGTAGCATTGGATTAATCACTTGGTCACATGACAATGGAGGTTCAACTATTGGGTCTTCATTCTTGCTAGATTCTAGATGGGTTGTAGCATGCTCCATCTCATTTTTCATTGATACAATAGCCTTTTGAAGTTCAGGAATACTTTTTAATAAATCCTCTACTTTAATTAGTATGATAGTTTGAAGTACTCACCTTGTAATATTTGCACATAATTGTAATTGATTTATTTTTGTACTTGCATTTGCATTTGAGTGGCTTCGTTCATTAGCCACAGCATTCTCCACTTCGGCTCTTGCTTCATGAAGCCTTTCTTTTTCTATACATGGGTTCAGGTACATAACCTTCTTTGCTTGAGTGCAAGTAACATCCAATAGTTCATTATGCCTTACATCAATCATGTTGGCATTGGCCTTTTGCTTTAGACATCCAATGTCTTCATGGTCTCTATGTTCACATCATTTGCACAACAGTTGCAATTTGACGTGCTTGTGTTGGTAGTCTCTCACAAAGTGTCCCCATTCATTACATTGTTGGCATTGTATGATTGAGTGTCCTTTAGGGTCATACTGTATTTTATTTCAACCTAATGTTTGATTTTGATAATTGCCTGGAGATGTGTTTTGTGACTTTGGTGGAGTGTACTGCTCTTGTTGTGTAAATATTACTTGTGTACTCTTGGTCTTCAAATTATATGGGCACTCTTTTATTGATAACCCATAACCTAGAAAATCTCACAACATTTTTCTAGGATAGTTACCTTTGGTGTGACCTTCACTTTTGCACTCTGTACACCATGGTTCATTAGTTTCTTTGTTGGTTTCTTTCCCTACCTTTAATTCTTTCATTATTTGAAGCATGTCCCTTCAAAGTTCTTGTATGGTTTTTGATTCACTATCATTGTTGTCATCCGAACTTCCATTTTCCTTTGTTTTTCTCTTACCGCAGGTGGACATTTTGTTTTTGCTTTTTATGTCCATTGCCCAGTTGTAGGCTTCTACATAGGAAGAAGCGGTACTATCTTCATATTTTTTCTTAATGACGAAAGTAGACCTTGGATAAACCATCTTTTCTTGAGATCATCGGTCGGTTCTTTTACTAAATTTACAAGCAATTCTTTAATTCCACGATTATAAGCTTGTACATTTTTGTGCTTACTTTGTTTTGTATTGTAAATTTCTGCTACTATTCATTATCATCACGAAGCAACTTAAACTCTTTGAAGGCCTTCTTTAATCTCTCCAATGTATTTCGAGAGGCTTGGTCAATTTTTTATATCTTAGTCAATTACTACGCCTTGCAAGGTGGTTGGAAAAGACCGTAGCCAAATTGCCTTATCATCTTGCCCATTTGCTATCCAAATTGTTTCACAAGTCTTATAGTGCCTCACAAGATCCTCTGATCCATTGCTTGTAAGGTTGGGTAACTTTTGTTTCTCTACACTAGATATTACCATGGTTTTGTTCTAATGCAAACCTAGTGCTTGGAACCTTCTGGTGCTTCTCTTCCACCCTTGGCCATGTAGAAATCCTCTACTTTTCCCTTGGCTTCAGCATTCTGTGCACTTGTTTCGCCTTTAGATTTTCTTTTATATAGCCTTGGTTTGGCTTCTTCTCCTTTGATCAACAACCATTTAGCGCCTTGAGGGTTACTCATACACTTTTGTGAAGGAACTTGACTCTGTCTCCCAACTTACCTCGTCTAGAGAAGGTTGTCTTGATTTTAAGACTTGGTTGGAAAGATCAACCCACACTTCATTGTGTAGTGGTAAGTGCTTGGCTATCTCCTCCACTCTCCCTTCGTACATTGTCTTGTAGTGAAAATGCTTTTGTTTCTCTGTTTATGGCTCTCGACTTTGATTTCTTTCTCAAGATGGGATTTGACTTTGAACTTATATTTTTCGGGTTTCTTTGGCTATTTCTCGTAGTCTTTTTCTCTATGCTCTTTGCTCTATGATCCTTAAAGATCACCTAATCTATTGGTCTTGACCACCTTGTGGTCTCTTCCCGTCTTTATTGGGGTCTAAGGGCATGAATCTCTCAAATCTAACCTGATTTCTTTTAAGGAAATAGGGCCAATGTTTACTCTCCTATCTAATAAAATGAATACTTGAAATAGTGAATTAATAATGCATGCTAGATAGAGGAGTAAAGGTATATATTTATTTACACATGAAGTTATTACAAAAGTAGGCTAGAGATAGTTAGCCAATGATCAAAGTCGATCCGACTAGATCATACTACTTTCTATTTAAAGAACTCGACAATTTCCAAGAGGAACACAACTGTCACCTAACTCTTATAACCAATTGAAGCCGACAAACAATTAATACATAGTTGGATAAACCATAGTATCAAAACATAATAATAGGAAATGTACACTAACTACAATGGCATGCTAGAAAAATAGCTTGAGCCAATTATTTTTTGGTTAACAAAAGATTAGTACATCTATTTAACATAGAGTTTTTCCTCTTAAATAAAACTATGAAACTTGAAGTCAACTCTATAGATGAAAAACTCGACAACTATTTGACTCATGAGTACTTGCTGTAAGATGCTACCCTGTTCTGGGAACAATTTTTTTTCGATTTACTAAAACTACTGTGTAGGCATTTTCGACAAATAGATTGGCTGAACGAAATGAACTTGTTTCCAATTTGATTTTCAATAGTTGGACTTTGCATAATACAATTTTCAGGCATAATAAAGTTTTCACAAAACCAATACAAACATGTCCGTTTTCAAGAACATAGCCATTATATATATGATTTCTTTTAATCAAAGGCTAAAAACTATTATAGAATTTGAATATTATTCCAGAAGCACAGACGATGATGTCATTGAAAAGTTCCTGACCTGGAAGATAGATTTCACGCCTCTGCTAATGACAGCATAAAAATAGAACTTCTTCATTCAACAGAATTAATAGTTTGGTCCAAATTCACATCTTAGGGGAGTCGTTGAGGTATTGACAAATATCAATCACTTCTATTCAAATGATGTTCTCCACTTCATGTTTATAAATCCTCCAAAATTTTTCTAAGCAGCTCCCAAACTTTTTAAATTCGCGACACCTTACTCCCACTTCATAAACTCCCGAAATCTTGGTCTTTTTTCCCATGTCATCCACATTTAGCTGAGATTACATTCATTGCCTTAATAACAACCACGCCACAAGTCTTTTAACTAATATCTCTTCTTCCACGTGGGACAGAATACAAGCGGCATCTAAGAACCGAATCTATTCATGCCTTTCCCGATTGTCAACATGAATCTTCCTGAGAAAATGACTTCTTTGAAACAACACCAAATGACACTTGCTTAATTAATTGCGATTCCCAAAATTTTGTTTTGATTTTCCTTCCTTGAAATGATTGGCTCGATTCCTTTAAATGAAGTTGCTTCCTTTGATACATAACGACTGATTAAGAAAGGTAATTGATAATAATTAATAATTCCCATTACTCCCAGAAACGACAGATGCTTCAACAGGTGGCATTAAAAATTAGTTCCCATGTACTTCTGATGTGGTGCCAAATAAATCTTAGACACCCGAGCCTTATTTTTTTGATTTACTAATGGTGGTTCAAAAGAATATGGCAAACCAAGGAGACCTTACAACTTCCCGTGGACACCAAAGTCATATGATGAAAAGTTTGGAATGAAAGTGGAATGGTAATTCTGTTGCGTCAAAAGACCATGATTCCAACTTTGTTCGATCAGTCTTGAAAAGCAATGGTAGTAAAGAAAGGTTCCCTATGTAAGAATTCCGATTGCTGGATGAAGCTCGTCTAATAAGAAGCAATAGAGTTATAAGCCACGACTCTACCAGACTAGCGGTAGTATTTTTGAAACTCATTTAGAACGATCGTCCCCTGTATTCCCTATTACCGACAACTTTGTTTTATTGGGATTTCTCCATCTTCATAATACTCACTTTGTGAAATCTTTTATGGATGCTTTGAAATATAGCTTAATCTATACCTTCAGAAAACCGGTTATTCAAATGAAGCATACTTCAATACTCTGACATAGGAAATCGATAGTTCCAGTAATACGTTTTTTCCCTTGAGGCTAAGAATATTAAATTCAGACTACTCTACATTTCCAGAATCATATATGACACCAAATATACAAGTAGCTCCTGACTCACCAAATATCTTAAAAATTATGAATGTCTAGAATATAACCACATACACTAGAATATTAAATTCCCTACTTATTACTGCTCGTGTAAATACTGAGTGATTCCCAACTACAATGTTGGCACATTTACATGTTAAAGAAATTTATATTTAATTGCACTGACTTAGTTAAAATATCACCTTATTCCACCTGTGTGAAAAACCTTTAGTCACATAAACTTAAAATACCTTTGAATTTCGTTTTGAAACAGGATGTCATGAAATTCATAAACTGCAATGTTGAGACCAAGCGTGAAACCTAAATGGTTCCACCTGCAATAGATTTGGGTTTTCATCCAAATCGATGAACTTGTAGGGTTTTCATCCTCATGTTCTGCAAACCAATCTTCCAAAAAACCAAATTAAACCAAGTCCCCCAAAAGTGAGCTTCTCCAAATCTTTTATCTTCTTTTCTGTAACTGCCCATTCATTTCTTGAAATAACATATTTACTTTTAATCTTCTCCTTATTTGGCCAAAAAGTGACTTATTTTAAAATATTTAATTTTTCCCAACTTAGTCACTTTAATACTATTAAAATAATTAATTTATCTTTTAAATTTGACTCTTCAACAACTTAAAATTAATTATTTTAATTACAGTGGCTGACTTATTAAAATTGGGGACAGTACAGTCCGCCCTTCTCAAATATTGCTTGTCCTCAAGCAATGTCAACACAATCTCAAACCGCCTGACTGAAAAGCAAACTACAATCAACTGTGATTCTAGGATTCCAAACCAACCTTCTGAAGGAACCACCATGCTACTGCTGCGCCACTCTGATAAAAACCATCAGCTCCTCATACCAATTTTGAGCTCGCCCTTCCTGTGATCCCTCAAAACTGCCAACCTCTACCCCCAAACTGAAATGCCTCTGAATTATATCTGAAAATTCTTCTATACTTTGCTGTGATGTAATCATCAAATTCTAAAATTTAATCAATTCATTAGCCAAAATTGGGTCATATCTGATTGTAGACTCCTCCCCAATGATAGAAAAATCATCAACATTCAATTTCCAAGTACCATAGTGACAAACATGCGCACACCAATCCAGACAATCTGCAGCTAACACCAATGCAAAGTCTGAGAATTTTATGATCAGCACCACAGAGCAACCATTAAACATGAATGTGTAGGTAGGAGACCAAAGAATCAAATCTGAACACTCCTTCCCAATTTGTTGCACATTATTATGCATTTTCATGAGGTGAAGAATAGTATACTCATTATGAAGTATCATGTCTCGCGAGTGACTTGGACCCATAAACATTATCTCATCCTTATCCATAAAACTTTGAGTATCAACATGACGAGACCCTTTACCATTGCCAAACTTAAGATTTTTATCTACCATGCCATAATAAATGAAATCATATAGGGGTAAAGGACTGCTGTTCAACATCATGAAATCAACGTTTGTTACATACATTTCATTGGTATCATCCCATATCTCATGCAATCCTTCTTTCCACACTAGTTCCCTATCATTAACTATTGATTCCTGAAGTGTATCAAGTTGAAAACTGTCTCCATCACCTGTCACATCAGCTATCTCATGGCTGCAAACTGCACCTTTATTTGAAAATTGATCCTCAAAATTCAAGATGTGAATTCCAATCTTTGTTTGCACACCGAATCTCTCTAATGTGGGGAGTGCTGAAATCATTATGCAATTTTTCATTCTCATGTAGCTCATCATTCCCTTCAACAATTTGTTTGATCTCCATTGCCCTTGTTTCACTTTCTTGATCCTTGGATGTGGTTGTGATAGGCATAGAATTTTCTGCTTTGTATAATGGAAAATGAGCCATATTTAGCTACAAACAAAGATCATCAGCCTCTTTTTCCTTGTCTTCAGCATACTTGAAAGCCAAATCTCTATCCATAAGTAGTTGCAAATAATCTAATTTCATCATTCTCAATGCTTCTCTAATAGTGTACAATTGATTGAGAGTGACTCCACTTGCCACTCCCTTTATCCTCTCCTCAATTTGAGCTTCCCAAATGAGTTCCTCAATGTATTTGTGAGTGCCATTAGCTCTAGTTAACACTTGCACCACTTTCTCGTTTGTAACCACAAGCTGGTCTTTCAAGTCTTGCAATGCAAGACTTTGATCAAGTTCATTAAGGCGACTTGGGCTGCCACACACTACTTTTTCTGATTTGCTTTTGTTTGAAGGCTCCAAATCATCATTAAATTCAATTGTCCCATTAGTTGATGTCCTGCAACTTTCATGTAAGAATGATGGGGCAGCATTATAAACTGACTTAGTTTCCTCAAAAATATTTGTCTCCTTCTCACAAGCCTTATCAAATTCAATCTCTATATCACCAACATAAAGTCTTTTACATACCTCACTTGTAGAAGCATCAAGTGATTCATTTTCCTCAATGTCCTTGATATTATCCTGCTAGAAGAAAACATTGTGAAAATCATTCACATCCTCATTTGCTGATTTAATGAACTTTGGATCAACAGTTTGCTCATTCTCAATGCGTCATGAAGATCAATGTACCCCATTTCGCTGATGGAAATACTTGAAGAACTAACTCCATTCTCAATCTTTGTATTCTCAAAAACATTAGCAACATTTTCAGCCACTTGTATCTCTTTTCCAGCCTATTCTTCTGTGGTTGTTTTTTCTTCTTCAAACATATTCACCTTTTCACCTATGCATTGGTGGTTAGGCTCCCAAATTTCTCTATATGTGAAACAATGATTTTGTCTTTTGAGCTCATTCCTACAAATTCCTTTTTTCCCTGTATTGAAGGATTCTTTTCCCTTAGTCTTTTCTCTCTCTTCATCTCCAAATTTATCAATAGCAATTATATGTGTGACAAGGCAGTCATTCTGATTACGAAATCTACCACCCGTGTGTGGTCTATGCTTCCACCTGAGATCCCTATGGTCATGAAAAGATATTTCACTCCGAAAATCAGCATTTGATTCTTTCCAATCTTGTAAAATTTGATCTTCAAATTCTTGTATTGTCACAGCCTAAGTCACCATATTCGGCCGAATATCAACTTGAAATTCGAAATTCAATTTAAAAAACTGAAAATTGTTCATATTCAATAAATTCGTACGGTCAAAAATTTTACATCAAAAATCTCAAAATATTAGCAAAACTCCGTGAAATTAAAGGCACTGTGATTTATTAAAATATGTCCTAAAAAATGTGTTTTAAGGTTTTTTCCCCTTTTTTTTCAGAGGTTTTATCTTTTCTTTCCCGTGAGCTGGTTTGTTGGGCTCCAGCATTCGCAGTGGCGTGAGGCTTAGGCGGCCGCATTCAGTCATCCATCGGGCACTCGACCATGAGCGGGTCGTCGGGATTCAAGACGTTGGAGCTGGAGCTGGACAATGGACTGGCTGGAGCTGGAGCTGGACAATGAACTCGGGCAAGTTTCAGGGACCGGTGGGTTTGCAGGGCTTCAACGCTGGTGGCTCCTTCGGGCCTTCAATCTATTATTTTTAATATGTAGTTAATATCATTCTTTTGTTATGCTTTTATATTTTTTTTATATTATCTATTTGTTATATTTTAATATTATTTTTATTTATGTTCATTTGTTATTTAGTTTTGTTTTCTATTTATAATGTTAAAATTTAATATTTTAAACTAAATAAATTAAACTTTTATTATAATATATTTATTATTTAATATATAATTGAATTTATTTATTATTTATATATTAATAATATTTAAAATTTAAAGTATATTTTTAAACATATTTATTATTTATTTTGTTTTTTGTTTAGCTTTACTAATATATTTATACATATTAGTATATTAATATTTTTATTTTTTAAAAAAAGTTTATTACTTATATTTTAAAAAAATCAAAATTATATAAGACGAATTTAATTCGAATTTTTTAATTTTCGAATTTTTTCCTTGCCGAATTTCATTCGAATTTCAATGTTGCCGAACTCGAATTCGAATTCGAACATGGTGACTTAGGTCACAGCTCTAGAACTCTGATTTGAACCCCTGTAGTCTATAGAATCATTACTGTTTCTATAATTTCTTTCTTGCCCATTGTTCCCATCAACACATTGGATCATTAAGGCACTCGATTGAGCTAAATTCTGTTGTAATTCCCTCTAACCTCTAACAAAATCATTTAAAATCTCTCGTGTTTTGTTTCCTGTTTTCTTATGTTCTCTATCATCCATAATTGCTTCCACACTTCAATAGTTGTAACTGTTCATACACACAAACTCACCAGGATGGCAAGATACATTGCTCTGATACCAATATAAGATGCTGTAATATTCCCTCTTAATTTTTTTGATTTTAGTTAGCATCAAACACCATTGTTAGCAGTAGTTCCAAATAATAACCAGCTTGGAAAGTGACCCTTCACCTTTTGATCACCAAGATCCCAATGTGGGCGAGGTGAGAGCATACGGTGCCAGGGATCGTTAGCAATTGGAAATGAATTATAAAGCTGCTAGGTGGCTAGCCTACGATGAAATTAAAGTAAATGCAAGAGTAGGAAAATAACTGACCATAAGCTCGACCACTTATTCAACGGGAGCAAACTAATTACAAATATTAATAGGCGGCAAGCCGACCATGAGTTTGCTTTGCCACTTGTTCAGTGGGGGGAATTTAAACAAGTGCTGAAAGTAAATTATTTAACTCAACCACTTCTTTAGTGGGAGTAATTGCAAACATTTAAATTGCAACAATAATTAAAAACAGCTATTAGTACTACTAAACTAGCTTTACAATGAAAGAGTTTTCGGCTGCAAAAACATAAAGATATTCTTTCAAAGCCACAAAGAGTTAGAGTAAAACCTCTAACTAATACAATATGAGTATGATATAGAAATGGAGCTCAAAACAACAGTATATCAAAACTAAACAAGTCTGTTCATAAACAGTGAGTACAGAAAATCAGACCAGCAATGAAAAGATTCACCAAAATGGTCGCCACTTCCTCAAATCAGCTCAGAAAGACTTAAAACAGCAAACAAATGAAGCCTCTAATCATGGCGTCCCATTTGCAATGATCAAATGGTGCCAAAACAGCTACAAATCATTGGAACGATTTCCAAGGTAGCCTTCAAGAGATGGTATGGCCTCTAGGAAGGGTCGACCTTCCCCCAAAATTCCAATACTCATAAATAAATTCCAAAAACTTGCAAAACAGGGCACCCTACATAGGAGAACAGCTTGAGCAAATACCTAGAACCGAATAAATTATTTTGATGAAGCCACAAACAGAAATGTGCTCCAGCTAGCACTTCTAGCAGTAATATAAACAAATTATAACCAGCAATCTACCTATAATAATCAGAAATAACAGATTATACAACAACAATCTGCTATCATGAACAAGATTAAGCTCTATCTGCACCTCTGTGTGAAGTACAGTCTCCGGTCACCATCTAGGAAGCCATAGTTTTACGCCTGAAGAATGACATAGAAAGCTAGAGGTATGCAATCCTCGTTGCAAAGTTTGAACTCAGTTCAATAGCATAACATTATGAAATTTTCCAAAAGATAGGAATGGAGGAGCAAGGCTTGAATAAATAACACTCTCTTGGAAAACGAATCACTTCTGTAACTTCCAAGAAAGAATTCGAATCATTTCAACTTCCCAAGAGTGACGCCCACCTTTTTGAAAGAAATGAAATATTAAATTACCTTTTTGATCAACTCCCTAGGCATCCATTATACTAAGCAATTAAAACATCTTTAAAATATTCAATTATCTCATCTTGGACGTCCACTTTTGAGTCGCTCTTTTAAAAACAACCTTTAAGTCACACGCCTAGGCATAGGGGTCCAAAATAACAATAAAATATAAATGTGACTAAAGTTATTACTTTTTTGCCAAAACAAGCTCCAAGAGTTCATAAAGCCGAATTGCCAAAAATGCCTTGCTAGAAATAGATGATGAACTGGAAATGATTGTGTTGCTGCTAGGATGACACTGCTATAAATAGAACTTACCAAAAATAGCAAACTGCTATAAATAGTAAGTGTTCCCAAATGCCTTTTGAGCACAAATCGTTGATGCTAGGTGGAGTGTTTGGCTTGGGTTTAGCTCTGCGGTGCCCTATTTTTTGTTGGATGGGTGCTTTCTATGCCTCTTTGTTGAGGATTTTTATGGTTGTGTGGAAACCCTTATGGGATGTTGCTCTGTTTCCTTGGTGGATCTGTGTTTCCTACATCAGAGTTGGTTTGGCTTTGGTTTCTTTCAGTTCCGACTTGTTGGTGAAGGCTGTTCTTATCTAGTGGAACTCTACTATGTTGTTCCTAATTTAGGTTTCCCCTTTTGTGGGTGGGGTGGTTCATTATGTTGCTACCCTTCATAAGGGTGTGGATCTTGTTGGGCTGCTGGTTGCCAAGCTTTTTTGTTGGTTGGCTTTGTTTGTTGGAGCCTTAGTGTTTACTGTCCTTGTTTTCATTTCAGCTTCTCCTATTAAAGTGGAGAACTCTCCTGCTGTGGCGGAGTTGCATTTTGCTGATGGAGATGGGAGTTGTTTGGTTGGGCTTTTGATTGCCCTTGCCTTTGATCTGACTTGTTTTCCTATTGAGGTGGAAAACTTGGTCTGTGTTGAAATATGGGTTCCTTTTGAAGTTGTGTTGGTGCTTCCGTTTGGGTTGTGCTGTTTCCTTCACTCTTCAACTTTACTTTCAGCTTCTCCTATCTGGAGACTGGTCATGCTGTTGGTGTTGGAAGTTGGTGTAAATGTGTCTTTGTTCCCTTTGGTTTATTGAGGTGGAGTGTTGTTGGTGGCGGGCTCCTAGTTCTACCACTTTGGCTGGGGTTGTTGATTTTTGGTAGCTGGTGGCTTTTGCTGGCTCACTCCTATCTTAGAAATGCTATGTTTTTTGAAGGGTCTCTTGTTGTGGCCACCTAATTGCTGCAAGAATTTTCTATTATTGGCTACCTGCTTCGAGCTTATGCTTATTTTATGTGTCGTTCTTCCTAGGCTATACGTTGGGTGGTGTTTTCTAAGTGGGTTCCTTTGTTGATTCTGCTCCTCTGCAGCAGGTCTCCTTTTTTTGGTTTCATGCTCCAAGCAAAAGCTTGACTTGTTATTGGTTCTATGCTCCGGTCAAAAGCATAAGTTTGTGGTTTGTTCCTCGCTGACTCATTTCTTGTGAGTCTTGTTTTTTGTGGACTCATTTTTTGTGAGCTACCTCCGCCTCAATGGCTGCTTTGTTATGGGTTCTGGCCCTTCTAGTCTTAATCTAATCAAAACAATAATAGTTTAATGGGAAAATAATAAAACATTTGTTTGTTAAACTATTATTGTTATATAACAGTACAATATAACTATGGGCAGTGCTATTTATTTCTTAAACTAAGTTAATCTAACTAACTATACCGTGGGCAACACTATTTGGCTTTAATTTTTTCAGTTCATTATATAAAAAATACCGTGGGCAGCGCTATTCACATTAAACAAAAATATCTGACAATACGGAAATGAAGGCCATTATCTCCACCTGCACTGCTACGTACTGTCAAACTATCAGTCTGACAAACACGGTTGCAACAACCATTCTGATGGCTGCGTAGTCATTGCCAAAACTCTCATTTCTTCCATTTCATGTTCACTACTTTCATTGCTGCTATCTATGTTGTTTTGTGAAAAAACAATGGAAATGCAAACTGAAAATAGAAGAAAAGAAAGAAAAATTAAAATCAAACATTTTTTCCGGGAAATTTTGAAAAAAATCAAAGAAAAAAAAAACATTTTTTCCTTTAAATTTTGAAAAAAAAATCAAAGAAGAAAAAGGAATGAAAGAATCACTTACATCTTCTACTTGTTTGTTATCTCATTGCTCATTGCTCACTGAAAACTAATTCTGCACTAGTTTCGATTTCTCTAGCTGCACCTTCAAGCTTTGCTAAATTGATTTTTTTTCTCCATCTTAGTTGTAACTTTTTTTGGCATATAAAAATGAATGAGAATGAAAAAGGGAGGCATCTTTTGCTCATTTAGGGCTAAGTGTGGTGTAGGGTCCAACCAAAAAAACATTAAAATATTTTTTGATTGATTTTAGGCTTTCAATTTTTTTTTTGAAGTGTTTTACCGTTGGGATGACTTGCTGTCTCCATGAAGTCCCTGCGCTTCCAAGATGTTTGTGGGATGGTTAGGGCAATCTTTTTTGAGGATGATGAAGGGACATTTTTGAGGTGTCCCTATGCCCTTGGAACATCCTTAGTATGAGTATGGGTCAAAAAGTCTTAGGGAAGCATCCTTGGGGAACAAAGAAAAAAACATATAATTAAATTCATAAATATACATATTTGCAGCTTGAAAATAGGAATTAAGTTTAGAATACCATGTAGCATCATATAATAAACAAAACCACTATGAAACTAAATACACTACTTCAATGCCCAATTAGTCAAACTTGAATCTCATGATAAATATTCGTTATTCAATAATAAACTAATAATATCAACAATCAACATCATTAGGGTCTACAAAAAGATCACCTGCATTGACGTTAGATGATGTAGGTAGATTAGAAGAATCACAAGCAATTCCACTAACACTTGCACTGAAAATATTCGTGATATCTAACTCCTCATCAAATGTAGCACGTTGGGAAGTGGAAGCATCCAAGTTAGTGTGCTTTGACTCTAGATGTCACATCCTCCTGTCCCCTTGTAGTTTTTTTCTTTGTGTGAAAGGGTGTGCAAGTTGGAATGCATGTACAGCAAGTCCTCTACTTTTCTCTAGTGCAATTGATTGTGCTTTACTAAGTGGATGAAGACATATGTGCTCCAATTTTGCTCATTTGTAGACGAACTAACAACCTATATGATTTTTGGCATTGCTTTACTAAGGTGTTGCACGTTCTTTTCCAATAAGGTGCAACACCTTCTCATAGCCTAGGATTTTGGAGCCTCATTAATTTTTCTCACCATTTCTTGTCAATATGGTGAGCAAACAATGTTGAAATCCAATCCATTTGCATAGATACTTCTTGCAACATGTTGATCTCCAATGTCTTGAGACTCATTTTGAATTGCAATTTCCTATGGCCTCTTTGGTTTCTTATGTGTAATGGGTTGCTTTTTTGGTGTGTTAAAAATGGGTGGCTCTCTACCACAACTTAAGGATTAGAGGGGGAAGAGGGGGGGGCTTCATTTCTCAAGATAATTTCTTTGCCAAAGGATGATTTGATCTATGATTTGCTACTTCACATGCTTGCTCCTACTTAATAAATGCTATAATGCTATCACTTGCATTGATGGCATGGGTGCACCATTCTTTGGGAAAGCTTTGATGCCTCAACAAGGAATGCCACATGAATGGGCTTTCATCTCAATGTATGAGCTTGAATACTTGACATCACATCATTGCAAATCCAAATATATCCCCCATTGCATGGAATCAGTTGAATAATTTCAACATACTTTCAAGTACATAATTTAGGTTTCTTTTGACATGGGATTGGCCCATATATATATAACCTATGCTATGCCAAGTTTTCAGAATAAAGACAACAAAGGATGGGCGGATGTGTTTCAGGGATGGATTAATTAGGAGGCCATTTTTTAGGGGATGGCTACTAGAAAATAAGGAAATTCGAAAATTTAGGAAATTTCAAATATTCATATGATAAGATTGTTAAGCCATATTTATCATATACATTATACAACCTTAACATAACATTAGAATTGAGATCTCACATGTGTGTCAACAAACAAATTAACAAAAGTTAATTGCTTCCATTGTCAATGTGCATATATATTATATAAAATTACAATAAAATGCTGAAAGACTGCAAATCTCAAGTGCAGAATGACAAAAGCATAGAAAATATGCTGCAATGCTCAATTAGCATTTGCTAACACTACATCAAAATTGAAGTTTGGGTTTGACTCTGAGCCATTCCAACTATGAGGCGTTGCCTCATCCAATGGAACCCAATCAATCCCTTTTGTGCTGCCCAATCAATTTGTGTGGCATTTTGAGATCAACATTACATTATATCTATTGATCTTGAAGTCACAAGGTACTATGGATGACCACCAACTCAGCTGCTCATCAAGAGGTAAGTATGTTCCTCTTGATAGAGTAGATGAAGTTGTATGTGGATCAATTCTTCTTTGTAACAAAAAAACTACAACTTGTGAAAGAGGTGAATGCCAAGTGTTCTCAACTCTAGTTTATCGTTGTCATTTTGTGTTCACCATTAATTAGGGTTGGTTTGAGCTAATGTAGCTCTATCTACCTTTGCCTTTGGTTTGCTAAATATTGGATTGCAAAGATTATAAAAGGCAAGTCATTATGTGTGAAGTAAAATTGAATCTTCTCTTGAATACATCTTTTGAAAGGTCTTCATTAACCTTTTTTTACACCTCTTCATCATCAGATTGAGGCACTCTCTTAGTCTTTGGTGCATACCATTTGGGATTTAGAGTAAATGCTACCATTATGAAGCAGGGCATTCATAGTGTTTTATTGCTGGGTTATAATGGGCTTGGTATGTTGCTTATATAATCCCAAATTAGAATTCCTATAATAAATTGCTTGCTTCAGCTGCCCAAGCATGTTGTCAAATGTTTCAAATCTCTCCAAGACTAAGAGATTTTATAGCAACATACCTAATGACATCTACACTAGATGAGATGGAGCAAACATATTTGCAAAGAAAAAGTTCAAAAAACAATAAGATTGTAAAACTCAAATGACAAAGAGCGAAATCTACAACAAAATGAATTAGATTACCAAGTTACAAACATTGATAAAATAAATTTAATAATTTAATTGCAAATTAGAATTCTCTTACTTTAGTGGACCACCAATCATCATTAAGGATATTTTGTTTCATTTCTTTTCCTTCAATAATGTTTTCATCAAGCTATCTACACCTCTTGATTGACCATCATCAATTTTAGAGCCTCCTACACCTTAAGAATCCTCTCCAACAAAATAAAATAATCAGCATATATAGACTTCACAAGTTCGAGGAATTCTTGCTTATAAAAGTCTAGAAGAGAGTGAGGTGTGGCGATAGCAAATGAACATTTGAATTTCTTTAGCTTTTGCCACCATTTTCTTCACCCAGTTTATCTCCCCTATCTTTCAATACGTTGTTCAACACATGAACACAACACAGTGTCCAAAAGATGTGCTTCTAAGCACACTTCACCATCATGCCAATTAATTTGTGCACGTGTACCAAATTAGTGACCACTTGTACAACATTTGAGGCCTCAACCTCCTCAATGTCCTCTCTCACAATTTAGAATTGGAAGTTTGCATCTTTGTACTTATCTAAACAACAATCAATAACTCTAAGAAATTAAGAGGCAACAACACGTGATTATGATGTTGATGAGTGTTTGATGTCTAATACCGGTCCACCCATCCGTCACAATTTAGCAAGCTTCCCTCATCTAAGTTTGCCTCTATAAGTGCCCAAATTTGGATGGGTTGATATGGAAGTTTGATGATGATTTGGCAAGTCCAACTCACAATCCATGTGGCATGAATTACACTTCTTCTCAAACTTTATTTGAAGTGACGTCAGCTGCCTCATCCTTCTTAGTCCATTATCCATCTTGTTCAGCCCCTAGACTAAGTTCCAAGAACTCATGTTGTTCCAAACCTTTTATAGACCTTGGACTAAGGGCTGCCTGATGACTAGCCTTGGAAAAAGGGGCAACCCTATAGTTTTTAGAGATGCTTGATTAATTTTGTTTTGGTTGTTTCTCCATTTTTGCTTGTGATTGAGAGTTCTTTCTAGTTCTGGCTGAGCCTTCACTCCCCTTGACTAATTCTCGTCCCCTTCTAACTCTCAATTAGCTCTCTAGTCAACTCCCAATCAGCTCTTCAATGAACTTCCTATCAATTCCCCCTATCCATGAAGCTTCTCTACTATAAATAGGTCCCTTCCTGTGAATTTAAGGAAGGTGAATTTAAGGAATGTTGTCTATCGTTGCAATTTTGCCAAATTCTTGCTAAGAGCTTTAATTTTCTTTTCCCTTGATTCCAACACAAGGGTAGTGAATCACCTCTAGAGAATCAAGTCACCTTTGCACCTACAACCCCCACTTGCATTGGTATGCTCATATAGAACTCCATTTAAAAGTTTCAAAGCTTACCTAACCTTCCAAGGAATCTCCAATTTTCCTAGAGCTAATAAATTCTAGCCTTTCCGCTGTCATCAAAGAAGATGACCCCACGAATGTAGGAGGAAGCTGGACCACCTAAGGACACAAATCAACAACGGAAAAAAAAAAGTCATTTAATTAGTAATTAGAAAATCAAAATTTCTCTTTGCCTAGGAAAAGTAACAATCTCTTTACTTTCTTGGTGATAGTTTTTTGCTTTAAATTGATTTAAATTCAAAGTAGCTGCATTGTATTTATTTTGTAGAATAGATCTCACTAAGAAAATGAATCATAGAAACCAAAACAGTTAATTACATTAGGGAAATCCATTTAGAATTGCATTTATTTAGTGAAAATTCATTTTCTACGAGTAGTTAATTAGATAACATTTGAAATTCAAAAATATAAAAAAACATAGAGTAGTTTACTGTTGCACACATATAGTTTAATTGCATTTAGAAACGTCATTAAAACTTGAAAATGGAAAAGAACTAAGGAAAAGAAAGCCCTCAATTACCACACGAGGCATGAGAAAATCAACAACAAACTCAAACGTTCAAATGTGAAACTAGATCATCTCAACAATCAAATGTCAAACAAGACCAACATTTCAAACAATCCGACAAATGATTAAACAAAATGCTAGTTGCATCTTTCTTAGTCCTTGTAACTCCTCACTTAGTGTTTGTGCTCAATGTGTTCTGGAGTAAGAGAAGACTGAATTGAAGTAGTGTTATATAAAATCTGAGAGAATCTGCAGATTCAAGAAAATCTCATTGAAGAGATAGTCTAGGAACAAGATGAAATCTTAAGGTTAACTCACAAAGAAAATGAATGGAAACACCAAAGAGAAGAGTTTTGTGCTAGGGAACTCGCACTTCTTGAATAGCAAAGGATGAATACATTTTACCTCCTCACAACCAACAAATTAAATAGAATTAGAGAAAATGATACTCCTAGTCATATAAGGATCATAACCACCACCCCACTTCAACAATTCACTCATCGACATCTGCTACCTCAACACATAAACACAATAGTCTACTATCAGTTCCTCCTCCCTGGAGAAGTGAGTGAATCTACTAGTGCAACTCCCACTCAAATTGATCAATTTGCTTCCATTTGCCACACCCTTCTTCCACAAGAAGAGAGTAATTAACTGGATTCTTTGCTGCTTGGCTAGCTTCTTCTAGAAGAGCAAGGGTGATTTGGTGGATGCCTTAGCATGGGTGAAGCTCATGTGCTGTCTAGAGTTTGACAAAATCGCATTGTGCTTGGTTTAATTCTTGAGACCAC
The DNA here is from genome assembly GCA_007258455.2 of Sequoia sempervirens. Classification (NCBI taxonomy): domain Eukaryota; kingdom Viridiplantae; phylum Streptophyta; class Pinopsida; order Cupressales; family Cupressaceae; genus Sequoia; species Sequoia sempervirens. The sequence goes on from VDFB02058242.1 coordinate 38,963,513, forward strand.
AGCCTCATTTCCTCTATTGTCAAACTCGCTTTAGATTCTTAGAATATCTTTTATCAAGGAGGGTAGTGCATAGTTCATGCTCTTTAGAAGGGGGTAAAGGAAGGACCAACAGAAATTACATCTTTGAACATTTGTTTGAAATAAGGAGAATGTGCCACATGAAATGGGATGGCGTGGGCAAAATATTTTTCGGCAATGGAAGACTTTACCACTTCTTGTGCTTGCATATTGAACATACCTACAACTGCCCCCACCCTTCAACTGCTACTAGTCTTTCTCTTTACTATTGTAGAACATTGCTGATACCCCTAGCAACCATGGATGGCATAATTGATTGTGTAGATCCTATTGGTATTGGCATACGCATAGGCTTAGTTTTTCCTTCCATAAACAATCTCCAAATCTCTGCCTTCTCAGTTGCCTTTATTTTTGGACAAATCTTAACCCCCTATCTTGTAATGCCCAAGAGGTGACAATATACCTTAGTGTAGCTCCCTCTAATTTTTTTGTTGCAAATATAACACTACCACACTCTACACGCCCTGTCCAGCCCCAACCCCCCTCCAATTTTCTTCAAAATCTTTGTCTAGACTTTTTACAAATTGGAGAAGAGGTTTAGAGGGTTCAACAGGGCCTTTTGCATAAGGTTTGAAGAGGGAAAAATGGCACTTAAATGGGTTATGTGGCTGTTCTATTTGACCCACACCACTCTCACATCTTGATGAATTCCTAGTTGAGCCTGAAACATAATTTTTTTTTAATTTTATGTTCACTACTGTCATTGCTACTGCCCATGTTGGTTTGTGAAAAAAAAGGAATGTGTGTGCAAATTGAAAATAGAAAAAACAAAGGTATTCCTTGAAACTTTAAAAATAGAAACAAAGAAAAAGAAACATTATACTTACCTCTGTTATTGCCCTACTTCTCCTTAGTGCTCACTGCTCACTAATGCTGCACCCTGCTGCCCTCATTTCTATACCTCAAGGTGCTTGGTCTCCACAATGTTTTGTCCCTCAAACTTTTCTGCTGCGGTTTATTTTGGGAATTTAAATATGGTTTGGAATGGACTAGGGATCTATCTTTTGTGTATTTAGGGCTGAGTGTGGCATGGGGGCCCACAACACAAGACATGAATTTAATTTTAATTTATCCTAGGTGATTTTTTTTGTTTGACTTTTTTGAATTGGCTGATGCAGATTCTTGCCTGTTTCGAGACATTTCTGATTGATGTTGAGAGTCAGGGGGCGGTGGGGGGATGTTTCAGAGGCAGCCCAGTGTCCTTGGAACATCCTTGGTATGGGTAAACATTTAAAAGGGTAGGGGATGCATCCTCTGGGAACATAGCATATAACCTAACTCATTTAATATTTTATGCATGAATTCATAGAAGAATGAAAACAAAATAAGTATACAATAAAACAAGAGAGTTCATTTGTAAAACATAAGTGTAGGAAAGGAAATAAAAAAACTTACCTCTTTTCCAAATCCTTGCTCTACAATCTCCTTAGTAGTGAATGTGCTCTTGCATATGCATAAGAACAACAATCCAACCACCTTGAAACCTTCATTGATCAATCTTCAGTTCTATTTGTGTGGTTGCAAGCAAGAATGAAAGTCCAACAAAAATGAATGGCTATTGTGTTTTGCATTCACAATGGTAAAACTAGTTTGTCTTTCAAATGCTTTAAAATTCACTTATAGGGTTAGTGATCCCGTTTTGTCAATCATAGTCAAAGATTAAGGTAAAAAATGATTAAAATAGGAAGAAAAAGGAAAATTGTCCATATCAATGCATGTTTTTCCTAGGTTTTCCTGGGTTCATCCAGGACGAATCCGGTCAAAAACACCCAGTTTGAATCTCTGGCTGGATCAACTTGGATCATGGACTGCGTTCAAACCAGACCTGGATCTAGGGTCTACACTGAGGGAACTGTCTACTTAGTCAGAGACTATTAATTGGGTATTTGGGTAGTTATGGCAAAATGTGTTGTGTTGAGCAACACAACATTATAATTCAGCAATATAGAAACAGACAAATATTATTTTATCAGAATAACCAATGTCTTAAAATAGAAGAGATTTTATAATATTCAGCAAAAGTTAGAAATTAGGTGGCGAAGGAGTCAGAAGTCATTTTAAACAATTCCAAACTTCTTTCTTATTTTAAAGAATACTCAAAGGTCCTTATCCATTTCAAACAATTGCTTCAATTCTGAGCATTGCCTTTAAATTCCTTAAAAATATCAGTTTGTTAGGTCTGAGCATTAGCAGTAAATTTAGATTCAAATAGAGAACAATGTGCGAATTATCTCATGGAGAGATCATGTATACTTTGAGTATGATCTCACTGTTCATAGATGAAATCCTTGTTCACTTTGAAACATAGCATTGTTACCACTGGTGTTTAGTGTACTAGTTTAACAAACAACGGTTACAAGATTTTCTGATGAGGATTTCATCAAAAGCTATTAGAAAAGCAACAGGTAGAAACCAATGCCTCCATCCCTGCAGAAGAATAATCTAAAACTAGCATTGGGATGCCCTTGCTTTGATGGAACCCAATTCAATAGTCAGTTTTGAAGAACAGATTGTTGTTGCCAGGTTGATGGACGAAGATTGGAGTTAATTTATGGTCAGTCAAAGCATGCTTTTGACTGACAAATATAAACGTTTACTCTTCCTATATCCTATATGGTTACCTCAATTCTTCTTTTTTTTTTTTGGTACCAAAAATTGAAATTTCTGTTAGAAGTTTGCAAACTTAGTAACAAAGTTTGAAATATAATGTATGGTCATAATTACATTCTTTTTAACATCATTACTACTAGCCCTTACAATGTGTTACTGTACATGGTAATTTTTGTTACTTCCTTAGACTTGGAATGCAGGTTTAAACATGATCCGCACAATGTCTCTGCAAAACTTACCACATTCAAATACTGTCAGATTTAATACGTTGAATTATTGAGAAGCAAGTCTTCCTGTTTGCAACTCTACAGATACTATCTTTTGCTATTTATGCATTGCACTATAGGCAATTTTGTTTCTATCTATTGTCACCAACTGTTGCCTCCCATTCTCTTCATGTGATGGGTAGGTAGTAGGAAACTTTGCTTGCAATTTAGTAAGGAACTCAGAGCCATCTTCCTCTTATTTAGAGTGAGATGAATTTTTTTAACAGAACTACATTTTTTTTTAGAGTTTTTGATAATTATATGCAAAACTGGGATTTCATTTCAGAGTTCATGATAAAGGCATTGTACAGTTGCTTGCTGTTTTTTGTAGAACTTTATCTTTAATTGCAGGTCTTTCTATATTTGGAGCATCAATGGCAGGAGCTTGTATTGGTTTTCTCATGCATAATAGGTATAAGGCATCTATCTTCATGGGAGACACTGGATCTATGGCACTGGGTGGAGCTCTGGCTGCCATGGCTTCTTGTTCTGGAATGTTCCTTCCACTTTTAATTGGATCTGGAGTCTTTGTTGCTGAAACTGTGTCTGTTATGTTGCAGGTATTCAAGAAACATGTGCCCACTTCCTGTTTCGTGTAATTTGTAAGCCTAAAGGCTTGACTTAGGTTTTTCTATAGCATTTCAAATTAGAGATTCTATGATGCATTTTTTTAATTTGGTAAATTCCCTATTTTCGGGGCAACCTTCTGCTTAGATACCCAGACCAAGGGAGTAGCTCGTCTAACAAAGTCACTTAGGGATTTCATCCGGCATCATCTGTTGGGCTAAGCCACACCCAACATGCTATATGTGATATTTTACCCAATATGGATACTTTTTCATGGCTCCTGGGGTTTGAATCTAGGGCTCTGTTTTAGAAACCCATTTTCTTTATCATTTGAGCTCATCCCATTGAGCAATTCTGATATCAAAATTTCAAATGTTCCTTAATATTTAATATCTAAGGAGTGGGAATTAGGGTTCAGGGCTTTGGGAATGTATCTCTGATTAAGACCCTAAACTGCAATCAGAATTAGTTTGAATTTCAAACATGCAAATAGTTTTGCTATTTAGCATTGCTAAACTCAAGCTGATTATTCAGCAGCATATAATGGTCTTAATATTGCAACAACCCACCTTAGATTTTCTCAAGAAAAAAGGAATCATTTGTGTTAAAAGATCTGAACACGTCACCTAAACTCACAGGAAGAATCCTTAACAATATTCAGAAGCAAAAGTTCATAATAAGTATTAAAATTTGTGACCTCTTTCAAATTGGCCCCTTCCTTGGGTCTCTTTCTTTGAAATTGCTGATTTGTATTTCCCCCAGAATCTAACTCTTATTTAGATCCCCTGATCCAAGGAAACAATAGCATGATAAGAGACATTATAAGGTTTAAAGAGTTCAATCTTCCAGTACATAAATTAGAGAAAAAGACTGGAAAAAACTATGAAGGGCACTTTTTGAAGAGTGGACATTTTTGGTCACCCTTCGTGATCAATCATTGGGATGAAAAAAGCATTCATATAGCAAATCTGAGCCCCTTCTATAGATAATTCATTAAAAGTGCATGATGTCTTGTGGATCTAATCAAAACAGAAAATTTAATTCAATAATTAATCATATATCTAGGTCCAGACAATAGTAAATTTCATGTATGGGAATACACTTTAGGCAAGTCCAAAAAAGTGAAAGCAAATAATTAATATGTTAATTACAAAACTGGATTGGACCCATTTCTAAGCCCATGGATGAAAGCCATTTAAGATTGACTTAAGGTTAGCCAGAATCTTCTAATATATGAATTATGTATTGTGTTTATTTATGGTCTTGGCTCTCACTTGGATATATGTTTGAATACTAAAATCATGGTATATTCTTCAACAGGTATTTTACTTCAAGATCACAAAACGGCTTAATGGTGTAGGCTCTCGATTGTTTCGCATGGCACCTATGCATCACCACTTCGAGCTTTGTGGAGTGAAAGAACCTTACATAATTGCAAGTGCTTATGCAATCTCTTCTGTCTTGTCCTTGTTTGCAGCTTATGTAGGCCTCATTTCAGCATAATCCTTCATATTGTTTAGGTGTAGAAGTAAAAATCTCAAGGCGTGATGAACTGGAGGTCTAGTGCTGGAGCTGAAGAATGAATTGCCCCTTATTCTCTAAATGAAACACAGGCTATCCAAAGCTTTTATACCAGTTATCATGTATTCCTGAAAAGCGTCCATCGAAAAGAATGTGTCAAGGTGAAATTTCCAAGATGGGAATAAATAATCTAATCTATGATGGTTAGATCATTTTCCTCTATACGCAGATGTTATCTGAAGATTTTGACCCATCCATTCCCTTCTTACCGTGTCATGCAAGGATATCTGTGTTTCCTTCAATATTTGTGCATTTTACTTAGATTTGCATCTGTTCAATGCATGGTGAGAGATATTGTTGAAAGTTAACTTTGATCATGTAATGGAACCTGGATAAAGGTAGTTGCAAACATCCTCGAGTGTAGTTGCCACCAGAAGGAAGTTGTGAATAATTATTTGGTGATTAGGCAATTGGAGAGCGAATGAGGAAATAGATTGAAAACTTCGTAAAATAGAGATGCACTATTCAATAGAATATTGCCCAAAGTTAATTACAATTGAATACTTGGTGACACTTTCAAATCAAAGTCCTACCATCATGTCGGTGGCACAAACTGGATAAAATATTTGGTTAAATGTCTTGTAAAAGGAACTTTTTATTCCGAGATTGCTTTGGGTGCGGTACTCGTTATCTTTATATGCATCCACAGGTTTTGATTGGAATGCAGCTAGGACTGGATGTAGCACTCGCTGGTTACTTTTTAAATCTTGAATTACATATAATTTACTTCCCTTTTGCTCTTGAAATTACAACACATAAAGAAATGAAATAGCCATAGCATTGGTTGATCTCAAAGCCTATTTAAGCTACATGAAAGTGTAATGGTGTCAAATCATTTATTAAATACTGTAGCGCAGCAGATGTATCTCTAACAGAATCTAATTTAGGGTTATCTCAACATCTCATTGGGTAACGTCTCCTATCCAGTTGGTCCAATTGGGCATCACAATTCTTTGTACTTGACTCTAAATGAGATGATTATTCGCATCTAAGAGCTCCCGATATTGGAATAACCTTAACATATGACTATTTGATTCCAGTGGCACCTCCAACCATTTAATAGGGTAATAGACAGTGATAGGATAGAGCACCAATCATCCAGGACTTGGGGACTGTATAGATTGGATCCAAATACTTGGAGACTTTGTGGATAAATTTTTCTTTAAGTGTGATAAAATTAGCACTGGAAAGGATTTTGCGGCAGCTAAAAACTTTGAAGTTGAAGAATTATTTTTGCAGATACGAACCTTAAACTATAAACTCTTAAGATATAAATCAATAGTTGCACATTTTACTAATTTCAAAGCTTTTAGATGAATACAATAACAAGTTTGTCGGGAACTTTGCTGCTAAGAAGAAAATATCCTACGTCGTGTGATTTTTATAGTTAATAACTCTGCATCAATAGAATATGCCTCTTATTAAACCATCTTCATAGTGAACAAGAAGCAAGTTTGGGTAGCACCTACAACAAAAATGACTTCACCAATAATTCCTACAACAAAAAAAAGATAGTAAAAATATATTTAAAAAGAAAATAAATATTTGTATGTAGAAGATGAAGTATATGAATGGTGGATACGTGTAATTATTTATGTCAAGAACATAGATTTTGAAGGTAAAGTATGGAGGGAAATGATGTGGCCTATTTTTCATCATGCAATGGTTGCATAATTTTAGCCTTATTTATTTTTTGATAGTTTATTTTTAATCTTTAAACTATAATAGCTCCACTAATATGAGAGAAGATTTCAAATGATCTTAATGCTTAGTTTAAAATTTACGTGAAACCAAACAACCTAGATGGATAGTGGTGTAAAACCAACTTGTTAAAGATGTGATTAATTAATTAATTAATTAATTACAGAGTTGTATATACCAAATGGGTGTTTGATTATATCATTATTCAAAAAAAGATTTTATCACAAAAAAATCATTACTTTTAAATTATATAGACGTTCACTAAAGGAGCTCAAGTTTCTAGATGTGAAAATTCTGCTTGGGGAATTTGGAGTCCATTTGAGGGAATGTATACTGTCATAGGCAAAAGAACTATCATGAAATTTGAGCATCTTTGGGCAATTCTAGTTACATATGCATTTGTAGTATATGCATAATATTCCTTATGTACTACTTTTAATTTAGGGATCATATAAGTGTAGCCTATGCTTCGATATCGTAGTCATATACACCATTTGAGCATAATGCACTAATGGAGGATGAAATGATTAAAAAATGTAAACAATTATTTACTAGTTAGATAGCAAAGAACACAAAAGCTGAAAATTTATCTTGGATTTGCATTGTTTGATGACTAGTTAAGACAATGTTAGAATGTGGAGATAACCATTTTGGGGTGAGATAGTAAGGGTGAGTAGTTTAAAAAGAAAAGTATTAGAGTCTATAAATATAATTGATTTAATGCCAAGATTATAAAACCAAATAATATGATATTAACATATAATATTGTAATTATGAAAATACATATCTCATAGTTTTCTTTGATCTTGGATTTAGTTTGATTTATTTGTTCCATTCAAAATGAATAGTGTACAAGTGGTATGTTTTTGGCTAAAAAATAAGAATTAATTAGAGCTTTGGTTGAACTTGTCTTTGTAAATTGCAAGTATTTGGATGCATTCAATACATTCCCCATTCCCTAATGTGGGTTGAATTTGTAGGTATGGTTTTCAACTTGGTTTAAATATATAGTTGAGATTTTGACACTTGAATTTTTAAATTCAAATTTAATTATAGGCCCAAGTTATCTTCCCTATTAACTACATATCACTTATCAACTTGAGAGTGAAATGTTCATTTTCTTGCCTATGTGTTGCATAAAAAGTCAAATCCTAATCCATTTTACACATTCGATCCAATTGACAATCTAATCCACTTAAGCTTAAATTGCATTATTAGACCACCTTTCAAGCATTAGAGCATTGGCTAACATCAAAATTTACACCAATAATGATACATTAGGCATCTTGCATCACTGCTTGACTTTTCTTTAAACTTGTTCACATTTTTTAAAATTAATTCCAAGGGTTTGACTAAGGCAAAACTCCTAGCACAACAACCTCCAATGTTGTCTTTAGCTATCACCAAGTCTAAATATTCGAGGCAAACATGTTTTTGACGATAAAGAGTGCATGCCATTTTGTAGCAGAGGAAAAATATTACATATTAGGGATCAAAGCTACATTTGTTAAGATCAATTTGCAATTTTGGGATTGAACAATAGTAAAGAGTAACCAACTAGCAATTTGTTAGTGTCATGGTCTTAAATAAGATAAAAAGTACTAGATTGGATCATTGACCACAAGTTATAATAGAATATCTCCAAATCACACAAAAAGCAAAGTACCTGTACCTCTTTTCAATTTTAGAAAAGTGTGTTTGTCTAGTGATACTATCATAACTCTTTATTTAGGGTTATTTGCTACCATTGTTTCTTTCATTGCCTCACCCTAAACACTAAAGTTGTGTGGTTTTATTCCACACAAATTTGTAAACTTGTTTGATTGTACACCCTTAGGTTTTGGTGCTTAGGGTTTATTTTATTATTTTACTTTTAGATCTAAGTGCTTATTGATTTTTTAATTTTAAATTAGATCTAAATCTTTGTTGATGCTTATTACCTTTCCCAAATTATGTTTTTGTGTTTGCATGCCAAAGTTTCATCATCCTTGTAATATCCCATTAAGAAGTCCTAGATTAAATCCCGCAATTATAATGACTCAAATTGAAATTAGTATGAATGAAATTCTACATAATCATACCTAGCTATGTAGAAGAGCAAGAATGATTTGATGGCAACATAATAATACCTAGCTATGTAGAAAATGGGCAAGCAAGATATTATATTATCTTCAAATCTTGCACATTTGACTAGTGATGCTAATCATAGTCCATTGGTTGAGTTTTATATAATTTGTTGATTACTAAGCCATATGGATTAGAAGGGCCAAAAGTGTTGAACAAACCTTGATATTGAGAGCGGGGTGGGGGAGTGGTGAATTAGTATCTTCAAGACTTAAACCCTTCAACACAATGCAATTTCAGACTTCTAACAAGATCAACAACTTTAAATCGATCAACATCTCTTAATCTAATCAACAACAATGAAAGATAAAGCAATGAACAAACATGCACAAGATAACACTAGATATACACATAAAACCCAAGAAGGGAAAAAACACGATGAGAAATCTCACAATATATTAATAAGATTACAATTTGTTTTAAGGCTCATTGCCCAAGGAAGCACATTGCTCCTTGAAGGACTTGCAAACTAAGGTGCACAACCTTAGGGAAAGATACAAAGGACTTACAAGCTAAGGTACACGACCTTAGGGCAAGATACAAGGACTTGCTAGGGAGAATCACTATCTTCGAGTAGGATACATGAAGATTTGGATTTACAACATATGTCAACAATACACTCTGCTAATTGAGGCGTTGAAGTGCATCTGACTTGTATTTTCACAACTCACATTGCTTACTGCATCATTCCACACACACTCTTGCAACATCTTGCATTGTTCCTCGTACACACCACATTGCAACTGAATTGTTCTTCCATTTATATCCTCTATAAGAAAGGAAACCATCAAATTAGATTAGTTAGAACAAGAGACAAACAATAATCTTAACAAGTTGGCCAAAAAACATAATTACGATCAAAGCGGTCCTAAAGAGGACCTAAAACAACTTATTACATCTTCCAATAGAATTTACTCAATGTGGTTCTCAATAGGATAGGACAGGACCCAAACACATATCAACACAATCTTAATTGCTAAGATCCCCAAGCACATAGTGCAAGCAAGAGAACAAGCCCTGTCGGCTAGACAACCACAAATTACCTAGAAAACCAACTCAAACAATATGCAACACTAAAGAGATCAACCATTGATGTGCGGATCATAAAGAGACGTTCCATGAATCTCCAACAAAATTTCCATATATGGGTAAAAGCACAAACCTGTGTCACACTTTAGAAAGGAATTGGCCAACAACAAAAAAAATTATGAACTTCGACCACATAAAAGTGGTCTTTATGTTTTGAATTTCAAAATGGTGTAAACTAATGAAATGTAGAACTTTTGATAAGTTTATTGCTGCAATTTTTAATTTAAAAAAAAAAATGTTATGTTTTTATCAATTTAATGATAGATTTTGGAATGCTAAAAATTTCAGAAAAGAGTGACTTCACGGGCCGTCAAGAAACAAATTGACAAAAACTTCATTTCTCCCTAATTTTTTTCTCCAAATAGGCAACTTCAATATCTTGTGCGTGGAAAAAAACAAATTTTGATGTATATTTTTCTCGTAATAATGTTTTAAAGTCAAACATGTCAGAATTTGACAGTTTTCATAGGCTGTCAACTATTTTCAATTTTTTTAATCATTTAAAAAAAACAAATTATACCTTTTTGAAGAAGACTCTTTCCTCTTGTGCCCCATATAAGATTTAATTTTTTTAATAAGTTTTACTATATTTTTTTTTTAATTTGTAATTAGCCTCTTTTTTCATTTTAAAAACCTACTTGCATTATTTTAAAAATAAAATATATTAAAACTAATCAAAATATTAAAAAAGTTATATATTTGGCTTCTCCAAGAGCTCTACAAAAGGGTTTTTTTTTTATATCAGAAAAATCATTCTAACTAAAGAAATACCTAGCTAAAGTTGAAAGTTTCAGAAAATTTTGAAAAAAGCTGAGTTGGTTGCCAATTACGATGGGCCACATAGATAGTTTTGGTAGAAACTATTTCTATAGAAAAGGGTTTCACCGAAATCCTTTCTATAGAAACAATTTCTATCGAAACCCTTTGTATAGAAAACTCGTACATTAAAAAATGCAATTTCAATGCCAATTTCAAAGTGGGAAATGAAAAAAATTATTTTTTTGGGATTCAGGCGAAACTTATTTGGCTGAAACCTATGTGCCATGTAATAGGCCACGTGGTTTTGGTCAAAACCTAGCTGGGTGAAACCTTTCCGGCTGAAAATATTTCGCTCGGAACTATTTATTTGGCTGAAAGTGTGACACAACTTTGTGATTTTACCCATACTTCTTTCTCACTATCATGCCAAAAACAATTGGCACAAACCAAACAAAAACAAAACACTTCATCCTAGAAGCCCAAAATATACAATCATGAGATATAAAATTTAGAAACCAACTTGCAGTAAACTTTATCACATGAAAGTTGAATTGAGACACTACAAAAACACTAAGAACACGTCCACCAAGCTGCAAGAATATAAATAACAATGTGGAAAAATGTAGAGGATTTTTTGGATCAGTCATGACAAGCAATTGAACTGCCAACCCACTACAATTACCAGAGACCTCCTCAACAACACTAGTGATTTGAAATGATAAGAGTGCAACATTCATAGATCATAAACATTGAATCCCAAACTGTAAGGCCATATCTTCAAAAGTGGAGGAATGCAAAGCATTTTCCCAATCAATCTTCAAAGCAACATCCTGCAGCAAAAACCTTTACCAACATCCGGAGACTAGAAATTCCTTGTAGCAATACATACTTCCTCAGGAACAACAGGAGAGAGCATACAACACACTAACGACCAAAATTACTTCTAATCCTCAACTTAATATATCACCATGATATCATCTCTTCTGACAACATACTCAAGGCATGACATCCAACCATGAATATCAACAATATCATTGTTAGCACATCATCATAGTATACCATCAACATATAAATGTAAGCATTAATGACAACCCAAACTGAGTGTTGATAGATCAATGACAAACCAAACTGAGTGTTGACATCAATGACAACCTTTGGTAACATATGTGCAACAATCTCCCCCTTTGGCATTAATGGCAACACATACCTACTTATTCTCCCCCTTTGACATCAAGGACAAAGGGAAAAGGTCTTCATTTAAATCATCAACACATTCTCAACAATTGCACTTCTCCTTCAAAAAATTATATATGCTCCCCCTATTAGCAACAACCATCCAACTACCCAATCCCCTTGAGAGGTAGCTCACATCAATCTAGGAGAAAAGGATATGACATGAATTTACCCCTTGAATAGATACACTATCTATGCATCTAGTTGTAAGGAGGGGAAATAAACCCTAACTTTTGTCGGAGATACTCAAAAGTATCTTTTGAAAGTACCTCAGTGAAGATGTCTACAATCTGATCCCTAGTAGGAACATACTCCAATCTGACTTCTTGTTCTGCAACCTTCTCTCTTAGAAAGTGATATTAGATAGAAATATGTTTGGTCCTTGAATGCATCTTTGGATTCTTGGAAATGTTTATTGCACTGGTATTATCACACAATATGGGAATGGGTTCATCATACACCACTTTTATATCCTTCAAAGTCTACTTCATCCAAAGCACTTGGTGCAACAAGATGCTACAACAATAAACTTAGCTTCTATTGTGGATAAGGACACTGAGTACTGTTTCATACTAAACCAAGATACCAATCTATCTCCTAAGAATGAACTTTCACTGGTGCTTCTCTGATCATCCACACATCCTACCCAATCAACATTAGTATAAGCACTCAAGGAAAAATTATCATCCTTCTTGTACCACAAACCATAATCCGGAGTACCCTTCAAATATCTGAATATTCTTTTAAATGCCTTCTCATAAGTTTGCTTAGGATTAGCTTGATATCTGTAAACCAAACATACTACATGTATAATATTAGGTCTAGAAGCAGTCAAGTACAATAAACCTCCAATCATAAACCTACAAAGAGTTTGATCAACCTCAGGTGACTCATCAACCTTGCTCAAGTGACAACCAATAACCATAAGAGTACTTACTAGTTTGGAATCCTCCATTCCAAACTTTTTTAACATCTCTCTAACATACTCAACCTGAAAAATAAAGATACCATCATCTATTTGAACAATTTGAAGCCCAAGGAAGAAAGACAACTTACCAATCATAAACATTTCAAACTCTTTTTTGCATTTCCTCTACAAAACTCTTACATATATTATCATCTCCACCAAAGATATTGTCATCAACATAAAAGACAACTATCAAAATAGTGTCTTCTTCTATCTTAAAGTAAATATTACTATCTATGGTACCTTTCTTGAAACCTTCCTAAAGTAATTACTTATCCAACCGAGCATACCAAGCTCTAGGAGCTTGCTTGAGTCCATACAAAGATTTCTTGAGTCTGCACACCATGTTCGGATCTTCTAATAGCTGGAAACCATCCAGTTGCTCAATGTAGACCTCTTCCTCTAAATCACCATTCAATAAGGCTGACTTGACATCCATCTGATAGACCTTGAAATTCTTGTGAGCAACAAAGGAAAGAAACATCCTAATTGCCTCCATTTTGGCTACTGGAGCAAAAGTATCCTCAAAATCAATACCTTCAACTTGTAAATATCCCTTACATACCAATCTTGCTTTGTTCCTCATAACTTCAACATCTTCATTCAGCTTGTTTTGGAACACACTTTGTTCCTTTAACATTCTTATCAGTTGGTCTGGGAACTAATTCCCATGTATGATTCTTTTCTATCTAATTCAATTCTTCTTCCATTTCCTTCATCCATCCTTCATCTTTTCTAGCATCGACAAAGGTCTTAGGCTCTACTTTTGACAATAAGCACAAATTCGCTTGCTCACTTATTTTTCAAGCCTTCTCCTAGTTTGCACACCTCCATTCTTATCTCCAATGATTTGATCTAGTGAATATTTCCTTTGAACATATTTTGCTAGAGTCTTAGGGCCTTTTTCTGATTCTTATTTCTTCTCTTCTTTCTCTTCTTCTTCAATGCATGGAGGTATATCAAATCCTCAAATCTTTGGTTCCTGTGAGCTCTGACACAAATCTTCATCTACCTTAACATTTTTGTTTTCAATCATCTTTCCCAATCTCTTTTTGTAGCATCTATATGCCTTTCTTCTACTTCAGTAACCAAGGAAGATCCCTTCATCACAACTTGATTCAAACTTTCCAAGGTCTTCTTCATCTCTCCTGATGTAACATTTGTTGCCGAAGATTTTGAAATATTTGACAGTGGGAGGTCTTCCATACCATAGCTCATAAGGGGTCTTAGTGCTATTGACCCTTAATTGTACTTTGTTAAGCAGGTAGATAATAGTGTAAACTATTTCCTTCTAATACAATATCAGACAAATCTACATCTTTCAACATTTCCCTAGCCATCTCTTGCATAGTCCTATTCTTCCTCTCCACTACCCCATTCTACTGAGGGGTCCTAGGAGCAGATAGATGTCTCCTAATACCATGATCTTCACAAAAATTTTCAATCATTTAAAGTATATTTACCTCCTTGCTCTTGAAACCTGTCTTTGTATGCTTTCTCATTTGACACTCCTTGCATAATGTGTTTGCAGGCTTGGTTATCTTAGGCATATCTCTCACTGCATGAGTAGAGTTGATTGTCACCATATTGTCAAAGTTGATGTGTTCCATCCACTTGCACCACAACCAACACTCACCAGATTGAGCCAATAAACAAGTTCTTCCATTTTCCTCTTTTAGATGATAGACATTTCCATTTTTCCTAGTACCTTCTATAACTAATCTTTTGGACCTTGTCTTCTTGATCTCACAACCTTTGGCATGAAATGTAAGGTTGTATCCTTTACTACACATTTAACTGACACTAAGGAGATTATGCTACAAACCTTTGACATAGAGGACATCCTTAGTCTTGTTATTTCCATCAATGGTTATGACACCCTTTCTACAAATTTGTGTTTACTCATCACCACCAAACTTGATAGCTCCGCCATTCCACTTCTTAAGGCCGATGAAATTCCCCTTGTCACTAGTCATGTGGTTAGAGCAACCACTGTCAATCACCCAAAATTTTCTTCTTCCTTTGGATGAAAGGAAATCCACACAACCATTGATTTTTCATTATCTTTGTTAGCCTACAAGGTACCAAACTTCTTACATTTTTTAGTATCACTCTTTTTGTCACCAACTTTCAAGGCCATGAAGAGTGTTTCATCATTTGAATAATCATGATCCTCATCTTATGAGGAACAACTTCTCTCCTTGGAATAAAGTATCCTTTTAAACTTCTCTCTTTTGTTGATATCCTTTGATTCTTTAACAGGACCTTTAGAGGAAAAATGATCAATTCTCCCACAATTGAAGCACTTGAAAAAGGTAACTTACCTTCATATTTGTTGGTGCCCTTCTTCAATCTTCTCACAAAGTTTGCTTCTACCTCACCAAACTCATCATATTGGTTAGCTATTTCATCTTCTACCTTCTTACTCACTTTGAATGCTGCTTCCTTCTTTGGAGCATCTTTGTTAAACTCTCTCATTTCAAAGGTAGTGAGAACACAAAACAATTGATCTACTAAATGGTTATCCAAGTCCTTAGACTCTTCAATAGCGGATACCTTATGACTATAAGGTTTAGGGAGAGATCTCATAACCTTTTTCACAATCTCATCTTCTTTCACTTCTCCACCAAGACCTCTAATTCCATTAACTACCTCATCCACCTAGAGCGTATAACTGGTAATATCTTCATCCTCTGTCATCCTTAGGGTCTCAAATTTTCTCTTGAAGTTTTGCATCTTGACTTGCTTCACTTTACTATCACCTTCATAAATGCTACTAAGTTTTTCCTAGACATCCTTAGCAAAACTATAATTCATCACCTTCAGAAATTTTGGATCAGCTAACCCACACATGATATCATTGTTTTCCTTGGCATTGTTCTCATACAAATTAATTTCAGTTGGATCTATTGGAGGAGCAATAGCAGTGTAACAATCTTTGATAGATTGCCAAACACCAAACCCTAGAGAGGATAGATAGCCTTCCATTCTTACTCTCCAAAAGGTGTAATTTGTTCCATCAAACCTAGGGCCCTTGCAAGAACCATCATGTGCCCTCCAAACCTTCCTCAAGCAGTTAAGCTCCTTTTGAGGAACTTGGCTCTAATACCAATTGTTGAACACACCTTAGTACTGAGAGGGGGGGTGAATCAGTATCTTCAAGACTTAATCCCTTCAACACAATGCAATTTTGGACTTCTAACCAAATCAACAACCTTTAAATAGATCAAAAACTATTAATCTAATAAGCACTGATGAAAGATAAAGCTCAATAAAAAACATGCACAAGATAACACTAGATATACATGGAAACCCTAAAAGGGAAAAACCATGGTGAGAAACCTCACAATATATTAATTTAAGATTACAATTTGTTTTAAGGCTCACTATCCAAGGAAGCACATTGCTCCCTGAAGAACTTGCATACTAAGGTGCACAACCTTAGGGAAAGATACAAAGGACTTGCAGGCTGAGGTGCACAACCTCAGGGAAAGATACAAGGACTTGCTAGGGAGACTCACTATCTAGAGAGCAGGATACATAAAGATTTAGATTTACAACATATGTAAAAAATACACTCTATTGATTGAGGCATTGAAGCACATCTAACTTGTATTTTCACAACTCAAATTGCTTACTACATCATTCCACACACACTCTTGAAAGTTACTAAATTTTTCCTTGCATACACTACATTGCATCTTAATTGTTTTTCCATTTATATCCTCCACAAGAAAGGAAAACATCAAATTAGGTTGGCCAAAATAAGAGACAAACAATAATCTCAACAAGTCGGCCAATAAACATAATTGTCATGAAATTGGTCCTAAAAAGGACCTAAAACAACTTATTACATCTTCTAATGTGGTCTCAAACATCAAACATGCTGGCATGCAACATCCCAAGTTGGCAACAAGGAAACATGTAGCACACGATCAATTGGACCAAAAACACATCTTCCAACAAAGTTTACTCAATACGGTTCTCAACAGGATAGGGTAGGACCCAAACACATCTCAACACAATCTTAATTGTTGGCGCAAATCCCCAAGCACATAGTGCAAGCAAGAGAATAAGCCTTGTCGGCCAGACAACCATAAATTACCCAAAAAACCAACTCAAACAATATGCAACACTAAAGAGATCAACCATTGATGTGTAGATCACAACTTGGAGACACTCCATGAACGTCCAACAACACTTCCATATAGTTCTTTCTCACAGACATGCCAAAAATAACTAGTGCAAACCAAACAAAAAAAAAACACTTCATCTCATAAGCCCAAAAGATATAGTCATGAGATAGGAAATTTACAAACCAACTCATGGTAAACTTCATCACATGAAAGCTGAATTGAGACACTACACAAACAATAAGAACATTCCCACCAAGTTGTAAGAACAAAAATAAAAATGCAGAGAAATGCAGAGGGTTTTCTGGATCAATCATGAAAAGAAACCAAATTTCCAACCCACTACAATTACCAGAGACCTCCTAAACAACACTGGTGATTTGAAATGATAAGAGTGCAACATCAAAAGATCATAAACACTGAATCCCAAACCGCAAGACCATATCTTCAAAAGCAGAGGAATGCAGATCATTCTCCCAATTAGTCTTCGAAGCAACATCTTGTAGCAAAAACCTTTATCAACATCCAGAGACCAAAACTTCCTTGTAGCAATACATACTTCCTCAGAAACAACATGAGAGAGCATACAACACATTGAAGATCATCAACATTACTTCTAATCCTCATCTTAATACTTTTAATCCTCATCTTAATATATCATCATGATATCATCTCTACTGACAAAAAATGTACTCAAGGCATGACATCTAACCATGAACATCAACAACATCACTGTTAGCACATCATCATAGTATACCATCAACATACAAATGTAAGCATCAATGATAGTCCAAACTGAGTGTTGACATCAATGAAAAATCAAAATGAGTGTTGACATCAATGACAACCTTAGGTAACATATGTGCAACAAAAAGCTATATATATCAAGATAATTTCTTGAAGCTTGTTGAGTGGTGTGTTTCCCTATCCCTCAAAGCTTCTTATTTTGTTCCTCCTCCTTGCACACCCTTTTATGACATGCCATTTGTTCCTCCCAATATTTAATCTCTTCTTGTCCCTAGTTCTCATCTCTTGCCTCCCAATCTTGCTTATCATGCTTGCTTTGCTTCATCCCATGTTAATCCCATGAGTTACATGACCATTGAGCACTCACCTCACTAGTATTATCACTAAAACAAATCCTTGTGATTTGCTCCATTTTTTGCTTCCACCCACTACTTTAATGTATTTTTTTGCCAATTTTTTGAAAATGTCAGCGCTATTTATTAGGATGGTGCTATTTTTGGCATTTATTTGCATCGATCATGACAAGTTGGCGCTACTTTGCACCAAAATTAACACCGCCTTTAGCGCCGATATTGGCTTCAAGTGTGGCATCATCGTTGGCACCACATTTGGCTCCGAGTTTAGCTTCGAGTTTAGCGCCACTTTTAGCTCTGACTTTAGCTTCGAGTTTAGCATCAGTTTAGACAACCCTATGTCAAAGGGACTTATTTATATGTCTCATCGACGGTGTAAAACAATGAAATGTCAACAAGATACGGGCATATTGAGGAGAGAATCACTTACATCACATCAACAAGGTATATCTACAAGTGCTCAGTGAAAGACAACTCTTGGATATAACGAAGTAATGTCGATGAGACATTGAGATATCGGTAAGACAAATAAGATTGTCTCATTGACACTCCTCAAGTAATTGTTGGTGTGTGGCGACTGATCATGCTATACTGTATAGCCCATGGTATACTATACACCCCGACACGTATCCTTGCCAAAAAGGAAAAAAACAACGAAAAAAGAAAAATCTGATTTTGTAGAACCTAGAAATTTGGAAGCTTCTAAGCTTGTTAAAAAGGGGTTCAGATGGATATTACAGTATGATGAAAAATGCAATTATTCGCAAGATTGTAATAAGTTTTTGCACTAGATAATAAAAGTATTGGATGGCTACAGTTTGGTGGATGTAACCCGGATTGGGTGAACCACGTTAAATTATTTGTGTTATGATTTATTCTGTGTATGTTTTAGTTTCTCTGTTTATTAATTAAATTTACATTTAATTGTTAGATATCTGCCACCTCTAACCCTAACAGTAATGATCAAAAGCATACACTGCTATACCACCGTGAAGGTGGGCAACATATGCGGTAGAGTGATATACATCGAAACCTCGCAGCAAGAAGCCTTGAGCAAGGCGGTAGTGTGGTAAACAACAGAAGGCAAGGGAAAAACACCGCCATACCGCAATGATAATCACGAGTCTCCTTGACATGGCAGAGTTACATTGATATATAAAGAAATACCGCCGAAGGAAAATATCAATGAGATAGTGGCATATCAGTAAGAGATATTAACTTGTCTCATCGACACCGGCTAGCAATATCAGAGGAACATAAGATCTAATGCCGATGAGACATTGAGATATCAGTAAGACAAATAAGATTGTCTCATCAACACTCTTCAAGTAATTATCAAAATCATACACCGCTATACCATCAGGAAGGTGAGCAACATATGCGGTAGAGCGGTATACACCGCAACCCCTCAACAAGAAGCCTTGAGCAAGGCGGTAGTGTAGTAAACAACAGAAGGGAAGGGCATAACACCACCATACTGCAATGCGTATAATAAGAGATAGAGGTAGTACGATAATCATGACATCATTACAATTTACAACGCTAAATGCAGCTAATCATGTTAGTCACAATCCATTTGAATATAGCTCGCCAAAATAATCTAAAACTCTAATAAACATGCTCTAAAAATTTCGTCGAAATCTTATTTTTAGGCATAGCCTGCCAGAATGGAGTTTTCATTTTAATAAACATACAATAACACCTTTGTTGAAACCTTATTTTTAGGTGTAGCTTGCCAAAATGGAGAAGTGTTTCAGTAAAGAATGACAAAGAATGGTAAGGAGATGTGCATGATAGGAGGCATAAGATTCATTTCTATTTATCTCACTTATGCTCTGATCAACAAGGGTTACAATGTTCACACTACTATTTTTAATCCAGGTATTTAATTGACATATGTTTGCATAATCTCAAATTCCTTTAGATGCTTTTGAAGTATCAATGTATCCTATATAGGGTTTAAGATGAATTTTTTAATTTTAAAAAATAAATCAAATGCTTTTGAAGAATCAATGTGTCCTATATAGGGTTTAGAATAATTTACTTAATTTTAAAAAATAAATAAATGATGTATTTTCCTGTGTTTAGATAATGTGGAGATCTCCTAAATCTTCCCTAGCATACTGTCCTCTTTCGCACTCTGTTCATTACTCTAGTTGCTAGGGTTTTGCATTTGACATCTTTAATATCTTCATGATAGTGGCTTTTAAATAGATCTCAGTCTTTGCTTTAATCTTTATCATGTAACCCTTGAGTTCCATAATCCACCTTCAATCTCTTCTAAGAACGTTGTCTTAAGCTAGACTGCATAGTATGAATATAAAGCAACTCCTTCATACTTGCTATTTTTCCAAACCACCACTCACCACCTTGCTTAAAATGCTGCCTCCATAAGCACAATAGCATGTTTTAAAACATGGTTTCCAGTGATTGACCATTAAAGTCACTACTTTCATCAAGATACAATGAGATTTTTGTCTTCAAAGTTAAGACATTATGCAAGATAACATTGTGAATTGTTTGTTGTGTACAATTTGATTTTCTTGCACATTTACTGCTTTGCTAACTGCCTTTAAGATTGGATATTGCACCATCAGCTGCAATTTCAAACAACTCACTCACTGTCACTTGAAGATTCCTTTCATGAGCATCCTTGTATAAAATCAAACTAGGCCCTATAGACTGCCTACTTACTTACTAATATAGGGGACTCATTGTTTCATGGTATTTTGAGTTTTATTTAGAAGGGGTTAATATGTGGCATTTTTATGTGTAGGAAAAATAGATTGTGATGCAACATTTGGGTGTGGATGGTTCAGGAAAAATTGGATTGCTATCGGTGTCATAACCAGGTTGGATTGTACCTTGAGCTAGTGTGAAACACTTCCAAGTGTTTTCGCTCGGAAGGAGAACCTGAGTGTAGGAATTTCCAAATATCCAACAGAGAAAGTTCCTACATTCTAAAGATAAAATCATAAATCTGCTTATCCAGTTTCTGATCCAACCTGACATCTTTAATATCCGATAGAGAAAGTTTGTACATTCTAAGATAAAATCATAAATCTGCTTGTCTTTGTATAATCACTCATTTGAATTGTTTCTTTAACAGTTTTAGGGCCACGTCCATGTACATATCTTCTTCTTTTGCTAGTTGAACGCTCAGGCTCTGCATTTTCTCCAATCTCCATCTAAAATAATCAACATGCAAATTTATGATTGTACCTTGAGCCAGTGTGAAACACTTTCGGGTGTTTTCACTCCGAAGTAGAACTTGTATGTAGGAATTTCCAAATATCCGACAGAGGTAGTTCCTACATTGTAAAGATATATATTCTATGAAACATTCCTTATTTTCTATGAAATAGTGTATATATTCTTGTACTTGTACATACTCTTTTACTGGTATGTCTATTAAAGAAAACAAAGTTTGAATAAAAAATTCTTCACCCTTTTTTGTAAGTGAGTATGTGAATTATTGTTTAAGGAAAAATATTTCAGTGTTTACATTTTTAGTTTACTAGTTTCAAATTTTCATTTGCTTTGTATATAAAATTGTATGCGCTCTTTATCTCTAATGACATAAAACAATAATGTCATCAGAATCAGGGTTTTCAATTTCAACACCATCATTGTCCACACTTTTCATATCCTGTTCACTTTTAAGTGCAATCATCAAAATTTAATTTTTATTTCTTGTCCCAATTAATCTTGATTCCTTTCAGCACAACATAGTAGGTTGCATGTTAAATTTCAAACATTTTCTTTGCATTTTTTTGGTATATATTATTTTCTTAGTGCATCATTATGTATGTTCAACAATTTCACTTCTGAGATATACAATAAAAATAAATGAAAGCACATGTTTTCTTTGTCAAGGGAAATGTATGGTGAATACCCTATGTCTTTCAGATAAGTGTGCAAGCAAAATAAGACATAACTGATTGAATCTAATTTTCTACTGTACAATTTTTTTTTATGCTGAGGCCACAACAACTTATCATGGATTAGTTTTGGCTAAGAAACAAGGTGTTTCTAAACCATGGCTAGAGGGGGACTCTCTTAACGTGATTAATTGTCTCATGATGAAATGTCCTCATTCATGGTCAATTTCAAATTTTATTAATGACTCGATATCTATTATTAACTCTTTTGAGGAAATCAAAATCACACATGTTTTTCGTGAAGCGAACATGATGGCTGATGGGGTTGCCAACATGGGAGTCGCTGAGAGATCTGAGTGGGATTCTTTTGAATCACTACCTCTTAATCTGAAGTGTATTTCTAACGATGACCGACTGGCTTGTTTTTAGGCGAGATGTTCTTGGGGAAAGGTTTTTCATTATGATTTTAAGTTGGGTTTTGCATGTTGACCCTTTGATCTTTCAATATCATTATTCTTTCCTTGGTTTCCATAGAAGGATGGACTAGTAGTTTTGGCAGGGTTACTTGGAATGATAAGCCCACGCGTATTGTGGGTGTTCGTTGTGTTGTTTTGAGTAGTGCCTGGTTCATTTTACTTTTTCATTTCTTCTAGGTGTTCTTGGGTTTTCATTTTTTTCCTGTCACTATGGGTGGTGACCATTGCAGAATTGAGCTGAGTTCCTGTGAAGAGTTTCAGAAAAATGCTACTGTGTGGGAGCACTTGGAATCGGGCAGGGGTACTCAATCTATGTAGAGAATTCAAGGCCTAGACCTTGATGTAACATATTTCTTTGTGAAAGGATGGAATGGGAGGTCTCTGCATTACCAGGGCGTTGAGTTTCAAATTGAAGAGGATTTTATTATGGAGGTAACTGGTCTTTTAATTGTTGGGAGAAAGTTTTTCAAAGACAGGGGAGTGACTACGAAGGCTTTTGTGAATTTCTTTAAACATGACGAGATGAAGAAGGTTAACGAAATTGGAAGTGGAGGTTATGCTAGGAAGTCCCTGAAGTCACTTTGGAGGGACCTTGTGTTGGCCATTATGCACTACTTCACCCTTGAAGGTAGATTCTCTGTGGTTTACACTCACCATTTTATGCTCTTAAATCATTTTAGGCATAATGTTTCGGTCTCATTTCCTTTTTACCTGTTACATTCTATGGAGAAGAGTATTGAAGAACATAGAAAGAACCCTAAGAAGGCGATTCTTCATCAAGGGCTTATGTGTTTGATTTTTTCTCATATCAAGCTAAGGTTGATCTCCGTCTCCCCTAAAACTCCTGGTAAGAAGGAAGTTAAAAATGGGTATGAAACAAGGGACTCTGTTGGTGAATGGGTTGGTAGTTTGAAGGAGGAAGAGTCAGAATGTGAGGATATGTCTATTGATGAAGGAGGATTTGAGGAAAGGGATGAGGAATCAGAAGAATGGGGTAAAGGCTATGAGGGAGACTATGGCTAATTCTGTTAGAAAATATTTGAAGGGGAAAACCAAAGGCATGAATAAAGTTAAAGCTTCTGCCAAAAGGAAAATTGAGGTGGTTGCCCCTGGTTCGAATGTGAATCCTGCGTTGTCTACTAGAAAAGAGGGTTTGAAGGGTTGTCATCCTGTGGGTGATGTGGATCCTTCAAATTTTGATTGTGTTTAGAATGCTTTGTTGGGGAACCCTATTCCTAGTAAGGATGGTCTACTAGAGGGCTCCCTAGTGCAAGGGCTCAAGGTTCTAGTTAATTTGGGTGGTTAGTTGAGTGGCCTTGCTTATATGGGCAACTCTAAGATGGAGGTGAAGCCTAATGAGACTGGCCTCGTGGATATGCAGGGGATTGATGCAGTTAATTGTTCTCAGGATTTTTCTGTTGTGGAGAAGGAAGTGAAGAAGGAACGTCTAGAGGTGTTAGCTAATTTGGAGAAATTGCTAGATAAGGAGAGGATAAAGGTGGATGTTGTGGATGTCAAGGATTCCCCAATCGAAGAAGAGGATGAACAAAATAGGGATTATTTTGATGCCCCTGTTGACTTGGAGTAGAAGGGTCAGCCTTCGATTAACTAGGATGAAATTGACATGAATATGTTTTGTAGAATGGCCAAAGATGGGATGAGAAACTTGCTTTCCTTGATTAAGTGGTTATTTTGTGAGGTTAAGGAGCTCAATCTTCAGATGAAAAACTGGTAGGATGTTTGTGTTGCTATGCTAAGAGGTAACCAAAAGGAGTGGGAAATAAAAGGCAAAGTGAAATCAATGCATATTAAGCTTGGTAAGCTGCTAGCCGATGCTAATCGTTTGGGGGTTTCTCATGAGGAAAGAATTTCCTCTTTGGAAGTTATTGTTAATAAAATGTTAGAGGACAAAGTGGAAAGTCTGGAGGATAAAATGGGAAAGACGTTAGAGGACTTGAAAATGGTGTTCAATATCAGCAATAACTCTTTGAAGATCACTACTATGAGTCTTTCTGTTTTGAATGAGAAAGCACTAAATTGGACTGGAAAATCGCTTGACTTGGGTAATATGGAGGAAAGGATTGAAGAGATTAGCAACACTTACCTAGTGGAGAAAGCAGGAGCTTCTACTCTTGTGCTGGAGAAGGACATGCAGGCGAGTTCGTGCCTTAGGACGAGGAGCAAGATGAAAAAGAGGGTTGTTGTTGCTGTTGAGGAGCTAAAGGATGTTATTAGTATCCATGAGGTCATAAGGAGAACATGGCCTTGTCTAATGTTTTAGATAATTTGCTATAGTTGTTGCTTCCTCTTTTGGTTCAACATGTTTGCTTATGTTTTCTTCTTTTGGGTTTGCTGATGGGTTGCTAATGTTCCATCTTATGTCAACTTTTTGGTTTTTTGGGCTGCTGGGCTTAGTGGTTTAATTTCTCTTGCACCTTGGCATCGTTGTAAAGGTTTTCGAGACCTCTTCAAATCCTGTTTTTCCTTATCAAAAACGGATTCAATCTGATTTTCTATTGTAGAATTGTTTTTTGTGTCCTTTTTAATTTTTGCATGTGGATTACCCTCAGAAAGAGATTACTTATCTTTTCTTAAATGAAGCCTTTACATTTCCTGTCTATGAAAGGAATTTACTGCTTGACAACGGGTTCGTGAACTTCATACAAATTAAGATTAGTGTAAAAGGCCATCCCCACAAATGTTGTTTGGTCTAGAATTATAATGGAAAATAAAAAAGCTTGCTAGGAGAATAAAAAGGGTTTTTAATTGTCCAAGTACAACATAATATTATTGAATTATTTCAAAGTTTAGGAATTTGAGATTCATGGATCTCCTTGGAGGTCACCCACCTAATATAATAATAGTAAATTAGTATGAAACTTTAGTCATAAATTAAAATACAATATAATATCTCTGTCTCTCACACATGAACGTTTCATATAACCACATACCTTGTAAATGCTGACAATCGACTTATGGCATTCCTTAAGTCAACTGTAAGACATGAATCCCCCCTAATTGCCAATGGCATGATATGCTATCAAACACATATATGAAAATTAATAACATTCAATTTTCACAGTCCATGATAGTTATGTAAAAATTTGCACACAGTTTATCCATAAATCTTACTCACATAACATTTATGAAAAGGTCATTAGTAATTTTTTCTCACAAAAAAAAATATCAAAATAAATTTAGTGCTTAATCAATGTTGTCTCATCTATTTCCACCTACTTTCCTCTTATCGATTTAGTATTTTTATGCTATCCATGTCCTCTCTCCATGGCCTCCTTTGTGAGTAAAAATGCTGCCACAAAAGCTTTCACTGCACTACTGCCGAGAAGGAAGAAGCAACTTGTGGGACTGTGGAAAAAAATGCTCTACCACACCAAATTGATGAAGGAGCCACGGGACAACAGTGGTCACCACACTACCACACACGAATGGTAGAAGACTTGCGGGAGTCATCGCAACACCACTAGGAACAAAAGGAAGACTCGCGTGCTGCCACAGAAGCTTGCACTGCACTACTGCCGAGAAGGATGAAGCACCTTGCAGGACCGCGGTAAAAACCACTCTACTGCATCAAGCTGATGGAGCCACGAGACAATGGTGGTCACAAAAACAAGGAAAGAGTTTGGGCAGGGAAACATTTTGATTTTCCATTACCCAATGAATATAAATTTAGCATTTGTAAATCACTTGTTTGAATACTGCAACTGAATACAAAATGAAAGCATTTCTTTTCTTTTATGCAACTCTTTAATGTTGTAATTGAATTAGACAACTTAAACACATTGCATCTTGGAACTTCAAAATATTTTAAACACTTGCAATGATTAAACATCTGTAGAGGTTAATTTTGAATTTTCACCTTAAAATAAAACTTTGAACAAAAAAACTCAATCAAATTGAGTTGTAGTGAAAATTTGATAACAATTAGTTTACATTCATTTACTTGCATTTGTAAGCATTCATATTTTTGTGCCATTACCCATGCATTTTTTTGTGAGTAAATGGCGAAAGAACATTGTATCCTTATCCACATTTTATAATTCATGTTGATTTTTGTTCATTGCAAAATAATATAATTGATTTCACATGAATTATCAAAATAACTACTTGATAGAAAATAAAGAATGCTTTATGATTTTATACAAGTGTAGCTAGCTAGTGATGTCGAGAAATATTTGCATTGTTTGGTTAGTGTAATCGAATTTAGGATGAGAAATTTGAGTCATAAGGCTAGACTAGGAAAAACGTACAATTATAGGTGCTCAATTAGGCGCAGTTGGCGTTGCCTTAGGCACCTCGAACTGATTACATTAATGGCCAAAATTCGGTGCTCAAGTTGGCATTAAGGAAGAAATCAAACGACAAAAAAGGGAAAAACACCACGTGAAGGAAGAAATCAAAGTCAAAAATTTAAAAATTTCCCGCATGAAGAAAGAAATCATACGACATAAAAGGGAAAAACGCTACGTGAAGGAAGAGAGCAGGGCGCTACCAACAACTGAAGAGAGCACAAAGCCAGGATGCACAAAGGAAGTCCGGTGAGGAGAGTATGCAAGTATTTGAATTTGCTCATAAGATTATATCAAATTTATTTAAAAACGATATTTAATTTTTTTTTTCTTTTATCGGTGATAATATTTTTATTTTATTTAAGATAAATCAAAATATACAAAGCTCCAAATAAAAAGTTCTTCCAACACCATCACATCATGTCTGTTAAAATAGAATAAAAACCAATGGATAAAAAAGCCCTACCACAACCACCTGAAAACTATCCAACTAAACTACTATCCAAACACTAGCTATTTACAGTATCGAAACCAAAAATAGGGCTTAACCCCTTAAGCTTATACATCAATATCTAGCTTAAACATAGTAAACTAGTTTATGCAAAATTTCCAAAAGCGCTGCCTAGATGCAATAGGCACATTTCCGCAAGCAGCTTCACCTTCTTTTTCAGATGCAAACCCTTCTTCTCACATAGCTCCTCTCTGGTGATGGCTTTGAGTCCTACTATTATCTCCTTAGTCTCCATTAATTCAATGCACAGGTTCAAAGCTTTCACCCTTGTTCCGCACCCTCTCTCCACACGACTTTGGTTCTTCCTTCTGGCCACCTAATGAAAGGGCGATTTATCTCTACTACTTCCGAGTCCACACCTTCCTTGCCTTCGCTCACAAAGCCTTTTCCTGGTATAGCCCTTTCTAGGATACTCTCCATGTTCACTAAGAAATCCCTATGCACCAACACTTTCATCACTTTCCTTACAACCTCCACTGACTCTCCTAAGTCCAGTCCCCATGCCATGATCAGAGAGTATATATCCATATTAGTCTGATATTTGTGCTTCAAATCTTCAACGCCATTACTTAGAATGATTTGCACAGATTGCGCCACCTTCACATCTTGTACATGAATAAGCCACATAGTCTCTTTACCATCACTTTTCCATCAAAAGGATCTAATTTCCTCCTCTCTTTTATAGTGAAGTTGGCCCTCATTTCTTCTCTGGTACATTAGCCACTAGACTACTTCACATTACCATCCCGCCGTTCAAGTTAATTCTGCTATCATAATACTTTATATCCATGAAAACCAAGCTCTCTAAATGGTATATCAAACTCTAGTTCAAAATATTTTAGATGAGGTTGCTCCTATAGCTCTCTTACTCGCTTGAAAAATCCTTGAAACTCTGACTTCTTAACATTCAAAAGATAAATGGAATGTCCTCAACACCCAATATAGCTATAAAAAAAAACTAACTAAAAGCTAACCTAGTTTTTTAGTTTAATAATTTAATTATAAAGTTTAAAATTTGAATGTTAAATTTTTAATGTATTATTGGCTTATTGTAGGTTGCAACATTGTTTAATATTTATATCTATAAATTGTCTCTATCACATTAATAGTGTGTAAAAATGGAAAGGAACTTGTTGGAAGTAGTATGCTCTAAATTGCCAATACTTATGAATCTAGATCCATAGTTAGTAATGTCCAAACAAAACTTGTCCCAACAGCCATAGGGAAATGAAAGTGAGCTTGAAGACCTACAAAAAAACTTTAATGATGCTCCAAGACCTCAACTCTACTTGCTTTTGAAACTTGAATGCTCTTGTGAAAGAATGCTTGAAGACTCTTGAATGCTTGGATCTTGAAATTGCTCTAAAAATGCTTGCTTGGATGAAGTAATGACTCAAAAGCTTTCTTATATAGGAATTTACACATAATTTACCATTATTCAAATCCCAAATGTTGACATCAACCAAAAATTTGAATTAAAAAGTTGAATTTCCCACTCAAACCCTAAAAAAGCCCCAAATGGGACTCATATGCCACCTCTGGTGTATGGGTCCCACCTAGGGGGACTCATGCACCCAAGGTGGCGTATGAGTCCCACCCTAGATTTTTGAGGTGGATTGTTAGAAAATTAAGTGCTTTTGATGATTTTTTTGGATTTTTAGGTTAAATAAGCCTCGAGATCCAAAATAAAGGGTCTTAGGGGCATATTAATGATGACTTAAAGGGGTATTTAATGCAAGGGTGCTAAAATAGGCCCAAATTAAGTGTGAAATTGCACTATTTCCAAGAGCATACAATTTTCTACACTATAGTCTCTCACTCCCTCCAAGTGTACCTCACCCTTCATGCCTTCTTACTCGTCTATCGATACTTCCCTTTCTCTCTCCCTCTCTTCTCTCTCTCCCCTCTCTAGGTCTCTCCCACACTCTCTCTCCCTATCTCCCTCTCTACCTTTCCTTCCCTTCTTACCCCCATCTATATCCTTTCCTCCATACGTCTCTCTTCTTCTCTCTCCCTCTATTATTATTTCTTTCCCATCTCTCTCCATTCTCTTGATCACTACCTCTCCCTCCACCTTCTCTCTCTCCCCATCTCTAGGTCTCTCCCTCCTTCCCTCTTTACCTCTACCTCTTTCATCCCTCCATCTCTCTCACCCCTATCTCTCCCCCTATGTCTCTCACCCACATGTCCCTAGACTATAGGTCTCTCACCTCTATATCTCTCTGGGCTCTCTAGTTATCTCCATTCCTCTCCACCTCTCTCCATCCCTCCTTACCCATCTTTCCCTCTTTGTGAAATTATCTCTCCCATTTTCTTCTCTCTCTCCCCTTACCTCTCTACCTCTCCCCTCTCTAAGTATGCGAGTCACTCCTTGTTAGCCTCTCTATCCCTCCTTAGTCATCTCTTTCTCTTTGTTCTTCTCTATCTCCTCTTCTCAGTCCCTCACCTCTCTACATCATCACTGAGCTATATCTCCTCCCCTATGTGTATCACTCCCTCCATGTCTGCCTCTCCCTCCATCCCTTGTTAATCCTCTATCAATACTTTCCTTTTTCTTTCTCTCTCTTCTCTCTATCCTGTCTCTAGGTCTCTCCCACTCTCTCTCTCCCTATCTCCCTCCCTACCTTACCTTCCCTCTTTAACCTGTCTATATCCTAGCTTGCCTACCTCTCTACCTTTCTTTACTAGCTTTTAGTTCTTTGGTTCATGGTTCACCTAACAAATATCAGACTTTGTTAGCTTATGACCCATGATTGCCTTGGGCATGGATCATATTAGTAATATTTTTGTGGAGATTACTTATCTGTGATTGTCATACCCTCTTTTGCATGTTCACATGGTGTTTTCATTGTGTTTGCAATGTGTTTACATTGAGTTTTTTGTTTTTTTGTTTATGTTTTATACATCTTCATTGTGTATGCTTCATGTTTGACATGCTATATTTTAATTCATATGTGCATTCCTTTATCCTTATATTTTCCTCCCAAATGATCTTAAATATGGGGACTAGCACATCCCCTACATTTTATGTCATCCTATCTCTTCAATATTTGGATAATTGAACCCTTCTTTTCTTTACCATACTTTAGTGACTCTAAGTGTAAGTTCATACTCACTAAAGTGGGGGCTAAATGTAGCATAAAAAAATGTCACCCTTAACAATTTCACACTAGGTTTGGCTCCTACTTATGTGCTTCGACCTAATTATGCATTTAATCACCCATTTTATAAACCTCTTTAGAAAATCAAATAATGGTAAATGAAAATGAGCATTTAATATATGCCCTTGACACTTTAGGCCCCAAAAAGGATGGGTCTAATCTAGGGTGCCCCATACCCTAGACCACGTCTTTTTAGATCAATTTTAGATAGGTTGTTGTCTATATTTTATTATTTGAATTTCCAAAGTCATTTGTCAGCTATCAACATTTCATTTTCAGGAAATTAGAAGAATTGCATATAAATAAAAGTCATTTTCATCATTAGAATATCTAAAACTTTCATTGAGAAAATTGATCATCCTAAAAGAAGTCAAGAGTATTCAAGAGCAGAATTATCAAGATTATTGCAACAATTATTTTAGTCAAGCATCATGTCAATAATTCATCATGTTTTTATGTATTTTTTTATGTTTTGTGATCATTTTTTTGTGAGTACTAACAATTGCAAGACTTTAATCAAGCAATCAAATTCTCCTTGAAGGTGATGAGTACACGACTTCAGTCCATCAAGGAATGCAAATCTAAGTGGTGAGTTGCAACATTAGTCAATTCATTACTTGTTTGTCATTTGTCCTCTACCCGATTGAGGGTAAGCTCTCTTTATACATTGTCATAACCATTGTGGAGGTAAAAATACCAAAACGTGGTTTGTTTTAGGCAAGCCCCTATACGACACAACCCTTCCCCCTATTTCATGTGTGCAAGTTCTTAGATCTGAAGCAAAGTGGAGGAATAGTGAAGACTAATTGCCCATTCAATAATTTAATCCCTACAAGTTGAAAAGACAAATAAAACTCTCATTAATAGACAAAGTTTTGATAGTGACTTTGGGAGAATATGGCCTACAAACTAGAGGCTTCAGGTTGGTGATTTTATATTGGAAAAAATAGGAGTCTAGTCTAGAGTGCATCACACCCTTGACTAGATAATTCAACACCAAATTTCTAGGCTAGGTTCCTTCGTGTCTTCTCTTTACATTTTTGAATTTTGTTTATGACTTTATATCATATTTCTTAAAAATCATCATAGTTTGTTCTATTTGCATGATTAATCTAGGAACAACATTGCATCTTAAATTTCAATCAATTAACAATCAATTTACATCATTCACAACAACAAACAACCAACCTATAACAAAGCTTAGAACCCTGATCCACCATTTTGACTTTTCCATTGAGGTTTGTAGTCAAGTGGATTTGAGATCATT
Source organism: Sequoia sempervirens (assembly GCA_007258455.2). Classification (NCBI taxonomy): domain Eukaryota; kingdom Viridiplantae; phylum Streptophyta; class Pinopsida; order Cupressales; family Cupressaceae; genus Sequoia; species Sequoia sempervirens. The sequence goes on from VDFB02058242.1 coordinate 38,995,324, forward strand.
TCTAATACTTAATGTCCCACACTAGGAGAAGTGTGATTTAGGACCTAGATCCCTTTTCCCAATCAAACATTATGTTAGGCTCCATATTTCTTAAATAATTATATTTTTCTCTCTTAACTCTACTACTTTGTATGAATTGTCTCAACCCTTATTTTGGATTTTAACCACTTTGTACATATAGTTATTAGGGCTAACATCCATAATTTTCAATAATTTAATACCTCTTCTACCTTTGATATTATCACCAACTTAAGTGCCTTTACTTCTATTGCATCAATGAAACATGATTGTAGGGTTATTATATCTTTTATTTTATAATTTAAAATTCTCTTTGGTATTTCTTTTTCACCCCAATTTTCCTCTTGGGAATAGTAGCTCAAATATTGTACTATAGAGGTAGAATATTCTCTTTTCCTTTTGAAATTATCATGCCATATCTCCTTCAACCATCATTGTAGCATTTTCTCAGCTTCTCCTTTCTTTGTTGTATCTTATTTAATTTATTATTTTTGTATACTTGGATCCCTAATTATGACCATGCCAATTATATTTTTAGGTTTCTATTTCTTATCCTCTAAGACTACTTTTTTGTCTTGATGTAAACATTCAAAGATTAAAGTGACTTTGATAAACAAGATAAATGCATTAATTCCATATAATATCAAAAAATATTTATGTTTGAGGGAATTTTAGAGATGCAAGGAGATTAAGTGGGTATGGAAATTACATTGTCATCAAGTTATACTTCTAAATCCTTTTAGAAGTCATACTAAAACCTAAGAAGAGGAGGCTTTAGCTCTTGCATAAGAAAACTAGTGAATGATTGTTTACAAATAAGAAATCTACCATCCTATAATTTTCTGAGTCACAAGTTATGTAAGTGCTACTATAATAAGTAGGGTTACAGTTACAATATCCTCTTACTAGTTATTATATTCTAATGTGCCATTTTGTGAGATTAAGAGTAATAAACATACAATATTAGATTCTATAGAATCCAAGAAATATTATAGTTAATTCTATAGAAGCACTTTCTTCTTTATTAATGTGACTAGATAGATCTACATAAATGCTTGATTATGGATATTCTTGTAATAAGTATTTTACTTTGAGTTTGTCATGTATCTCATTATTCTTGACATCTTGATAAATTAGAACATGAGCATTTTCTTGGAGCTTGTCTTAACTATCAACCTTTGGTCATCATAATTATAAATGGCATCTCATACTACCTCTAAGATCCCGCCACAAGAAATCACCCTAATCTAAATAGTAGGCACCAATTTAACTTTCTTGGTCCTTAATCAAATGGAAATTATATAATCTATATTCTCTTTCATATTAGTAATTTAGAGAAAATACTTCTCTTTTCCTCAATGTTCAAAGCCTAATCTATGGATATTTAATAAAATTCCTCAAAGATGATTAATCAATTAAAAATATAGAAATGACATTGATGTGGTGCATCAAAAGATCCAACAATATAATTATTGTTTCTTAGGGATAGAAAACAATTATCAATGATCTTGAACATCTTTGGTGTAATTTTAAAACAATTAATTTGATGGATTTCATATAAATACAAGGAATAAAAATTTCACATATTTCTAATTAGTGCTTATGCTTATATATTATAAATAGTAACACATGGACATGCTCTTTAAAGTTAGGATCCAATGAAAAGATTAATCATTTATCAAAACTCAAATAACAATAGAATACAAATCTATACAAAAATTATGTCTACTTTTTCATGATTATAACTGATTTTACAATTAGAAGACATTGATCAAGAGAGTTAAAAAATTCACAATTATCAAATATGTAAAAATGTAAAATCTAATATAATAATGATATATTGAAAAATATTAATCACCATACATTACAAATTTTATTTTCTTAATTATCAAAATTATATTAAAAATAATTTATCCAAAAATAGTCTAATATTGTGAATTTAAACATATTATTGTTTTTACTAAATATAAATAAATGAAATAATCTAATTAAAAATAAAATAATTAAAATTGTATAAAAAATTCCATTTTCCCGTTCAAAGACAACCGATGCAATCTAGGAAGAGATTAAGTTTAAGTAACCCAATCAAATAAAATAAGCCACACTATTCAAATTTGATTATGTTTGGGATTGTCTATAAATGATGTACAACCATTTAATATAATATTTATTATAACTAAAAGTCCATAGAAGAAGACACTGTTATGACACTGTTACGGGGGCAGCTTTCCATTACTAAAGGAGATCCACACTTCTATGGCTACCTAAGTTGGGGCCTGTCAAGTACGTTTAGCGACGCACTCCGAGCATATCCAGATTTACCGTTGTCATCCAATACAAATGCCTTGGCTTCTGCTAGCTCTTTCACAACACTATTCATTGTGGGTCTATTTATTGGTCTTGGTTCCACACAAGTGTATGCGATCTCTGCAACTTTCCATGCAGATTCTACACTATATCGGCCACCCAACGAAGGATCCATCAGGTCTGCTAGTCTCCCGCATGAAAGCAATTCTTTTGCCTGTATAATAAAGAATATGAGAACTATATATCATTGAGAGAAAAAGAAAGTAGAGTTTTAGTTAAATGGGTTACCGATTCGACTATTCCCTCCTTTGGTGGTACTCCAGAAATAATCTCCAACAAAACTACACCAAAACTGTAGATATCACTCTTTTCATTTAACGATAACGTTCCAAAATATCTGCATCAAGTTTCAAATTTATTGTACTATCAACAATTTGATGAATGTTAAGATGGTTGGATGATTAAAAAGATCAAATAATGGTGAAGTATGAAAATAGTCAGGATCAAGATAGCCGAGGGTGCCCTTCACACTAGTTGTTATATAGCTTTTGGAATTGTCTAACAACTTCGATAGACCAAAGTCAGTTATCTTGGCAAACATTCTTTTATCCAAAAGTATATTAGTGCACTTGATATCTCTGTGTATGATTGGAGGACTACAGCCCTCATGTAGGTATAGCAAACCTGCAAAGCATGTAAGACATTCATAATGTATACGAGCAGTTTTACTTTGTATAACCATAAAAAAATGGAACAAATGACACAAACAAATTACCCTCTGCTGCTTGGAGAGCAATGTTGAGCCTGGTTTGCCAATCAAGTGGTTTCTCTTGCTTCGCTGGGCCTGTAAATAGAATAGTAAGTCTTTTTGCTAAAATGTGTTTAGTTTAATTTTATTCACAATACTATGGAATAAGCAATACCGTATAAATGGTCCATCAACGTTCCACATTCCATAAATTCGTATACTAAGGCCACAATAGGTTGTCTGCAGTACCCAATTAGTTTAACAAGATTTTTATGGTAAATCCTTGAAAGGAGACTTACCTGGGCAAAGAACACAAGCACCATATGTTAACAGGCAAATTGGGCTGAGAGAGACGTATGAGATAAATAAAATTCATCTTAAATGAAACTTTCAATAAATGTGAAGGAAGGAAAAACCTCATTTCTAAATTCTTGTTTTCCTTGAGATGAACTAGTTGAAAGTATCTTCACCGCAACATCATTTCCTGAAAGTTGACCATAAAACACAGATCCAAAGCCTCCCTTACCAATGAATGTAGAATAGTTATTTGTAGCTGCTTTGATATCTTCTTCAGTGTATTCTGCCGCTGAATTGTGGAATTCGTTTGGATCATCTCCATCTGATTCAAAAGAGAAAATAGAAGAAAGGTCTCCAACAAGAAACACGAGCTAAAATAATAATTAATGGTTTTAAATAAACCCTTTTCAAGTCACAAGAATTCAGAAAACACCTGTACATGAATGTTGAGGTTGCATAATAGAACTGCTTGTGGTGAGATTTCCTCGATTGTATTTTTGCCTCCATAGATGAATTCCGAATATCACAACGATTAACAGAACCGAACAGCCAATAGGGAGTCCTATAATCCAACTTTTTTCTTTGTTTTCCTTGTCCTGTGGAGGCTTACTTTGAGGATAAACTCTGCATGTAAAGTACACAATTAAGATTGCAAAGGTTAAAATAAAATTATTTTAATATTTCTCCATTTAAAATGTATTCCAATAATGGTTACCCTTCAAAGAGACAAAAAAAAAGAAAGGATGTCCTCGTACCGAAGGATTAAACCAGGTTTAACTAAACCAGGTGGCACAACTCCATCTAAATCATTGTTCTGCAAAAAACTAATCAACATAAAAGCTACTAATTAAAAACAAACCTGGTTGAGTAAACATTACCTTTGACTAAACTATCACAACCTAAATCAAAATCTTAAGAGAAAAATAAGAAGTCTTCAGTAAACATACAGTTCATTTAACATGGGGAGCTTCTCTAATGAACTCGGAATGTCTCCAGTCAGTTGATTATTTTGCAGGTGCCTTCGATATGTCAAGGAAATTAAAGATTAACACAGACAATTACCTTTCCCATTCATCTATGTATATAAGAAAAAGGCTGTAGACAGAAAATAAGTCAAGGATCTCTTACAATGTCGTAAGGTTCTTCAATGTGCTGAGGTCTGGAATAGAGCCTGAAAAATTATTGTTGCCTAACAGCTGAAACAAATAAAATAAACATATAAGTCACTTAATTAAACTGAGGGGATCCACATCCAGTGATTGGAAAATATAATTTTTGAAAGTTTTCACTTCCCAATATCCAAGACAAGTGGAGGTGGGTGGATGTCTTACCAACTGATTTAATGCTGTTAAGTTGGCTATGGTTGGAGGTATGTTGCCAGTGAGACCCATGTTTGTCAAATTCCTGAAAAGAGTTGAAGTGATATGGGTTAACAGCCTTCAGTGCCAAAATTACATCTAATGTATTCATTGCTCTAAGTTTAATGAATTCCTATTATTTTTAAGGAAAGAATTTACACAATAATCACTCGTGGAGGGTCTTCCTCATTGCACGTAACACCGGTTAATGGTGAACCTGCAGGCAAACATGGATCTCCTGTTGTCCAATCATCTGGAACATTTGGTGTATTTGCTATTTTTCTAATAGCAAGTACTGTTTCACATGTTTACTAAAATATTAGGCCATATTTATAGAAGAAATCATTGGGAAACAATATTGTATAAAAATAATATAGTATATATGTTAAATAATATTTTTTCCATAATTCATATGAATGAGTTCATATATTTTTGAAAGTAGCTGTGAGAGTATGTTATAATCAGATCATATTTATCAGAAAAAATGATATATAAAATTCTGTATGTAAATAAAGAGGAGTTTTATTATCATGTTAAAAAACTAAAAATATAAGATCTAACAATAATAGAATAAATAAAGAGCAAAAACAATACAAAATATTTTTATTTGGAATACTCAATACAATAATGAAAATTCTTATTTTACTCTAAAACATGTGCAGATATATATAGACATTAATTTTACACATTACGACTTTAAAAACCACAGATATAAATAGAAAAGCTCAAAAATAACACTCAGAATCTCAAAAAATACTGATATATTTTTCAATTGACACACTTAACTATAAAACATATAAAATATAAAATATTTATAGAATAATTTGATCAAAATTGATTCTTAATAATTCGCATCAATTATTTTTACTATGGACATTTTCCTTATTTTCCTTATTTTAATAGAGCAGCTACTGAACAGCTACTGTTTAAGAATTAAAAATAAACTATAAAAAAAAGACTGAAAATAAGAAACAACTTTATATTGTCAAAAATCCGCTCTAACCAAATGCGAAGCAAGCAAAACTAAAACATCCCTCTTAATAAGCTGAATATAATGAAGCAGATGGAGAAACAAAAGTACCATCCCCGGCGTGTGTCATATTGGTGATGTTTACTATTTGATAGGCTTCAGCTGCATTTATGAATGGCGCCAGATCGGACCCTGCTTGTGAACGTATTCTTATGTCTGTAGAGTCAGTTGTGCTAAGCTCCGTGCGATAATATCTTGACCAACAGAACATATACGAAGGAAAATTTATTTCTGCAATTTGAACATTGCCAATGAAGACATGTAATGTGTTGTTCCCTGAAAGACTCGTCTTATTGATGTTACAGAAATAAAGAGCAAAATAGAAAGTGCCCTGGACAAATTTAAGCCAATTCGAAATAAGCAATTCTTCCCCTACTTGCGGTGTAATAGCAGTCATTAATACTGATACAGGTGGTTTGTTTTGTATGCTCCCAAAAAAGAGTCATTTGTGCTGATATTTATTGTTAACGGCACCGGAAAAGGTGTCCAAATGCGATCATACTGGTCCTGGGGAAAGCTGTACCACGACCACAACATTGCATTAGATAATGTCAACAGAACAGATTCAAAAGTAATCGCCAAACAAACAGTTATTAAGCTTACTTTATCTCACCAGAGTTGCCAAAATTCCTACGAGAGAAGCGTTTTAAAGCGCTGTAGTTGAAATCAGTGTAAGTATTATACATTGCAGATTGTAGCGGCCTCAACTCAATGGTTGAAATGAAAACATAATAACTTTCTTGTGTCTCTGAATTTCTAGCCAGGCATAAACTCAGGCTGTCGCTTTTGGGGGCCAGGATTATTTCGTAATGGTAATACAGATATTTCGGCATACTCCCCAGGTTCACGTTTGCCCACTTGATTCCCTCTATATATAAATCGAAGATGCTTGCTAAAGGAAGATTATCAAATCCTCCAAAATAAAACCTGACCCTTACCAGGTATTGTATATGAGGCGTCACGGGCAGTAAGTAACAATATTTATTTGCTTCTAGATTTGTAAAATAGGCCACAGACTGATATGGATAGGCTATCTCGTTAGTACTGAATGGAGGCATAATGAAAGTGTTTCTGAATTTGATGAACAGGGAATCTGTTATCCAGTCTAATCCGCCATATGTATGATTATTTGAAGCGCCACAGTTAATACTTAGAAATCCTTCATAAAAAGCAAGAGCAACCAGATCAGAGTGCAAAAATTACAGATCTCATGTTTTCAATCAAAGAAAAAATTAAATTGAAATAAATTACAACTTACCATTTGGATTTGAGAGTGTGCAGGGACTGAATAGCCCAATGAAAGCTGTGATCGCTAACAAGGTTAAACTTGTGAATTTCCTGACGATCAATGCAAGCAGGGAATCAATGAGAAAAAATGCGAGCAATGGCATTGGATATTTTGAGTTATAATAGAAAAGTTGTATTTTTCAATGCTTAGATTGGGTCAATTGACTGTGTTCCACAGGAAATTTCTCGGAGGAACCATCCGTTATTCATACTCACGCATTCACGAACGAGTTAATTGAGCCACTTTAATGTTACCTTATTTAATCTTATTAAGATAAATGCCTAAAGAAGGTATTTTGTTTGGGACGGTATAAGTGAACTCCAACCTTTCTGGAATGAATCTGCACGTTATACGTCTGGTAAAACAATGAGTTTGTCTTATTTACTCAATAGTCTTTTGTTTGTATTATCATTGGGGCGACGCAGTTGCCTTGAATGCGCAAGGGAGAAATTTATCATTTTGCAAGAAACTATGCACAATATATTTTAAATTTAATTCTTAATCATCCAACGTGGCTCCTTCATGATTTTTCTTTACTTTGGCAAAGAAATGATTTTATGTTTGTCTCATGGGTTTTCAAAACAAAAGACATGAAAAGTAAGGTAAACATCAAACTTTAAACATCTAAGGTTCATCTTCATCTATAAGAAGAAATATTAATGTGTTGAGAGATATGTGGTACTAATATGTTGGAAGTTTTGATTTAGATAAATATGGGAAAAGGGTCCAGATCCGTTACAAAATAGTCATAGAGGCAAGTACGATGAGTCTCACCATCAATGAGATTGGAAAAACTAAACAAAGACCAACAATGCTTTTGATTGGAGCATAGATCGAAAAGAAGTGGGAATTAAGGGTCCTAACCCTATGCAATTGCCTTATCACTCATGACTCAAGAATGAGTATGGGGAGAGGTAGAAGAAAGACCTTTCTTGTTTCTATGAACAACAGTCCAAGCAATACTATCATCCAAATTCCCATTATGGGGGGAAACAAGAGGAGACTCCCCCATGGAAGATTTATCAACAAAAGAAGGGGGAACAAAAGGATGACAAGGCAGAAGGTAGTCATCATCCACATGAGAAGTTTGGAGCTAAGATGAAGTCCAACAAAACAAGATGTGAGTACGAAGCATGAGGAACCCAGTAAGGTCCTTAGGAATTAATATGTTGAAAGTTATTTGTTAGAATGATGGGAATATGTATATTGGTTGAATTAGTTGACATTAAAGGTGGATGTTCATGCAGGTAAATAAATACCACATTAACTTGTTTGAAGGTATTTGATTGAATGATGATTATTTTCCACATTAAGTTGTTAAAAGTTACTTTATAGAACAATGTGCATAAATACAATGTTTGAATAACTAGACACCAAATGCGCACATTCATATAGGAAAATAAATACCACATTAACTACCAAATTTCTAAATACACTTAATTTGTATGCATGCAAAAATAAACTTCTCTATGTTTTTATACATTTTAAAATTTAAAATTTTATCTAATTAACTACTTGAAGAAAATTATTTTTTCCCTAAATGGATGCAATTCAAAATAATTTCCTAATACAATTAATAATTTTTTATTTTAGTGTTTTATGTGTAACAATATCCTATTAAGGTGGAGCTCTCTCTATCGAGGTGGAGAGTTGTTTGGTTGGAAGGGTTTGGTGGTGTTGCAATAGGGTTTTTCTCTATTTTGGTGTTGTTCTCTTCTTCAAGAATGTTGGAATGCCTGTTAGGGGTTGTTGCCCCTGGTTCGAAAGTTCTTCCTTTCTCCTTGTGTGGTGGAGACTTGATGGTGTTGGGTTCTTGGTCTGGCCCCTTTTGGTTGTGATTGTTGGTTTTATAAAGCCTTTGGCTTCTGCTCTTTCGGAAGTTGTTGGCTTTTGTTGGTTCTTTCCTATCTAAGAAGGCTCATTTTCTATGTGGAAGTCTTGGAGCTTTTTCTTGGAGTTTGTTGCCCTTTGGTTAGTGTTTAAGTTGTGGGGTTTCACTGGTTTCCCCCTATTTTTGTAGGGAGGTGTCTTTTCTTCTGGTTTCCTTTTGGCTGCCCTATTTTGTAGATGGTCTATGTTTTTTGGTTTCATGCTCCGGTCAAAAGCATGGCTTGTTAGTTGGTCTTCTAGGCTCACTGTTGGTGAGTCTCGCTCTTCCTTTTTAGCGGTCTCATTTTTTATGAGTCGCCTGTCTTCTGCCTTTATGGCTACATTGTAACGGGTATTGGCCCTTCCAGTCTTATCTAATCAAAACAATCTAATAGGTTGTAATTTTTTCCTTCTTTTTTGTCAATTAAATCAATGTTTCTAAATGTTCTTTCACCAACACACTCGAGCAGTGATAATCAAACAATTATTCTATCTTTTCAAGATATGCATTCTTTTATCCATACATAATAGGTATTCATTTATCCATACATGACATATATTATTCTATCTATATAAGATATGCATTCATCTTTCCATATAAAACATGTATTTTTTCTCTAGCCAAAGACTTTCACTTATTGAGACAATCCATGTTTTAAGTCTTCTTGGTAGACTAATGATTAAGAATAAATGCAATGTAAAAGAAACGGATCACACTCACATTATAAAAGAACAATGATTTAGAAAAACCACGACCCACTGAATAAATGGAGGGCAACTAGACATTGCCACGAATCTTTACCATGTTTTTCTTTATTATAACTGTGATTGAAACGATTGGTGTTAGTTTATTGACTTGGTCTGCTGAAATGATAAAGAAAAGTCATTTGAAATAACGTAAAAAATGATAGAAGACGATAGCAGAGTTGATGATTAAGACAATGAAAGAAATTAGATGCTACTAAACAAGGCTTTGTTCTCACAAAACTCCAATAAACTGAAGTCGGGGAAGGAAAATCCATTTATTTTACGTATGTTTTGGTTTAAGAAGGAACTAAAATTCCAACATTAATTGAATTCCTCTCCTAAAATATCGCCATTGATTTTCTCTCCTCAAATGTCGCCAAAAAAACAATCATTTCAGATGCCGGCAAAGAAACGTAAAATCATTTGAATTGTATGCAAATACAAGAAAAATGGAGGCGGCTGTTGGAAAATTATAAACAAACTTTTGAATAAATAACACACCGAAACAAACACGAATGTGCAAGATTTTGTTTTATTGCCCCACAAAAGATGTAGCTGTGCAAACTTTTCCAGCTATGGTTGTTGGTATTTTAGATGTCCTTTTGGGATTTGAACTTTGAGAACACAATACTTTAGTCAATTAAGCTCAACCTTTTGAACATTAATTTTAATTTTATAAAATTATCCTTTAATTTAGAAAAGAAAATATTTTAGGAAACATGAATGTATGTGAGCATTACTGACATGGATATGTGGTTGATATTGTTATTCTAGTAAAATCCAAGTCCTCCTCCTTTGGCTTTGAGTTAAGGGAGTTAGCCTTAATCGAGATATTGTGAGGCATATAATCAAGATTGATGGAATTGGTTAGCGAGGTGGCCAATATTTTGGTTTTCTTTAAAGGATTAAAGGGTTCTTACATGTCCCAACTAAACACGATGAGTCTATGTCATCATGTAAGTGTTTCATCCCCTCAACAGTGGTTCATTTATAATCCTTCATCAATACTAATAATGTCTAATTTTAGATTTTGTTTGACTTATGAGTGTAGTTCTAGCATTCCTCTTAACCATACGTTTTGTCTCATTGGTCTCTCAAGGTCATCTATATGAACTGAATGTTTCCTTAGATATTATAATTTTTATTGTTTGTTTCGTTTATACTACTTTATTGAGTTATGTCATTTCAAGGCTTTTATTTTACCAATACTATTTGTTTGGGTGGCTGGGTTGATCCCTTCTTGGTCTTGGAAAATATGTAATAGAAAATTTTGGTGAAATTTATATGCCTAACAAACGCATTTCTTTTGTGTAATTTCTTTTTAAATATATAATGTAATGGGAGAGGGTCCTTACTCCTAACTTGAATTAGAAAATGATAATACTACACTTGTCAAACGTTTTGATTAGATTAAGATTGGAAGGGCCACTACCCATTACAAAAAAACCATTAAGGCAAACGAGGGGCTCACAATAAGTGAAACGCCTAGAAAAATAAAACATAAACTAAAACTTAAATAGTCCGACCAACAAAAAAATTTAGAGATAGCACAAAAAAGACTAGCACAAGATCACATAACACCTAAAGGTATCCTAGCAACTTGAGACCACTGATTGACTTCCACTATTGAGCTGGGAAGTTGAGCTTCTCCTCAAAAGACATAGGGCCTTTCTACATAGCTTGAGTATCCACTGTGGCATCCAAAGTCAAGTTGTCCACTACCTTACCTTTCTTCTACTCGTGACCATCATCATGCCCTTCGTCACCCACTTGTTGAAAGATATGAATGGTGAGGGTAGTGTTCTTCATGATTGCCTTACTATAATCATTTATGACTTGGAGGCACTGTGTGGTTCTTTCCTAGTTCTTGTGTATAACATCAATCTCCATTTGTTAATTCCTTTTGTCTTCCTCTGTGCCAACGGTAGCTCTTAGCCCTTCTATCTCCTTATCCCATTTGGCCCAATGCTCAAATGAATTAGCCATAGAGGTTATCATTTCTCAATGGCCTCTGTCCTCCACCTCCCCCTGCCATGAAACCTATTACTGCAACACTTTATGTTTAAGAATTAGGATTCTCTCTTCGTTAGTAACCAATAGACCTATGAGCCACTTACGTATGTCATTTTGGACATTAATTGTCTTTGAAATTTCATTAATTTTATGCACAAGGTGTCGCCAGGAGCACAAATGTCAAAACCTACCCTGGGTTCAACATGAGTCCTTTCCAAATTGATGCAGAAATTAGGGGATTTTGATGGCTAGGGTTAATAACAGGGGGTGTTGGGGACATCAAAAACCTCCACATGAACATGAGAGTGTGTGGGGGAATTGGTAGGGGTGAGATTCCACAATTTGTCATCCAAGTTGTTCGACTTGCTAGACCAAAAAGTAGAAATAGGAGTGGGCTCAGACAGGGTAGAAACTTTAATGGGGTTGGGAGGGGTTTCCTCATTAGTAGGGGTTTTACCATGGGCACAGATAAACCCATGAGAAGTGGGAGGGGTTTCATCTAGGGTAATGGAGGGATTGGGGTTTGTAGTGGGGTCACAAATGACCAAGTTATTCTTTTTAATAATGGCAGGGGAGGGTAACAATGTAGCATGGTAGTGACAGAGACGAAAGATAAGACCCTGGTGAATGGGTAAATTCTTGCTTTTACCCTAGATGGTTTTGACATATTGTTCGAGAGATGACAAAATCCAATAGGAGAAGTTCATCTTTATATTATCACAAAGATGGTTAAGCATTGGAAACAAATGAGCATGAAAGTGATGGAACCAACTCTCGAGCATAACATACCTCATCAAGACTTCCGCAACCTTCCTCCAAACGCCAGGGAGGTCAACCCAATTGAAGCCATTTTGGAGTTTATTCACTTTTTTAGCCTCTTTCAAAAGCAGTCCATGTCTTTTTGATAACTAGCCTTGGGCTTATGGGGAATGAAAATTCCCTCCAATGACAACCACGTCACCTCTGCAATAAGCTTAGTACTCACCGTGAAGGAATACACTTGTTAAATGTTATGTACCTATAATAAATGATCCTTTGAAAATGTCTAAAGAGGAATATTAAGATATTTAAATTTTGTCACATTCTTTTTATAATAGTGTAGTGGTGAAATTTGTATATTCATGTCAATTCTCATTTAGTTTTCAATTTATTTGAAGGAATGATTTAATATAATCAAATATTGATAAGTGACACATTCTTATTAATTCTAATTTATTTTTAGGTCTAATACCAATTTAGTATTTACTTTCATTTACATATATTTCTATACATTCATTCTTATCTTAGCCATATTTACATCTATTCTACATATTCTTATTATTATCAACCTAGACTTCTATGCATCAATTTCTAATCCCAATATATGCATAATTTCTCTATCCTAGGGAAATCTGATAATGTCTAAGTTCAACCTTGAGTGGTTTGAGATTGACCCCAAATACAAAATTTTAAAATTAAAATTCTTAAATCATGCCCTTTCCTACTAGCCATTGGGAATTAAATGTTTAGAAATTTTTCTATAATTTATTATTATTTAAAGATATTCATTTTGTGTAATTAAAAACATCCAAGAATCATCTAGAAATCAAGTAACTATAAGTAGAAAATCATTACAAGAACACTTGGATATGGAGCTTAAAAATAAACCAATACATCATAGTATGTAAATGGTCCATCTAAATGTTTGTGTGTCATATCCCAAAATATTATCCCAAAGTGATGAATCCAATTACCCAAAATAGGGTTTGAATTGGAAAAAAAAGACCTTACTAATCCAAATAGTTTGGGATGCCTAAATTTGATAAATATAAGGGAAATCAGAGAGATCCTAAGGAGTACCTTAAAGAATTATACATAACACATCAAGAGGTTTCTTATCTTGATGCATACCTCTTGAGACTATTCCCTAGAATATTGGGTGGACAAGCCCTAGATTGGTTTAACCACATTCCTCATGGGACGATCAACACATTTTTTGAGATTGCCAAAAAATTGTCTCACATTTTTCCTACAAAATTGAACATGAAATCACCATCATGGAACCTTTTAACACAAAAAAAAAGAGTTTTGAAATATTTCTTCTTTCTTACAAAGATGGAGACATCTTTCTAGTCATTGCATGGCCCATTCCTAAAAAACAACTTGTCACTATATTTATCTAAAACTTGAATTCAAAGGTGGATTTTCATCTACAAATGCAATGTGCTCACTCCTCTGATGAAATAATATAAAAGGAGTTTATATAGAGAAAAAACTTATCACCAATAAACTAGTTAAGATCTATAAAGAGAAAAAGACAACAATAAATCTAGTAAACAAATCCCTCTTTTGGAATTAAAAAAAGAACATAGTCAAATGCAATGTGCTCACTCCTCTGATGAAATAATATAAAAGGAATTTATATAGAGAAAAAACTTATCACCAATAAACTAGTTAAGATCTATAAAGAGAAAAAAGAAAACAATCAATCTAGTAAACAAATCCCTCTTTTGGAATTAAAAAAAGAACATAGTCAATGATGGTGTGTCTGATTCCAAACATCTCCAAAACATCCAAATACCTCCACCATCATCATACACTCAAAGTAATCTAGCTCCTCAACATAGTGTGATCATCCTTAAAGGTCAACCTAAATGACATGTTAGACATGAATACACTCCCTTGGTGAACTTATTGAAATTGTCCTCCAAATGCTAGTCCAAGAAAATGTAATCCAACTTCTAGCCATTAAACCCCTTGTTCCAGATGTGTCTAAACCCTCTTGGTACAAAGAGCATGACTATTGTGAATATTATAGGGTACATGGACATAAAAATTCTAGTTGCATGAGATAAAGACTTGATCCAAGATCTCCTTAATTGTGGAGAGATTAGAATTGAAGTACAAAGTCACCCAACAAACAAATAGGTATCGACAAGAAACCATTCCCTCACTACAAGGATGGTAAAGATTTTTCATCTTATAATCTAGCACCCCATACCTACAACAATAATATCTCATATGATTCCATTATCAACCACATTTAACAAAGTCCTACTCAAGTAGCCACCATAACTATCAAATTTCCTAATTGTGTCCTCATTTCCTAACATGGTCAGGTCATCATCCAAGGAGCCTCATTGTCCTCCCCAGTGATAAGGATAGGTGCATGAAGATGGGTAGCAATTTTGTGGCCTCTTTTTAAAAAGAAAATGAAAACTCATAAAACGAGCGCGTTATAATGCACTCGCATTATGGCTTGGTGTGCCAAGCTTGAGGCTCGACCACAATGAGCCCATAATGCGAGCACATTATAATTTGAGCACGCGTTATAATGCACTCACGTTAGGACATGTTAAAAGAAAAAAAAAGTGAAACTCATTCATTCATCATTTTGACTATGTTTTTTGTTGTTCACGTGGCCAAAACCCCCAACTTTCACGCTAGCATTCTAGGAGGAGGTATTGTGCAAAAATATTCACCAATGGTTGCTATTTCTTCGCAAGGATGGTGCCATGATGATGAGGAGGTGGGAGAGGTGAGGATTGTTTTCTTTTTGTTTTGAATATGTTAGTTTTAGGTTGTATTTGATATTTTTTTTTTGAATTTGTAGGAGATGCAAATGAACCTACAAACCCTCAAAATCCTCAACAAGAAGAGTGACCAAATCCTCAAGAATAAAATCCTCAACAACAAAATCAACCTCAAGAACAACCTCCTCCACCAATCACTCAACACCCTCCTAGCACTCAACAAAATTTAATGAGTGAAATTGAGAACAACAAAAAACAAATTGAGGATTTAAGCAGTAGGTTGAGTGATCCAAATGGTTCAACTGCAAAAAGAATGACCCTATCAAGTTCATTGAAAGATATGTTAAAAAATGTAGATTAAATTAGAAAACAAATAACTGGATGGCAAGATAGGAGGCAGGCGGCTAGGGCTTATTATACGAATAAACTATCATATAAAGATGTAAAGGATTTAAAAAGTACAAAAGGTGATTTGTGTTCATTATTCACTGACCCTAAAACAAATCAAAATCTTACCCTCAATGCAAAGAGGTTTCCTATTCATTGGTGCCACCACCAACATATTAGGCAGTATTTTTATGATAGGTGGTACATGATCTTTGATTACCCACTGTGCAACAATTGTGAAGTCTAGCAATATTTTCTTAGGAAACTATACAGTGAGTTTATATTGAACAAAATCCCAAATTATTTTGATATGAAGGACTTCTAGGGGAGAGGTGGGGGTTGGCTCAGGATAGACCCAGTGCATAGCTGGATCCTACGTGGCAAGGGAGATGAGCTCTTGCTAGGCCGCCTCGTGAGCACGTTGTTATGCCTTCCATAGTGAAGGAGAGTGTCGACGTAGAGACATTGCAGGTGATCAGTGACCCAAATTTTCATCCATCATATTAGCCCTATTCTACAACGCCATCTAGGGGAGTCTTCAAGTGGTGGCCTTTGAACCCATGTGTGTCAATCTTGCGGGGTGAATTGTTCATATGACCCCATCGACACTCAGGAGGCTACTACACAGGATCCATATGCAGCTATGGAGATGGAGAGGGCAACTGACATTTTGCATGAGGCGTATCACATTGATAGTTAGGTAAAAGTTAGCATGTTCATTGAATTTAATTTATTAAATTTTGATTTTGAAATGCAAGATTAACTAATTTAGTTTTATGATTTTAATAAAATTGCAGGGTCGCAATGTTGAGACTGGATACACCAACCCTCCACCTACTTATTTATGTAGTACACCTATCGGTGGGATATGTAAATAGTAAACAATTATAAATTTATTACATGTTAATAGCATTGTTTTATGAATGGTATTTTAATATGTGATTTTGGATGTTGAATAGGATAATATTGGAGGTTTCGAGGGAACACTTCCTGGTGCTGGTGGATTTACTCAAACCTACATGTAGGTAATTGAATAAAGAGTTTAACTAATGAATTGTACTTAATAGATTTGTGTAGTTTATATTCATATCATTGATTATGTTGCATTGCACATCATTCAAACTCAAAGCATTAATTCACATTCCATAACTAATAACTAGATGTTGATAGATGAAAAAAATTCAACTACAATATAGTTGTTTAAAAAGTCAACATAAGTAGTGATGCAATTACTTCACATAGCATAAGCAATAAGTCTAGGAAAAACTTCCAATTGCATTTACTTTTCATGGCATTCCATGAGACCACTTTTTACTACTCGACATATTTTCAAATAGTTCATTACCTTGTCTATGTTATGGATGCTTGGAAGGAATATATGAAATAATAATAGTAAGCAATAGCATAGACAAGGCAATGAGTTTTTTGAAAAAATGCCTCAAAGAAATGCGGTCTCATGGTGATGTCCGTCAACATGAGACCCAATTTCTTTGACACACTTTTTCAAACAGCTCACCACTTTTTCTATGCTACCATATTTTCCATACATGTCTACCAAAGAATTTTATCAAACAGTTCATTTCCTCACTGCTATGTCTAAAAGCTTAAAAAAGGTGCTTTCCAACAAACTGATGCAATGCAAGATAGTCAAATAACTTAACAACTCAAAAGGATTCAATCCACTCTGCAACTCAAAAGCTCAATTCTTTCTTTGTTTTAAAGCTTCTACATAGTCTTCCTACTAGGTTAGCCAACCCACTTTTCCTGCCAAAACTTTCAATTTTCTCAAACAGCCTTGTCAACAAATCCCCAAATCAGACACCCATCATGGCCTACTTTCATATATAAAAAAATCAATACCAACTCCTTTGGATCAGTGATATTTTATTAGTTTTCTCCTTCAATCTCTCCAACAACAACTTACGTCGATGGATCATATCATTTTTAAACACTTCCCAACCTTTCAAACTTCCTACGATGACTTAATAACCTCTACAACTACTTTGACCCTTGGCATTCCATGCCTTTACACCTTTTTTGCATTTTTACAACATTTGAAATTGACAATTTTGTCAATATTTTGCAATTTTGCACTTTATGCCCAAATTAACTAACTAAGACTATTACAACCTCCAAAATGGCTATTTAAGCCTTATTGCATCATCAAAACACCTTAACCAATTCAAACTCCTAAATTTTCCTCATGGAGGCATGTGCTTGCAAAGGTGCACCTACACGACAAACTATGGATGCTTGGAAAAAAATATATGAAAGCATAATAGTAAGCAATAGCATAGACAAGGCAGTTAGTAGTTTGAAAAAATGCCTCAAGGAAATGCGGTCTCATGGTGATGGAATTCCATCACCATGAGACCACATTTCTTCGAGGCATTTCTTCAAACAACTCACCACCTTTTCTATGATACCACATTTTCTATACATGTGTACCAAAGCATTTTATCAAACTACTCACTTCCTTGCTGCTATGGCTAAAAGCCTAAATAGGTTCTTTCCATCAAACTATGGATGCTTGGAAAAATATCTATCAAAGCATAATAGTAAGCAATAATACCATAGAGAAGGCAATGAACTTTCTGAAAAAATTCCTGAAATAAATATAGTCTTATGATGATGGAATGCCATGGAATTCATTTGTTTGTAATGGCATTCCATTACCATGAGACCCCATTTCTTTGAGGCATTTTTTCAAATAGTTCACTACCTTCTCTATGCCACTACAATTATCATACATGTCTATGAAAGCATTTTATAAAACGATTTAGTGGTTTGCTGCTATGGTTAAAAGCCTAAAAACATATCCTTTCAAACAAGATATGGGGATAGGGAAAATAGTAAGCATGATAATCAGAAATATATAGTTTAATAAGGACTCAAAATTTTGTTCATTATCTCATACATTATAAGTCATGACGTGGATCTCTATTATAGTTTGTTTGATTGAATAATTTGTTGTTTTATTTTTAGATGTTGGAGGCAGAAACACCTCCAAATGCTATGAGGGCAATGGAAATTAGTGTTTCATCCGCTATACAATCCTCAATGGCTCTGACAGGGGAGGTATGAGGAAAATTACTAAATTTCAATTTACATTCATTGTTATAGATGTTGTTCTAGTGAAAAATCAAACCATTATTGATTCGTAGTTTAATTTCTATTTGGATGGTTTATATAGGGCTTGAGCACGCCTCATCATGGGTGTGCAAATATTTCCCTCATGGAGAGTGATCGTGCGATGGCAGTAAGTTATTATTTTTTTAAATATATCATTTTCTATAATGTAATTTCTATATATTAATGTCTTTACTTCTTATTGTAATAGTTAAAACTTCACCAAGAACTTAATAGTAGGAGGAGTAGCAAGAGCACTCCTCGAGCATAGCACAAATGAGTGACAGACTTATCACCATTGGATCAAAAAGCAAAGGGAAAGAATTTATTTACAAAGCATGGAGAGAAATGAATTTTGATTCCAGAACCCTTTGTTGTATGCCTACATGGCAATTTTGTATATATTTTTTATTGGATATATTTGACATTGTATGCCTATATGGCTATTTTCTACCTATATTTTATACTTATATCAACATATATTGATGTAGGCGTACATAGCTATTTGGTTAATATAAATATTTTTTTATCGATGGTGTCCATATTTGCATTATAAATTCATGGTTCAATAAATATGAGTTACGTGTATTCAAGTTTATACTTTACAACTTACATGTATAATTTGTGACTTACGTTTGCTCCAATGCATACTTTGTGACTTACTTATTTTCATGTGTATACCTTGTATTTGTGCATATACTTTATATTAAGTTGTGCATACTATGTATTCGTGTGTATACTTCAAGGCTTACATGTTTGTGACTACTTGTGCTTCCCTTATTCACATGTACATTCTTGAATTATTCACGTGTATACTTATTAATTGGTTAGCTGGTTAGCCCTAGCATTGATCATTGTTGTCCTTCATGGTTTGTCTTGAATAAATTAATTGATTGATGCTAAAAAACTTTATCTAAAACCAAAAAAAATGTTTTCAATTGGTATTCCATGAAATTATTCATAAAAAAGATTCCAGTATATTTAATCATTTGATTGAAACAACTCAATTAAGAAAAGGATACATAACCTTCACAACACTTGTAAAACATAATATTCAAAGTAGATGAAGTAATCAACTTCTTGACACATTATCTATGTTATCGGGTTCTTCTATTTTAGCCTTGGTTCTGGACTTGGTTCACTCTTGGTGTGGGTCCTAGTTCGGTTTGCCTATGGGTTTGACCAGGGTCCTTCATTTTTGGGTCTGGTTCACCTAGGTAGAACCTAAGAGAACCCAAGCAGAACCCAGATAGAACCCAGTTGAACCAAGATAGAACTTGCATGCCTAGGCATTCAAAAAATGTTTTTTTGAACATTTTTTTAATGTTTTATCGAGTTTGACTTTGACCAATTCCCAAGGGAACCCTAAAAGTGAACTCTAAATCACTTCAAGCACCTTAACTACCTCATTCTTATTCATTAGTTTGGAAAACAAACATTTTCATTCCAAGAGGTTGAGCTTTCAGTTTTTCTTGCTAGATTGAAAGTAGATTGTGACACAACTTTCTCTTTTCAAAAATTGTTTTGCATCATTGAACTAAGAATTTATCACACATCTGTAGAGAAACAAAGGAATACTACAAACTAAAACACATTACACTTCTATTCTAACTGATTTGATGTACTCTCCAACATCTCTCTTCTCTCATGTGAAGAGTTAGAACTACTTGGCCATGCCTTTGCATCATTCAGGAAGTTTTGCTATTTTTGAAAATGTCAAAAGCATGGCTACATACAGATTAGACAAAAGACTTTTCCTTTTAGATTAGCAATGCGCGGAAGTTTAAAAAAGTATCCTTGATATTAAAAAAGGATATATGCTTATACACTTCAATTGTGCAGTCACCCTTTGGTTCTTTGAAAGAAAAAAATTTCTATGCCACTATTACACTGCATAGATAAACCAAATTTTGTATTGTGGAGCTATATTAAGCTACCACTCTCAAGACCAATGTAACAATGATACAAAATAATGTTTGAGACTGCAAGAAGACATCAAAATGGCTAGTGTACTTAAAAAATCTTATGATTTTGAAGAATGTTGATAACTCTACTCAGTTGGAGTCTTTTTTCAAAATCATACAAATTGAACCCTAGCATCAATAGACTCTGTATATCAAGCTACCACAATTCAAGTTTCAATGATAAATATTTATCATGCATGTTTTAAATGACATTCAAGTTGATTGTGGTTTTTTTGTTTATATGATGTTATGTGATATTCTAATCATAATTCATGCTTCTAGTATGCATATATATATATATTATTTTTACATGTTTTTTGTACCAACAAACCCAAAACGAACCGAACCCCCCTCCAAATTTTTTTGGTTGAACCGGTGAACCAAACCCCTGAACCCAAACCTGAACCTCATACAAACTCAAAAACTCTTCCAACACTCTTCATTCTACTTGCACAAACTTAATTGACCACCAAATTATGCTGCCCCCTAACTTTACCCACTTTTACTCCCTCAAACCTCTCTTTTTTATTCAAAACCCCTGTTTTCCCAACTAGGGCATCATGCCAAAACATACTTTTGACCTCGTCTATCCTTGAAAACATTTTTAACACATCAAAATCCACAACCTCACCCTACTTACAACCTATTCTAACTTATTTTCAAGCAATTTCTTCTTTTCACCTCTTCTAGCCTTGCTTTTAAGGGGCCTCAATTCTGAATTCTCAACAAAGGCAGTGTTAGTAATATCTTCCAATGCCTTTACCAATTCTATTTTAATATTCCTACTCCCTATCCTACTTACATTAGGCCCATATCACCGAGACACAACTTGAACAATACGTAGAATGGCCTATTTCTACATATTACACTCAAACCCTTGTATGACCAAGTTTAGACCTGTTTCAAAAATCTACTTCTAAGTTGCTTGGAACTTAATATAATTCCACAAGAATGGATTCTAATCAAAGCTAAAACCATTCTAAAAGAATGGATTCTAATCAATTGTCATGCACATGTTTCTCTTTCGATTGTTTTGCACATCATCATAAGGGATTAAGCCGGTTCAATGTAGCTCGAACCAATTCCGTGTGTTTGGGTGTGAAAGAGGACCATGTCTAGTGTAAGCATACCTATTGGGACATGTTGGAGCAATTTTTTTGGTCACACGAATTACAAAATGAAAGTTGCACCACTTTGCAACTCTACGCTGCTTGCATTTCACACTTTTTCCATCAAGTGAAAACTGGACACCATAGGAAAAAAAACTTCAAGATAACAAAAAATAAAAGAGGTCATTGTAGAGGGGCCCAACATGATCTCATAGGCTCAGATGGAGAGTTCGTAAGCATCATGGTTTCTAAGTAATAGCCCATCAAAGATTGCTTCCCTTTTGCACTTTGGACCCTTAAGGGATTGATCTAGTTGAACGTAGCTCGAAGCAATTCTGCATGTTTGGGTGTGAAAGAGGACAATGTATAGCATAAACATACCCATTCAAATGCGTTGGAGTAGTCTCTTTGGTTACACGAGTTGCAAAATGAAAGTTGCACCACTTTGCAACTTTCAACTACTTGCATTTGACAACTTTTTCCCCAAGTGAAAATTTGCCACCACAGAAAAATTCCTTCGAGATAGAAAAAACTGAGAGAGGTTATTGTAGAGGGGCCCAATGTGATCCCATAGGAATAGAAAAGAAGTTTCTAAGCATCACAGCATTCAAGTAACGACATGATGAAGTTTGCAACTATTTTGCACTTTGGACCCTTAAGGGATCGATCCGATTGAACGTAGCTCAGAGCGATTCCGTGTGTTTGGGTGAGAAAGAGGACCATTCCTAGCATGAAAATACCTATTCAGAAACGTTGGAACAATCAGTTTGGTCACATGAGCTATAGAACAAAAGTTGCACCACTTTGCAACTTTCAACTACTTGCATTTGATAACTTTTTCCCCAAGTGAAAATTAACCACCATGGGAAAATGCCTCTAAGATAGTGAAAACTGAGAGAGGTTATTGTAGAGGGGCCCAACACAATTCCATAGGATTAGATGAGAAGTTTCTAAGCATCACGATATCTGAGTAACAACATGCTGAAGTTTGCAAACTTTTTGCACTTTGGACTGTAAAGGGATCGATTCGGTTGAACATATCTTAGAGCGATTCCACATGTTTGGGTATGAAAGAGAACCATTTATAGCGTAAAAATACCTATTTGGATGCGTTGGATTAGTCTATTTGGTCACATGAGCTGTGGAATGAAAGTTGCACCACTTTGCAACTTTTAACTATTTGCATTTGACAAATTTTTCCCCAAGTGCAAATTCGCCACCATGGGAAAATGCCTCTGAGATAGAAAAAATTGAGAGAGATTATTGTAGAGTGGCCCAACATAATCCCATAGGATCAAATGAGAAGTTTTTTAGAATCATGGTATTTGAGTAACAACATACTGAAGTTTGTAGCCATTTTGCACTTTAGACCCTTAAGGGATTGATCGGGTTGAACGCAGCTCAGAGCGATTTTGTGTGTTTGGGTTTGAAAGATGACCATGCCTAGCATAAAAATACCTATTTAGATGCGTTGGAACAGTCTGTTTGGTCACACGAGTTGTAGAACGAAAGTTGCACCACTTTGCAACTTTCAACTACTTGCATTTGACAACTTTTTCCCCAAGTGAAAATTTTCCACCACGGGACAATGCCTCTGGGATAGCGAAAACTGAGAGAGGTTATTGTAGAGGGGCCCAACATGATCCCATAGAATTAGAAGAAAATTTTCTAAGCATCATGGTAGCTGAGTAATAACATGCTAAAGTTTGCAGCCATTTTGCACTTTGGACCATTAAGGGATCGATTCGGTTGAATGTAGCTTAGAGTGATTTCATGTGTTTGGGTGTGAAAAAGGAGAATTGCTAGCATAAATATACCTATTCAGATGCGTTGGAACAATCTGTTTGGTCACACGAGTTGTAGAACAAAAGTTGCACCACTTTGCAACTTTGCACTACTTGCATTTGACACTTTTTCCATCAAGTGACAACTGGACACCACAGAGAAACCACTCCGAGATAAAAAAAAATAGAGAGAAGTTATTGTAGAGGGGCCCAACATGATCTCATAGGATCAGACGAGAAGTTTCTATACATGTCACAGTATATGAATAACAACATATTGAAGTTTGCAGCCATTTTGCACTTTGGACCCTTAAGGGATTGATCCGGTTGAACATAGCTTGAAGTGATTCTGCATGTTTTGGTGCGAAAGAGGACCATTCCTAGCATAAATATACCTATTTGGACGTGTTCGAATAGTCCGTTTGGTCACACGAGTTGCAGAACGAAAGTTGCACTACTTTGCAACTTTGCACTACTTACATTTGACACTTTTTCTATCAAGTGAAAACTGGACACCACGGGAAAACCACTCCGAGATAACAAAAATTGAGAGAGGTTATTGTAGAGGGGCCCAACTTAATCTTATAGGATTAGACAAGAATTTTCTAAGCATCATGGTATCGAAGTAACAACATGTTGAAGTTTGCAACCATTTTGCACTTTGGACCCTTAAGGGATCGATTGAGTTGAACGTAGCTCAGAGCGATTCAACATGTTTGGGTGTGAAAGAGGACCATGCATAATGTAAAAATACTTATTCAGATGCATTGGAATAGTTTGTTTGGTCACACGAGTTGCAGAATGAAAGTTGCACTACTTTGGAACTTTCCAGTGCTTGCATTTGACACTTTTTTCATCAAGTGAAAACTGGACACAACAGGAAAACTACTCCAAGATAACAAAAATTGAGAGAGGTTATTGTAGAGGGGACCAATGTGATTTTGTAAGTGCCATGGTTTTTGAGTAATACCCTGTGAAAGATTGCTACCCTTTTACACTTTGGGTTTTGATGTTTCCATGAACTGTATGGTTCCGTACAGGGTGATTGTGCTCTCTTTTCGATGGAATTCGATAGGTAATAGACTTAACTTCGTTTTAGTTTTGGTTTTGTTGGATTTCAAGTGATTTTGTGCATTTGAGAAGCCAATTATGAGGGTCGGTTTGTATACCCTATTTTAAGGGTTTTGAGTGTATTAAAATATCATATTAAGCCTTTCACCCACTATATGCTTCTATAACTTGATGGAAAGGATTAGTTAGGGTTATAAAACATGTGTGCAAAGTTTTGTGTGCAAGGGAGGTGAATAGAGGGTTTTTAGATGATGCCCTAGATGTTAAGTGGTGCATTTTTGAGTGGAAAATGGTGGTTTAGTGCTAGGGTTTGAAGAAATTTTTTTGGGGGAGTGATATCTCTTGAACTTTTAAGCTTGTGTAGACCTTTTTGAAGGTGTTTTAGTATTTGGTTGGCTGCAGGAAGGTTGGAGTATGGGTTTTCAATAAAACCTTGCCTAACTTGTGAAAGAAGAAGGTTTTGGGGTTTGTTATGTTAGAGGGATTATTGATGCACTTCAAGGTGGCGGAACTCTTTTCAACATCAACTAATCAATTCTCAAACAATGAACCCAATCTTTGATCACTAAAACACCCGGTTTCTCAAAACACACTCAAAAGACTTCTAGCCTTCAATATTCAACAAATGAAGTTATCCTACTGCTAATGCTATACAAAGGCTAAAAAATAATCACTAGAGGCTTACCATAGTCCTACTACAAGATTCCAAAAATATCCCCATAAGTTTCTTTGTGCCATCATGGAGAACCAACAAATTGACCTGCTAAAAGGCTACAAGAATTACCCCACTTTTCCAAACAAAGTACCTTTTAAAATTCTTGTAATCACATAATCCCTTGGATAGTCACTAATTGTGACTTAAAACATAAAATTCACTAATCATTACACCAACACAAAGCTTCTAGGGTGCTATCCCAACAAACCCTCCCTTTTTGTGCATAAAACTAGGGTTTTACTAGATCTACCATAAGCCTAGCTTTCCAAACTTTGAAATTGCTTCCAACACACCTATTTAGGTCTGCATAGACATTCTACACCATTACCAAGCCAAATCCATCAACATTTCACTAAAACCATTCATAAAACCTCCATTTTCACATGCATTTTGCTCTACCTAGCCCTAGGATATCACTCAAAACTGACCAAAACAACCTCTCAGCCTTCCAAATCTCATGTATAGTTAGATTAAACTTTTCATGACCCATTCCAAAAGAAATAGTGGAAACATAAATTGGAATGGGTCAAATCCACATTTTAGAAGACCCTCAATAAGCAAACAATGTTAAATCAGGGGAGCAATAGAGTACTGAAGAGAACTCACTCAATATTTTATCTGAGAACCTCCAAAATGATGAAAACTAAAGCTAATTCACACTACCACACAATGTAATTTATGTTTCAAAGCAAGGACCTATACGAGTCTGTACAAGGGAAAGAAAGTTTAGAAAACTCAACAAAATACTGAGAAAATGTTGTTTTCAGTTTTTAATTTCTTCTATTAGCAAAATTACATTGTTTCTAAGCCTTCAAGAGGCTTTAAATAGCTTTTACAAATGATTCTACATATTTCGAATCGTGCCTAACTATTTTTTTTGTAACTAACATGACTTATTATATTATAAATCAATTGGTCTAATATGACCTTATTCAATTGAAAAAACTCAAAACACAAAACTAACTTAAGACTTCCATGAACCAAATTTGCTCAATAACCTTTGTGCCCCTGCACCAAATTTCAATATTTTAGTAAATCTCATTACAATGCCTTAAGTAATTTGTTCTCACAGATATTTTACAATGTCACTCATACATTCGAGATTCTCTTATAATGTCTACATCATAGGTTCTCATTATGAGGTTAACTTCAAATGAGTAACTTGAGAATCCCTTGCAAAGCTTCACACGCTCTTTTATAATGGATTCAAATTAGAATTGAGATTTTTCAAGATCATCAAAATAAGGATGTTGCATTGGTTTTTTGGTTGAGATTCTCTTCAATGGCTCATAAATCAACATTTTCTACAAGGAGAGACCAATCAATTTTTAGTAGTTTACTTACAGATACACAAAGTAAAAGAAGAAAAAAAATAACATCCAAAATGGAAATGAAATGAAAATAGATGGAAGGCACTTACTGATAGGCATGATAGTCTCTCAACTTAGTCACTCCTGGTCATACATCTTCACTAGGAGTTCCAAGATACCTATTGCACACAACACCTCTCATGAATAGAATATCTTGAAATTCAAGATGCTCTTATAATGTCTACATCATAGGTGCTCATGATAAGGTTAAATTAAAATGAATAACTTGAAATTCCCTCACCAAGTTTCGCACACACTTTTGTAATGGCTTAAAATCATAATTGAGATTTGTCAAGATCATCAAAATAAGGATGTTGCATTGCTTTTCTGGCTGAGATTCTCTTGGATGGCTCATAAATCTGCATTTTCTGCAATGGGACACCAATCAATTTTTACCAGGTTACTTACAAATACACAAAGTAAAATAAGATGATAGCATTGGCATTAAACAAATTAACGTGCATACAAGTATAAATTAATAAGAACCATTGTGCATATACTTAAAAATTAATCCAATGAACCATTTGGGTATGCTCTACTCTTTACTTTGTCAAGTATTGCCTCATGGTCAAACTCACAGACCTTCCACAAGGTCTTGTTCAAAGGTCTACCCCCATATTTGGTCAAATGAACATTGGATGCCACGACAAGGTTCAAGTAATGAAGAATCCTATAATGCATGTCAAAGTCCTAAAATATCCAATGTTTAACACTCTTATGTGGGTACCTTCTAAGTCATGTTCCGGTAACAACAACTGAGCCTATAATGTATTCACTATTTTCTCCATCTATAACTGGGGCTTCCAATTAATTTTTGGCCTCAACACAATGACACAAGTAATAGTGTGTTCCCTCTTTGTTGTCTTCATCTGCAATAACTGCATAAACATTCCCTACATTGATATGTGTAGCAAATCTCTTGAAATTAGTCAACATTATGAATATAGTACAAAGTAAGATAACAATATGGAATTTCAAAAACTAAGCAAGTAGATATATTACTTGGTTGAACTAGATATGATATGTGGTAAAAGTTGATTGATGATTCCATCTGTGTTAGTTCCAATGCTGTTAGAGGGCGATACATGTGAAGTGGGCTAAGATAACTTGTCAACCATTTTTCAACCCA
This sequence comes from Sequoia sempervirens, assembly GCA_007258455.2. Taxonomy (NCBI): domain Eukaryota; kingdom Viridiplantae; phylum Streptophyta; class Pinopsida; order Cupressales; family Cupressaceae; genus Sequoia; species Sequoia sempervirens. The sequence goes on from VDFB02058242.1 coordinate 39,023,169, forward strand.
CTCCCTTGACTCACAATCATTCCAGGCTTGCATTGTACATGAAGAACAAAAGCATGCCATCTTACGTGTATCAGTACTCCATGAACTTGCATTTGAACTAAGGAAAGAGTGCAGCTCACTCGATCTTGTTAGTGTACAACAATCCTCATATGGTGCAGTGTTAGTATCATCCATCAACCAAAAAAATCTACGAACTGAAGACGTACCTTCATTACCTAAACCCATCAAAGCATTACACTACTCAAAGATTGATCTTGCATCTGTCAACTTTGCACTGTCTTTATACTTTAACTCTTCTCGTGTTAATGCTCTTTTCATGCATGCTTCTGCACCATCATGCTCCCACTTTCCATGCCCGACCTCACAAAAGTTCCACATATGTTGAACACCTATAGTGAGATGCATCCTGCACAACCAGTAGAACATGTGCGTGTTCTTAAAATGTGCTACATAGTTATCTGACCATATTATATTCCAACTGTATACTATGCCCTTTGAGCCAAATCACTATAGAACATCTAGAAGCAACCTTGCAAAAACTCTCGAGAATGTGTGCGATCATCACTAATATAAAAGTGATACTCCCTCAATACCTTCCTTTTCTCCTCTGTACTATCAGTTGCATGAATGAATGCTATGTGCACAAATATTGAGCCTATGTGGAGTTGTAATACTATGATTGCACCTCACGCTATGGCTGTAGAGTGTAGTTCTCTACAAAGTCAACCACTGATACTATGCTTCCAACTGGAAAGGTTTCCTTGCATCGATTGAGTTGCATGTCCAACCATCAAGCTCTATGGGTATTCCTTGCATACTCATACACTATATTGTCATGAAACATGGACATAAATTGATACACTAGATTCTTCTGAATAACCAAATCACACCTTTTTGCTTGAGACCCATCTTTTGTAACGTATGCCACTATTTTATACTTCCCAAACTCCACTAGTTTCTATCCCACCTCATCTATGTTTTCCATATGTTGACATAGTGGCATTCGTTGCAAGCCACTGCAATGCTCACATGAACCATCCAAGCATGTTGTCTTGTAGAATATTTGGCCATCCTCTATTTCACATAATTTTTTTGATAAGAACTCTCTTGAATATTTTGGTGGGGCTTCTATGCCAAAATCCTACAAAATATCATTAGTATACAAATCTAAACATATAGAATGATAAGCATCATAATGGTTAGAGAATTCAATATGTAGTCTACAAAAAAAAGTAGTGAGTGTATGATTTATCTTGACATAAAAAGTCTTAAGCATTTCAAAAAATCTTTGAGAAATACTAATTTGAGGATAATCATTTTGAATTTTATGAAAAAATTGGGTTTTAGTCATATCCAAATAATGATTTGGACGTGGCTCATGGTTTTGACTACCAATTATCCTTCTTACGACATCCCTTTGATTCAGAGATGGCCTTGTATTATTCTTCCAATACTCTTCAATTAGTGTTCTCAATGCTTCAACAACCTTTTTTTCTTTTTGTGGGAGTCTCCCTGAGAATGCCCATAATTCATTTGAATTGGTGCCCTCAATTCTTTTCTGCCTTTGAATGAATTTTTGATAAAGTTTTTTTACTAATTCTCATTTGTTCACTTGTCTTTTTAATGAGATGAGCTCTCTTTGTTTGATAGCTTACCAAAGTCGATGTAATGACACGTTGGGTGACATTACTATCCTTTGAGTGTAAGGTCTTACCTACACTCTCATAAACATCCATTGGATTCTTCACAATAGTGTTTTCAGTTGATGTATTTGATGTTCTCAACCCAAGAGTCTTCATGATGTTTTTATACTTTAAACATCACATCATTTCAAAAAATAGTGGATATCTTGCAGCCTCATTTATCCTTTCAAAGAATATTTTCCAAATCTTATCAGCATATCTTCTACAAGTGCATTCTGGAATCTTACCTTCCATGTGCTCCAAAATATCCTCATTAATATTAATCAAATACTTTGGTTTTCTACGCAAAATTCTAGGTGGTGTTCTCCTAGGTACATACATCTCAACATTACCAGTTTCATCAATATTTAATTGAGGCGGGTTATATTGTGTACCTTCGATCGAGGGTGGAGTAGAAGACATACCTTGAGGTTCACGTGGGGATGATGGCATACCTTCTTCATCAAATCTGAGTGATGATGTACTCTCAAATTGAGATGCAATGGATGGTGTCCAACCATATTCACTTGGGGTAGATGATGTCCCTCCATATTCGCTTGTGCTTAATGGTGTCCCTTTGTATTCACTTGTAGTAGAGGGTGTGTCTCCAACTACGGTATCTGAATCTATCCTAGCATGACACTTTCACATTCATTCCCTTTGTGCTGCCAATTTCTGTTCTCTTTTTGACGGTTGAGGTTCCTCTTCAATTGGATTATTTTCGTCAATCATTTCTAATTTCTTCTTTTCATGATATGACCTCAACCATACTTTCTCCTTTTCTTTGAAGGATTGGAGCTATTTGTCTGTTAGTTTTTTCCTTGTTCATTTCTTTGGCATGACAAATAATTTTACTTGCAGCATGGTAATGAAATGGATATTAGTTCCTCAAAAATGTATCCATTAAAATAAATGAAATATATGTCATTCAAGGCTTCATAAATAGACAACATAGGTGATGAGGTAACTTTACTAATGAGGTAATTTAGAAATAGAGATGAAAACCAAAATAGTTTACATCAATGCTATCAATGTGGGAGGAGTTGGTGCAGGAGCACCATTTAAAGTTGTTAATCCATTTAAGGTCACAATGTCTAGATTATAGTCTTGGAGGAATTTTGTCTTAATAAGGTCTATAAGACCATGTGCTGATGTAATTGGTTATTTTTTCAATAGTATTTAGGGGTCTAGGTAGTAGAATTTTCAAAATGTGCAAAAAGTGCTAAGTTGTCAAATTAACAACTAGTGAAGGGTTGTAAAAGTGTATTAAAGAGGGAGAGCAACAATCACCTCTTTCAAATGTTAGTTTTGGAAGTTGAAGTGGTTTGTTTTAGGAGGGAAACATTATAAAATGTAGGGAGAAACTCAAATGGAGGATGATCCTTGGATTGGGAAGAAGAATTTGAACAATAAAACTCAGAATTTCTCCATTTTTAATGTATTTTCCAGTATAGCAGCAGTTGGTACAGGCCGTACAACATATTTTTGATTCATTTTCTTGTGGAATAGCATAATATATTGTGTCTTCTCTCATTTTAATCCATTTTGAGTTTTTTCCGTTAAGTTTTGTGTGATTTATCTTTAGATTTATCTAACCAGCTGAAATAATGTTTCTTGTAAGTTTGTAAACCTCAAACATGTATTAACTCCATCCCACCTGAACCATAGATTTTAGGAACCTGAAAGGCTTGCTCTCTTCCTAATATTTTTTACTTGGAAAGAGAGAGATTAGGTTCCTAAAATGCATATGCTTCATGCAAATTAGGATGTATGAAATTTAATATGATGTAAATGAACTAAACTAAATGCAAATGATTGATTAAAATGTTCTAAAATGAATGCAAAGATGCAATTTATGCTATGTTTGAAAATACAGTGTTATATGCAAAAAAACTATGAAATATGAAGAAATTGAAAGAAATATACAAAACATAAGGTACAAGATCAAATCTAAGTGCACCTAGATGATGTATGAGATTTTTGGAGTGTTTGGAATGTTGTTGAAAATTTCTAATTTTTCACAGTGGGACTCACTCGCCAAGGGTGGCGAATCAGTCCTCTAGCTGGTGAAAAAGTGTCAGGATCTAATTTCTGATAGCCAGGAATTGATTTATGAAAAAATGTAGATTTTCAGATTTTAGGTGGGACTCATTCACCAAGGGTGGCGAATAAGTCCTCCCCAAGATTCTTGAAAAGTCAAAGGTCAACACTGCTTCTCTAGATCTGGAAATGACTGAATATCAGGTTGTTAAGGTCAGTTGTACAAAAAATGGGCTGAAAGTCACTCAAATTACTTGAATAGATGATGAATTGATTTGAAGAGCCTAGCTAACTTTAAATACACTGTTTAACACCTTTGAACCTATCAAATATACAAAACAAAGGCTATAAAGACACATGCAAAGGGGAAAAATGTTGAAGGGTTAGTGAATAGGGGTTTACCTTGGTCAAACCCAACTTTGGTAATCAAACCCAATAGAAATGAATAACATGAAAGTATTGCAAACTTACCACATCCTTGAATATGTAAATCTGAAGTGATGTCAATGGCTACTCCAAAGTGCTTGAAAGTGCTTGAGTTGATGCAAGATGCTTGAGTACTTGAAGATTGAATGCTTGAATGAGGAAATTGCTTGAATGTGTTAGGAGGGATGTAAAATGAGGTTAAAATCACATATTTATACAAGTCTTGTGCCTTACTATCTGTTTATACCTCATCACAAGCTGACATGAAGTGAATTTGAGTAAAATCCTGACAGAAAATTTGAAATTTTTTGAATTTAGGGCCAAGGGAGACTCATTTGCCACCCTTGGTGAATGAGACCCACCTGGGACCCACAACCAAGTGTCAAGAAAAATGTCATTTTTAATGTTATTTGTCGGGATAAGACCTAAAAATACACTTAATATAAGCATATGAGGGCATAAAGAGATAAAATAAAGCATGAGAAAGGTTTAAATAGTGAAAATATGTATAGAAAAGCATGAAATATGTTTACAAGACCTTACAACACTTTAAAATAGGACTTTTTGATGTGTAAAAAGGTGGTTTTTAGGTGAATTGCATTAAATATAGTCTAGAAGAATGTAGAAATGTCTTACAACACTTCACAACACCTTCACAAGACATCGTTCTTTAAGTTTTAGCACCAAAATAAGCATGTTCAAGCCAAGATACATCATAAAATCAAAGCAACATAGTTCGAACACTATGAAAGAAGGCCTAAAAGACTAAAAATGGGAAGGGTCCATTTTTTGACGGTACATTTAGCCCCCACTTTAGTGAGAGAAACTTACTTTCTCACATTAAAGTAGCCATGAACATCGAGAAGAGGGTTCAATTGCACTTACGTTAGCAAGATGGAGTACAAAAACAAGAAGGATGATCAAGCCCCCAAGATGAAGATCCCATGACAAACTAAACATAAGGACAAAGGAACACACAAGTGTTGAGAAGAATTGAGTGAAGTTTTGATCATCAATCAACTAGGTGTGAAAAGAGATCTAAGCTAATTGTTTGAAAAAGAGGAATGTGTACTCACTTTGGGGCCACAAAACTAGTTGTCTGCAGGGTGAGAAAGCCCAAAAAGTAAGATACATACACTAGTTGGTATGCACTCACAAACAAACACAAAAGTGGCTATGGGTAAAAGTCATGCCGCTAGTTGGGCTTCCTGCTCAACCATGCTAAAGCTATACCCATTCGATAAATTTAACAAGGAACCACAAAGCCAAAGAAAATGCAAATGTAAATGTCAGTTTAAGGTTTATAAGTAAAATAGGATGGCACCATAGGCATACAAGTTGTGTTATGTAAGGTGGCCAAACAAATAAGACAACTCCACGTGCATGCAAGTTGTGTTATGCAAGGTGGTTGAATGAGAATGTTATGTGTAAAAATGTCATGTGCAATATGTTCAAAGGAGTCTTGTTCAATTTATGCAAGGTCAGTCACTTAGGGAACATTGTGTATAATATCTCGAAAATAGGACCAATCAAAGAATAGTATATTCACAACTTAGGGGATGCAGTGCATTGCATCAAACCACCAAGAGGAATGAAAAATACTGAGATAGATCACACTTATGAAAGACATCACACCCAATTTCATCCAAAAAGTGACAAACACATCATGCAAATGACAAGGCTTTGCTAAGCCAAGGTAGGCCTAGCCGCAAACGAAATTGGTCAGATTGTGGAATAATAGAAAATGTTACCTCCAAAGTCTTAGGTCCTATCTATAAAGGAAACACGATCTATCCAATCATAGGGCATGCAAAACCATGATGTGTTTTAATCCATTTGGTCAATGGATCATAGTTATCTTGATATAGATCATGTAATACTAGAAATTATTCTATGATCACATTCTCACCACAAGCAAGATCTATTAATATCCCATTAGTAGGTTTATCATAGATTCTATTGGCTAGGTAGAGAGGACCATCAAGAAGTTTTGGTAGTATGTCTTGAGAAAAAAAAGTAATATCAAAAGATTGAGTGGTTTGGACCTTGCGAGGGATAACATTTATCATGGAAACAAGTTTATCCATAGGACTAGCTTGGGGAATAGGAGAAGATGTATTAGGTTGTTCGTTGTGTGTATCAACAATCATTACATCAGGTTTTGAAGGTTGACTAGCCTTGATGAATGAGGTAGTGTGTTTAGGCATAGGGTTGGTGAAGATTTGGAGATTTTGGTTAGGGGGTGCAATGGACTTATTGCCTTGATCATTAACACCCATAATGGTCAATTCACCCAAATCAATTAGGTCTTGAACTAGATGTTTAAGATGCTTGCAATGTTTGGTGTCATGGCCATTTTGATGATGAAAATGAAAATAAGCATTAGGCTTGAAAGTAGGAGGTAGGGGTTGATTAGGATCAAGTGGTCGAATAGGTGGTAAGGTAAACATGTGTTTTTGGATGAGTTGGTTCATTGTTTGGTGGAGGGTGTCAAGTAAAGGGGTGAAATGTCTATTTGGATCACCATAATGATAAGGCACAACTGTTTTAGAAGCGGCCATAGAGTTTTGAACTTGTGGAGTTGGTTGCGGTTGGGGTGAAGGAAGTAAACTAAATTGTAAGAAACCTCAGGTAGGTTTGCAGAAATTTTGTGAGTTATTGTGGTTTGGATTGTTATGTTCAGGTTTGTCAACCCGATTAGAAGTGGATTTTGACTCACGACTTGAAACTGAATTTTGATACTCACATAAGGTCATACATAAATGCATGAATGAAGGGAATTTCATCATCATAAGCTTATCTTGAAGGTTAGTGTGAAAATTCTCAATAAACATATTATGCAAATGGGAATCTGGAATTTGGACATCAACTTGAGCATATAAGGATTGGTAATGAGAGATGAAATCGGTTACTTTTTCGTCTGTGTTTTGTCTACATCACATAAGATCAGCCATTGTCTTCTTAGGTGTCATGTGCACTTGAAAGTGATTAATGAAAGCTTCTGCCAATTCATTAAATGGATGGATGGAATGATTAGGAAAGTGGGAAAACCATTCTAAGGCAGTGTCTTTCGAGGTCCTTGGAAATATTTTTGCTAAAATTTTATCCTCAAGGACAAAGTCACAATACAAGGCAGTAAAAGTGTTGACATGGTTGATAGGATCTCCTTTTCCTCCATATTTCTCACATCTCAAAATTTCTATCCCTTGTGGCATTAGGGTACGTAATATTTCTAATGATAAGAGGCTACTACAAACAAGATATGCAAGTGGAGTGGCTTGAGCTTGAGTGTTAGAGTAAAGTAATTAATTAACTTTACTCTCCTCTTAAGATTTCACTTTATGCACACATATTAGTCATTTAATAATTAATATTAATTATTAAATGCACTCACCTTAGGGTTAGGTTTTCCTTTCCATTTTGATCTCCTTTTATAAGGATTGATCTCTTGTATTGTATTGACTTCTTGATGTTATTTTTTCAGTCTGATAATAAACTCTTCATATTGTCAGAGCAAAACCCTTGTTTTGTTTCCTACAGATTTCTTCCTTGTGACAGGTTTTTGCATGCAGGTTTCTTAGGCTTAATAGATTTGTTTTTCATCAAATCTTACATGGTATCAGAGCTGGATCTGCTGTAGCTTGTTCATGTTTGAAGAAAAAAGGGAGCAAGGGTTTGACATAAGAAATTTTGGATTCTTCCGCTAATTTGAGAGGTTCTAGGTGTAGTTTTCAGATCTGGTATTCCTTGCCCAACGAATCTGGCATTTTTTTGGGTGTCCTCTGTTTTAGTATTTTTTACAAGTGCATACATCATATTTGGCATTTTTTTGGGTGTCCTCTATTTTAGCATTTTTTACAAGCGCATGCATCAGATCTGGAATTTTTTTGGGTGTCCTCTGTGTTGTTCACAGTGGTGTCCTTCCTGGTATCATTTACCAGTCTTGCACCTTATTCCTCTGAACATCGTGCATGAGCCGATGTCTGCATTGTCAGATCTGAAAAGGTAGAACTTCAAACCCCCGTAGACACCGTACTTTGACTTGAAAGTTTTTTTACCTGTGATTGCTATCCAAATCTATAGTCTATTTCATCAGTAAATTCTTCAGGTACACAGATTTTTCTGAATCATCTATTATTTTCTATTATTTTCTGGCTTTCAGTTTGTACTGGGGATTGGATTTTTGCATTGTGGGATGGTGTTTTTTCTTGCTTTCTATCATTTACATCAGAAAACCAAAATCTACAAACACTAAAACAAAACAAACAAACCCCTTCTACATCTTCTATCTAGTTTTGAAAGACCACTAAATAATAATAGAAAAATTCAGAGCAGTTGACACACAGTTCATAGGATGGCTAATAGATCTATTGAACCTCTCACACCGCATAATTATCACACTTGGAAGGGTTGTATGATGACTCTACTCCAGTCTCGAGGGTTATGGTCTTGTTTGGATGAGGTTCAGCCTTAGTTGACTTGTGCCTTTGAGGTTATGTAGCATAGGAACAATATGGATCAGGCTATGGGATTGATGGCTTTACACATTTTCGACAGTCTCCTATTGAGGGTTGTCTCACTCCTCAAGCCATTTGGACCAAGTTTGATAGACTTTTGGTACTGTCAATCAATTCAGAGCTTTGCAGCTTGAGGCCGAGTTAACTTATTTGGTACTTGATTCATTTCCCTCCATTGAGGACTTTCTGATGAAGTTCAAATAGCAAAGATCTATCTTCTAGGGTTGCGAAAAAGTTAAGACTAATACAAAGTGCATCTTCCTAATTCTCTCCAAGCTTCGAGGTCCATTTCAGATCTTCTCTTTGACCTTTTATTCCACCATGGATGCCTTGGGTGCTCGACATGTCATGCCTTCTTTTGAGGTCTTTTGTGATCATCTAACTTGTGAGCTAGCTAAGCTCAAGCAGTTGGATTCACTTTCAGGTTCACAGAACCAAGCATTGGTAGCCCAATCCTCCAAAGAAAAACAAAAGCAGAAACCAAAGCCTAAGAAAGATTCAGGGGCTAGTGAGAATTCCTCCAAGCCACCACCTAAGTCTGATTCAAAACCACAGTCCAATTCTAAACAGGGAAAATCTTCGAAGTCTGGTGAGTCTTCCTCCAAGACTAAGAAGAAATCCAGTGATCCTTGTAGTTTTTGTGGCAAAGAAGGACATCTAGTTTCCAAGTGTTGGAAACATTTAGAGGCTTTGGAGGAAGCCATGCAGCAGCATAATATCAGTGCACCTCAGCCTCCTTCACAGCCCACAAGGAAAGGTCATGCACTTTCTACATGAGAATTGTCCTCAGAATCCACTTGGATTCTAGATTTTGGTGCCTCTCACCATATGACACACACAGAGGATTTGGTCGCCACTCTTGCCCCTACAGGCACTAGACATATTGTAGTCGGTGACTCAGCACAACTTTTAGTTCAGTGTTCAGGTACTGTTTCATTGGATGGTGGTTGTCTACAGGATGTGCTTCTGGTTCTTGACATTTCGACAAACCTTCTATCTGTTTATCAGATTTGCCACTCTGGCTCTGGTAAGATAGTTGAGTTCTCACCACATGATGTGTTTATTCGAGACCTTCATGATCCTGACTTGGTTGTGGCTATTGGGAGTGTGGATTTTGCATCTCGCTTATACAGATTTGATGGCTTTGAGAGTTTAGACACTGTTGGTTCCTCTCTTATAGCACATGTAGATTCAGTGAGCAGGCTTTGGCATGAGCGTTTTGGCCATGCCAATTATAGATATCTACAACAAATGAGTACTCAGGCACTTGTGATTGGGCTTCCACAGATTTCTTGTACTAATGGTGTATGTCATGGATGTGTCCTTGGAAAACATCATCATGATCCTTTTCCTAAGGGTCAAGCCACTCGTGCTAGGGCAGCCCTAGAGTTGGTACATAGTGATCTTATGTCCTTTATGACTCCTTCCTTTTTAGGGGCATGCTATGTGCTCACTTTTATTGATGACTTCTCCAAATGTACATGGGTGTACTTTCTTAAGTACAAGTTTGATGTCTTTGACTCATTCAGGACTTTTAAGACATTTGTGGAGAAGCAATCTGGAGTTTCTATTAGGAGGATATGCACAGATAATGGGGGGGAATATGTTAATCAAGATTTTACAAATTTTTGCACCGAGTATGGTTTACAACATCAGTTTACAATCCCTTACACCCCTCAGCAGAATGGTGTTGCTGAGATAAAGAACAGAACCTTATGGGAGATGGAAAATTCTATGATACAGTCTCGAGCTATGAGTTCTTCATTTTGGGCTGAGGCAGTCAATTGTGCCAATTATATTTAGAATCAGATGCCTCATAAGGAATTGTGACATATGACTCCTGAGGAGGCTTGGACCCATGTCAAGCTTGATGTTTCTACATTCTGAGTTTTTGGTAGTGAGGCTTGGGAATTTATTCCTGATGCTCAACAGAAAGCCATGGAGAGGAAGAGCCAACCACTCATATTTTTTGGCTATTGTGAGGATGTTAAGGAGTACAGGTCATTTGATCTTGATTCCAGAGAGGTCTTGTTTCAGTGGGATGTCCAGTTTGATGAGCGCTAGATCCTTAGATGGATTCTCCATCACCAGCTTCTCCCTCATTTCCTACTCCTCCCTCTTCATCTCTTGAGGATTACTTATCTCTTGAGGATGATGTAGATGATGATCCACCATCTCCACCACCACCAGTTACTCCGTCTTTGCCTAGGTGGGCCCGTGTCATTGTTGATGTAGCTAGTTCTTTGGCAGTTGATCCTTCAGATACTCATCGTACTTGTGCTCAAACATCTGGTTCTAGTCTTTTGAGTCATGCCATTTCGGATGATCCTCAAAGGTTTTTAGAGGCGATAGGTCACCTTGAGTGGGATAGGGCCATGGATGAGGAGGATTCTTCTTTGATGAAGAATCATACTTGGGATCTTTGTCCTCTTCCTAGGTGAAGAAATTTGGTTCAGTGCAAGTGGGTGTATCGTACCAAGTATGCTGCAGATGGTTCTATTGATAAGTATAAGGCACATCTTTTTGCGAAGGGGTTTTCTCAGGTAGAGGGTATTGACTACTCTAAGACCTTTGCTCCTGTTGCCAAGATGAACTCTATACGCCTTGTACTTTCACTTGTAGCTTCATAGGGATGGATAGTGTTTTAGATGGATGTGAAGAGTTCCTTCTTGCATGGAGACCTACATGAGGAGATCTATATGGAGCAGCCTCAGGGATTTGTGCAGGGAACTTCTTTGGTTTGCAGACTTTGGCGTTCATTGTATGGTCTCAAACAAGCCCCTCTGACTTGGTATGAGAAGATGGACTCTTTCTTGCTTTCCTCTCACTTCACACGCTATCATTCCAATCACACAATGTATATTCAACGTCAGGAGGGTGATCTTTTGATTCTTGTGCTATATGTAGATGATCTCATCCTTATAGGTAGCTCATCCTCCATGATTCAGAGTGTTCAGAAAGCTTTGATGGAGCAGTTTGAGATGATAGATCTTGGTCTCTTACACTTCTTTCTGGGTCTTCAGGTTATTCAGTCTTTGGATGGGATTTCCATATTTCAAGAGAAGTATGCTCTTGATATGCTTCAGTGATTTGGCATGCTTGATTGCAAGTCTTCCCCCACTCCATTTCAGTCAAGTGTTGTTTTGTCTTCCACTTGCTCTACTCCTTCAGTAGACCCCACTTTATACAGGTAGTTGGTTGGTAGTTTGTTGTGCCTGACACATTCTCGTTCTGATCTTTCCATTGCGGTTGGTCTTGTCTCTCAATTTTCCTATGATCCTCATGAGAGCCATTAGCAAGCAGCCAAATGTATTTTGAGGTACATTTGAGGCACCACTCATTATGGCATTCACTACACTTCAGGATCCCCTCACATCATTGGCTTCACTGACTCCGATTGGGCTAGTGATGTCAACGATCGGAAGTCTACTTCTTGCTTTGTTTTTTGCCTTGGTTCTAGTCCTATCACATGGTCTTGCAAGAAGTAGTTTGCTATTGCATTATCAACTACAGAGGCTGAGTACCGTGCAACAGTGTTAGCTAGTCAAGAGGTTTTATGGCTTCGGCAGTTGATGAAAAAGTTTGGGTTTCCTCCAGATAGTCCCACTATTCTTTGGTGTGACAATCAGAGTACCATTCACATTTCTCACAACCCAGTGGAGCATCAACAAACAAAGCACATTGAAATCCACATGCACTTCATCAGGCAGTTGATTCAGGATGGTTCTCTCATCTTGGAGTACATTCCTATAGAGGAGCAGGTTATAGACATCTTCACTAAACCTTTGGCATCTCTGCACTATCTTTAGTTGCGCTCCATGCTTGGGGTGAAGGAAGTTGTCCTTGGGGGGTCCCAGTGAGGCCTTCCTTCCTTCATGTTTTCTTTTCAGCGTGTTTCTTTATCTCTTTTTGGAGAGGAGTTTTTTCCCACTGGGTTTTCTTCTTTACTCTGCTTTATAGAGATTTTGTTGTATTTGGGTACCTAATCAGGCCATGTTGTCAGGACCCTTTGTTTCATTATAGTTCATCTTAAGGGGGGGTGTTAGAGTAAAGTAATTAATTAACTTTACTCTCCTCTTAAGATTTCACTTTATGCACACATATTAGTCATTTAATAATTAATATTAATTATTAAATGCACTCACCTTAGGGTTAGGTTTTCCTTTCCATTTTGATCTCCTTTTATAAGGATTGATCTCTTGTAATGTATTGACTTCTTGATGTTATTTTTTCAGTCTGATAATAAACTCTTCATATTGTCAGAGCAAAACCCTTGTTTTGTTTCCTATAAATTTCTTCCTTGTGACAGGTTTTTGCATGCAAGTTTCTTGGGCTTAATAGATTTGTTTTTCATCAAATATTACATTGAGTAATGGTGGAAAGTTGGTGTTGCATGGATGAAATAATGCTAAGGAGTTGTGCCATGAAGGGATCAAGATAATGGGGTTGAGGTGGAAGGGACAATCGTGAGGGAGTGTAGGTGATGTTAGGAGAAGTGGAAGGAATAGTGAGGGGTGTGAAAGTGGTGGAAGGAGGTTGCAATGCCACAACAAAAGTAGGAATGCTAGTGGAAATCAAGAAAGAAGTAGCAAGATAATTGGACTGATGTAAAGTTGTATGGACTTGCGGATTGCTGTAAGTTGGTATGGAAGCTATAGTTGAGGGAGGAACTTGAGATGCTCATTGGCTGACATGAATGTTTGTGGATATAGTATGGGAAGAGGCATGTTTGTTGTAAATCTCAACTATTTGTTTGAACACTTGCAAGCCATCATCACTTTTGATTAAGTGATGAAGGTTCTCAATAGTAGGTATAGTAGTGGCGGAAATGTTTTCAAGTGACAAGTCTCGTTGCAAATGTGCAAAGTTCTCATGAATGTTAATAACCTTTTCATGTAGGAGAGACTTTTTTTGATTGTCAACATGCATAGGATGGAATGGGGAAGGCATGGAAGAGGCATTGTCAGGGCCTAATGCACCATTGTCCATACCAGGAGTAGGAGCTCATGAGATCCCAAGGTCCACAACGAAAGTGCTATCACGGGATGCCATGAGTCTATAACTTCTTCTCACTAAAGTATTATCAATAGGGCACCAAACACTCATGCAAGTAACACAAAGGAAAGGTGGATGGAAATGCAAGCTATTCAAAGAATGTAAAAATGCAAATAACAGATGATCTACTAACTATAACAGAGGTGTGAATACAGGAAACAAAAATGCAGAAAAATGCTAAAAACAATGCAGAATTACTATCTAAAATGTGGAGAGGGACTAATTCGCCTTGGGTGGCGAATGAGTCCTAGGATGCAATTTTTTTATATTTTTCAGAATTGTAAGAATGAATTAAATGTTTTTGAGAATGCAAAATTAGGCACAAAATGCAGGATTTCAGTTTTTTTAATGAATTTGAATGCAAGAATGAAAACTAAATGAGTTTTTCACTAATGCAAAATGAAAGATCCTAGAATGCAATAAGCAATTGAATGTCCTAATGGAATTGCAATGCAAATGAAAACAAGTATGAAAGATATGAATGCAATCAAAAGTTTAAAAATGTTCAAAAGTCAGGTTCACCAAAATGAACCATAGATTTTAGGAACTCAAAATTCTTGCTCTCTTCCTAAGATTTTTCACCTAGAAAGAGAGAGATTAGGTTCCTAAAATGCATATGCTTCATTCAAATTAGGATGTATGCAATGTAATATGATGTAAATGAACTAAAATAAATGCAAATGATTGATTAAAATGTTCTAAAATGAATGCAAAGATGCAATTTACGCCATGTTTGAAAACACAATGTGATATGTAAACAACTATGAAATATGAAGAAATTGAAAGAAATATGCAGAACAAAAGATACATGATCACATCTGAGTGCACTTGGATGAAGTATGAGATTTCAAGAGTGTATGGAATGCTAATGAAAATTTATAATTTTTCACAATGGGACTCATTCGCCAAGGGTGGTGAATCATTACTTTGACTGGTGAAAAAGTGTCAGGATTTGATTTCTGACAACTGGGAATTGATTTCTGACAAAATGAAGATTTTTAGATTTTAGGTGGGACTCATTCACCAAGGGTGGTGAATTAGTCTTCCCCAATATTCTTGAAAATTCAAAGGTCAACATTGCTTCTCCAAATCTGGAAATGACTAAATATCAAGTTGTTGGGGTCAATTATCCAAAAAATAGGTTGAAAGTCACTCAAGTTGCTTGAATAGATTATGAATTGATTTGAAGAGCCTAGTTGACTTGAAATCCACTTTTCAACACCTTTGAACCTATCAAATCTACAAAAAAAGGCTACAAAGACACATGCAAAGGGGAAAAATGTTGGAGGGTTAGTGAATATGGGTTTACCTTGGTCAAACCCCACTTTGGTAATCAAACCCAATATAAATGAATGACATGCAAAGGAAATGATAAAGAATCACATGAAAGTATTGAAAACTTACCACATCCTTGAATATGTAAATCTGAAGTGATGTCAATGGTTGCTCCAAAGTGCTTGAAAGTGCTTGAGTTGATGATGCAAGATGCTTGAGTGCTTGAAGATTGAATTCTTCAATGAGGAAATTTCTTGAATGTGTTAGGAGAGATGTAAAATGAGGTTAAAATCACATATTTATACAAATATTGTGCCTTAATATCGATTCATACCTCATCACAGGCCGACATGAAGTACATTTGAGTAAAATACCAAAAGAAATTTTGATTTTTTTTGAATTTAGGGCCAAGGGGGACTCATTCACCACCCACAGCCAAGTGTCGAGAAAAATGTCATGTTTAATGTTGTTTGTTGGGACAGGACCCAAAAATACACTTTATATAAGCATATGAGGGCATAAAGAGATAAAATAAAGCATGAGAAAGGTGTAAATAGTGAAAATATGCCTAGAAAAGCATGAAATATTTTTACAAGACCTTACAAGACTTTAAAATAGGGCTTGTTGATGTGTAAAAAGGTGGTTTTTAGGTGAATTGCATTAAATAGAGTCTAGAAGAATGTAGAAATGTCTTACAACACTTCACAAAAACTTCACAAGATGTCATTCTTTAATTTTTAGCATCAAAATAAGCATGTTCAAGCCAAGATACATCATAAAATCAAAGCAACGTAGCTCCAACACTATGAAACAAGGCCTAAAAGACTAAAAATGGGAAGGGTCCATTTTTCAATGGTACACCACTTACTGTAAGGATTGTAACTCAGTGGAATGGATTGGAAACAATAGTTTTTTGGTGGAGGAATGTTGAACTAGAGCAGGGGAGGTCTAGAAGTGGATTGGGTGTCAAGCCCTATGAGGAAATGTTGAGTTTTCCTTAAGAAAAATGAGGTTTTGGTGTGTGAAATTGAGTTTTTGAGTTGGAAAAAGTTATTTTATGTTATATTGAGCATGAGTAGGGTATTTTAGGCTTGTTTGAATAGTTTTCAAGTTTTGGAGTGTTTGGTAAGTGCTACTTTCAATAAAACCTAGGGTTTCTAAGCCTAGGGAGAGGGTTTTATGGTTTGGGTGGTAAATGATTAAATCTCTACAATATAATGCTGGAATTTGAAGTTTTGAAAGATATAAAGTGCTGCCCCAAGGTTTCAAGAGATTTGGACAAGTTTTGAAGGTGGTCCCTTTGTAAAAGTGGGCTAATTTGGGCCCTTAAAAGCGTAGAAAACCTATTTTTTGTAGTTTGGCATAAAACAAGCATTGGTGATTGTTGGATATGTTGAAAGGATCTATAATGGGTCCCTGATGTGTGTTGTGTTGTGAGTTGAAAGGTTGTGTGAGTGGAATTATACCCTATTGAGTGAATTTGATATGCTACAAGGAACAGTGTGATTTTGCTAAATGAAGAGGTCCTAATGAAATTGTAAATTGTAAATTGTGTATGCAGATTGGAGTTGTGTGTTTGTGTGTTGTAGGCCTCCCCCTATAGCATTAGGAGTAAATTCCAATTTTTTAGAGACATGTATGTAAAATTTGGTAGCATAGACAAGGCAATCAGCTGGTTTTTATAACTGTTTGACAAAATACCTCAATGAAATCTTTGGAAGCATACACAAAGTAAGTCAATTGTTAAATAACAAAATTCCTTGAAGAGATGTGGTTTAAAAATGTAATTGGAAATTGTATAGAATTGTGTAATTTAAAATGTTCGTTGACAACCTAAGGTTGTAACATGACAAACAAACAATGATCAACATGGAATATGCAAAACAACAAAAATGAAAGCAAGCCATAATAGAATGAAATAAAATGTGTAAAGACTTCACATACCTAAAAAACTAGAGTTTCAAATGGAGTTCTACCCAATTATGTAGCATTTTCTTCTTCTTTCCTCAAACTCCTCAACAATTTGACTTTTTCAAAAGTTTTTTCCCCTCGAAACTTCAATTGTATATCAGTTATCACTCAAATTCAAACTTGAATTGATAGTATATGCCTTTCAATGTGAAAACTCTGCTATTTCATGCAAAGGTGGTGGAACGATTATGAAAAAGGTGGTGGAATCTAAAAATCATGCATGCACACTTCACTCACTCATCAACAAGCTACTTTTTATTGGAGCATGTGTAGATGGACAGGAGAAGGTGCAGAATGTGGGCCAACATCACGGGTATATTGTGTTTTTTTACCATTTTTAGAGCAAGAAAAAATGCACTCATGTTATAATGTGAGCACATTATTTCTTGCTAAAACAGTCATGTCTCTACTTCAAAATGTGCTCACATTATGAGAAAGTTCATTTTTTTATAAATTTATTCTCTCTATCTATACCCTCTACCCTAATTCTATCTCTCTCCCCTCTACCCTTATACCTTAATTCTATCTCTCTACC
>VDFB02058242.1:39040769-39332681 GCA_007258455.2 Sequoia sempervirens
CTCCACCTTTCTCTTTCTCTCCCTCTCTTAGGTCACTCCCTCCCACACCCTTTCCCTCTCTCAAGTCTCTTACTTACACTCCCTCTCTCTTGCAATCCCTCTTGATACCTATCTCTCAAGTCTCTCCCTCTCACCACCCTCACACACTCAAGTCTCTCCCTTTGGAACCCTACCTATGTAAATATCTCTTTCTCACAGTCTCTCTATCCCTCTCCCTCATTTATCTCTCTCTCTCACACACACACACACACACACCCCCTCTCTCTCTCCCTCCCTCTACCCCTCCCACCCTACCTAGCTAAGTCCCTCTCACTCCAACCCCTTCTCTCCCACTCCCTCTCTCTTAAACTTTGAATTCCACCTCCTCTCCCTCTCTCCAAACTCACTCTCTCCCTCTCCCTCTCCCCAGCCCACCCTACTTAAACAAATCTCTCTCTCTCTCTCTCTCTCTCTCTTAAAATTCTCCCTCCCTCTACAGATATACATAAATACATACAAGCATAATACATATGTACATACAATCCTACATCCATACAAGCATACATACATACATGTGTAGATATAATATTACATAAATATAGGAATACATACAATATACATGCACTAATACATGTACATGCATACATACATACATACAAGCATGCATGCATACATACATACATACATACATACATGACACACTAGCATACATGTACATACAAACATACAAATACATCAACATACATTCAATAGAGTGGCATTTAACATAAAGGAAGACATAATGCGAGCACGTTATAACACACTCATGTTATGTCTTGCTTGACATGTTTCTCAAAGAAGAAAAAAACCACGTCAAAACTAAGATATAACGCGAGTGCGTTATAACGAGCTCACATTATATTTTTCTTTGGGAATCCCTGAGCCTTAGAATTGGTATTTTCCTTGGAATACCAACCCAAATGCTTGGAGGGCATTCCCAATGACCATAGACATTTTTTTGCAAATTATATAATTTTTCACATAATTGGGTTCATGCTCACCATTAGGATTGCATCTAGTTCAATATCGACAAAATCAAACACATGGGTAATGTTAGGTTCTCTCTTAGCTATCCAACAATGTAATTTTTTTCACTTTCTGAGAATGTTAAGCCTTTCATCCATAATTTATTTTGTTTGTATGTCACTTTTTTTCCAAAAAATAGTGTTTGGTGTTTTTTTTGTTATAAATTAACCATTCATCAGAATTTCATATAAATTACAATTTTAGAAACTAGACTCCATTCTACAATATTTTTTTTAAAAAAAATTCAATTACTTTCCAAAATTTGTAGGGGGAGCATGGCTAAAATTCTACTTTCAAGAAGTGCCCACTTAGAAAATTAGTAAAAAATAAAATATTCATTAAAAAATTATTAGAAAAATCATGCATCAACTACATACTATTAGCTAACTTATGATCGTGGTGATTTTAAAAATACTACAAAAAAGTTCACCATGCTAGGGTCATACAAGAGTTGCTATGTTATGTTTTTTGACAAAAAAAACACCAATTTGTGTACGTTCCTCTTTTATAACCCTTAATCTCAACCATTTTCAAAATAAATTAGTAGTTTAGAAAGTACACTTGGAGCACTTCGATCCTTGTTTTTGTTCCATCTCAAAATTTTGAGTAACTATCCTTAATTTCATGTCCAAGGTCAAAATTTCCTGATTTAAAAAAAAAAAAGTGGCCACTTAAGCCCCCTTTTTGGGAACCATCTTGGTGCACTTACCCACAAAAAATGTAACATCCTTGACCACTTAGGAAAAATACAATCACAAATATCCATCCTTGAGGTAGAATTTAAACATCTCCTACGTATAAAGAACTTGAGAAATCCCTCCAAGAATCCTATGTCCCTAATGACATTAATATTGACCAATTTCAAGCCATGGGATAGGGCATTTATATTCTCTACAATCTCTCACATCTATCACTAAATATTTTTCTTTCATTGGTCAATCCCACAAAAAACCACTCTACCTTCAATCCCATATCCATAAAACCATAATTAAGTGTGTCCTCATAGATAGTGGATTAGGACATAATATTTATACTTTGATGATGTTGTCGATCTTGAAAAGAAGATTCCCATCAAAGCTTATGAGAAATCCAATTTTGAAAATGAAGGTACCATAAAGCTAACCATCTAGGTTGGACCAACTACAATATAAACTACATGTCAAGTTCTCGACCTTGATCTCCCATACAACATCCTTCTTGGTCACCCATGTATCCATTCCATGCAAGTTGTTCCATCCATGTATGACCAATACATGAAATTCCCATACAATGGTGTCGAAGTCATTATACTTGCTGATCAAAATCCTTTCAATATTGCAATTTCTTGATGCATGGGCATCATTCTATTTTAATATATTTTATATTCCCCCCCCCCTAACTAATGCCATGTGAAGGAAGTATTAGTAGAACTTTAAATTTTAAATTTGATTTTTTATTTTGTATTTAGAGGCAACAACTACCTCTCGTGAGCTCCTTTAATGAGAAGAAATATGAAGAATGAGAAATATGCACTACTATATTTGACTACAAATTCAGACGAATGTTTGGTGACATATTGACAAAATATTGTCAAATTATTGACGCAACACTATTTTAAATTTCGTCACTTTAACGACTAACTTTTATTCATCGAAACCATGACCCAACATTGTCAGTTAGTGCCATAGAACATGTTGGCAGTGTCTGTCGCAAAATTGACTTAACTTCATCCATCTATCAATGACAAAAAACACAAAACGTTGCAGAGTGCCCATTTGAAAGCATAAAAAAAACACCAAACATTCATCCTTTTTCCGAGGAAGTGGAGTTACCATTACGACGAAAACTACGTCGTGTGTACAACAACCTCATCACAAATTTTTGTGGTTAGTCAGGCTATGTTTGTCAAAATTGCGACAAAACCCTACAGTTTTTTTTTTTAAAATTATTCATTCAAAAATTATATTGAAAAGAGCCTTACCTTATTGAGCTTCTCTTTTCTTTGAGAATAGTTTAATATTCTCTACTTAACAGGGCCAACCACGTGCATCATTTATTTGGCACCATAGTGAAAAGTTAGCAATTGCATTTGGTTGTTAAGCATGGCCCCTGGTACAATTATTATAGTTGTTAAGAACCTTCAAGTATGTTTTGATTGCCACATTGCATCTAAATTCATCTCCAAGATTGTTGCACATGGACTTCATTGGTATTGTTGTAGTGCTTTCATTCTTCCCTAATGTCAAGCATGGGTGGTTTTTTCTATAAAACAAAATATATATCACATTGAATACTAGAAAAGAGAATTCATGTTTAATGCAAATTCTCCCATGGAGTTATTTCGTTAGATATTATTCAAAGTCCATATCATAAAGAATTTCACTTTTTAAGAGGTTAAAGGACAAGCCTTCTAATGGAAATAACAATTTTTTAAATGTTGGAGCATGTTTAAAAAGATATTGTGTTTACAAGTAAAAAATTGTATTATTGTCGGTACAAGCATTGAGGCAATTGTATGCTTCTACTACAATGAACAATTAGCAATTACAATTGGTTTGTTAAACATGGCCCCTAGTAAAACAATTAGAGTTGTTAAGAACCTTCAAGTATGTTATGATTTTCACACTGCATCTCAAAGGAGAAACTCAATACTTGGAGGGCTCAATATCATGATGCCCACACCTCATGCACTATAGGACATTCCATTAGATCATATTTTCTATAGAATAGGGAAAAATGTTCCTCAAATGCAAATACATAATTCTCAGAGAGATCTAAATTTGTTGATTTCTAATTCCAATTAAATGGCTGGAATACAACCCATAAATTAGGGATTCAATCTCCTCAGTTTCCATGAACACTAGATGGGAAAAAATCAACTCTCAGCTACCATCTTCCCAAGCAGCAACTTGGCATCCAAATCATGGTCTGCCTCTGAAACTATACCCTTATAAGAAAACTCCTTGAACAATAAGAGTTAATCTTACTATGCCAAGTGTCCTTCAAATGTTTACTATTCATTACTTGGATCCACCACCTTAATTTCCTAAACACAAGACAAGATTAACAATTGAGATGCTTTGGCTTTGATGATCAATGATATCAATGGATAGATGAACTACCAAGGTGGAAGGTGGATCAATCTACCAAAATCTACCAAATGACACCACATGGTTCTGCAAAATCTAATTGATTATCCCTTATAATGCACTCTAACCCCACTCAATTAATGGTCTAGATCAATTTTACATCAATATTAATGGTCAAGGGACATCTTTTGTTCAGCCCAAAATTACTTGAACATATTTAACTTCAAAAGCCAACCAAGACATGTCATGTAAACTTATGTTTTTGCACCTGACTATATACCCTTGATTCACCTTGAAGATCAACAACTTGAGCAAATCAATAGAATACTAAAGTGTTGAATGGTATGATTTATCAAAGTACCTAATCCACCAAAGTTCATTAGATCACACCACATGGTTTCACCAAAACCATTTAATAAAACTAGTTGATATCTATAGGCTTTACTTAAACATAAATCAACATTGAAAGTGCAAATCAACTTTCCCCAAAGATTAGTGATTACAGCCAATTGGTGGATGGCTAAAGTGTTGAGTGGTTTTATTCACCGAAGTGCAAACATTGTTGAAATCCACTAGTTCATGCCACGTGGACATATCATATATGCACCTAGCCTCCTACTTTCCATTAATGGCCACAATTTTCTCCTCTCAAGATTGAAACCTTCAATAGATAGTTGAGGAGATTGTGCCAAGTATCCACAATGTCCATTTCCAAATAGGGCCCTTAACACATACTTGTTGCACCTCTATCCCAATAAGGATCATACACCTCAACATCCCTTTGAAAAAGGCTCCATGTTGGAGATGCCCATGCTCACAATAGAGACATTTTTGGCAAATCAATTAATGGAAGGCCACAGTATGATTCCAATGGAGAAGGAATAATATTAATAGGTCATAGTGAGCTGCAATATTATTTGTCCCTTATGAATCAACAATTACCAATTGAGAGCCATTTTATCTCAAAATTAGCAAATCATTTAAATGTAGAAATTGTCCTAGGTACAGTTCAAAATGTAATGGAGGCATGCACATGGTTGGGATACACTTATCTTTACATTCACATGCTACGAAACCCAGTTCTATATGGTCTATCTACTAATTCTTTACAAAAAGATGATACCTTAGAAGAGAGAAGGGCAGACTTGGTAAGCATAGCTGTGATTTTGAATTTAGTACATAGTAATTTTACTATGGTATTGTTAGAAAAGTATGACCCTTGCATTTTAATTTAATGGTACTTGTTAGTTCTTATGATAATTGAACTCTTTATGTTAACAAATACATTCAACTGCAACTATCTTGGACAAAAGTAATTTGGTGAAATATGATTGGAAAAGTGGATATTTCTAGGTTAATGATCTAGGATGGATAACTTGTTATTACTACATCACTTATGGGAAAATGGCTACTTATAATGAGCACTTGAAGCCAACAATGGGTGATATTGAGCTATGCCGATTGTTTCCATTAAGTGAAGAGTTTAAATATGTGACAATAAGAGAAAAAGAGAATATGGAACAACAATATTCATATTTTTTGGTGTTTTAATTTCTAACTCTTTATCATGGGGGAACAAGATAGGAGGGAAAGGAAAATATATTCATAATATTACATTATTGAAACCATAAATCTATTTTTTATATTATTATATTACATTATTTAGCCTTTCATTCATCTGGGCATGCTCTTATCAGTGTTGTGAGAATGCAAATTGATTAATTATTTCAATATTCATAGGCAGGTGTTGTATTGTTGTGTGCTAGTGGAAGGGCTTTGTGAGATAGTATTTATCCATCTTGAGGTTGCAAGTTCTGAAACATGGATGAATTTGCATACTAAATTTTAAATTCACTTTTACAAAATATTCCAAAAGTTGTAGTATAGGAAAATAATTGGAATTACAAAAAGAACAATTGAATGAGAGTAGACAAAATGTTGCTTTTGTTTTAGAGGTAGTGTTCAATACAATGCTAGCAATATAGAGAGGACCTATAATAAGATCAATACCATAACAACATAATTGGGGGCATTGAAAAAAACCACATCTGTGTCTATATCCATGTCCATGCAACTCTTATTGAAACTAGTGCATTGTTATTTATTGTTACACGTACAAGTCCTGTATTGTTATTCTTCCAAAACTTCTTAGACATCCAATCAACTACTTATATAAATGCAACTCCTTTCTTGGGCCTTCCTAGATATATCCAAGATCATAAGGCTGGGATACAACAATATATGTAGTACATACTCATGTATTGAATAGAGTTCTCTTCCTAGTCTATATGTTTAATAATTTTAGGAATAATGAATAAATATAACATAGTATAAAGAATGATTCTTAGTGATGATTGATTTAACTTACACACCCCTTTTCACCCTCTATTCATTGTAAACTATGCATAACTTGAACATATTAAAAAAACTATATCCCACATTGACATTGTATGCCACATTAATCCAACCATATGACAAAAGATAAGTGATCTAGCCTCTTGAATGAATATAAGTAGAGAAATTTTTGCATACCTACAGATGGTACAAAATTTCATGGTTAAGTGGAAGCCTCCCATCAACAACAAGATCCAAATATCTGTGTATCTCTCTCAATCGATCCTCTAAAACCTTCAGAGTTGTCAATTTTTCTACTAACCTGTTATGCAAAAAAGTCAAATTTTAGAGTTATGTCACCACTAAAAACAAAATAAATAGAGCTTTGAAACCAAATCCACACACAACATAATGTGTTATTCATACAAATCCATACAAACAAACTAAATTCAGAACATTGGAATGGAAACAACTTCAAATTATGATGTAGAGCATGGATTCACTTTACTCAACTGGAGGCACATTTCACAATAATGGGTTCTTCATCTAAAACATCTATACGAGGTTCAAATAGTAAACAGATTGATGGAAGATAGAGGAATTAAAAAGATACTTGGATGTAGTTGGATTAAAGGCTGTAAACCGGTACATGTTTTTTGTGTAGGAGACATCACATCCACAAACATGGTAGAGCTATTCAAAGTAAGAGAAATTGGCTTGGAAAATGAAGGCATCAGGGTATAAAGAATCATTTTTCTGCGCCCATAGTGAAAAGTTAGCACTTTATTTTGTCTTTGCATATTGGTTTGATGCTTTAAATGATGCATTTATTATATTGAAAAGTGCATTACCTTATTGAGATTATCTTTGTTTCAAAAATAGTTTAATATTCTCTACTTAACAGGGCCAACCACGTGACGATGGAAGCTCATTTGGCCCCTCTGCCCCCCCTCACATCACTCTCAATTCCCCATACCCAATCATATAACATTAACCATTCATTCATCCATTAATAACATATAACATTCATTGATTAACATATTCACATTCATTCATTCATACATTAATAACATATAACATTCGTTCATTAACATATTCACACTCATTCATTAACATATAACATTCATTCTTTCAGTTTTTACATATTATGAAAAATATGGTTGTCAAAAATATCATTTTTTAACATTCATTAACATATTATAAAAAATATGGTTGTCATAATATGATTACAATCACATTTTTTTTTCTTTCTTGCAGCTAAAAAAAGAAGTGGAGTATCATTTTGTAAATAATACCCCCCCTTTCAGTTGTTTTGCCTTCTACTCGTGATCTTAATGTATGCCTAGTCGTATACTCATGACATGGAGGCTGCTGCAAGGGGGGTCTGCTACAATAAAAAATAAATATTAAATTGATATGTTTTATTATTATTGTTACTGTAAGTATTTCATTAATTAAAAGAACATTATATTGGTTCTCTTTATGACAAGGTTTCAACATCTTCAAATAGTGAAATTTAGTGCTCATAGTCATTTGAAACAACAATATTTTGATTATCGATGATGGTAGGATTTGATAACTTAAAAGAATTGGCTACCCAACAAACTTAAAGTTAAAAGAAACTTTTTCAGTTTAAGAGGTTAGCACTTTCTTTCATCTTTTCATATTGGTTTTCTTGTAGGGAGTCATGTATTCAAGGTGAATAAGGTCTAACAAGACCATTTTAAATGTGTTTAGGGTGCTTTGAAGTCATCAAGTTGATGATGTAAAAAGTTGCAATTGTTGACATTAAAAGTGCTCAAAATTGCAATTTTGCAAAATAATGGGTTGTTAAGTGTTTGTAAGTCAATTATGGACATTGGTTGAAGGTAGTTGGGGTCTAAGATGATTTAAAAATCATTCCAAGGCTTGAGGAAAGGTTTTTGGAGGAGTTGATACCAAAATTTCATATCAAATACCACGTTCTTGAAGCAATTTTTTGTGTTTTTACTATTTTTCTGAAGTTCTTTTATGTTGTATGGATCCGTGCAAG
Organism: Sequoia sempervirens; assembly: GCA_007258455.2. Lineage (NCBI taxonomy): Eukaryota > Viridiplantae > Streptophyta > Pinopsida > Cupressales > Cupressaceae > Sequoia > Sequoia sempervirens. Next base: position 39,049,248 of record VDFB02058242.1, read on the forward strand.
CTTGAAATTCTCTAAATTGGTGTAGATAAATATATGTGTTTCCTTTCATTTTCATTTTTTTTGAAGTGCTAAATCATTGTTTTGTGGGAGAGAATAATCAAATACAGGGATTGCCCTGTTTTGCTTGTGTAAGGGTTTGAGGGCTAAAAACAAATAAGATCCACCAATCCACCCACTATATTGGAACTGTAACTCAGTGGATTGGTGTGAAACATGGTAGGATAGAGGTTAATTGGATTTAGGGGTCTATTAAAGCAAGAAACTTGGCATTGAAGTGATGCCCTAGGGCTTATAGGGGCAATTTTCTTATGAATTTGTGGTTGTTAAGTCAGGGTTTGTCAATTTGATGGATGAAGCAATATTAATGAAGGTTTTTTTCCTATTTTATGATGATTTTAATGTGTTTAAGATAATAGTTGAGTTAGGGAGGTTGTGTATATGGTGTTTCTCTAAAACCCTAGTGTATTGAGGGAAAATGGAGGGTTTTGTAGAACAGGGAAAAAAGGGGCATGGCTTAGCCCAACAATGGTGAAATATGATGTTTTGTGTCATAAAAAATCTCTTTCAATAGGTTGTGGAACAAAAAAAAGTAGTTGGAAAGGCCTTCCTTTCTAAAAAAAGGGTAATTTTGTAGCCTTTTTGGTAGGGCAAACTAATGAAACACATGAATGTTGTAAAATAACCTTGTGGAATTGGTTGGGATAGTGTTTAGGGACTTTTGTTAGTGCTTAATCCATGATTTGGTGGCTTGTGTATAGCCTCATTCAATAATTTCATCAAAGGATGTGATTTGAGGCCTAGTAGCCTAGTGAGGGTATTGTGTTGAAAATAGACACTTTGTTTGTATTTGAATCAAATTGAGGTTGGATATTGAAAGAAAAAGGTCTTTTATGTGAGCTTGAGTAATTAATTGCTAAAAAACACTTTTGGGGGAAAATATCGAGAAAGATTTGGTTAAAGGTTGGGGTAGGAATACTAAGTTTTTGTATATGAGGCCTCTAAAACACAACTCATCTAAAAAATTGAAAGAGATTTGGTTGGATGGTAGCAAAATCTCTAATGAAGCCTATATAAGGGAAAAATCAAAAAAAAATTTCAACAATCTCTTCACTAAAAACAATGTTTTTGGTCCTATGAATTATAATGTTATCCTAAAGCTTATCCCCACAATTGTTGGTGAGAAAGATAATATGGAGTTGATGAAGCCTATAATGGAGGAAGAAGTGAAATTTGTTGTTTTCTCTTTTTAAGGAAGTAAGTCCCCCAACCCTAACAATTCCCTCACTTCTTTCAAGTGCATTGGGATACTGTTGTTGATGACATGGTAGCTACAACTAGGGAGTTCTTTAGGAGTGGAAGATCAATAAAGGAGTTTAACACTAAATTTTTGGTTCTTATCCCAAAAAATCCTAGGGTTGTCTCCTTGATATTCCAACCAATCAAATATTGTAACTTGATGTATAAATATTTTGCAAAAATCATTTCCTTAAAACTGCAACAAATTCTCCCAAAGTTGATCTCTCCATAGCATAGTAGTTTTGTCCATGGTAGGAAGATTCTTGACTCTATCATTACCATTCATGAAGTGCTCCATTCTATGGAACTCGATAAAAAGGAAAGGATTCTTCTAAAGTTAGATTTGATGAAGGCTTACAACCATGTTTCATGGGAGTTTCTCAATAAAGTTCTAGAATTTTTTTGAGTTTTGAAAAAAGTTCCTAAAAATTGTTACGGTTCTAGTCCTTCTACCTTAGGATGCAACTCTTTAAGGGCCCAATCCCAAATACATTTTTTAATAGCCTGTTGGATTGATTCCAACACAAACTTTCATGATGGAAAATATCTCTCTTAATTCAAGCTAACAAGCTTCAACTTATTAAGGATACTCTTCAAAGTCTCCCTGCATACAACACAAGTTTGTTGCATATTCCTATGAAAATTATCTACAATCTAGAAAATAATGCTTTTGGTCAAAAGTGGAAGATAAAAAAATGTATTCCTATGTTGGCTTTGGAGTTTGTTTCTAAGACCAAGAATAAGAGAGGGTTGGGGTTAAGGCTGATCAATGATTTTAATCTAGCTAATAATGCTAAAATTGCACAGAGAACTCCTTAATAAAGAGAAGTGGACAACTATTACCTCTAAGAAATGCTTGGAAGGGAGGAATGGAGATATTTTATCAAGCAACATGACCTACCCCATATCTCTACTATTTTTCATTATGGAAGATGCTCTTATTCATCAAATCACAACAAATGTAGGACGAGATCTTTGGAAAGGTATGAGAATTGCAAGTTAAAGAGGGGGTGCCAATGTACAACAAGATCTTTGGAAAGGCATGAAAATTGTAGGTTAAAGAGAATGGGGATGCCAATATAAAAGATATAAATCACTTACAGTAATCATTTTCCCTCGGTCATCAATTTTCCCTTTCTGAGTGCCCTCAACCTCGTCATTCTGGCTTTCCTCTTGCCCTATTTTTCCAGTTAGAGTCTCAATGCACTAAGCTATGTCGTGCTCCTACGAGCGCAAGGCCAAAAATCAAAATAACATGTGAAATTCAAATTAATATTTAAGTTTGATTTGTATGTTTTATTTTAGAACTAGAATGGTAGAGATATGATAGAATAATACCATTGGTTGAAAAGTCATTGTAAGAACCTTAAATTCATACCTTAAACCTACAAGATAAACCTTATTTAATCAAAACATAAATCTAACACTTAAAACTAAAAACTATTGTATTTTGTGATAAAACAACCTTGTCTAACCTTAGTAAAGATGACTTATCTACTTTTTACATGATTAGGGCATAGTATTTGATGGGACCTATAATAAAACCCTTATGAATACAATGGGGGGTTTGTAGAAAGAGAAGACTATGTATGTTGTATTTCTAAAGTGGTACTTGGTTCAATTATGTGATGGTCAAGTAACACAAATCAATGCAAGATGATATCATTGGATGAGTATTAGTTGGCTAGTATATTATTACTAGATCAATCAAGAGAAAATTGATAACTAAGTACTTGAATTTTATTTTATTGACACTTGATAAATGCAAGATTATAGAGGTATTATGTTTCTCAATTGAAGTAAAGAAAGTGGTTGACATGGAAGTAAAATATTTTAGAAACTCATAAATGATACATATATAGATATATCTTCTTTATATTATCCTTGTAATTAGTTATGTATCTTCAAATATAAAAAATTAAAAGGAATCCAATGTGTACCATCTAATAATGACTTATAGAAAATATCAAAAAGACCAATAAAAAAATTATATATATTAACTAAGAAGCCATGCAAGCATACAATAGTATATGTTGGAAAAACTATAATATATACAAGAAAGCAATATATGCATACAATGTCACATGTTAGTAATTATACAAAATACATGTACAAGAAAGCTATATAGGAACATAAAAAAATAATAATATAATCAGTCCTCTCAACTAGGATGGAAGAGTTGATGGCCTTTTGATTATTGAGTAGATAGAGAGACAAGTGATGATTTTTTATTTTGAACCTACTAACTTGAAATCCTCTCTAACTTTTTGGAGCTCCACATAATATAATAAAATTAATCAATAACATTACGTTTCCACAGTCCATTATGATAAGTAGTCAAGATTTCTGGATAAAACTGTGTGTTGTTGGAAAAAAACAACACACAGTTTTATCCAGAAATCTTGACTACTTATAATAAAATTATATAAATTAATATAGAAAAAATTAATTATACAATGATATATAAGGGAATAATCACTTACCACCATTTGATAATTAGGAACAATATATGAAAGAGATGAAGAATAAGGAAACTTGTATTATTAGGAAGGAAAAGATGCCTTTATATAGCATGACGTCATATTTGAGTCTCGAGACCCTCCCATATCATCAATGCATGCGTCGAGTCTAACCAAAACACTATAAAAATATAAATTCCAAATATATCATATATGATATATATAAATAGTTTGATCCAATGTATAACCTTGTTGATTAGTTCTATTACATTCCAACTTCCATAGGCGACGTGTCATTCTTCGTGGTTTTGATGTAGTCTTTTCTTTCCCATTGAAAAGATGTTTTTCAGTAGTTTGATACTTATGATTTCTGTGGAGGAAGTGCCTATACTCATCAAACACCTACTTTCCTAAACTTGTTGAATGGCGAGATTTCATCTTTGGACCACAAATTGGACATGCAAATTTTCCCTTTGTTTGAAGACCTACAAGAACATATATAATTGGATTAAATATGTCAATTTTTATAATTATATATAATGAATATTTAAAAAAAATGCATGATATCTACTTCACAAAATTAAACATCATTAAAGTGCAGTTGAATATTATAACATACCACAAAAATGTGTTAGCCTTGGGGCATCATGAATTGCCCATACAAGCATTACATGGAATTGAAATTGTCTTTGTCCTATTGGTCTAGAGACATCATACATAGTGATGACATTCCATAAATTTAGTAACTCATCGATAAGAGGCTCGATATATACATTCATATCCTTAACTTGGTACTTACCTAGTTGAATGAACATAAACATTACATAATTATTATAACCATTTTACTAATATATATATATAAATTATTGTACATGACTATTAAATGAAGAAAATATAAGTCATTATGCAACAAATAAGACAAATGAGATGCTACTACATTAAAGAAAATTGATGTAAACAAATACCTGGAACAATCATTGCCAACATTATGTGCTCCCTCTTTATTGACATCCATGGAGGAATGTTATGTTGATAACAAAAACAGGCTAGACCAAGTAAATAGATCTCAACTCTCCAAATGGATTGACACCGTATGCTCCAATGGAAGCTTGAGATTACGAGATTCTTTTTAAAGTGTGGCCATTTTTTCTCCATGTCCCTAAATGCAGAACCATCTGCAGGCATTCGAAGAATGTCATCTCCACTTCTATTCCGTGCATGGTAATCCATATATTGCACTAAGCTTTCACACCTAAATAATCGTTGCATACATGGAATAATGGGAATATAATGAAGAACCTTGCAAGGCATCTTTCTTGTTAGTTGATCTATTTGATATCTACTGATATGACATTCTTGGCATTATGTTGCAAATTCATGTTGTTTTTGATATGTAATATGATCATTGGGACATTCATCTATTGCTTGATACTCCATTCCAATATCTTTCATAATGGCAGATAAATCTCAGTATGAGTGAGGTAAAATATTTGATGGTGTTAACAAAAATTAACCTAGATCAATCTACAACAAAAAAATAATTTGTTAATATAAAGAATATTAAACATACATATTTCATCCTTTATGTACTAGAGATGAACTAACAACAAAGATAGATGAAAAAAGATGACATATATGACATACCTTAAAATTCGTGAGATTGCTATGCTAGATAAATCATTCATAACCTTCAAGTTCACCAAAAAAATACAATAGAGAGAAGAGTTGTTTGGGAGCCTTTTGTTGGTTGTTTTTACTGTAACCAGGTTGGTCTTCTAATCTACCTATGGAATTGCCAATTCCAATCAAGGGCAGCTTGAAGGACCTAGACCAGCTGACGAGGATTTTAAAGACCTCCTACACTTTGGGCTCTGCAAGACCTAGGAGAGTGATCCCTTAATGCGTTTACAACCTCTGCACCATTATTATAAAAAATATTAACAACAACATATAATCTCATTTAATATCTCAACATAATAGGATAATACCAAATAGAATTGGTTGTTCATCAATAATATCAACTATTTGGAGCATGAGATAACTACAACACATAGGGATTTAAAATTATTTTGAATTTATAAAACGTTTCTAAGACACACTAAGCTACAAGATAAATCTATGCCTAATTTTGGGCCATGGAGTCAAACACAGAAAAAGAATTCATCAACAAAAGAAATTCAACCAGTGGATTTAAATTGTTAATGCGTTGCATCAACTGTTAGTGTCTTACACCAACAATCCCACTCCTGTTATCAATGAAACTCTCCTTACCAAATCCAACTTGCACACTTGAAATCATTGTTATCTGCTCAAAGTATTTAACCATTTCCTTGAAATAGACCCATAAACAAATAACACAATCTCATGAAATTTGAGATGAAAAACTCAAAGATACTTTTTATTATTGAATTCATATGATTAAACTGTACAGGTATGGAGGCATTTTGAAGATATTCATGAATGTGCACACTTTCATGATTTATTTTCATAAACTGGTTGTATTTTCTCATGAAATCATAAATTACAACTTAGAGACTCAAGAAATGACTCAAAACTTGACATTTTCTATCTACCAACCCCATACAAAACCTCAGAACCCTTGAATCATAAGAAGAGAAGAGAAGAAATAGTAGAAGAGAATATTCTAGAAGAAGACCTAAAGCTGATCCGAAGATGCCATTTGGAAACCTCTTCATTGTTGATCCACAACAGAAAAGCCTCTCTCCTCTCTCTACAACAAACTTTGCCTCTTAGACATAAAATCTTCCTTCGTTCTATTTGCAACAGAAAAATGCTCATGTGATGAAAATTCCACTCCATTTAGCAATTGCATGAAAATGCGTCCTTGTGCCCATAAAAATCTTCATTTCTACTCTTTTATTTATCTGTTGGAATTGCACATTGTATTTTTCCTTCACATATTAAAGTTTTATAACTTTAATATTTATGCTTGATTTCATTTTATTATTTCAATGGAAAAATAAAGAAGTGAATAATTTATTCACTTTACTCATGCATCTTCATGTGCTAGGTCTGGGTCAATTTATGTCCATGTCAATTTTATACTTTTACCTATGCGGTGTTGCATATAACATTTTAGTGAATATTTAATTCACTCTCCCAGATAACTCCCCTATGCACTTTACTTTGTTTCACTTTATAGTGAAATACTAAACATTTCACTATGTGCCATTTAACAAATTCCTGTGCAATTTCCACTTGTTCTTTTATTTTTACCCCAGATAAGGGATTTTCATTCACTCAAGGTGGAGACATTTTATTTCAAATATTTCACTCTAGCCACTAAAATATTTCATAAAGTGAATCTTTATTCACTTTAATACATTCCTTCACACATTTATTACTTTACCATTTAAAATGGTAAAGACCCCTTTTGCTTCATATTTGAATACTTAAGAAAACATGTTTCTTAAATATTCACATTCCTTATTTAATGGGCACACTCAACTCCTACCATTTTAATGCCTTGGCTCTTTCAAAAATTTATCGGGCTGCTTAAAAAAAATCCACACCCATGCCTTCAATATTTTTTCAGGCCCACATGCCATGTGGCAACAACTCGTTATGTTGCAAGAAATAAATAGTGAGCACTTTCATATCATGAAATGGCAGGGAACAACTAGGATGTGGCTGGGGTTTATCCCTCAATCTCCTCCATAGATTTCATCTTCCCCATTTGTTTCCCTAATATCCTTAACATCCATCCTTTGTAATTTCTTTTCTCTGTTCTATCATGGAGGCAACATTATTTTTAATTTCTCCTTGGCAATGGTGGCCCATCCATCTTGTGTGTATATGTTTCCCTCCAAGGCGTGCCTGTCTTTCATCGAGCCCTTGCATTTTCTTGGGAGTTTCAAAAGCCATTTCAACATTTCCCTTTTCTGCATTGCTTTGATGGATGTTCATACTTTGTCCAAGTGCACCTATGCTTGTGAATTTCTATAGTATTTTCAACAACATTTGACACATTCAATGCCCAACACACCCTTTAGTTGCATATTTTTTTTAGTTTTAAAGGTAATTTCAATAGTTCACTTTGGTGTGTTTTCCTGGCCTGTCCCTTTAATCCTGTAGTTTCTTTAAAGTTTAAAGGATTTTCAATAAATGCATTTTGTGCATGTCCTACTTGATTGGAATTCATGGGGTTTCCTGTGAATAGCATGGAATTTGAGATTTCTTGTTTTCCCTGATATTGGCTCGCTCCTTCCAATATGTAGAGGCTCTACTCACTGCAATGGTGCATCCCATTTCTTGCATTCTAGCCAAATGCATATGTTTGAAACTTTCTAATTCCTTTTCAACAGATCATTCTGTTCACAGTTGTGGGTCGATCCCTTGTGTTCCCTTGATTTTTTTTCAAGTTGTACCCAATAAATGCGTTCCATGGTATCATGAAATGATGACATTCTAAAAACTCTATTCCAAGCCACGTCTTGGCTTTGCTTCCTATTCTCTCTAAGTCTCTCCTTCCAATTTGTTTGCTTGAAGGATTTTGAAGGCTTTCCAACATTCTATTCTATGCATTGTACTGGTGATGGCTCAAGGATTTACTAAATTGAAGTCACTTAGAGGAATTTAATTAAATAATTCACCTAATGTGGACTCCCAGGCACAACAATACCTTGTGCCATGGTTAATTTGACTTCAACAACCATTTATTTTATGTTTTGAGGGATGTCCATATACCTGCTTCAAGGCGTGCCCTTCTGTAGTTTCCATTCATTTCTTTGTTGGAGGTCCATGGTTTCAAATGTGGTTCAAGTCTTTTCTCAAGTCAATTAGATTGACTGGAAAGTTATGATTTCTCATAAATCTGCTTTATATAGTGTGTATTTTGGAGTATGTAAATTGGCTCCCCTTCTCTCAATCATCAAAATAGAATTCCCAAAACGATTTAATAGCCTTACCCCAGATCTCCTCTAAATTTGACTACATATAACTTTTCTCTTGAGTGCCTCCTTATTAATCAAATCCACACTTGATTGAAACCCCTTTCCAAATCTTTCATGTGGTCTCATGACACCATTGTATCATTACTACAATGGTGTAATTTTGCTTTAGGGCTGCTAAGACAGGTATACCTCTTATTTAGCCTATTGAAATGTCACTTCAAAACCTACTTTAAATCAAAAAGGTATTCAAATATTGCATCCATCCTTGAATAGGAATAATTGTGCTTACAATAGGTAATGTCACACTTCAGCCTTTGACATAAATGGAGATACCAGTCTTGAAAACCCTTCACCACACTTATAAACATGTGCTCAGTCAAAAATGGAGATATCCCACAATGCATATCATCAAGAACCTCTGCATTCATTCTGAAGACATCTTTGCCTTTAATCATCCTTGAGCATATAACTTCATAGCAATGTAGAGCATGTCGGGCACCATGTGGCTCGACTTAAAAAAAAGAAGTTTTGAAACAACTTTTGTGCTCAAAATGATTTGGTACAACCTCTGAATGCATCTAGAGTGGAAATGCGAAATGGGTTTTCATCAGAATTGGCTTTCTGGTCCTTTTGCAAAATGGTGAAAATAGACCAGGTGAGCTCTAGAATTGGGTTTGAAAACTGAGCAAATGATCTCGAAGAGTCACAAAAATTTGCAATTGTGTAGCCATTGGTATAAAGATTTGAATGCAAGAGACGAATCAGAAAAAGGAGTCACGAGGTGAAAGTTACTAACTTGCAAAGTTTCCCTCTCAGACTTTCTACAACAATCAACTGTTTTGAACCAATTAAAATTGATGAAATCACCTCGTTAGAAAATACCAAATCAACTCCTAGTGAGCTGCCACTGGACACAGTAGATAATTTTTGCAAAGTGAACATGTGTGCAAATGGGCTTAGCTTGAATCATCACCCATCAAAAGATATTGAAGGTTGAAGTTGACCTCTTAGAAAGGCTGTCAACAATGCAAATGCAAAACTAAATAAATTGCACTTGGTTTTGATCTACTAAAAATAACAAATCAACTCATGAGGCTCTGAAAGCTGACATGTGAGATCATCTTGGTATGGAGAATGTAGAATAACATTTGTTTTCACTTGAAAGTCAATAGGTTGCAAAATGCAAGCTCAAATGGGAGGCTACTTTGCAAAATTGAATGTTTGCAAACAATAGAACAGTGACAAAACCCTCCACCTTCACTTTTCAAAACCTTGAAAAAACTCATCATGGGAAGCTAAAAATTGACATGCACATTCACATAGGACACATGAGTGAGCTTGCAAATGGGTTTTGCTTGGAAATCAACGGGCTTCAAATTATGACCCTTCAAAGTAGGCCATTCAGGAAGATTCATCAGGTGCACCTCTGAGAGTGTAGAGGCAAAATTTTGAAATGGGCACTTCAAATTTTCAAAATTTGAGAGTGCCAATAGTGGCTCCAACTAGGGATGTATGCTCCTTGTGGGCATAGCAAGATTCCAAATCTCTAGGGAGTAGATCAAATTCTGAGTCCATCAGGTGTCCTCAAACTGCTCCTTTATTCATCTTTCTTTTCAACTTCATCTGGTGACCCCAGGCCACCAAATTAAAAAGGGAAGTCAACATTTACCTCTGTCAAACACAATTATGCAAAAAAAGCTTATCTCCCTCAATTCATGCTTGCATTTGTCAAGCCACAACATAGGTGATTGCATCCATGCAAACACAAGGATTAGGTTGCCTTCATTCAAGTGGAAACTTGCTCTCTATTTGGATTTTGCATCAATTGGAAACCAAATCAAATAGGTTTCATCATTGCCACTCTCATTTTCTAATTTTGCATTAAGTGGCAAGATTTGAAAATGGGGATCAAGACCGTATGAAAGCATAGTCTGATCACAACTATTTGCATGATTGAACATGCTGGTACCTCTCAACAGGCCATCATATACAACATCATCAACATGTTCATAATCACTATGCATTTGAAAGTCAGACATACTTTCCAAATGCTGATTGTCATGTCATGGAAACAAGCTATCATATTCATCATTTACATCATTCTCAAATTGAAAACAACATTCCTCAATATCTTGCACATTGCTACATTCTATGAAAACTCCTTCCAGCTAACAAAAATAACACTCACAATCTGCTATATGGCTAGAACTATCAGGTTCAATCTGGTCGTTAGTTTGTACATCAATGGTAAAACCATCACAAGAACTGAATAGAAGATCTTGTTCACCATGCAAACCATCTTCAAGTGTATTCAAAGAGATACACTCATGCATTAGCACAATCTGTACTTGCTCTTCATCCCAACAACACAACCTAAACACATTGCCACATGTTTCAAGTTTCTGAAAATCAGGTTTATCAACACCCACAATACCTTCATTTGCATTCAAATCATGGAATTTAGAAGAAATTCCAACATCCCAAACAATGATTTCCACCTCATGTTTATAGAAAAGATCATCAACATTCAATATGTTACCACAAATGGAAACTTCAAGTATAGGTTCATGTGAATCAAAACTTTCATTTGTAACAAATTCATCATAGTGAGTTTCAAAGACACATTCACTAATGCAAGGTGTATTGAAATCAACATCATCTCTTGTTGCTTCAACATGAAAATATGAAACATATTGCTCATGAGAGGAAATATGAATTGTAGATCCAGAAAAAAGGTCCTCATATGCATCAGTATGATAGACACAATCACATTCCTCATGTGCAAACTCATCATGAAAGTTGTAACTAGTTGTACCAATGTTTATTTCTACATTTTCATTCTCATGTACATCTACATAAATGGTTTCCTCATGCAAACATTCATTAATGGCTTCAAAGGTAGCAAAAGGAGTAGAAGAAGGTAAAACATCCAGAAAAATAGGGGTTCCTTGTTCATCAATATCAACTGTTTGTACTTATTCATTCAATACATCTCCTGCATGCGTATCCTTCTCTTTGTTCACACCGCTGCAACAATCAATAGGGCTGCATTCCTCATAGTCAAAGTGAAAATCATCATTTGTTTCTTCATGGCAACTTCTCACACACAACTGCTCTAACTGAAAATCCTTGCATACTCTGTCATTTGCAGCTGATAAACCAATTCTCTCAAAAACATTCTTCAAATTTGTAGGCTCCTTTATCTCATCATAAAAACTCTCATCAATGCTACATACACTCAAAAGATTGGTATAACCAAGTGCATTGTAGTACTGTTGATTACACATGTCTTCTTCAAACAAGATGTTCAATTCAAATCCATCATCTTCTTGTTCTTGTGAGCCTTTAGAAACATTGTCATCATCTTCATTAGGGTACTTTTCACTCAAGAGGATTAATTCCACTTCCTACTTTTGAAAGGAATCAAAATTACTAGGGCTGCAAATAGATTTGAAATCCTCTTGATCACCCATACAAGAATGCTTTTCAGCTGATTGCAAACTTCCATCTACAACACCATTGTTCTCATTAGGAAGACTTAAAACATCATAATCATCATGATCCACAACTGTATATTCAAATTCCATAGAGGAGAAAAAACTCTCAGTCATCTGCATCATTGTAGCCTTCATTTGCTATAGAAAATCTGCCTTCTATTTCTATATTTTCAAAGAAAATAGAAGACAGTTCACATGTTTCATTTATCTCTTCATGACCATCATAGCTGCAATATTCTTCTGGACATATTTCTTCTATAGGTTGTTCAGAAACAACATCCTTATCACTACATGATGCACTATCACCCTTGTCTTCTATTATATCATCTGCATCCACTGGACTAAATGTTGAAAAAGTACCATCACATAATTGAGTTAAGAAATTACTTCCACATTTATCAATTGTTTCCTCAATTATTTAAAGCCATTGATATAAGCATTTAAGGCTAGGGGGCCTCAAGTGAACTGGCATGGTACTCAGACCTGGCTTATAATTCTCACATAACAAATCAATGCAAAATGATTCATCAGGTCTTTCTAATTCTGGTATAGCAAGAAAAAATTTCACAAATCTATCATGAAAATCATAGATAGATTCATCCTCCAATCTTTCTATATCACACAGTGCATCAATATATGATTCAGACTCAACCTTGTTTTCAATTTCCTCTTCAAATTCTTTTTGAGTATGCAGATTTCTATCTTCAAACAAGCATTCATCATTTATTACTGAATCCTCTTTAAAAGTATCAAGGAAACATGTTCTAAGCTCATGCCAGGAATCTATGGAATGCATTGGTAAGCAAGTAAACCAACCTTCAGCCATACCTTCTAAAGTTCTTACAAAAAAAATCATGATAACATCTTCCTCTTCAATCTAAAAAATCTTCCATCAAATTAATGAAACATTGTACATGTCTTGATGTTGATTCTTCAAAATAACCTCTAAACTTAGGAAAATATTCATTAATTCCTCTTGGGACAGAATGTGGGTAACCTTGTATTTTACTAAAATCTAAAGGGTTGTATCTTTTATATTTGAACACCTTCCTTTGAGGACAAGGTTGTGTTCTAAGCATGATATTACAACTTGTAGAGGGAGAATTAAAACAACCATACATTTTGCAAATGAAAACTATTCCCTCTACAACTATTCAATTACAATATTCAACCTCCCTTGATTGTAGTGCTTAATTTCACTAAATAAGGGAACCAAATTTCTTTTCTAAGGAGTTAAAACATGTGAAGAATACCTGGAAATGTTGCAGCTACTGCAAATTTTTTGGAAATATTGTAGATCTGGAACTATAATCACTTCTTCATTAGGTTCTTTTAATAGAGTCGCCACCTCTATTCTTAGAGGATTGAATTTCAAACAACATGAAGTTCTTTCACAGATAATATTCTTTCTGAGTTCCTTTCACCAGCAGAGCACCACAGATCTTGAAATCTTTAGGTTCACTGCAACGAATCTTTCTCTAGGCTTGAAATTCTTCAATATTTGAACTAAATTCAAAATGGAAAATAATAATATGACTCAATGCAAATGATATGACTCTATTTCTAAATTCTTCAATGAGAATTTTCTCAAATTATCCCCAGCGGAGTCGCCATTTTGTTGGTTGTTTTTACTGTAACCAGGTTGGTCTTCTAATCTACCTATGGAATTTCCAATTCCAATCAAGGGCAGCTCAAAGGACCTGGACCAACTGATGAGGATTTTAAAGACCTCCTACACTTTGGGCTTTGCAAGACCCAGGAGGGTGATCCCTTAATGCATTTACAACCTCTGCACCATTATCATAAACAACATTAACAACAACAGATAATCTCATTTAATAGCTCAACATAATAGGATAATACCAAATAGAATTGGCTATTCATCAATAATATCAACTATTTGGAGCATGAGATAACTACAAAACATAGGGATTTAAAATGATTTTGAATTTATAAAACATTTCTGAGATGCACAAAGTTGCAAGATAAATCAGTGCCTAATTCTGGGCCATGGAGTCAAACACATAAAAAGAATTCATCAACAAATAACATTCAACTAGTGGATTTAAATTGTTAATGCCTTGCATCAACTGTTAGTGTCTTATACCAACAATCTCTCTCCTATTATCAATCAAACTCTCCTTACCAAATCCAACCTGCACACTTGAAATCATTGTTTTCTGCTCAAAGTATTTAACCATTTCTTTGAAATAGACCCATAAACAAATAACACAATCTCATGAAATTTGAGATGAAAAACTCAAAGATATTTTGTATTATTGAATTCATATGATTAAACTGTACAAGTATGGAGACAATTTGAAGATATTCATGAATATGCACACACTTTCATGATTTATTTACATAAACTGGTTGTATTTTCTCATGAAATCATAAATTACAACTTAGAGACTCAAGAAATGACTCAAAACTTGACATTTTCTATCTACCCAACCCCATACAAAACCTCATAACCCTTGAATCATAAGAAGAGAAGAGAAGAAATATCAAAAGAGAAGATTCTAGAAGAAGCCCTAAAGCTGATCTAGAGATGCCATTTGGAGACCTCTTCACTGTTGATCCACAACAGAAAAGGCTCTCTCCTCTCTCTGCAACAAACTTTGCCTTTCAAACAAAAAATCTGCCTTTGTTCTATTTGCAACAGAAAATTGCTCATGTGATGAAAATTCCACTCCATTTAGCAACTATGTGAAAATTCCTCCTTGTGCCTGTGAAAAGCTGCATTTCTACTCTTTTATTTATCTGTTGGAACTGCACATTGTACTTTTCCTTCACATATTATAACTTTAATTTTTATGCTTGATTTCATTTTATTATTTCACTGCAAAATAAATAAGTGAATAATTTATTCACTTTACTCATGCATCTTCACGTGCTAGGTCCGAGTCAATTTATGTCCATGTCACTTTTATTCTTTTACCTGTGCGGTGCTGCATATAACATTTTAGTGAATATTTAATTCACTCTCCTAGATAACTCCCCCATGCACTTTACTTTGTTTCACTTTATAGTGAAATACTAAACATTTCACTATGGGCCATTTAACAAATGCCTGTGCAATTTCCACTTGTTCTTTTATTTTTACCCCAGCTAAGGGCTTTTCATTCACTCACAATGGAGACATTTTATTTCAAATATTTCACTCTAGCCACTAAAATATTTCATAAAGTTAATCTTTATTCACTTTAATACATTCCTTCACACATTTATTACTTTACCATCTAAAATGGTAAAGACCCCTTTTACTTCACATTTGAATACTTCAGAAAACACGTTTCTTAAATATTCACATTCTTTATTTGATGGGAACACTCAACTCCTAAAAATTTAATGCCTTGGCTCTTTCAAAAATTTATTGGGTTGCTTAAAACAAATCCACACCCATGCCTTCCATATTTTTTGGGCCCACATGCTACGTGGCACCAACCCATTATGTTGCGAGAAATAAATAGTGAGCACTTTCATATCATGAAATGGTGGGGAATGGCTAGGATGTGGCTGGGGTTTATCCCTCAATTCCTCCATAGATTTCATCTTCCCCATTTGTTTCCCTAATCTCCTTCACGTCCATGCTCTTCAATTTCTTTTCTCTGTTCTATTATGGCAGTAGCACTCTTTGTAATTTCTCCTTGGCAATGGTGGCCCATCCATCTTGTGTGCATATGCTGCCCTCCAAGGTGTGCCTATCTCTCATCGAGCCCTTGCATTTGCTTGGGAGTTTGAAAATTCATTTCAACATTTCCATTTTCTACATTGCTTTGATGGATGTTTGTACCTTGTCCAAGTGCACACGTGCTTGTGAATTTCTATAGTATTTTCAACAACATTTGACACATTCAATGCCCAATGCACCCTTTAGTTGCATATTTTTTTAGTTTTAAAGGGCTTTTCAACAGTTCACTTTGGTGTGTTTGCTGGGTGCTTCCCTTTAAACCTGCAGTTTCTTTAAAGTTTAAAGCATTTTCAATAAATGCATTCTGTGCATATCCTACTCGATTTGCATTCATGGGGTTTCCTGTGAATAGCATGGCATTTGAGATTTCTTGTTTTCCCTGATATTGGCTCGCTTCTTCCAATATGCAGAGGATCTACTCATTGCAATGGTGCATCCCATTTCTTGCATTCGAGCCAAATGCATATGTTTGAAAGTTTCTATTTCCTTTTCAACAGATCATTTTGTTCACAGCTATGGGTCGATCTCTTGTATTCCCTTAAATTTTTTTGAAGCTTTACCCAATAAATGCATTCCATGGTATCATGCAATGATGGTGTTCTCAAACTCTATTCCAAGCCACGCCTTGGCTTTGCTCCCTATTCTCTCTAAGTCTCTCCTTCCAATATGTTTGCTTGAAGGATTTTGAAGGTTTTCCAATATTCTATTCTATGCATTGTGCTGGTGATGGCTCTAGCATTCACTAAATTGAAGTCACTTAGAGGCATTCAATTAAATAATTCACCTAATGTGGACTCCCAAGCACAACAATACCTTGTGCCATGATTCGTTTGACTTCAACAACCATTTCTTTTATGTTTTGAGGGATGTCCATATACCTTCCTTAAGGTGTGCCCTTATGTAGTTTCCATTCATTTCTTTGTTGGAGGTTCATGGTTTCAACTATGGTTCAAGTCTTTTCTCAAGTCAATTAGATTGGTTGGAAAGTTATGATTTTGCATAAATCTGCTTTATACAGTGTGTATGCTGAAGTATTTAAATTGGCTCCCCTTCTCTCAATCATCAAAATGGAATTCCCCAAAACGATTTAACTGCCTTACCCCAAATCTCCTCTAAATTTGACTACATATAAATTTTCTCTTGAATGCCTCCTTAATCAAATCCACACTTGATTAAAACCCCTTTCCAAATCTTTCATGTGGTCTCATGACACCACTGTATAATTACTACAATGGTGTAATTTTGCTTTAGGGCTGCTAAATCAGGTATACCTCTTCTTTATCCTATTGAAATGCCACTTCAAAACCTACTTTGAATCAAAAAGGTATTCAAATATTGCATCCATACTTGAATAGGAATAATTGTGCTTACAATAGGTAATGTCACACTTTCAACCTTTGACATAAATGGAGATACCAGTCTTGAAAACCCTTCACCACACTTATAAATATGTGCTCAGTCAAATATGGAGATATCCCACAATGCATATCATCAAGAACCTCTGCATTCATTCTAAAGACATCTTTTCCTTTAATCATCCTTGAGCATATAACTTCATAAGAATGCAGAGCATGTCGGGAGCCATGTGGCCCGACTGAAAAAAAAAATGTTTTGAAACAACTTTTGTTCTCAAAATGATCTGGGACAACCTCTAAATGCATCTGTAGTGGAAACGCGAAATAGGTTTTCATCAGAATTGGCTTTCTGGCCCTTTTGCAAAATGGTGAAAATAGACCAGGTGAGCTCTAGAATTGGCTTTGAAAACTGAGCAAACGATCTCCAAGAGTCACGAAAACTTGCAAGCGTGTAGCCATTGGTACAAAGATTTGAATGCAAGAGATGACTTAAAAAAAGGAGTCACGAGGTGAAAGTTATTAACTGGAAAAGTTTCCCTCTCAGACTTTCTGCAACAATCAGCTGTTCTGAACCAATTAAAACTGATGAAATCACCTCGTCAAAAAAAATACCAAATCAACTCCTAGCGAGTTGCCACTGGACATAGTAGATCATTTTTGCACAGTGAACACATGTGAAAAAGGGCTTACTTGAATCATCACCCATCAAAATATATTGAAGGTCAAATTTGATCTCTCAGAAAGGTTGTCAGCAATGCAAATGCAAAACTAAATAATTTGCACTTGGTTTTGATCTACTTAAAATAACAAATCAACTTGTGAGGCTTTGAAAGCTGACATGTGAGATCATCTTGGTATGTAGAATGTATAATAACATTCGTTTTGACTTGAAATTCAATAGGTTGCAAAATGCAAGCTCAAACGGGAGGCTACTTTGCAAAACTGAACGTTTGTAAACAACAGAACAGTGACAAAAACCTCCACCTTCACTTTTCAAAACCTTGACAAAACTCATCGTGGGAAGCTGAAAATTGACATGCACATTCACATAAGACACATGAGTGAGCTTGCAAATGGATTTTTCTTGTAAATGAACGAGCTTCAAATTATGACCCTTGAAAGTAGGCCATTCAGGCAGATTCATCAAGTGCACCTCTAAAAGTGTAGATGCAAAATCTTGAAATGTGCACTTCAAATTTGGAAAATTTGAGAGTGCCAACACCTTCATAAAGGGGCTCGTACACCTTCTCAAGTACAGGTAAATCATGAACATCATCAAATTCATCTCGATCATCATGATCAGCTGTGCCACTAAATGTGTCATGGATCAATGTATTTGTACCATCATCTTCAACTGTGTTTTCTGGCGCATGATCATCTTCTTCCATAGGATCATTAACTTCATCTTCGATATTCATAGCTCTATGTTCCTCCGCTTGCAAAACCACATTCTCTAGGCTATGATAATCCATATCATGTGCCCTAGGGCACCCCACCTTTATAATAATGATCAACGCAAATAAACCATGATCATGATCAAGTGATTTTTTATATATATATAAAATGTTAAAACAATATAAACATTTACAAATTCAATCAATATAAAGACATATAATGAACAACTTACCAATGGACTATAATAGTGCCACCCTTCAACGCGACCATGTTGCCTACAATGTTTCTCATCTATTGTGATTAAAAGTCTTCTTGTCTTTAAGCCCTTGCAATTATTGCAAGGACAATAACATTTGACATCATCCTTTCTTTTCAATCTAGCCCACAATCTAGCAAGTTTCTCTTCATTTTGTTCTACACTAATATTATTTGACATGATATTTCCTTACCAAGCTTGAATATTTAGATCTTCAAAAAATATCAAATTCACACTCCAATAATTTTTAATCATAGACATATAACAAAATCTGATAATTTTGATATTTTGCACCAAAAAAATTTGTCCTATAACCTCCACAAACTGTCACAATTACAACAAATTTGCATGTATAGAATGAAAACACTGTCACAAGTATAGATAAATTGTCGAACTCACTTTTATTTATTAAAATTTATGCCCAATGTTCATTGAAAAAGTGACAAAAATCATGGAGTGTCGTAATTTCAACAAGCATCAGGAAAAAATTTAATTTTTTTTAAAAAAATTTACATTTTATACACAGATACTTGATGATTCATCTAATTATTCATCTTTCTTCAGAAATTTTCATCATATTTTTCAGTCAATTGAGTTAGTGATGGGGTTTGAGTGGGACTTTTGAAATTCAAAATAGGTAGTTGGAGCATTAATGAACATTTTTTAGCACTTTGCTAAGTTTTAGGTGAGATTTTTGGAGCTTTTTTAGGGGGAAGCTTCCATATTTTAGTTAGTTGGAAGGGAAGAACAAAATAGCAGAAGTAAGGAAGGTAGACAAGAAAAAGGAGATTTAGAACAACAAAAACAAGGGGAATAGAAGAGGAAAACAAAGAATATTGGAAGACAACAGAAGAATGTTTTGTCAGTGGCCATAGAGGATTATAACCAACAATAAGAAGACAAAGATGAATGATAGAGGGGGCTCTATTATTGTGTAAAAATTTAATCTTTAAAGTTAATTTAAGATTTTCTTCTTCATAGATGTTGTCTTTGTGCATGTGTCTATGATTTGTATGGGTTATGAGTTTGTTGTTCTAGAAGTATCAAATGCTATGTGCAAGTTTTGAGTGTTTTATGTTGCTGAAATTATGAACAGTCACCTACAACAAGTGTTGCAAGTACCCATAGCAATAGTCTATTTTTGACAACAACCTAGTTTGTGCCTCTAAAACTTATATTATGCCTCTTAAACTTGTTATTTTGCTTGCATCATGTGTCTAAACCTTTATAGATGTTGTGTGAGTTGCTTATAGCAACACAACCTCTCCTTTTCCGCCTGTTTTCTCATTTTAAAGTGAGTTTTTTTGGCACCTACAAGGAGGTGGGTGCCATTGGTGTGGTATCAGTGCACAACTACAACTCTAGGAAGAATGATAGAGGCATGAGATTTGGGTTGGAGTAATCCCTTTTATGTGTGAACTATGGGTCTGTCCCTACAACAAGGGACATTGCAGCTAGAAGACTGCAATAAGGAGGAAAAGGCAAGGAAGGTGAGTTAGAGTAGCAGGATGCCTCCAAGGAGAAGGATGGCAGAGGTTGCAACTGTAGAAGTAGCAAGAAGAATAGATGAGGTGTTAGAAAATTTGAGGGGAATGCAGGAAAGAATGAATGCAATAGAAGGTGGAATGAGAAGAGGCAGAGCACATGAAGAAAGTGATAGTGAAGATGATGAAGGAGGAGCAAAGATGGTTGGAAAAGAAGGTGACAATGCAGGTAGAGATATGGATGTAGGTGAAAGAGGAATTATAAGACCTATTTCTAATATTGGGAAAGGAACAAGGGTAGAATTACCAAGATTCATAGGAATTCTAGAACCAGATGAACTAATTGAATGGATAATAGAGATGGAGGAATACTTCGAGTATGTTGAAGTAGAGGATCCAAAAAGAGTAAAGTTTTCTCAAACAAGGTTGAAATGTCATGCAACACTCTGGTAGAAAGAGGTGCAGGCCAAGAGAATAAGAAATGGAAAAGATAAGATCACAAGATGGGATCGAATGGTAAGAAAGATGAAGACTAATTTCTTCTTGGTGATTATAAGCTTGAACTTCTCAAGAAATTATAGAATTTGAGACAAAGAGAGTTAATTGTGAAGGCCTCTACAGAGGATTTTTATAAAATTTACATCAGATCTGGGCATAATGAGTTAGGCCATGAAAAAGTAGCAAGGTATGTTAATGGATTGAGGCTAAATATTCAAAAATAAATGAGCATGATAATGTTACATAATGTGGAAGAAGCATATCCATATGCTCTAAAGGATGAAGAGAAATTGTGAAGGAAGCAAGGAATAAACAAAGGAAAAGGTGGATTCAACAAAGGGGAAGTGCAACAACAGAAAAATTACAACCCTGGTAAGGAGGCCAACCCATCAAAAATTCAAAAGGAGAAGGATGAAACAAGATCAAGACCATACCCAATGCGAAGTAGACGTGGATATGGAAGAGGCCAAGGTAGAGGCTTCCAAGGGACATGTTTTAATTATGGATAGTTAGGCCATAGATTTTATGACTTCCCACAACGTAATCTAGAAGGATCAAGGAGAATAGGAGATGAAAGTGCTCATGTAGAAAAGGGGGATGATGTATCTACATGATCTATCAGTCAACCAAATGAACCTGAGAGAGGAGAAGCACTTATGATGAAGAGGACATTGTGGAATCCATCTAAAAAAAGATGAACCTATGCAAAGGAAAATTATTTTTAGAACAATATGTAAATCAGGTGGAAAATGCTTCAAAGTCATAATAGATAGTGCCAACACTGATAATTTAGTTTTAATTTAAATGGTTGATACTTTGGGGTTAAAAAGGATAACTCACTCTACCCCTTACAAGGTTTCATGGTTGCAAAAAGGTCTCCAAGTCTTGGTTGATCAACAATGCCTTGTGAATTTTTGAATAGACACTTATGAAGATGAGGTGTGGTGTGATATCATGCCCATGGATGTATGTCAACATGGATTTTAAATTTGGACTTCCAAGAACATGAGGTAAGACTCAATTTTAGATTTTTTATGGGAATAATGCTAGAGGTATATTTTAACTAAGGGAGCTTACAAATATTGAGGGATATAAAATGAGTGCTAAAGGAGAAGATTTTTCCAAATATATGCAAGATTTACACTAGTAAGTGCAAGGGAAAAACTCAGTTGGAGCAGCCAACAATATAAAGAGGAAGCTGATTTGAAGACCTAGAGAAAATAATTTTGAAGTTGGAGATATTGTATTGGCACATCTACGAAAGGAAAGATTTCCTAGCCATACCTACAATAAAATCAAGTGGAAAAAAATTGGACCATGCAAAATCATCAAGAAGTTTTCACCAAATGCCTAAGAGTTGGAGCTACCTAAAGGTTTGGAAATCTCACCCATATTTAATGTTTCAGATTTATATACTTACCATGAAGGAGAGACATCATCGCTACAAGAAGAAGAGAAGACATTACTAGGAAAATGGAAGGAGAAACTACCTAAGAAAGCACAAGAGGAGATTGGAGATAGTTTGGATTCAAGAGTGATTAGGAAGATAAGGAGAAAAGAATATAGTGTATTTAGTAAAATGGAAGGGTAGACTAGTAGAGGATGCAATGTGTATAATTCTAGAAGAGCTGGAATCATTCCAGATAATGCAAGATGATAGAGTTGTTGACTCGCAACAATTGGACCTTTAACCTACAACAATACAAAGCTTTGCATAGTGACGAGGGGCTCACAATTTGTCTAGCCTAGTAGTTTGATTCAGGGGCATCATTTTGTTTTAATATATTTTGTATTTTTTTCCCCCAGCTAATTCCACATGAAGGAAGTATTAGTAGTTTAAAATTTAAAATTTGATTATTTTTTGTATTTAGAGGTAGCAACTACCTGTCGTGAGCTCCTTTAATGAGAAGCAATATGAAGAATGAGAAAGATGGGGTTTGAGTGAGACTTTTGAAATTCAAAAAAGGTAGTTGGAGCATTAATGAACATTTTTTAGCGTTTTCCTAAGTTTTAGGCAAGATTTTTGAATTCTTTTGGGGGGAAGCTTCCTTAGTTGGAAGGGAAGAACAAAAAAAGAAAAGTAAGGAAGGAATATAGAGAAAAAAGGAGATTCAGAACAATAGAAACAAGGGAAATAAAAGAGGAAAATAGAGAATATTCGAAGATAGTAGAAGAATGTTTTGAAAATGGCCATAGAGGATCATAACCAACAACAAGAGGACAAAGAGGAATGACAAAGGGAGCTCTGTTCTACAGATATGTATGTAAATAATGTAAAGTGTGTAAAAATTTGATCTTTAAAGTTAATATAACATTTTATTCTTCATAGCTATTTTCTTTGTGCATGTTTCTATGAGTTATATGGGTTATGAGTTTGTTGTTCTTGAAGTATCAATGTTGTGTGAAAGTTTTGAGTTTTCTATGTTGTTGAAATTATGAACAGTCACCTACAGCCAAGGCTATGGGTATCCATAGCAATAGTTTGTTTTTTACAACAACCTAGTTTGTGCCTTTGTGACTTATTTTATACCTCTTAACCATGTTATTTGGCTTGCATCATGTGTCTAAACCTCTGTAGATATGTTGTGTGAGTTGCTTACAACAACAAAACCTCTCCTTTTCCACCCGTTTTCTCATTTTAAAGTGAGTTTTTGGGCACCTACAAGGGAGTGGGTGCCATTAGTTCTTGGAAAGAAATCATGGCCATTCACAACATTTTCCTAGCAATACCACAACATATTCATCACCATACATTGATCCTTCCTCATTATCAACTTCCTCTATTGTACCATAGATTGAGGCTAGAATAAAAAAACATTGGAATTGGAGAATATGAATTCCATTTCTTCCACATTGAGTATTGAGGGTTAGGGTATGAACCACATAATATTGATCCTAGTAAGCCTAATTGTACTCCCACTAAAGTAGTGAAAGTATCATTTGATATTGATGATACTAATAAGAAACCCATAAAGATTCATAGATTTTGATCAACAAGTGTCATTTATTATCACTACATCTCAAAACAACAAGATTATTAACAAAAGTTGAAAAATTGAGAGGCATTTACCAATTGGAGATAAAAAATCAAGTCAAAATAAAGACAAGTCCTCTAGGTAAAATATCAATCAAATGAATTATTAGACTCTAAAAAAATAAAATTCAAAAATAAAATCAAGCAAAGGCATAAGTTGATCTCCAATAATGCTCCATCATCTAAAATAACTGGGGGAATGTGTAAAAGAAAAAGAAAACGCCAATATGCAAACTTCTTGATCATAATTCTTCATCCTCGTTATTTGCATATAATCCATCCATGACACCTATTTCATCACATCCATCAATATCCATCTATGCATCCTCCATCTCCCTTGGAGATATAACACATCAACAATCCTTTGATAGAAACCCCTTGAGGTGATCTAATACAAAGGTTGCACAATCTTCTTTACATGTGACACACCAAGGCCTTCATAGTGAATATATTAGTGGTCATACCTTACCTACCTCCTTCTTTAGGAGAATACACCTTTCCTCATCACTAGAACAACATATACATTCATCTATCAAGGAATTTCAAATAGTTCAACAACTTGTTGCTTTGATTGCAACATCATCAAGTCTAACAATCTAAAAAAAATCAATCAAAAATATAAAAAAAATACAAAAATCCAAAAAAATAGTAAAGAGAACTAATTATTTTAATGGTGAAAACTTCGATGGTGGCTTAGATAAGTACCATGGTGAAAACATGGAAACATGCACCATGTGTAATAGTCTCTTATCACCATCTGTTAGGGTGTCATCTCCCATACCACTATCACTCTTGTCTTCCCATGTATCATAATAAAATAATTTCCATCCATCCATCCATAATAAACCTATCATGGCTTGTATTGAATCCTTGATTAGTGTCACCCATCATCTCCTCCATCATTCCCCACCCTTCCTCATTCTTTCCCTTGTGTTAGATGAGGAAGTTGCACCAAAATTTTGTCAAGGATTTGGCCTTGTATATATCTAATATTCAAGCACATTGGCCTTTAAGGCTCATGCATTTGTGTCCATCCTTGCATCACTTGATCTCACATTAAAGGATTCATCCCATAATAAATAAAACATAAATCCCCTATCTCATATCATATCCATCCCATCTCATCTAACTACCATCCATAATAATCTTTGAGCTCCTCAAACTTACATCTGAACATAAATAAAAAACTGCATATAATCATCAATCCTTATCAAAATTATATCGTGATCCTATTTATCAAACATTAACCAACCATTATATCCTTTTTCCTATCATCTTTCAAACACTTCTTGGTTATCGATAGTGTTGCCAAGTCGAATCCTATAATCAAAGCCCTTTGGACTCCTATGTTTGGTGTAATCCCATCATCATCACTATCCTATCTTTGGAAAGAGATATGTTGGTTGTATTACCTATTTAATAGTGAATCTTTTGTTTTGATTTATATTTTAATCTTATTTTTTGACCCATGACTACACTACTTAATGTCATCTTGATCTTTCTATATCTTGTTTTTTTTATTGGTGTATAGTGGGGCATTTTCATTGTCTTGTTTGTTGTGTTTCTCTTGTTTGAGTGTCAAGTCCATACAAAGGTTACCTTTCCATCTTGCTTCTTCATACCTTGGTTCATAATTGAATTTGCTATATAAAATCTTAGGATTTCTCTTTACATACTATCATAACCAATATCTCATCACCAAATTCCCCTTCATCTTCCTTTTTATTTTTTCTATCCTTATCCCACATCATTCCCTTCCATATTGAGAGCACACTTGTGTTCTCCTAACCCACATGTCCTCTCGAGGGGTCATCCCATTACTTGATCCTAATATTTCCAACTTCATCCTAATCTTTCCTTCTTCATCCTTTCTCCCATTCTTCTAGTGATCGGGACACCATGTCACTAGTCCTTATCACTTCCTATCCACTATGTTTTATTCTTCTTTGATACAATTTCACTTCACAATGCCATATCAAAGAGAGGAAAAATGTAGACACCTAAAATTTGACCTTATCCAACAATTCCTAATTTTAACCCATCCTAACCCATTGCTTAAATAAATATTTATTATTTATTTTATTGTTCCCATCCTTTCCCCATTTTATCCTAAAATTTAATTAAATAAATATTATCATTTATTTAATTATTTTTCCCCTCCCATGATCTTCAATGTTAATTAATTAAATATTTTATTTATTTAATTAGTTTCACTTTATATTTATCCTTATCCTTATCCATTTAATCCTAGCCCTTAATAATGTTTACATGGATCATAATATAATTATCCATCATATGACAAGTGTCCCCGTCACATGTCTAACTAATCCTTGTCTAGGTTCACTAAACCTAAACACCATTCTAAAATTCAAACTAATTTTTCATCTTATCCATACATTTCAAATACAAAAACTAGGCTTTTCTTGGTGCAACCAAAATATTAATTTGCATCATTCCCCTAAATTGGGGTGTTGCAAGTCACTCTCCTTATCAGAATTTTTCCCTTTTCTTTTTGTTCTAAGTGTTATCTGATGATTGGTTGTTGGAGGAGGAGCGTTTTTCCTCTTTACCTCAATCTAACCCAAATCTATTTGAGGGGGAGAAAAATCAATGTGCTTCAACTTTCTTGTTGAAGAGACTTCTTTGCCTCCATGATCATACATCTTCCCTTAGTGTTCTGTAGACTCCATTGAAGAAATTAAACACTCTTTCTGATTTCTTTTTCTTAAGAAATTGATGAGACAACAAGGGTTGCTCCATCCCTAGAAACCTCTTGCATAACCTTTTAAGAGAATTTTATTTAGTGAGTTTGTGATGCCTTTCCAGTTCTATTTTCTTTGTCCTTGTAATGATTTCCTCTCCATGACTCCATTATAGATATTTTTGAAGAGGTGGCCGAGAAGGTCAAGGCTATTAATGCAATAGGCGAGTATTATGATTTGATGGTTGCTGGTATTAGATCTGGGCCGAGGAGTGTTCCAACCTTACACAACAATGCTTGCTCTTGATATATCTAGTTGAAATAGAGTCTATTGTTTTATCTTTCTTTCCTTCATTAATATATGTCTATTTGAGCATTAGGATAGTAGTTTTAAGTATTTTCCATAGTTATTATCTATTGATGAGTATTAACTAGTTTTATTTACTCTTGTACAACTCAAAGGTTCCATGTGGGAAATTTTGAAGGAAATAATAACTTTCATTATATAATTGTGTCCTCATTATAAATTGACATTTTTCCTAATTTTAATCAAGGTGTGCGAGAGTGAGAAAAAGGAATTCCTTGAAATGAGATCAATAAATGGTAATGTAGGATATTTTTCTGAGGGAAACAATGCAACTCTAATCAACTAGTTTTGGTATTCCCATGCTTGCACTCCAATCCAAGAAATTTTTAGGAAATTAGCATGTGAGGATTCTAACCTTTGCTCCGGTACTGGTGTGAATATTTGGTGAATGCAATAGGCATAATATCTACATATGTTTAGTCGTAGTGGTTGCTTAATCTGTGTATTTATGTGTCATAAGTTGCTTCTTTAGCTTCAAAATCAAGCCTCCTACTATGCATATCTATTATCTAAATGGCCTTTTATTCTTAATAATAGTCTTTTGATATATTAAAAGAACTTTGTAAGATCAAAGCTGATTAGAGTTTGTCTGTTTTAACATTTACATTATGGTTGACAATGATAAATAACATTAATTTAAAAAAAAAATTATAATTTATTTTATGAAGGCTAGTGATTGTCTAGCTCTTTTTAACCTGAAACTATATCAATGGTCATACAATGACAATTTTTCTTTAAAACTTCAAAGATATTAATATAATATTTTAAAAAATTGTTGATAAATCATTTTGAATAAATAACTATTATTTATTGTTGACATATAATACTATTATATACTTTGTCAATACTCAAGTTAGTTATTTCAAATCTATTTTTACATGTATTCTTCCAAATGGATTAAGTTGATTGGAGTGGGAATTATTATATAGGCAACCCTTAAAAAATTCGAGTTTCCATTTCTTTTCTTAAAATCTACAAATTATATTGTCAAGATTAAAAGTGTTCAATTCAAAATATGCTTAAGTTCATCTCTTTTAAATCCTTGTAAATTAAGCTATGCTTACATATTTGTATCTAGGTATATATTACTTCATTTATATTTATTGTGGAAAAATCATATCTACTACTTAAAAATTTTAATAACTATTTTTACAAAGTTTACAAATATATAGCTGATAGATATATATTTAAGTTTTTTTTGTAAATTTTCATAATTCCTGTTACAAAATTTCATTAGACTTATGCATAGTTGAAATTGTAAAATTTTAATACCCATTTAGTTGTGTGAACTTGGGCTCATACCCATATAATTTTGGGTCATTTTTGATGGAGTGAAATATACAATCATATATCAAAAAATGGCACATGAGTTACATAAAGTTGGGCTCATTGTTCCATAATAGTACCCATACCTATTTACATATTCTTCCACACTAAGCATTTCTTTACACATATATGAATTAAGTCCACATATTTGATAGTGATCATGGTCATTATCGTCACCCATATCCAAACACTTATTCTATCTAAATATTACCACTTCCATGTCCTAGGTCAACCCCACAAGCATGGGATTGATCACACTTAATCACTCATCTATGGATCTAAATTTTACAATTTAAATTCAAAATTTGGTTGTCTCATGGGAATTTATTTGTCACTTTAAGCCAACATGACAATGGTTAGTGTAATCTATTATCATGAACTTATATCTAAAGTTATTAAAAATTATTTCCATTTAAGGAAGAGCATGCTAGGAACACTTCAACTATAACAACTTAATCTAGTTTTGCATCAAATTTTTGTAGAGATTTTTCATGTCTAGAGATTGGTTTCCTCAATTATTTCCAAGATGGTAGAATCAAATCTATCAGATGGCTTAACCTAGAGAGCGCAACTATAGTGATTTAGTGACTTCCCTAAGGTGTTTTCAAAATTTGCCTCTTTATGATATTTACTAAACCATAAAGAATATAGAAAATTAGAAAGTAGTAGAACAAATTGTACAAAATCAATCCTTGCTTACATACTTGACCTAGATCCATAGATTTAATCCATTAAGAGATGATAGATTGCTCTTTGCATAAAATGCACACTATTTAAAAGGTAAAATACTAGTCAAAATTTAATGGCAAAATGCACAACAAAGTGATCTACATTCAAAAGGTAAAATACCAACACTGAGAAGAATTATCTAAATTTAAAAGATAAAATACCAATCAAAATCAATGCAACTATACAAAATTTAATGGTGCAGTCTTCTAATCATGTTATCTACATTTAAAAATATAAATACTAAATAAAAAAGAGTATGATAGAAAAGGTGTAAGAGTTGCTGATCCAGTCAAACTCTCCATCCATTTTGTTGTCCGAAGCGCCACAGTCAATACTCAGAAATCCTTCATAGAAACCACCATCAGCATGATCAGAGTGTAAAAATTATAGGCATCGTTGTTCAATTAAACTAAAATCAAGCTGGAATAAACAACTACTTACCATCTGGATTTGTGAGTGTGCGGGTACTGAATAATCCAATGAAAGCCATGATCACTAACATTGTAAACTTTTTAATTTCATGATGATCAAAGCAACCAGGGACTGAATGAGGTCACGAGTCAAAATATAGAAGGCGGCGACTATAATATGATAGATTATCGTCAACTCTTAGTAATTGATTTTTTTGAGTCGCAATATAAAAGGTATGTGTATTCAACAGCATTGTTTGGGTCGACTAATTGTGATCCAACGGAAATACCGTGATTACTTGAGAATTAGATAAAGAGTAGCGCATTGATTTAATTGTTGGTATTGAAGATTTTGACAAATGTTTGTAGGGATGTTTCACTTTGGCCCACAATATTGGAATATTGGAATTTAGCTGCATGCAGGCAATTTATACTATCTATGTTGGAGTCCTTTTAGTGTGCTCCACACTTGGCCATATTTATTAATCAAAATTTATAATATGACATAGATTCAAATGGATCTTATTGATTAGGTGTTTTTGGACATGCTTTTAATAGAT
Source organism: Sequoia sempervirens (assembly GCA_007258455.2). Classification (NCBI taxonomy): domain Eukaryota; kingdom Viridiplantae; phylum Streptophyta; class Pinopsida; order Cupressales; family Cupressaceae; genus Sequoia; species Sequoia sempervirens. The sequence continues at coordinate 39,079,222 of VDFB02058242.1, forward strand.
TGGGCGTTTCCTCTTAACTTAAAGGATCTTATCGATTAATGGAGCTTTTGTTCTTACACACATCCTATTATAGTGGAGCTTTGGCAGCAAATCCCTCCATTTGTTGCATGGAATATGTGGAAATAAAGAAACACTAGGGTGTTTAGAGAGTAATAGAGAAGCAACATGGAAGTCTTTAGATGCACGAAATAATAGATTTGGGAAAACATTAACTCCAAAAGCTTTGGCCTCCCTAAAGTTATGCCAACCTATAAAGATCTAAGAATTAAATAGATATGGGGAATTAAACAAGACATGAATAGAATAAACTGGGTTAATATTCTAAGTAGAAGATTGACTATTCAGATGCTTCCAAAGAATGGCTGGATTAAGTTATACTTTGATTGTTGCTCAAAGGGAAACCTAGGAGCTGGTGTTGAAAGAGGTTTGTTAAGGGACCATAAAGGTAGATGTATGGAATGCTTTTCCAAAGGTTTGGGGATTGCTACTAGAAATGAGGCTAAAGTTGCTGGTATGTGGTGGAGATTCAAAAGGGCTAAAGAATTTTGTTTAAAAAAAATGATAATAGAAGGGGATTCTAAGCTGATTATTGAAGCTCTTAAGGGTAATGTTGAAGCCCCCTAGAAGGTTAAGAGTTTGATTAAGGACTCAAAAAGGATGATCAATACTTTGGACAAATTCTTAGTGCAACACACTTTCAAGGAGGGGAATAATGTAGTGGATGCTGCTTCTAATGTTGGATTATCCTATGCCCAGTGGAAAAAGTGGAATTATTAGAACCTCCCCCAAAAAATCAAATTTTGTGTCTCTAATGATCGACATTGAATTGGAAATTCAAAGTTCAATACTCAAAGGAGTAATGATGGTAATGACTAGTCTATCTTAGGGGGCTTTTGCTCTAGTTGCCTCTAACAGTAAAATTTTATTTGGCACTCCTTTTTGAATTTTGAATTCTCTTGCACTATGATGATGTGTCAAATGAAGAATGGGAATGAGACTCGAATGGGTGGCCCCCTAGGTCCACTAGTTTAGGATCTTAGGCCACGTGGTCATTTTTTTCCTCACATTTTTCTCTCTACAAAATTATGTGTTGGGAAAGGAGGAAAATCCTGAAAAAGACTAAGGTTGTATTTAATAATAATTCTTCAGAGGAGCTTATTAATGAAATGGATTGTATCAATATGTCAAAGGAGATAAATAATAATAATTCTATATATAATTATTCCAAGTTAGTGTATATTAAAGGTAGGTATGGTTTTGATTTGGCTAAGCTTAATAGAAATCATAAGTTGAAAAGTATATGCATCAATAATTTTGTCCTTGTTGACTCTCAATGTAATTATAAGGAGGTCCTCTGAATGATTTATATGACATGTAAATATTGGTATCATATCCTTAACCCCAACAATGAGAGATCAAAGTTAAACACCTTAACTTATTTGCTTGGTGGGTGGTTATTTCACACAAGCTATGGGTCTTGTTAAAAAAATAATATGATCTGGCCTAAGATTCATTTAATCTCAAGTCCTGATGTGCAAATTATTAAGGAACATACCTTCTAGAATAAGGAAGAATTGTGTCTACATTTTTTATTTGGGATGTGAGTAATCTTTATTCTAATTCTATTTACATAATAAGTGAAGATTGCTCTTTCTATTTAGGTGTTTTTATTTGTGGGTGTGGGATCATGGCTGTAGTCATGGATTTGCAAATTCAAAGTTGCAGATCAAAAATGGGGGGACCCAGAAAGAGATCAGAGCCATTGTTGTGTGTACCCCTAAGACACAATGTGGCCCTCTAGAAATTGTTTGAGGAGACGGGTATGCCCTCATTCTTCTTGGCGATGAAAGACTTTAACAATGACCTGACTTCTAAATGCTACAATTCATGGTGGAAGGATAAAGTCAAGATTGGTAATATTAGCTTTGTTGTCACCCCTAAGCTAATAGCTAAAGCTAGAGGTTTGTAGTTTTAGGGTCTCAAAGTTGCAAAAGATATTAATGGAAACTATCAATGTTTTATTAATCACTTTCAAGCAGGGGAAGAGAAGCTAAAGAGATGCCAGAACGGTTATGATAGGGAGAAACTTCAAGCTCCATAAAGCCTGGTAAGTGTCCACATCATGAAATACTTCACTTTAGAAGGTAGATATACTACAATGCATAGATACCACTTTCCGTTTTTAAACCATTTAAAGAGAAATGAGAGAATTAATATCCCCTATTTAATGCTTACTTTGTTGCAATAATGTAAGGTTAAAGGAACCTTGCCCCTTCATTAGGGTCTAATTCAAAGGCTGTGCAATAATGTTTTTTCCCTTTCTCAATTTCCCATCTTGACACTTGTTGTGGAACCCCTTCAAATCAAACCCGTCAACAACTAGTCCCACCTCTTGCAAAATAACCTTAATTCTAGCAAGAAGCCTAAGTTGGGAACCCCTAAACCTTTGTTGTGATAAAAGAGACTCCCCCTCCTTTTGCTACCGTTTTTGAACTATTTGAGGAAAAATACCATCCTCCCCTTCCCATCCAACTCAAGATTTTGAAGGCCAAAACCTTGGCCTCTAAAAATGTTTTTGTGGGGGAAGAACTTTCTCAATGTTCCTCTCAAGCTAAGAAATTTTTGGTTAAAACCTCTAGCTCTAAATGTAAAGGCCATGACTCTGAAGAAGTAAGAATAACTAATAAAGTTCATATAGAGATACCAGATGAAGGGGAAGAAGGGAATGTTAAGGACTCTAGTAGTGGTAAGAGGGAAGGAATATCCACCAGACTGGCTAGTCACAATGCTAAAGGTAAAATGTTATCTTTTAAAGAATAGGAAGTGTAGTGTAGAAAAAAGTATCCCTCTTCCTCACTTGATTTGGAAATAATTGACAAAATGAGCTAAGTGATATGTTAATTTGGTTTTGTAATATGTTTCAGATATTCACATTAAGGTTTGGGCCCTTTTAATTAAAATTTGGCTTCTTTATACCCTAATTGGTCCTATTTTGCATCCACAAGCCTTATTACATGCATTTTTCTTAGGATAATCACAACATGTAACAAATGACAAATCATAATTGATGTTTTTGGGTTGTGTTCCAAATCTAATGATCTAGGACTCATACACCACCTTGGGTATATGGGTCCCACCTAGGTCTCGGGGCTTGATTTCAAATATCGCATTGAACTTAACATTTCTTGGGGTTTGTGTCTTGTGTTTAAGACACTGGGACTCATACGCCCCAACTGGCATATGAGTCCTGCTTTAACTAGGCCCTATTTTAAATCAAAGTGTTGGCAAGATTTTATTATCCTATATCTGATGTTAGCTTGTAGTATTGTAATTTCAAGAAATTTGGCATAAAAAATGTATAAATACAAGGTTATCTCACATAGTTTCATCCTAGAATTTCATAAGAAATCAAGAGTACTTTCACAAGAACATTCAAGGGAATTTCTAAGGCATTCAAGGCTAGATTTATAGAAGAATATTGCAAAAATCAAGAGTCATTTCATCATGTCAGAGATTTAGTGCATCATGCATGTGGTTTTGAGCTAATGTTGTGATGTATTGTTCAACATCAATCCAAGTATTCAAAGGAATTATCTTTCATCAAGAATCATGATCAAGATCTACATCCATTGAGGCAACTTCATGCTTTTTTATAGATCTACAAGGTTTCAAACAAGATTCTAGTATTGTTTCATCTTATATTTCATGTTTCATTTCACTCATGCTCCATTTCTCATTAAGGCTTGATTACCAAAATGAGGTTTGTCCAAGGAAAACAATCATTCCATAAAAAACAACATTTTTTTCTCTCTCTCTCTCTCTCTCTCTCTTTGTATGTTGCAGGTTTATAGGATGAGGAAAAAGTGGATTTGAAGCCTTCAAAAGTACCAAAATTGCAAAGTTGCAAAAATTTGCAAAGTTGTCATAAGAATTTGTTAAGGATCACATAAACTCAGATCTAGATCAAGATATCCAACTTATTTACTTGAAACCAGCGTCAAAGTGCTTATTTAATCCATCTTCGAAGGCTCACAAAGTTTCAGTTCAAAAATTTTCTCCTAGGAAACTTTTCACTTTTTCAGGACACATTGCAACTGTTTGGGTATATGAGTCCCAATATAGTCCTTTTTCTAGTTTTTTGTAGATCTTGCATAGTCACCAAGAGATTCTAGATTTTTCCTAAAAACCCTAGATTGTGACTAAATAGCCAAACTTGGTGTGTGATTCCAAGTGCACTTCAAAAAACAAAATTTTAGGGTTTCAGACCTTGTTTTGACTAGGTCATTCTTCAAGGTACATTTCTGTTTCATTCTCTTTTATCAATCTAATTTCATGTTCTTAAGTTTCTAGGGTTTTATGCATACATGTTTTCATTTCTACTTAAAAATTTCATTTAATGGTGAGCCCTCGATTAATCACACCAAGGAAACCCCCTTGTGTCCTTCCCTTTATTAAGTCACTTGGTTGAGGGATCTTGGTTTCCTAATGATTGAAGTGTGAAATAGGTCCTAATCCTAGTTCCATCTCCCAAAAGGTGGAACATCTATTCCCATTTAATCAAGAAGAAGACCCATGAGATGAGGAATATATCCCTATGTAAGAGGATCCCTTAGATTTGAGTAGAAAAGAATTGGAGGTGGTTTTAGGAGAGGAATTGGAAGATGAAATTTCCAATTTTGAAGAGGAGGAAGAGGAGAATGGCAACAATTAAGTGGTGGTTAAAGACATCAAGGATGATGAAGGAAAGGAAAAAATTCAAAAAGAAGAAAATGTCAAGGTTATGGCTAGTCTTGAGGAAGAGGGAGAGATGGTTTATAGGAATCCCTAACAAGATAAGAATCTAATCATTTCTTTGCGGGATAAAATTAATAGACTAGAGAATGCCTTCAATAGGTTGATTTGCATCATGTATGGTATAATGGGAAAAGTTGTGTTTTGGGACTGTGACTATCAATCTAAGGTAAGAAAAGTGAAATAAAGGATGGAACCAATTGAGGAAAAGGATAATCAAATGGATAAAAATGTTGGTGATGGAGAAGATGCATGGACCAATGAGCTAGAAATATTATTGAAGGAATGAAACCTGATAAATAGTCAAAAGGATTAGTTAGCTTGTTATTCCTTATTTTGGGGCCCATGTTCCTATCGTTCATTAGGATTGCATGCCACCTTGTTTAGTGTCCTCTTCTACTTTTATGTCTTTCTAGTCTGTTTCCTTTTATGACATATCTAGGTACTTTGAGAAGTTGATTATGGTTTGAATTTTCAGATCGGCTAGCCTACTCTATCATTGTTGTTATGTTGTTGGAATTTCTGGATATGTGGCCTTGACTCACATCTATCCTCATGACAATCATCTTGTGTCTTCCTCCACTTGGTGGAAGAATTCTCTCTTAGACCATCTAACCATGTACCTTGATGATGTTTCTTCTATCGATAGTGAATATTTGTCACTTTCTAGGCCTCCTTCCCCTTTTTCTAAGATGTTCTGGTCTCGGAAAAATAAAGGAGACAAAAAGGAAGGAAGTAAAGAGGAAAATGTGGTAAGTAATAAATCTGATGAGGATGCTTTGATTCTTTCCCTTGATAATGCCGATGATTCTTGGGTGTTAGATTCAGGGGCTTCATTTCATGCTACCCCCCATAGAAGTTATTTTCTTGATTATGTCCAAGGGGATTTTGGGCTGGTTTATTTAGGAGATAACAAACCCTATCAGATTGTTGGAAAGGGAAGAATCAAGATTAAGTTGCAGAATGGGAATCATTGGCTACTACATGAGGTAAGGAATGTTCCAAAGTTAAGCAAAAATTTAATTTCAGTAGGGCAACTAGATGATGAAGGTTGTGTTGTTACATTTAGTGATAAAAATTGGAAGGTCACAAAGGGTGCCTTAGTGGTAGCAAAAAGTGTGAAATTAGGCACCTTATATCTTTGTACAGGTCATACTATTTGTCTACTTTAATTGTTATGGAAAAAGGTCAATGTTCAGGAATAGTTGCTGCAGTTCAGCAGGTAGAAGATCATACAGTTGTTGTGGACTCTTAATCAACACTGTGGAATAATAGACTTGGGCATATGAGTGAAAAAGGTATGAAAGTACTTCATTCAAATAATGTTTTACCAGGTCTAAAATGTGTTAATATGGATTTCTGTGAAAGTTGTGTGTATGGAAAACAAAAGAGAGTAAGTTTTCTCAAGGATGGGAAGCAAAAGAAATATGAGAAATTGGAGCTTGTGCATACAGATGTATGGGGACCAACTCGGGTATCTTCTCTCGGTGGCTCTCTGTATTATGTTACATTCATTGATGATGCAACTAGAAAGGTATGGATTTATTTCCTTAGGCAAAAATCTGATGTATTTGAAACTTTTAAAAAATGGAGAAGCTTGGTTGAGAATGAGTCGGGTAAAAAGATAAAATGTCTCAGATCTGATAATGGTGGTGAGTATTGCAGCAAAGATTTTGAAGATTATTGTTCCTCTAATGGTATTTGTAGGTAGAAAATGGTTCCAAGGACTCCACAGGAAAATGGAGTGGTTGAGCGCATGAATATAACAATAATGGAGCATGCACGGACTATGAGATTGCATGTTGGGCTTCCTTTAAAAATGTGGGTAGAGACTATACACACTATTGTTTATTTAATTAATAGAGGTCCCTCTAATCCTCTGGGTTGTGGTATTCTAGAGGAAGCATGGAAAGGTAAGAAGGTGAGTTATTATTTTCTCACAACCTTCGATTGTGAAGCATTTGCACATGTAGATTTTGAAAATAGAACCAAGCTTGATGCAAAATCGAAGAAATGTTTATTTGTTGGATATGGCATTGATGAATTTGGTTATAGGCTTTGGGATTTTGAAAATCATAAAATTGTGAGAAGCAGGGATGTCATATTCAATAAGAAAGTATTGTATAAAGATTTGTTGTTGCAACATGAGAAGAAAGAAAATGACTATGCAGTGTTGGATGATTTTCCAAACAATGATGTTTCAGTGGTTCCTCATGTTGGGAAACAACAGCAACAACAAATACCACAAACTCCTGTTAGACGGTCTTCAAGGATAAGTAGACCTCTAGAAAGATTCTCTCCCTCTTTATATACTATTTTGTTAACTGATGTTGGTGAGCTAGAATATTATGATGAAGCTATGCAGGTGGATACCAAGGTTCAATGGGAGCATGGAATGAAAGAAGAAATGGACTCCTTGCTGAAAAACTAGACTTGGGAATTATGCAAGTTGCCTGCAGGTAAAAAGGATTTACCAAACAAATGGGTTTATAGTCTGAAAGAGGAAGATGGAGGTAAGAAGAGATTTAAAGCCAGATTAGTTGTAAATGGATTTGCACAAAAAAAGGGTATTGATTTTGATGAGATTTTTTCTCCAGTTGTTAAAATGACTTCTATTCGTATTGTTTTAAGTATTGTGGCTACTGAAGATTTGCATTTAGAACAACTTGATGTTAAAACAACCTTTCTCCATGGTGATTTGGAAAAGGAAATATATATGGACCAGCCACAAGGATTTGAGGTCAAAGGTAAGGAGAAACTAGTGTGTAGATTGAAGAAAAGTTTATATGGCTTGAAGCAAGCACCTCGGCAATGGTACTTGAGATTTGATAGTTTTATGGCTGAGCAAGGCTACAGTTGGTGTAATTCTGACCATTTTGTTTATTTTAAGAGGTTGGATAATGATAGCTACATTATTTTATGTTTATATGCTGATGACATGCTTGTAGCAAGGTCTAACATGGATCACATAAGTGAGCTAAAACAACAGTTAGAAAAATCTTTTGCTATGAAGGATTTGGGGGCAGCAAAACAAATCCTTGGTATGAAAAATGTAGAGATAGGAAAAACAAATAATTGTTTTTATCTCAGGGTAATTATGTTGAAAAGGTGTTGTAGAGATTTCATATGGAGAATGCAAAAGTTGTCAACACACCTTTGCCTAGTCATGTTAAATTGACTAAGGATATGTGTCCAAAGACACAAGAGGAGGAAGAAAAAATGTCTAAGGTACCATATGGTTCAGTTGTAGGTAGTTTAATGTATGTCATGGTATGCACAAGACTAGATATTGCACATGTCGTAGGAGTTGTTAGCAGGTATTTGATTCATCCCAGAGTTGAGCATTGGAATGCAGTAAAATAGATTCTCAGGTACTTGAGAGGTACATCAATTAAATGTTTATATTTTGGGGGCTCTAATACTGATTTAAAAGGCTATGTTGACTCAGATTTGGCAGGGGATATAGATACTATGTGGAGTACCACAGGTTATGTATTTACAGTTGGTGGGAAAACACTAAGTTGGATTTCTCGATTGCAAAAGGTGGTTACTTTATCCACCACAGAGGTAGAGTATGTTGCTGCAACAGAGGTGGAAAAGGAGATGATATGGCTGCAACTTTTCATGGATGAGTTGGGAAAACAATAGGTTGGAAATTACTTGTTTACAGACAACCAGAGTGTTATACATCTTGCAAAGAATTCTGCTCTGCATTCTAAAACAAAACACATCCAGTTGAGATATCATTTCATTCGGTCAGTGTTGGAGGATGGACAAGTTAAGTTGGCCAAGATACATACAGATTGCAATCCAACGGATATGTTTATGAAGGTAGTGACAAGGGAGAAGCTGAGCTCCTCTTTAGCTTTGGTTGGCCTTCAAGGTTGAATTCAAGTATAACAGAGCAGCAGGGTCCAAGGTACTTATTTCTAGTGGGAGCTGTAATTGCAGTAGTGTCATCCAGGATTAGTCTCCAAGTGGGAGATTATGTTGGTATGGAGCCTGATTAGTCTCCAAGTGGGAGATTGTTGGTATGTGGCGACTAATCATGCTATACTATATAGGCCATGGTATACTGTACACCCCAACCCCTATCCTTGCCGGGGTCCAGAAAAGGGAAAAATCAATGAAAAAGGAAAAATCTATTTTTTTAGAACCCAAAAATCTGGAAGCTTCTAAGCTTGTTACAAAGGGGGTTCAGATGGGTATTATAGTATGGTGAAAAATGTGATTATTCGCAAGATTGTAATAGGTTTTACACTGGATAATAAAAGTATTGGATGGCTGCGGTTTGGTGGATGTAGCCCGGATTGGGTGAACCACGTTAAATTTTGTGTTATGATTTATTTTGTGTGTGTTTTAGTTTCTCTATTTTATTAATTAAATCTGCATTTAATTGTTAGATATCTGCCATCTCAAACCCTAACAAAAATACATGTGTTGAATAATTTAATTATGCTTTAATATCTTAGTATTCTTGAAGGTAAATGAAAAATTATGATACTTAGGTGCTTTATATTGTGATGATAAATTAAAATGATAATATTTCTAAATAAAACTACTAAATGCTAATTCATGATTACTTTGTATTAATTATTTACAACATATTTTCTCATTTTTTTCATTTTTTTAATACAAAGACAACATACACAACTATGGAAATGGCCTATATGTAGTTTTGATGCATTATGTTCTTTCCAAGCTCCAAATTTAAGTTTTCCTTTAATGATTGGTTCATTTTAGTTTCCTCAATTTTTAGTGATTCTTGGATGTGTCTAATTACACAAAAATATGACTTTAAATATGAAAATGTAGAAGTATTCTATACAAACATGTAGCAAGTTGGCTCTCAATAGGAAGTAAAAAAGGATAGGAGGAATGAAGTTGATTTTTTGAAAAAATAGGTGTAAGGTCAATTCTAAGCCACTTGTGATTGAACCAAATTACCACAAGATTGATTCAAGTTAAGAAAATTCAAATAAATTAATAAGAATAAATGAGAAATCAATAAAGGTTGCGAAATGAGTCAAAATATAAAAATATATCACTTATTCAACCAAATAAATTTAAAGTTTGATATATATCGCAATATTATAAAATATATATAATAAATGTAAATATCTACATAATCACTCTTCTCTATTTAAATACCACACCTACATAATATTCTATGCTTTTCACATCATTAAAAATATATTAAAATTATAAATTGAAAGAGACCATATCGAAATAAAAATGCCTTTTTCCAAATACCAACCTCGTAACTTGAAGGGGAAGAAATCTACAAAATTTCCCCTTTAAAGGTGCATTTGACAAATATTTTTATAAGCTTGTATATGACATTTGATAACCATTGGCTTGTTTTTTTATTAAAAAAAGAAGGGAAGCACCATAATCTCAATACAAAATAAAAATTAGCATAGAAATAAAAAACTAGAGAGAAGAAACTCAATCACTAGAGCTCAAACCCTACAACATTTCCCCAAGGGCTTGTCAAGCATAAAGGATTCCTTCTTAGAAAGACCTTTCTTCCTATGTTGCACAACTATCTAAGAAGAATAGATGACCAGATTTGAATCATTTAGATGGGAAGGGGGAGAAGCCCATTTAGATTGACTAATAGATGGAGCAATAGGAACCGCAAGATAAAAAACCTTATCCAAAACCAAATAAATAGGAACTATAGGAAAAACAACCATGTCCATAATTGGAGAAAAAAGAGCCACAGGAGAGATATGACCTTCATTAGCAGGATTATTATTCAGGGTGATCCCACAATAGTGGTCTACAATTTTTGGCCAAACTGGACACTAAAGGGTGAAGCCACAATAGTGGTTTACAATTTTTTGGAGGAAGGAAAACTAAAAAAAATTGAGCCCATGAATTTTTTTTGGTTTTAGGGGTTCAAATGAACCTACAGGTTCGAGGGAGCCCATTAAAAGCTTTTCCCCCATTTCCCGCCCTAAAACCAAAGGGAAATGCAAATGGAAAGGGGGTTCGTTCCAACCCCCTTATCCCCTATTCTCCCTCTCAGACACCCAAAAAGTCCATATTTTTGCGCTTCAGAGCTTGGGTTGAAGATGAAAATGGTGGATACTTCACAAACCCAACTAGAATTAGGTAGTCCTCAGAATGAGCTATCTAATGTATATAATTTTAATATGTTTTGGTTTTATTATGTATTTATTTTTTTAGTTTTATTAAACATAGGTTTTTCACCAAAATCAAGCTCTCTATTCTGCACATGTGGAAAAATAGAAAATTATTATATTTTCTTTTTAAAAATATGAATGCACAAGATATTGAAATCCTTGATCCAACAAAAAAAAGAATTTTGATACATACAAAAAAAGTTGTGTTATACGGTCGCACTATGTCTGAATTGTAATTGGTTTGACTTTGAAACTCGATTAAAGAAAAAATATCAATAAAAAACTATATAACCAAGTGGAAGCACTAGATATCGGAGTTACAAATCTAAATTTGAAATAATTAGAATTTTATCCTTCATGGAAAAATGTTATGTGTTATACTGCGAGCGTCACTTTTTAAAAATGTTGTTTCCTAAAAAAAAACTAGTTTTCGAGGGAGATGGAAAAAGAAGTGCAAACTAATTCCGAAAATTTTGAAAAATATATATTTAGAATCTACAGACAAAATGTCACGAAACTAGGTATGTGTAGGATCATGATGGGCCAAAAAGTGACGATATGATGGGTATTTGTAGGGTATGTGGTTGATGACTTTTTTTTAATCCAAAATTGATGAAACAAAAAGGGTTTTTAGAGGAGATTCTTGGCTTTCAACAAATATAAATTATGCTTTATTTTGAATTTAATAAATAATTTTAATTCATTTTCTATTTGAATTATGACTAAAGTCCTAATCGATAGGCTGATTGAAAAACATTTATTGCTTTCAAACAGTATCACATTTTTGAATTCAAATATGTGTCGATTTATGTTTCAGATACTATAGGATTTAAAAAAAGAATTTCATTAAGTTTTGACCAAGTTAAGGTGGTCAAACATGAGTTTTATATTTTTTAAAATTTGTAATAAAAAAATATAATTAATTATTTACTTGGAAAAAAATTACAAAAAAATATGCATCACACTGTATTACGAGTCCTCTACTTATATCTAAAATCTTATAAAAAATATTGTCATTTTATTGTGGTAGTGGTATTTAATGTACACCTACTTATTTTTCCCTAAAATTTAATACTCGTGATTGAAATTTTAAATTTTCACTAAATAGATTTTTTTCTTTAAAATAATCCTAGTAGTTTAGAAACTAAATCAATTTGCTACATATTCTATTCTTACATATTTTGAATAATATAGATAACTTATTTGAATTTTTATGTCAAGTTGCCTAACTCTGATTTTTCTGAATTTTTTGCCACTTAAGGGCCTATTTTTTCCATGATGATCCTACACATACCCAACTCTAGTTTGTATCATCTTCAAATTCCTCATGGTTTAGCTGCTATAGGTTCCTGAAAGTGAAGATTTAGTTAAAAAAATATTGCTCAATCTTTCTTCAAATGACCCGCTTACCACAGTACCACAATCTTTCTTGTTTCTAGATTGGGACCTTCTATCCTTTGATTTTCCTTGTGACTTCCCACAATTTCCAGATGTTTCCTCTCTCCTTTGTTCTGCCCCTACTTTCTACATTCAAAACACTCCTGATGTGGATGTTCCACCTAAGCTTTTCTTATGAATTTCCTCCTCAAAATAACACCAACAACATCATCAAATTTCAATGTATTCTAAAAATAATTGCTAACAACCATTACCAAGCTATTCAGCCGGCAAAGAACACGAATCAAAAGAGCCCTAACTTCTTCATCAAAGTTTACTTTTACAAAAGTTAATTGATTGTGTATTAAACTCATTCAAATGATCATGAATCGACCCACCTTCTACCATTTTCATATTAAATAAATGCTTTCATAAGAAATACCTTATTCAAAGCTAAGGCTTTTCATATCATGGTTTCCATCAACTCTTGAGTTGTCTTTGTTGTTGTAATATTGAATGCCACTGATTGTGCTAGGGTATAGACTAATATTGCCAAGAACATTTCTATCCAAGATCTCCCAGTCCTCATCTAACATTGCTGAGGTTTCTTGGTTTTCCCTTCCAATGGCTGCCATAAATCCTTCTGATAGAGATAGTCCTCCATCTGCATCTTCCATAACTGATAGTTCTGCCCGTTAAACTTCTCAACCTTCTTACCCTCGTCTACCATTGCTCCCACTCAACCGTGAGACTCCCACTTAGCCGTGAGACCTTCCTATAAATGATAATCGAAACATAATCTGCTCTGATACCGCCTGTTAGGGTTCGAGATGGCAGATATCTAACAATTAAATACAAATTTAATTAATAAAATAGAGAAACTAAAACACACATAGAATAAATCATAACACATAATTTAATGTGGTTCACCCAATCTAGGCTACATTCACCAAACCGTAGCCATCCAATACTTTTATTATCCAGTGTAAAACCTATTACAATCTTGTGAATAATCGCGTTTTTCATCATACTATAATACTTGTCCAAACCCCCTTTTTAACAAGCTTAGAAGCTTCCACATTTTTGGGTTCTACAAAATCAGATTTTTCCTTTTTTCATTGATTTTTCCCTTTTTTGGTCATGACGTGAAAAGGTAGGACCCCGAAAAGGATAGGGGCCGGGGTGTATAGTATACCATGGGCTATATAGTATAGCATGATCCGTTGCCACATACCAACAATTTTAATTATCAATCATGGACTACCACTAAGTCAAGCATGTACATCACCATAATAAGTGGTATCATAAGGTATTCTCATATATCAAATCCAAATAGCATAAAAGGAAGGTCCATTAATGGGTGGGCCTTTTAGTTATTAAAGCATAATTTTAGCTATTTTGTGTAAGTAATTAATCATCAATCATGGTCTAATTATAGTGTAGAAAATTGTATTCTCTTGGAGATAGTGCAATTTCACATTTAATTTGGACCTATTTTAGCAGCCTTGCATTAAATCCCCCGTTAAGTCGTCATTAATAGGCCCCTAAGATCCTTTATTTTGGATCTTGAGGCTTGTTTCAGCTAAAAACCTAGCAAAATCATCAAAAACATCAAGAATCTTAACAACCCACCCTAAAAATCTAGGGTGGGACACACGCTAGGGCTAGCATATGAGTCCCATTTGGGGCATTTTTAGGGTTTGAGTGGGAAAATCACCTTTTTAATTCAAATTTTTGGTTGATGTCAGCTTTTGAGAACTGAATAATGGTAAATTAGGTGTTAATTCCTATATACGTAAGCTTCTAAGTCATTATTTCATCTAAGGAAGCATTTTTCTAAGAGAAATTTCAAGATCCTAGTATTCTTTTTCTTCAAGCATTCTTTCACAAGAGCATTCAAGTTTCAAACGAAAGAAAAGTTAAAGTCTTGGAGTAGCATTAAAGTGATTTTGTAGGTCTTGAATCTCACTTTCATCCAAGATCTAGCATTTTCAATGGTTGATCATGGTTGTATATGGTGAATCATGATGGATTCTAGGTTGGGGAGATGCAACTAGCCATCAATCCAAGCCTAATGACTTGATTCATAAGCAATTTTTTCTTCCATTATCACTTTACTTTCAGCCTAAGGAAGGTACACACATTACTAAGGCTCATTTGGGTGATTAGAGATCTCTCAAAATGAGTCATTCATCTTCATGTTTCATTGATGCATCTCATTCTTGCACATTAGAATAGGGTTACATTGCATTTCCAATTTCCTAATCTTAGACGGACTTAAGGTTAGGATTTGCATTCCTATTTACATTCATGTTTTATTGTTTCTATCAAGGTTTAATTACCAAACTAGGGGTTTGATTGAGGCAAAGTCCCCATAAGTAAATCATGCCTATATTATGTTTTGCAGGTCTTTTCACAGATTCAGATCCAGAAATCAATTTGGGAGATAAGATCAGGTGTTGAGGTGTAGATCTAAACTTTGAATTCCCAAAAAAGCATAACAAGACTGATACACTAGAAGTGGTGTATGAGTCTCACTATAGATAATTTTTTAATATTTTTGCAGTTCCAGATACCCATTTAGCAAATTCTTGTTTATGCACAGAAACCCAGATCTAGGATTGATATGCCCAGACTGGCATATGAGTCCCAATAGGCCAAAATTTCAAGATTTCCTTGTGTTTCGAGGCTCATTCCTATCTTCTTTAGGTTTCCAGGTGCATACTTCTGAGATCTCACCTTTCTATTCTATCTTTCATGCACTTCTAGGTCATCTAGTTAAAGATTGCATCACACTAGGTTGAATCATTTTGGCTTACATTGCATGTGTCTTTCCAAGCCCTATCTTGGTGTTGAACCACTTATTATTTTATAATCAGCCCCTTGGATAACTCTATTGCAAGATCTCTTTCTCCTTTGCATTGAGATCTCTAGGGTTTTGTCATTGAATGAGAGTGTTGAGTTTTGTTGTCATATCTCCTAAGCATAGGAACCCCCAAACAACAATAAAATTTCACCTTTCATTTTGGTGAACCTATATTTAAAACATTAAAATTATGATTTGGAGTGCATCATCATCCTAGATCTTGCTTCCATTAACATTACATTAGTGTTTACACTAGTTAATTGGCATTCTAGGGTTTCTAATTTTACATTAGTGAAAGTGCATATAGTTTGCATTTTAGCATCTCAAATCATTAAAAATCATATAAATTATGTATTTTCACTTAGGTTACAGATCATACAACATAAAAGTCATAAAAGTCACTTGAAATTTTTGAAAAAAACCCTCATTGGGACTCATACGCCCCTCTGGGCAATTTAGTCCCATTGCAAATTTTGAACTACTTTTTACATAGTTAAATGTCCTATTTTTGAGCTTATGTTTGATGTTAAAATCTTTATATTTTAGTTTTCATAGCTTCTGTTACATTCAAATCATTAGATTAAGTGTAGTTTACTTTCATTGCAATTGTGGATAGAATTAGATTCTTGCACTTTTCATTTTCAGAATTAGTTCACAGTTCACATAGATTAGATTACATTTGGCATTTGTTAGAAAAAAAAACTGAAAAACACCTATAAATCGATGAACCACTCAGTGGAGAAATTATAATTATTTGACCATGTAAAATTTATTTTTCCAAGATAACCTAACCCTCAAGCCTTTTATTAGTGATGAATTTGACATTATAGATGAAGCCCTTGAGGAATTCATCTCACAAGATTAATCCACTAGGGCTTGTTATGATAAACTAAACTAAGAAATTAATGTGATTCAACCTCAACTTATCCTTTACCCACCTTCACAGAAACCTCAAACTAAAAACAAGCCTAAGTTTACCCTATACCCACCTAAGAAAAATGTTTTGCAACAATCAAATAATAATACCATTCCTCATACATACAATACTCAAAACAATCTGCAACCGAAACAACCAACTCCAACAACCTTACCTTTTCCTAATCCCATCTTTCCTAGTGCTCCTCATTTTCCTTCTTATAGTGGGAAGGAGTATGATCTTATTGAAAAACTTAAGAATACACTTACAAAGATATCCCTATGGGACCTAATTCAGAATTTACCTAATTATCACACTATGCTTCAAACAACTTTACAACAAGTAGTGTTTCCTCCTGGTACAAATGCAAATGATATAGTAGCTCTAATACAAGGAATGAATATAGTTAATGTAGAAATTACCTTCCATCAACATGAGCTACCACCTTTGGAATTGAGAAAGAAAAATGATGTCTTCATGATAATAGCCATCTATTAATAGATTAGGAATAAAAATAACCCTTTTTGATAATGGTTCCACTCTTAATGTGTATAGTTTGACACTTTTGGATAAGCTCGGTGTGGATAAGTTGAAAATTCAACTTGATTCCTTTTCAATTTGTGGATTCGGTAACATAGGAAAAAAACCATTGGGTGTGATTACTTGTTATAGTTGGAAAGGTTACCTTGTAGACCCCTATTCATGTAATTCCTAAAAATATTTCATATAACTTTCTTGTAGGGTGACCTTGGATTCATGAAATGCATGTAGTTCCTTCAACTCTTCATCATATAATGAAGTATGTCTACAACAATAAGGTATATCAAATTGAAATAGAACTTGATCCTGAAAGTTGCTTACAAGTTAAAAAAGGAATGACATGTCCTCTAAACATATTTATTCCAAAATTGAACATAGAACCTATGGAAGAAGACAAACATGAAATAGAAACACTGTCAAAGTTATTGGAAGATGATTAGGGTTCCTTAGAATTCACACCTTTATTGATGGGAAAAAAACATAATCATAAGAAAAGAAGATGAAAAGCAAAAACAACCAATGGTTATGTCAACAAAAAATTCAGAAGAAAAGTCACGAGCATCTACCTCATCTACCTTTGAAAATGACACAAGCTATACAACTAATTTTGATGAGATAAATTACCAACAACCACCAAACCCGAATGAAATGGAAAGACTTTATGGGAGAGGCTATGAACTTATGAAGCAATTGGGTTATAGTGGAAAAGGATGTAGAAAGAAAGAACAAGTAATTCATGTTCCTATAGAACCTAACACATAAGAAAAAAAATGGTTTGGGATATTTTCCTTCTAAGATAACACAAGCAAACAAGAGACCCTTGTTAAAAATCAATAGTATTACGTGTAAACCTAAAATCAATCTCACCTTGAAGCATCCTGAATTGGTTGACATGAATTCTAAACCATCATGGGAATACTTTGAAGATGATGAATCCTTGAAACAAATGCTAGGATTTTATGATAAATCATCTACTCCTCCTCAAAAGAAACGGGTTACATGTGCTATGATTAGCACCAAAGAAAAGATGAGGAAAATGAATTTAGTGAGATTGACATGAGTAAAGAAGAATACAACCCTGAATTTCCAAAACTAAGTGCACTTCCTCTAGGATATACAATTGACATACTAATGGACATCAATGATAAAGAAAAAGTAATTAAGATAGGAAAGTGCCTTGATGATGAAGAACAAGAAGAAAACACAATTTTACTCCATGACTTTCTTGATATTTTTGCTTGGAATAATTCAAATATGCCAGGAATAGATGCTAAGATAGTGAGACACAACATAGTCCTTGAAAATGCTAAACCAGTTAGACAAAAGATTCAAAAAATGAATCCTAAGATAGCCTTGTTGGTTAAGGGAGAAATTTAGAAGCTACTTGAGGTTGGTTTCATAAGGCCTATAAATTATTATCCTTGGATCTCAAACATTGTCCCAATCAAAAAACTGAACAATCATATTAGGATGTGTAAGGACTTTCATGATTTGAATAAAGCATCTTTAAACGATGACTTTCCCCTTCATAATATCAATATGATAGTAGAATTGAATGTAGGACATGCTTTGTTTCCATTCATGGATGGATTTTTTTGGGTACAATCAAATCTTTATCAACCCTCAAGATCAATACAAAACAACGTTTACAACCATTTGGGGAATATTTTGTTGGGTCATGATGCTCTTTGGATTAAAGAAATAGGGAGCAACATATCAAAAAGCTATGGCATTAATATTTCATGATTATATACATAAGATTTTGGAAGACTATGTTGATGATATTATAGCCAAATATTTAACTAGACAAGACAATGTGAATATCCTTCGAAAGATCTTTGAGTGAATGAGAAAGTACAACATGAGATTGAATCTCAAAAAGCTTCTTTCGTGTAGATAGTGGAATTTTTTTAGGTTTTATCATATCTCATAGAGGCATCGAGGTGGACACAAATAAAATTGATGCTATAGTTAACATGCTGCCTCCTAGAAACATCTCTCAATTACGTACCTTACAAGAAATAATTCAAGCTATCCATCATTTTTTAGCAGCTTTAGCAGATCAAACATTACCATTTGCACATCTCCTTAAGAAAGATGCACTCTTTGATTGGAACAAGGATTGTAAACATGCTTTTGATAGTTTGGAGGATTACCTAGCTACTCCACCTATTTTACAACTCGGTATGCAAAAAATCCATTCATCTTTTACACAACAACATTGACACGCTCTTTCAACATTGTTGGCTCAACAAGACAAAAATGGTAAATAGCATCCTATTTATTACATTATCTAGAAACCTTAATTGATTGTGAGAAACAATATACAACGATAGAGAAACAATGTTTGGATCTTGTATTCGCTACTAGTAAGTTGAGACATTACTTATTGAATGATAAAATACATGTAATGATAAAATTTGATGCTCTAAAAGATCTTTTCACCAAAAAAGATTTATCAGGATGCTTAGCTAAATGGGTTATGTTGTTGACTGAGTTTGACCTTAAGTTTGTTTCATAAAAAGAAATTAAAGGACAAGCCTTAATCGACCACTTAGTGGACGCTCCCTTTCCCCTAGTGTTATCTAATATAGAAACATTTCCTAATGTGAATGTGTGGAGTATTCAAAAAGATGAAGAAGCATGGGAATTATACTTTGATTATCTAAGTGTAGAATAGGCTCCAAATCTGGGGTTATAATAGTCCTGCCCATGGGAAAGCATATTCCCTTATCATATCACTTAATCTTCCTATGCGCCAAAAAAATGACATAATATTAAGCATTAATTGTTGGTTTGCATGCTATTTTAGCTTTGTGAGTTCTGAATATTAAGATATTTGATGATTCACAATTAGTCATTAAACAAATAAATGGGACATATCAAGCAAATCATGATAAATTATAGAAATAAAAGGATCTCACAATGAATTTGTTAGAGAATTTTGAGTCATTTACCATTGATAACATCCCACGAAAGGATAATCAACATGCAGATGCAATGGCGAGTGTGAATTCTTTGATATCTCCTCAAGATCCTTCAAAAGACTTCACATGTATGTTCCATACAATTATGAAACTATCAATTGAATCCAAATCCAAAGAAGCATTAACAACTATGGAAGGCTCTAGTAAATGGTATACACCAATTAATTATTTAAAAGAAGGTAACTTTCCTAAGCCAACAATTAAAAATACTCAAGATTTTCTTCAAAAAATCATGTCTAAGTATATAATCCTTTCTGAAGAGTTATATAGAAGATACTAAATAATAACCTCTTACTTAGATGCCTTAAAGAATTTGAAATCCCCATAGCACTTGAAGAAGCTCATGTAGGTGCTTGTGGAGGTGATTTTGGAGGAAGATCATTAGTTCAAAAACTCATCTGCATGGGATATTATTGGAGAACCATGGAAAAATATTGCTTCAAATTTGTTAAGAGATGTCACAAATTTTAGGAACATAGCAATTTGAAAAATGCTCTCGCTTCTGAGCTGCGGGCCCAGATTCCTATTTGGTCATTCTCAGTATGGGACTAAATTTGATTGGAAAAATCTCACCTCCTTCTTCAGCTAGACACACTTTTATAATAACCACAACAAATTAATTCACAAAATGGGTAGAAGGGATTCCTCTTCAATCAACAACTACTAATGTGATATGTCATTTCATATTGGAACACATTACTGCTCAGTTTCAACTTCCTTCCACATTGATTTCAGAAAATGGGACACCATTTAAGAATAATGATGTGAAGAAACTCTTGGAAACATTTAGCATCCAACATCATTTCTCAATACCTTACTACCTGCAATCTAATGGTCAAGATGAATCAAATAATAATACTCTCAAAAAAATTCTAAGGAAGACAGTAAACAAACATAGTAAGGATTGGTACACACAATTGATGTATGCATTATGGGCTTACCATACTAGTATCAAAAAATCCATCGGGACTATGCCTTATAACCTTGTCTATGGTACTGAAGCAATAATGCAATTGGAGTTAGAGATCCCTATGTTAAGGATTGCTCTTCAAGGACTTATTGATGAAAAAATTATAGAGAACGTTTTGCATTAGCTTGAGATGCTTGATGAATAGAGCATTAACAGTCTTGAAAATCTCCAAGCTTATGCTAGAAAATTACAGTGTAGTTACAATGATCATGTCATGCCTCGTGTATTAATTAAAGGTGATTTGCTTTTATTCAAAAACCAACATAACAGTAATGCTGACTCAACTAAAAAAGGCAAATTCAGTCCTAATTGGTTAGGACCTTATATAATTAATGAAAGTTCTTGGTTTGGTGCATATACGTTAACAAAAGTGGATGGTACACCTCTTAAAGAACCTATTAATGTCACAAATTTGCATACATAATATTTCTAATCTTCTTGAATAGTTTGAATTATTAAATAGTGGTGTTAGAGTTAGTAGATGACAGTTTATGTGCTCTTGCATTGCTTTGTTCTTGACAAACAATTATTTATCTGTCTTGAATAATTAAGTGATTATTTAACTAAATTTTAATGAATACTTTATGTTTCATGCTATTCAATTTCATCTCCTGTGTTATGTTAGATTAGATCCTTATATGCATTTAATGTTCTTTAATTAGATCACAATTGCATTTAATTTAGCATAACATAATCGCAATATTGAATCTAAGAGAAACTAGAATAAGTTTTAATTAGATCACATAAAACATGTTAAATCATGGAGACATTTATTAAATAGTCTTACAAAGATTCTTTGATAGATCACACCACCATTAAACACATAAACATAAATAACAAAACATCAAATGATCATATATATACATCAAAATTTTGACTACCTACCATCAATATATACAATGCTAATGTGGTCTATGACTACCGGATCCCTCAGGATCAGGTGATTGAATCTATCTTTAGGTAGTTTGTTGAGAGACGATGGTATGCAATCGTGACCATGAGCCTCTGAGTACATCTAAAGCATATTTTAAACCTTGTACTCGTCTGAGGGCCTCCTGACCATCCTCCGCTAAACAATCTCTCTCCACCTAAAGTCTAGCTACCTCTAACTAAATTATCTCAACCTATGTTGGGGCTCGAGATGATTGAACATCTTGGGAAGCCTCAACTCAGTGGGTGCATATCCTAAAACTTTCATAAACTACCCATAATCCAACATACAGATCGAACAAATTTGGATCCCACTCCACAATGGGTGGGGGCACATAGTCTATATCAGTAGCCTCCTCATAGACTGATGGGGACACTATGTTGACAACAACCTGGCGATAGAGATCATGTAGGTATCTCATAGCTCTTGCAAGATAGAAATCATAAATATAATTGGTACACATTATGATATATATATATATATATATAGACATAAAATAAAAGCATAAAGTATGAACATAAACATAAAGCATGGCAATAAATAAGATATCATCACCTAGCTCTCCAACTAGATGTGTAAAGACAACCTTGTCATGTGTAGGAGGCATGGAGGATGTGCTAGCCTCTCAATGATTGCACCTTTGTTGGTGCCTACTGCAGCTACTGACCATGATCTAGTCACATGAGTAGGAGATGGCTATCCCCACTCATGGATCACTGGATCCTCATCCACTACCTCATCACCCTCACTCATTAGCTACTCCTCCTCCTCTTCCTCCTCCTCACCACCCTCCTCATTGCCCATCATAGTTAGGATCTATAGCCTCATCATACTTCTCATCTATCATATCTATGAATATGTCTTCAACCCTCATCCCTATCTCCTCAGCTCTATCCTCCTTCCCACCTCCTTAATCTAGGAGTGGCCTTGCATAGTCTATTAGCTCATCCATCAGAAATATAGTAGCTGGTCATGTTGTTTCCCACCACTCATCATATGCATTTATGGTACTAATGTCATCATCATCAGAGACTAGAGGCATATCATAAACCTCATAATCTGAGTCAATATAGATGACATCATCATCTGTGAATCATCTAGTGTCATCGGGCCTATGGGAAATCCATACTAATATCCTAAAGAAGGGTCATGCCATGGGTGGTACTTGGACCTATCCAAACTATCGCATGGCACTATCATAGTAGAAGGGTATTACTACGTAATCATGTCTTTCTATCAAAAATCTATCCATTTGTAATCTCCTCAGCTGACGAGTCTCATCTGGTTGCTGTGGTATAAGATGGTAAGGTCTCCATATGATCTCCTCCTCATCTATTCGGTTGAATCTAACTCTCCAAAAATGAAAATACCCATACTACCATAGCCACCTTAGTGGGTAATTGAATGCACAAGGGTACCCTAGGGCTAATGTACATGAAAAACTTGTTGGCCTAGTGCACATGATATGCTCTAGGCACCACACCTATAGTAGCGTAAAGTGTACCATACTGTCAACCTCATGGAATGAAAATCACCTTAGATCATAGTATAAGTGTGCAAGGATATTGTGCCCCCAGGCATATATGGTCCTCTACCCTACCATCCATCATGTCATATGTACTAGTCCTCCCTCTAAATGTGTTCCTCAGTTGTCAAGAATGAGTACTAGTGCTACAGTAAGCATCATAATTTGTGCAACAAGTGGAGCTCATGAATATAGTAGCATGGGTAGATCGATCCACGACTGCACGATGTCATCATGAATCAAACCACCAAGATAGTCCTACATAATGTATTTCATTCTATTAGAAAATTTACCCTCTCACCCTAAATCAGAACTCAAAGTATGTGATGGACATCCCCTAACATAATCATTATCTTGCCGGTCAGGAGATGAAACATGCATGTATCTACATCCCACCACTCTACTAAAGCCATCAACATAGCATCATGGTACCTCATGGGGGCATAAGGTATGCCCAATAGAATCCCATAGTTTGTAATATCTATGTATCCTCTATTGAAAGTGTTAAGGCTAGGTCTCGGAGGCAATGAAACTGTTTGCTGCCAAGATGGTGTCGTGACCACGACAGGATCTAACAAAAAAAAAATGTACTATAATCATTATAAAATCTTAAATCTATACATCAACAATAAAAAAAGTGTGATAAATTTGTTCTAGTGCACTTTCCTAAAGGTCCTAGACACTTTATTTCCCTTTTGGGACACTTTGTGAAGAAATGAGACACTTTGCAAAAAAGTGGGACACTTTGTGACAAAAGGGGACACTTTGCGACAAAAGGGACACTTTGCAACAAAAGGGACACTTTGCGAAAAAAGGGGACACTTTGCAAAAAAAGGGACGCTTTGTGAAATTTTCTTCCAGTGTCCTAGATCTATCTCAAAATGCATAAAAACACTAAAATAAATGTGTAAGGGCAAAGTTAAGGTAGAAAAATCAACTCACTTGATACTATAGCTCACTGTGAGCTACCTGGTCTCATAGGACATCCAGACTCATAGAATCGTACTCTCATCGGTTCAACATCTTCAACTACTCTCCACTAAAGTCAACCTACAAGAAGGTAAAAGACAAAATGATTAGAAATAAGTTCACTTTTTACTCTTATATAAGTTAAAATTAGTGTTTTACTATATTAGACTTAAAAAGTGATTTTCATTCAAACTAGCATAATGAGAGCTAGAGAGCTCCATTTTTTACATCATTTGTTGTGTTGGAATAGTGATTCCATTCTTGTTCTCATCAAATATCTATCATTATGTGGTATAGGGCTTGGAAATACCCTATGATATGACTTACTTTTATTCAATGGGGTTAGATTGCTACCTTGATTCCACCTCCGTAAAGCAAGAAGAATCAAGGGGGCCATACATCTACCCTCAAATTTTATTTTTAGGAGAAGTTAGATAAAAGGATTTTTGGACAATTAACGAATTTGTGTTGTAGGATGCGGTTTCTAACAATGTGCTTTTTCCGATAGCTACAATGGGGGATTCATTCTCCCATGTTATGAAAGAACTTACATGTGTATCCTTTTATGAAATAGAGTTTATTGTTAGAGTCCTTTAGCTTGCATATGGATGTAGACTCATATGGGCACTAAATTTGGGGCAAATGTAGTGTACAAAATTGTATGTTCTTGGAGATAGTGCAATTTCACACTTAATTTGGACCTATTTTAGCACCCTTACATTAAATCCCCCTTTAAGTCATCATTAATAGGCCCCTAAGACCCTTTATTTTGGATCTTGAGGAGCTTATTTCAGCTAAAAACCTGACAAAATCATCAAAAACATAAAAATTATTAACAATCCACCTCAAAAATCTAGGGTGGGACTCATATGCCACCTTGGGTGTATGAGTCCCCCTAGGTGGGACCCATATGCTAGGGTTGGTGTATGAGACCCATTTGGGGTTTTTTTAGGGTTTGAGTGGGAAAAACACCTTTTTAATTCAAATTTTTGGTTGATGTCGGTTGTTGAGATCTAAATAATGATAAATTAGGTGTTAATTCCGATATGAGCAAGCTTTTGAGTCATTATTTCATCTAAGAAATTTTTTTTCTAAGAGCAATTTCAAGATCCTAGTATTCAAAATATTCAAGCGTTCTTTCACAAGAGCATTCAAGTTTCAAATGCAAGCAAAGTTGAAGTCTTGGAGCAGCATTAAAGTGTTTTTGTAGGTCTTCAAGCTCACTTTCATCCAAGATCTAGCATTGTCAAGGGCTAATCATTGTTGTCTATGGTGAATCATGATGGATTCTAGGTTGGGGAGATGCAACTAGCCATCAAGTCAAGCCTAATGACTTGTTTCCTAAGTTATTCCATCTTCCATTATCACTTTAATTTTAGCCTAAGGAAGGTACAAGCATTACTAAGGCTCATTTGGGTGATTAGAGATCCCTCAAAGTGATTAATTCATCTTCATATTTCATTCATGCATCTCATTCTTACACATTAGAATAGGGTTGCATTGCATTTCCAATTTCCTAATCTTAGACACACTTAAGGTTAGGGTTTACATTCCTATTTACATTCATGTTTCATTTTTTCTATTAATATTTAATTACCAAACTAGGGGTTTGACCAAGGAAAACCCCCATAAGCAAATCAAGTCTATATTCTGTTTTGTAGGTCTTTTCGTAGGTTCAGATCTGAAAATCAGTTTTAGAGAGAAGAATAGGTGTTGAAGTGCATATTTAAACTTTTAATTCCCAAAAAAGTGGAATGGGATTGACATGCCAGAAGTGGTGTATGAGTCTCACTTCAGGCAGTTTTTAAATTTTTTTGCTAATTTTTGAGATTCCTATTTCTACATAGAAACCCAGATCTGGGACTAATACGCCTAGATTGGCATATGAGTCCCAATAGGCCAAAATTTTAGGAGTTTAAGTGTTTCAAAGCTCATTCATGCCTTCTTCAGTTTTCCAGGTGCATTCTTCTGAGATCTCACCTTCCTACAGTACAATTTTTCATGCACTTGTAGGTCATCTAGTTAAAGATTGCATCACACTAGGTTTAAGCATTTTGAATTACATTGCATTTGTCTTTCCAAGCCCTAGCTTGGTGGTAAACCCCTTATTATTTTATAATCAACCCCTTGGACAACTCTATTGCAAGATCTCTTTCTCCTTTGCATTGAGATCTCTAGGGTTTTGTCCTTGAATGAGAGTGTTGAGTTTTGTTGTTCTATCTCATAAGCATAGGAACCCCCAAATTTTTTTTTTTCCTTTCACTAATATTAAGTCAAATGTGTAAATCAACATAATAATGATAAGAAATAAGAAAAAATCCAAAATGATAATAGTTATAATAACATGAATTCCTAAGCATATTACAGGTGTCACAATCCCCTATCTAAATGTCCAATCTCTAGATGTATCAATTAATCATAATTAGTCCAATAGAACAAATAATCTAACACCCTAGGGTGGCCCTCACAATAATAAATTTTACTTCTAGCAAATTAGTCAAGTGATTGTATGGTTAATGTAGATCTCTTGTTTTAGAATATCAATTTTTCTTTTATCTTTCTCTCTCATTGTCATTTACCTATTGGGAATAGTAGCTCATTGATTACTCTAAAAAATTTGAATATTCTCTTAAATTCTTTCTAGGTACTCTTGTCATAGACCATTCAAGAATCATACTACAAGTTTCTCAATTTCTTCTCCTTTTTTTGTTGTATCTTATTTATATGTCTTATATTTGTACTTGATTTTATCAAGGTTACCTAATTGTTAGCATGTCAATAATTATATATTTCTATTTCTTAGCATCTATGGAAAGTTTTCATAATTTAT
Organism: Sequoia sempervirens; assembly: GCA_007258455.2. Taxonomy (NCBI): domain Eukaryota; kingdom Viridiplantae; phylum Streptophyta; class Pinopsida; order Cupressales; family Cupressaceae; genus Sequoia; species Sequoia sempervirens. Next base: position 39,106,076 of record VDFB02058242.1, read on the forward strand.
GTGAACATTCAATGCCTATACAAATTTAAGAAACATTGAAAATGTATTAATTTTCAATAATTTCTAATGGTATGCAAGTATAATGGGTGTGAATGAAGATTACATGAGCCATCATAGTACTTTTAAATCCTTATAGAATTCATAAAATTTAACCTAAGGGAGGATCGACCTTGCAAAAGAAAATTAGTGAAAGATCTTATAAAAAAAAATCTACCATCATATGATCCTAAGTTACAGGTTTCACATGTTTTGTTAATAATATTAGGGTAGTTATAAAATATTGTACTACAATCTTCTAATGTGCTATTATGTAAGATTGAAGGGAGTAAAGAGGCACTATTATATAGTCAATATTATAAAAGAATTTTATTCTTTAGTGATGATACTTAAAAGATCTGCATAGATTTTTGAGGATGAATTATATTTTAATAAATATTTTACTTTGAGTTTGTCTTGTATCTCCTAATTATCCTTGACATCTTGATAAATTAGAGCATAATAATTTTCTTGGAGTTTGTATTTAGTAGTAGCCTTTGGTTATAGTTATTATAAATGACCTTTCATATTAGATCTTTAAAATTCTATAAAAAAATCACCCTTATTCAAACTATAGGCACCAATTTAACTTTCATTATCTTTAACGAAAGAGATATTGTAGTTCACCTATATTTGTAATTGATTATTAGTAACTTAGGAAAAAATCCTAATTATCTTTTCTTTAATGTTCAATCCTAATTTATGGATATCTAATAACATTCTTGTAAGATGATTGGTCAATTGAGAACATAGAAAGAGGGTTGATGTGGTACCTCATAAGATCCATTAATAGGGGTTATTTTTCTTTAGCGATAGAAAATGGCTATGAATGGTGGTTATTTTGATGAATTTCATTGTAAATATGAGGAATAAAAAGTTCACATATTTTTATGTAGTGCATGTGCTTATATAAAATAGCAATAATCATTCATAAAAAAATAGTTAATGACAAATGCAATAGTAGTTATAAAAAAAGCATCTCTAATTTTGCAATGGGAATGAAATAATCTCTCATATTACAAATTGAAAGACAAAGAAGACCCACAATATTAAATAAATATAAAATATGAAATCTGATATAACAATAACATATTAACAAAAACATGAACACCATACACTAAGAAATTATATATATTAAATGTTCTAATATTGTGATTTAAATATACCCTCATCTTTTGATTATTAGCTGATGAGCTATTTTGTTTGAAGTTTCCACTGAGAATTTTGTCCTACCCAGCCGTGAATTGGATTTACTGGCATCGAAGGTGTCCTGGCCGGTGGCAACTAGCCAAGATTTTTTTTGTGGTGACATGGAGCATGGGAATTATGTGGGTTAGCAGTGGTGGAGTTGGTGTCCTTGATATGCAAAAGCTGAACCATAAGTGTTTGCTCTTAGGAATGTTCAATCATTTCATCATTGTTGTACGATGGGGGTAGACAGAGTAAATGTGGGGGGATGAAGTAAATGAAATATAGAGTGTTGTAGTGTGGGAAAGTATACTTTGTTTGAGTTGTATTGTCTAGACAACCATTGCGGTGTTGGTTTCATAGTAGACTAAATTTCCATGGTCAGTTTCATAGTAGATTGGAGGGTTTTGAAACTATTGTTCTCTGCAATCTATAAGTCATTTTATATGGGTGTTTTGTATAGATGATTTATTGATTTTTTGTGTTTAAAGTGTTGTTCTCTAGAATCTATAAGTCATTTTACATGGGTGTTACAGTGTGGGAAAGTAAAGTTTGAAATGTGTGAGAAAATATATTGATTAAGCTACATTTTTGAAAGAGCCACTGTGGTGTTGGTTTGATAGTAGACTATTCTAAAAAATCGTTGGCTTTGGTTCTGTGGTTTGTTTGATAGGAGACTATTGTAAAAATCGATGGATTTGGCTCCATTTTATAAGAGATTGGAGGGTTTTAAAACTGTTGTTCTATGTAATCTGTAAGTTGTTTTACATGGGTGTTTTGCACAAATGATTTATTTATTGTTTATGTTAAAATTGTTGTTGTCTGGAATCTGTAAGTTGTTTTACTTGTGTGTTTGGTGTTATGGTTTTCTACACTTAAATATTATTTCTTTTGTCAAAAAATATGGTTAGGGTTAGTAATTTTATTGCCCTGCATTTGTTGTTTTGGTTATCTCTATGCATCTTTTCTGTTATAGCCAGTAAGATAGGACCAATTGCAAATTAACATAGGAGTGATTGCATAAATATATGGCCTTATACACGTTACCGTAGGAGCAATTCTAGTTAAATATTGTTTCTTTGGTATAAATATATGGTTAGGGTTAGTGACTTTATCGCCCTTCATTTATTGTTTTAGTTAACTTTGTGCATCTTTGACGTTACACCCATTAACATAGGACCAATTGTAGATTAAGATACCAGTGATTGCATATGTGTTTATATGTAGAGGGTTAGTATAAAAGCAAAAACATGTTGGAGATAAAATTAGTTTGGTGAGTATTAAGTGTTATTATTTGTAATATCTCTTTTATCTATTCTTTTGAACGAGATTTTTTGTCAGCCTAGACATGAATAGGATTTTTCCTATAATAGCTCTTTTACAATTTCTCTATTTGTTTAGAATATTTAGTGCCAAGAAATGTAGCTTGGATTTTTGATTGGGTGTGTGGCATTATATGCTTTTTGTATAGCTTATTGTTACTCGTTGAACTACAATTGCTCCTATGGTAATGGCTGCAATGCCAAAGATACACACAGATAACCACAAACAATACATGGAAGATTCACAAAGATAACTATAACAATAAACAAAGGGAAAAAAAAAATTTCTCCTATGTTAATCTACAATTTCTCTTGTATGAATATGTTTGGTGTGGGTTTTCGATCATCTATCATTTATGTATGATTCTTAAGTGATTTTATAATAGTTGTTTTATAATTTTCCTATTTTCTCTATAATATTTAGTGGGAAATTATGTAGCTTGAATTTTGAATTGAGAAGCCAACTGTTACATAGAATTTGTTGTTACACCTTATGTATATAGTGATAGAAGTTGAGCTAAGTAGAAATATGTGCCAACTCAAAACTATACATGCATTTGACTTGAACTAGGTTCTTTACTTTGAATATTCTTTGTAAGTAATTTCACATACATAGATGTCCATATCTAAAATTTTTGGGTGAAGGGAAATTACAAAAGACCTATTAGGAAAATAGTTGAACGTGAGTGCGGGAGTGCGTGCGGGCGGGAGCATTTTGAAATATGATGCTGGCTCAAGGAGAGCTCAGAGGAAGATGATGGTGATCTGAAGGATGGGGATCATGCTTGGAATCTGCTCTGGGCTGGCCCATTTGCTATGATAGATTTCACAGTGTTTGTTTGGGATCCGTTGGTGGTGGTTGGGTTCTTCGATTCAGGAGGGGGGCTCTTTACCGTTTCCTAGACTGGGAATTCTTGTGGCTATGTTTCACGAGTTCCTGCTAGATATTTTCTTTGGATTCTTGGCTCTCCTTCCTACATGCAGTGCTTGGTATGGATTGGGTGTAGGTTGCCCTACCTATATCTTTGGTGGGTGTCATCTATACGGTGGGTTTGTTGTGGTGTCTTCTTTGAAGAAATGTGGTTTAAGATCAAGCCAATCTTTGCTCCTACTCGGCGTAGCAGGAGGGCTTGGGGACTTCTCATGTCGGCTTGGTCTTCTTCTTGCTTCTTCTTGGTTGTCCCTCACTCCTGCCCGTGGTGTGTTTGGTGCCTATTTTCTAGGGGCTCTCTTTTTCTGTTTGTTTTGGTTCATTCTTTTCTCCTCTTTGTGGTTTGGTGGTGTTTTTCATTGGCTCTTTGTGAGGAGTTTTGGCCCCTCTCTGTCCCTGGCCGGCGTGTTAGGGTTGCTTGGTGTGCTTTCTTGCTGGGTCTTCTCTTTACTACTTTGTTGTGTGGGAACCCTTGTTCCTCCTGGGGTTTGCTTGTTCCTGAGCATTCTGAGATTGAGTTTCAACTTTTGATGGTGGTCAGGCCTATGCATTCTAATTTTGAATTTTTATCTTATAAATGCTTGAAATATGGTTGTCTTACTTTTTTTCTTTTCTCCTCGCACCTCGAATTGTCTTCTAATATTCTAGGAGAGGTTCTTGGGTCCATGGTGTTGTTCTATGTGTTTCCTATTGTATATCTTTGGGTCACTCTAGCCTTTCCTATGGAGGTGGTCTTATCTTCTATTGAGGGGGAGATGGATGTGGCTGGTTGTGACCTCTCTCCTATAGAGGTGGAGCGGGATGCTTTTGAGTACGCCTGAAAGAACTGCTGGGGGGCTGATTATGCCCTATTTTGTGGCTGCAAGGGAGCTGAGGCTGGCCTACATGCTATTTTCTTTACTTCATCTTCTATTGAGGTGGAGATCTTGAAAAGAGAGCTAATCTTTATGGAGTTCTATCTCAAGGATAAGGGGTTCTGCAGTCACCACGATATGGTTGAGCTTGGGTTTCTCTCCTATAGAGGTGGAGAGAACAAATGGTCTTTGAAGGCCACTTTTGTTGCCTTACACACTTGTGGTTACCCTTCCTACAGAAGTAGAAAGTGTGGTTTAAGGGGCTCTGAAACTTTTGTTGTTGGAGCTTTGTTCCAGATCTGTAGTGGGTTGTTGGTCCCGTCAAAACCAATGAGTGTTAGACTCTTGTAGTTTCTTTGTTCTTGTTTGGGCTGCCCACTGGCTTTTGGCTAGGTGTTGGCTTGTTGTTTCCTTGTGGTGCTGCTAGTTGCTTTTGTTCCTATCTTTCAGGAAGCTTGTTCTTCTTGGTGTGGGTTTTGGGTCCCCTTAAAACCTAAAGGTTTTGGGTCCTTTCAAAACCTGTTGTAAATGGTTGCACGTCCATTCAAAATTTGTTTTTTCCTTTATCAAAAATAGTTAACAATCACAGGAAAATGGTATATATTGGAAAAAAAACATTAAATAGAGCTACATTATTCCCCACTAAATATTATAGACAAAATAGGGAAATTGTAAAACAACTATGGGGAATTGAAAAAAAGAATATCATGAAGAATAGTTTGTTGTGGGGAAGTTGAAAAATATGAGGAAGAAAGAATACAATGAAACATATTGATATTAGACACTACCATCCCACGTATTAGCAAGCTTGAACCCTTGCATAAACAAACCTGGGAAGTTTGTTGTAGGGAGATTCAAGCATATCAGGAAAAAAGAACATCTTGAAACATATTGATACAAGATTTAAGCTATGTTCTTTGTTAATAAATATTGAAGAGAAATAGATAAATTGTATAGGAGGTGTTAGAATAAAAATTATTTTCTACAAGTTGTTTTACATGGGTATGTTGCATAAATGATTTGTGTATAGTATTTAATGCCAAACAATGTAGCTCAAATTTACACTTAAGCCTGTGGCGCTATATGCATTTTGCACAAATTGTTGTATTGAATATAATTGTTGTCATAGCCTAAAGAAAATAGGTATTGTGATAAAGAACTGGGTTTAAATAATTGTTTTTCCAGGCTCAAAAGATATGCGTATATGTGTGGAGGGAAAAATAGTTTGGTGGCTTTTTAGTGTTAGTCTAATATCTCTTTTATTTGTTCAACTATATATTTTTAATTTAAGAAGAAAGGAATATCATGAAACATATTGGTGTAAGAGAACAAGCGAAATTAAAAAAGAGATATTAGGAAAACACTTAAGAATCACAGGAAAATGACAGATGTTCTAGAACCCACATTAAATAGAAGTTTAAAATTTGGACAATAGAACAGGAAAACTACAACAATGAACAATTTGTTATGGGGAACTGGAAAAAAGAATATGATGTAGAATATTTTGTTGTTGGTCGCTTTTAAGTGTTATTCTAATAGCTCTTTTATCTATTCAACTGTATAATTTTAATTTGAGAAGAAAGGAATATCATGAAACATATTGGTATAAGAGAACAAGCAAAATAGGAAAAGAGCTATTACGAAAAAACTTAAGAATCACAAGAAAATGATAGATGTTCTAGAACCCACATTAAATAGAAGTTTAAAATTTTGAGAATAGAAAATGCAAACTACAATAATGAAAAATTTGTTATGGGGAACTGGAAAAAAGAATATCATGAAGAAGAGTTTGTTGTTGGTGGCTTTTAAGTGTTATTCTAATAGCTCTTTTATTTGTTCAACTAGGTATATTTTTAATTTGAGAAGAAAGGAATATCATGAAACATATTGGTATAAGAGAACAAGTGAAATTGGAAAAGAGCTATTAGGAAAACACTTAAGAATCAGAGGAAAATGATAGATGTTCTAGAACCCATATTAAATAGAAGTTTAAAATTTGGAGAATAGAAGAGGAAAACTACGATAATGAACAACTTGTTATGGGGAACTGGAGAAAAGAATATGATGAAGAAGAGATTTTTGTGGGGAAGTTGAAACATATGAGGACCAATGAATATAATGAAACATATTGATAAAAGACATTTCCAACCTGAATAATTACCAAGCTCCACCCCTTACATAAATAGACTTGGGTAGTTTGTTTCAGGGAGCTTCAAGCATATTAGGAAAAAAGGAATATCATGAAACATATTGATACAAGATTTAAGCTATGTTCTTTGTTAATAAATATTAAAGATAAATAGAGAAATTATATAAGAGGTGTTAGAATGACAATTGTTTGCTACAACTTGTTTCACATGGGTATGTTGCATAAACGATTTCTCTATAATATTTAATGGCAAGAAATGTAGCTCAAATTTATAATTAAGCTTGTGGCATTATACACATTTTTCAAAGATTTTTGCATCATATAATTGTAGTCATGGCCTAGAGAGAATAGGTATAGTGATAAAGAACTGGGTTTAAATAACTGATTTGGAAAGTTAAAAATATATTTGTCTAAGCGTGGAGAAAAAAATAGTTTTGTGGCTTTTAAGTATTATTCTAATAGCTCTTTTATCTGTTCAGCTTTATATTTTTAGCTGATGGGCTGTTTGTTTGAAGTTTCCACTAGGATTTTCATCAGCTGAGCCATGAATAGTATTTGTCATCTAATAGCTCTTTTTTCAATTTCTCTATTTGTTTATAATATTTACTAGCAGGCAATGAAGGCCGAATTTATGTCTATATATATATGTATTGAATTTCCCATTTGATATTTTAAAAAACACATATAGGTATAAATATATATATTGATATATGTAAACCAAGACCATCATTTCTTGTTTGAGAATGCAACACCAATTTATATATGCACATGTGCATATCTAAACAGTTGTGTATGCGATCTTTATTTGTATTTAGGTAGAATTTGATTTGAAAAGAGTTAAAAATAGCATATGTAAGTATTATTTAGCTTATGAGAAAATTCCTACAATATAGCCATAGCATTAAATGATATAGCATTGAAATGTTGTTAATAATAGAGCATTTAATGGTGCAGTATGTGTAAGATATTCATAAGGAGTCTATAAAATTGATTCCACCTTCATAGTGGATGCCCCTATTAAAACTAAATTCATTCAAAAAGCACCAAAAATAGTGTAGCTTACATTGGATTGTTGCTTCCATCTCAATTACCATTTTCCAAGCAGTGCAAGCAATCATTTCCCATTGCACTTTAGTGTCTGAAGGTGGCCAGGAGTCCCCCTGTGTCTCATATATTTTAATAAGCTCTAGAGTTAAAAGTATGTTGCTGGTTTGCAAAGCTTTATCCCTTTTCTTGCCCTCCACTTTGCACGTTGTGCACATTCCACATGGCGCCAATACTGTGCATCTTTTGTGGTGTAACCATTAACATATGTGATCAGTTGTAGATTAATAACTTCTCCCCTTGAAATTTATGAAGACAACAAACATCTAGACTAGATTTTCCCTCAATTGTCTGGCTGAGAAGGCTACAAATTCAAACCTTTTATTCCCTATAGTAATTCCTTACTTTGGAGTGGACAATATCCTAAAAGAAACAAAAGGTTTGAATTTGTACCCTTTTTAACAAGACAATTGATGGAAAATTCAATCTTGATGTTTGCTCTCTTCATAAATTTCAAGGGGAGGAGTTACATAGTGAGGAAAAAGTATGGTATACACATCTATTTAGATATAGTAGTGTGTATATAAATAGGTGTATATGTGTGTACATATGGATATATATTTGGTTATATGTGTGTTCTTTTTGAATATGGAGAAAAAGGTGAGATTCAATGCATATATATACTTAGTCATTTCTAGTCTTATTGTTGTATATCGTGTTGCTTTGTTAAGAAAGGCTGAAAGGACCTAGCTAGCAATAGATACAAATATCTGCATATAGCTATATGTAGAAATATAGTAAAATAATGAAAAGTTGCATGGATACATATATAAGCAACCTCAAAGATAAATAGATACATATAGGGGTATATTGATATACATTTATCATTTTTAGTCCTATTGATGTATGCCCTGGTGTTTTCCTAGTATTAAAAGTGCATTTCTATTTTTGTTCTTGTATCCCATGTTGTTTGTTATGTTTTAAAAGTGGAATGGTTATAGATCGATATTTCTAAGTTATATACCAATTGCCATTGGGATGTTGCAATACATTAATCTTTTATTTAATTATGAAATGCACTCACCTTTAGGGTTAGGGTTTCCTTTAGGTTTAGATCTCCTTTTATAAGGATTGATCTCTTGTATTCTTTTCTCTAGATTCATTCATTTATCTGATAATACATTTTGCATGGTATCAGAGCCAGATCTACTGCAACTTGTTTAGTTTTTGAAAGAATTAGAGATCTAGGTTTTGGTTGCATCAGATCTATGTGTGTTTTCTAGTTTTTATTTGGAGAAGGGTTTTTTTTTTTGGGTGCACTTTGAGCTCAAACAGACCTCACCGTTGAGCTCGCAGTGGCCAAAAACCCCTATTTTCATATAAAACATGTTTGATTCAGCCATAGTTGCTTAGGAAAGTCAAAATTTTTTTGCCCCAGAGTCATACAGCCCTAGAGCACGTTGTTCAAGGTAAAAAATTGCACAAAAAAAATTGCGCTTGCAATTTTAAAGAAGGGTGTCGTCGCCGCTCAGCCAAGCGGCCACCAGCTTGGCGGCGGGCCACCCCACCTCCGTCGGTTCACCGTTGACCTGCCACCAGTAGCCTGCCACTGGCTCACCCCTGGTTGACCACCAGTCTGTAGGCGAAGCACCACCCACGCGCCGCTAGTCTGAGCGGAGCCACCAGGGCACCACCAGGGCCCCTCTTTCTTTCTTTTTTTACCTCTTTCAGTAAATTGGGCGTCCGATCTCTGTTTTTCAAAAATGAATAGGCATTGGAAAGCTAGCTCCAAGCCCATCCTGATGGTGTAGGAAATTTTTCAAAATTTTCTGGTTTGATTGCATTTTTTTGCAGTCAAAGTCTGATGTTCTTTTTGCACTTTGAGGGGCATAACTTACTCAATTTTTCTCCATTTTTTGAAAATGAATAGGCGTCGAAAAGGTGGTTCTGTGATCTTTCCAGATATTTAGTTTATTTCATCACAAAATTCTTTAGGTACATAGAGATTTGTCTCAAACATATACTATTTTTTGCACATGTTTGTAGCTACACTCTTGCTCATCTTAAGGGGGGGTGTTAGAGTAAACTAATTAATTAACTCTACTCTCCTCTTAAGATTTCACTTTATGCACATATTTTCGTCATTTAATAATTAATATTAATTATTAAATGCACTCACCTTTAGGGTTAGGGTTTCCTTTAGGTTTAGATCTCCTTTTATAAGGATTGATCTCTTGTATTCTTTTCTCTAGATTCATTTAATTAGTTTACTTAGGTCTTGCATTTAATTAGTTAAGTCCTAGGTTGCATTATTAGAAATAAATCATTTAATAAATAATTTAAGATATAGGATAATATTTCCTTCCTAGTTTGTAGGATAAGATCTCTTCTTGATCTTATCTCTTCTTTTAAAAATCATCTAGATAGGGTTTTCCTTTTGCCTATATATTCAAGCATCTTGCTCATTTGTAATATATCTTTTTCATCAATATAGAATCTTATTCTGCATTCCATTGTTGCAACACTTCTTCATGTGGTTGATTATCTTGCATGGCTAAAGTCCATCATTGAAGATTCTGGAGCTTTAAGGGTTGTGCAAACAATCATTTCAACATGGTATTAGAGCAAGTCCATTGAAACATCAACCCTTGATCCAGGAAGTTGGAGTGCAAGATTCTTGTAGGCTTGGATTTTTATGTTGTGGGCTAGTTGGCTCTACTCGGGAGCCAAGCTGATTTCTAGTGTAGATCAGGCTCTCTCCGACCTCTCCATTGCATCCAGAAGGCCTCAAAACCCATAAATCAACTGTTCATTTGTCAAAATCAGACTAGTTTCAACCGGGAGCCTTTGAGGTATATTTTTGGGTTTTGCATTTTTTTTGTACAAATCCGTACATATTTGCAAAAAAATCTTCCCTCTCAGTCCTCGATCAAGTCAATTTTTTTTTATAAAAAATAAAAAAATTCTGGCTTTTTTAGGCAAAATTTTTCAATAGTTGGGAAGAAATTTGATTTTCCAGCGACCTGGTATTTAAATAGACAGTCGGCTTAATTATTTTCATCGGCGGCTATAATGTTGGGTTTGATTTTTTTAATTTCTATCAACATCGGCATTTGATTTTTGATTTTTCAAATATTGCAAATAATTTGCAATTCAAAAAAATCACATTAGCTGTCGGCATATACCGACCTCTACCCCCTGCGTCACCGCTGTCGTCATCCGACCCCACCACCGACAACTACCCATCTCTGGCAACCGCCCATCCAACCACTATTCGCCATCGAAGTTCTCCTAGCATTTGCTCCAGCCTCCACTGTTCACCACTGACCGCTGTCTCTGACCCCTAACAAACCAAGCCCCTGCCATGGTTCCATCGCCGACTAGGGGCTCCGCCGATCCACATAGCCGAGCATCCTTTCGGTCACGCCATCGATGAGCCACCACCTTCTGCCATCGACCCTCCACTTCGATGCCACCAGGTCGGTGGTGATTATTTTTAAAACTGAGAGCTTAGCCCCGCGGTCATATCAGCGACTGGGGGCTTATTTTTTTTGCCCTGGGTGCTTCTTTTTTGCGCCTATTTAGCCAGTACACATCAATTAGGCATAAATCTTCTGGAGGCCATATCTTTTGCATACCATATCAAAAATTCACAAACAATATATCATTGGAAAGGTATTTTAGTCAACTTTCCAGTGGTGTGCTCTATTTTTCTAGATTATGCTCATGTCATTTTTTATTCTCAGTTGAAGTGGAAACCCTAATTTTTGGGTTTAGAGGTGCTTTCTAGCTTTTAAATTTGTTTCAGAAGCTTCACTTCAATTGGTAGTTCATCAGATATCTGCATTCAATTTTTTTTGTTAGAAATATTTGTCTTGGATTGTTTTTCTTCTCCAATGGCTGACACAGGATTTGAGATTCTTACTCCTCACAACTATCATACATGGAAGGTCAGTATGCAGAGACTTCTTTAGTCTAAGGGACTTTGGTCCACCTTGAATGAGACTCAGCCAAATCTCACCAGAGAATATGAAAAATTCCAGCATCAGATCAAGTGTGAAGAGGCAATGGGGCTCATTGCTTTGCATGTCTCTACCTCTTTGTTCTTCCATATTGAGGGGTGCCAGACTCCCAAGGAGGTTTGGGACAAGCTCAAGGATCTTTTTGGTTCTGTTAGTGATGTTCGAGCTTTGCAATTGGAGGCTGAACTTTCTTCACTTGTTGTTGACCAATTTCCTTCCATTGAAGACTACCTAGTAAGGTTCAAGTCTTTAAGGACTTAGCTTACAGGATGTGGCGAAGATAAGTCTGACAAAGAGTGCATATTCATGATTTTATCTAAGTTAAGAGGTTATTTTTCCTATTTTGCTACCTCTTTCTATTCCACCATGGATGGTCTTGGTACTAGCTTTGTCATGCCATCATTTGAGACATTTTGTGAAAGGCTAACTAGAGAGCAATCCAAGCTCAACTAGGCTGATACATCCACAAAGTCACATGCATTGGTGGCAGGACCATCAAAAGGAAAGAGTAAGCATAAGGGAAAATCAAAGTCAAGAGCTTCTTCTGAATCATCTCAGCATAAGGAAGACAAGCCCAAGAGGGAGAGGCCCAAGTGTAACTTTTGCAATGGGCTTGGTCACATTGAGGATACATGTTTCAAGAAAAAGATAAATGAGCTTCGACAAATACTTAGAGATCACAATATCTCTCTCCCATCAACTACAGTCAAATCCCCTCACTCCCCCTCTCATGAAGAGTCATCATCAGGTATTGCTGGCATTACTACTATTGACAATCTTGGAAAGGGGAATGCTTTGATAACTACCTTGGTTGATAACAAAGAAGGATGGGTACTTGACTCTGGTGCTTCCCGGCATATCACTTCTTCTCAACAACACATTTTGTGGGATACTCTAAGGCCTGCCACCTTTGATCGAATGTTCACAACAAATGCATATATTGTCTATGTTGCTGGTATTTGTGATGTTGCTCTTGATGGAAGGATATTGGAAGATGTTGTCTACATTCCTCAGATTGCTCATAATTTGTTGTCTATTTATCAACTTGTTCAGGAGGGATTAAAAATTGAGTTCACTTCCGATCTTGCTATCATCAGAGATAGGTTTGATGTCCCTTTTGCCTATGGTCAACCTAATCATCATTCCAAGGTATAAAAGTTCACCAAATATTAGGATTGAGCTCAACTTGTTCCTGACTCTTTAGACTCAAGGGTAGGAAGCACATCATCACCCCCTCCTCATTAGGGTTGTGGAGGTTGGATTGACTTGGCTCTTTGCATGGCACCACCTTCTTTCTTTGACACCTCTCAGTTGAGTTCTATTTCAGCAAGGATGGAAACCTTTACTTCTTCAGACTTTTGGTACATGGATGGGTTCTCTTCAGGTCTATCTGACTTGGCTGCTCAGTTTCACATTGGTCTTGACGACATTCTAGAAGGGACTACTCTCCTTTATGGGGGGGCTATCTAGTCCACATCTTTTGATCTTTTGTATATATGTGATGGTTTTAGTCCTTAGGGGGATAATGTTGAGTCCTCCAAACTTCACTCTTCCATCTTTCTTTCTTTTTATCTCCTTTTAGGCGAGGGGTTTTCTTCCCACTGGGTTTTCCCCTTTTCTCCAGTTGTGGGAGATTTTTTGCATCTTCATGTACTGGGTACCTAAAATGGCCTTGTAGCTGGGACCCATCATCATCATCATCATCTTGCATAATCATTGCATTTTGCTCCCTAAGTTGAACTTATGGGGGGTGTTAGTGTAATTAATTAATTATTACACTAGCATAAGTTTACTTAGGCCTTGCATTTAATTAGTTAAGTCCTAGGTTGCATTATTAGAAATAAATCATTTAATAAATAATTTAAGATATAGGATAATATTTCCTTCCTAGTTTGTAGGATAAGATCTCTTCTTGATCTTATCTCCTCTTTTAAAAATCATCTAGATAGGGTTTTCCTTTTGCCTATATATTCAAGCATCTTGCTCATTTGTAATATATCTTTTTCATCAATATAGAATCTTATTCTGCATTCCATTGTTGCAACACTTCTTCATGTGGTTGATTATCTTTCATGGCTAAAGTCCATCATTGAAGATTTCGGAGCTTCAGGGGCTATGCAAACAATCATTTCAACATGTTGCAATACATTAATCTTTTATTTTTATTGTGAAATAGAGCTATTAATTAGTCAACTCAAATTGTAACATTTTTTTCTCTACAAAAAGTTCCCAGAACTATGTCTATGGAATCAAGTTTTGTGGATGGGTCTCTAAAGCCCCCCAATATTGATTTTTTCAGATCTTCCACGGTTCCCGTTGCGAAGTTCGACTTTGAGGGCATGAACCACCAGCCTTCAAATCTTAATTTTGTAAGTATAAATTTATTTTTTGTTATACTTCTTGCAAATTGGGTGTAATTGTTTCCAATTTTCTTCGCTTGATATTTTCACATGGGTGGACCTGAAAAAGCATATAGATGTGCAGGAAAATACAGATTGATATTTTCCAACATAAAAATACATCCCCTTCATGTATATGTATATGTATATGTATATGTTTATGTATATCTATATGTATGTGTATGTGCATGTGTATCCATATGGATATGCATATGTATATGTATGTGTATGTGTATTCATATGTATATGTATATGTATATGTATGTGTATATATGTATATGTGTATGTATATGTCCCGGTTGGCGGCGAATTGGCTTGACTGTTTTATGGTGACGTGGAGCTTTGTGATTACATGGGTTGGTGGTGGTGGAGTTGGGGGCCTTGATATGTGGAAGTTTAATGGCGAGTGTTTTTCCATGCAAGGGTTAATGCATCCTATCATTGTTATGTGTTTTTATGTATATGTATATGCATATGCATATGTTTATGTATATGTATATGTATATGTATATGTATATGTCTATGTATATGTATGTGTATGTATATGCATATGTATATAAGGAAGCTAAATGGTAAGTGTTTTCTCATGTGAGTGTTAATGCATCCTTTCAATATTGTGCATTGTTGGTGGTTGAAGTAAATGCAATATTGAATGTTCTTGTCTGGGAAATTATACTTCGATTAAGTTGTATTGTCGAAAGAGTAGAATATGATAGATCAAATATGAAGACAAAAAATTACCCCATACTTTGTTACTGTGTGATGTGTGATGGAATTGCATCTAATTTTGCATGGTCATTCCATAATGTCCTTTTCCATTGTATTCTTTTAAACAAGGAATATAAAAATAGTAAAATAGTGGAAATGATTGAGACAAAAAACTATAGAATCATTTTGTATATATTTTTATATATTGCAATATTCAAATTATGTTATTCATTTTGTGAATATCCATACATATACATTTATATACACATATATATTTTGTTACATGTTTATCTGTAATTACTACTTTAAATATATCTATGGTTATACATGTATATTAATATATATGCTAATATGGTTGGGCTTGTATGTATACTCCTAGGTTGTGCAAGTACATTCAAGTTCCATAGCCCAATCACTTGTTGAATTTAGAAAGGGTCAAAAACAACAATGAGACCATTTGTACTATAGCCAACATAGAGAGGAAATTTGTGGGAAATGCTATAAAAATAACATGGAGAAATGGTTAACTGCACCATGCAGAACTATGGCTCCACCTGCAACCAATCTTCCCTCACAGTACCCATTGGGAATGGTAGATGCCACCCCTTATAAACAAT
This sequence comes from Sequoia sempervirens, assembly GCA_007258455.2. Taxonomy (NCBI): domain Eukaryota; kingdom Viridiplantae; phylum Streptophyta; class Pinopsida; order Cupressales; family Cupressaceae; genus Sequoia; species Sequoia sempervirens. The sequence goes on from VDFB02058242.1 coordinate 39,121,346, forward strand.
CTCAGAGAAACCCCCCTACTACACTAGGGTAGCAACAACACTTGAAAGAAATATTCAATGATTGCTACCTTTCTATGGTGAAACGATTTCGGCATCGCATAGATGCTCTGCCAAACCTTTCTGTTTGTTAGATATGTAGAGAAAGCTACATAGGGATGTGCATTCGTATGTCAGTAGCAACATGTGTAAGATGCTATTCTAAAAAAAGGCACCCACCGCTTTAGCTCTGCAAATGGCATAGACCCAGGCCCACAACCATTGTTGCTAAAAAAGCTAACACAAGTTGAAGAAATGCTTATTGGTAGGGTGGCTTCAGTTTTGCAAGTGTCCCATGCTAGAGGAGGTTAATTTAAATACAGTGGTCACACGATAAGCTTTCCTCAAGATATCTTGAGCATAGCAAAACTTTTACTGCACCACTTGCAAGACCTTGAGGTTTTCATAGTACGTCGAACCACTATTGAAGGTGGTAATTACGATTGCTATGTTAATAAACATCATGTCATGGATGCATTGAAATATAAAATTCAATATGAAAAATATTACAATGATGTTGAGATTGATGTTGATGCTTTTAATATGTTGCCTAATGTTGCTATTGATGTGTCTAATTTCTTACATACAATAGAGAAAGTTTCTAATGAAGACCTAATACCATCAACTAGTTCAAAAAATGTTGCTCAAGATGAAAATGGCTCTTCAAAATTTTCATCATTTATACATTCCTTGCCAAATGCTAAATGAGAGCTCCAAGCAATCAAATAGGTATTGCAAATTGAAAAAAAAGACCAGAATATTTTGTGTTGGCCTGGAATTAGCTTGTCTCCTGTTAATGAATACAACACTGAAGGTTTTTTTACAATGGCCTTTCCAACATTGTTTCCCACTAGAGCAGCACTTCCCCTCCAACCGAGGAATATTCGAATCCACTTGTATGAATATGCGCTCCACTTAATGAGATATTTTGACCATAGGTTTGGCAAACATGTCAAGTTTAGGTATTTCCTCTACAATTTGATAATGAGACATTGTAGCCAACAAACTATTTTTGTCTTTGTTAGAGTGGACTTGGAAGACAAAATCCCCAGGTTGTTGTTCACATTGCATGAATGCCTTCAAGTTGCCATGGATGGGAAGATAGCTGAGCAACTAATGCATTTTGGTGCATTGATGCATGTGACTCATTCTTTTTGGGGCTCCTACCATTCCCAACTCTTTGCAATGATTGAACAACTTGGCACACCTACCCTTTTTTCACTTTAAGCTATGTAGACACAAATTGGGCTAACTTACAAAATGTTCTCTTTTGTGGCTCGATTGGTGATGGAGCCCTCAACAAAGACACTAACATATAGTGTTGTTCAAAATCCACATATCATGTCTTTATCTCTCCATCATAGATTCTCAATTTTCCTTGAAGAGGTGATTGAAAAGCTTTTGCATGCAAAACATTATTATTATAGATATGAATGGCAACATCGTGACTCTGCACATGTCTGTGGCTTTTTATGGCTTCCAAAAGCCCCCAACATGGATATTCTTGATTAGTGCAATGACCATGATGTTACCATGGCAAGAAATTTTTTTGATAGATATGTTTCAGGTTGGAATCCATGTTGCCCTGCACAAAGATTGCTCATAATGTATCATTGTTATGAAAAAAATCAATGCTTGCTTTCCACAAGCTAGATTCTTTCCAGTGATCCAATCATAGATTATAAAGAGTTTCTAAATATAGTTTAAAGGAACACAAAATGCTCTGAATATACTTGTTTAAGGAAAAAGGGAGAGCAATTACAATGTTGGTATAAAGCACCTTGGCAGCAACAACTTACCTCTACATTAACATCTAATGCTGAGACTAACAAATCCTACAAGCCAACAAGAAGTGATGATCACATAAGTATTCATAGCCCACCCATGCTTGCAATCTAGCATGCCAATGTTGACTGCCGATCAGTTGCTTCTAGGAAAATAATTCTAAGTTATATTTCTAAATATGTAGCTAAGTCTAAGAAAAAATAAAAAAATTAAATCTTGATATGTTGAAAAGACTTGCAAATACAAATATTTTTGAGGATAGAGCACTAGTTGCATATCAAAAATTCATGATGAATATTCTTGTGGAGCATGACATATCCACATAGGAGACATGCCATATGTTGTAGAAATTGCCTCTTCCCACTTCATGTCGGTAATATGTTCATTTGAATGTTGGTAGAAAAACATGGTTCCCTATAAATAAAGATGATGTTGATGAAGACCTACCAACAAATTATATTCATTGTTATATGCAAAGGCCTCCAAAGCTAGTTGGTGTATCCCTAATTGACTCAGTCTACTTAAATATACACATTCAGAGCAGCATAAAAGACTAAATGGAAACTGAGACACCAACCTACAATTGTCCTTGTGTACCCGTTGTTCAAGACTATTCCTACTGAAGATACAAAAATATTTGAGACATTTTATTGGACTAAACTTATGTTATACAAACCTTTCTGAAACATACAAACAAATGTAGGTCTTGCCAAATAAGAGATCATACAAAATTGGAAAGTTTTAAAAACAACTAGTTATCATCCTTGGCATGTTAATAGACTTCTAATTGCATCCATTATTGAAGAAGAACATGGTAGTGATACTGATGATTTGAACCATTGACGTTCTATGGATGAATATGAATGGGAAGTTTTCTCTCGGCTTGGTGCAAGTAAAAACTTCAGTGTATATCAGCTCTAGCTGTTGGGTAGGTGGGACTTTGATATGAACCATTTAAGGAATACAAACCATGCACCTAAACAACTTCATAATATTGCTTTGCAGTTCATCCCATCAGCTAGGGCACAACATCAGCAAAATATGATACAATTTTTTCCTGTAAATACATCATCCCATTAGCTTTCACCAAAACAACAATTGGCTCTTGAAATCATATAGTCCCATCGCATGCAACCTTTCCCCAAAGACCCTCTCCGCATGATAATTCAAGGGACAATTGGCACTAGAAAATCCTTTTTGAAAAATTGTATTAAACAACAAATAAACACATCTACTACTTGATCCAATAGCTTGTTGCTCACATTAGCCCCCACAAGTGTTGTTGTGTACAACATATGTTCCTTCACAATCCATACAACCCTTTAGATCCCCATAAAGGATATGAATCCTTTGCAAGGTCAGGCATTGACAATATTCCAAGAACAATTTAAATATATTCAATACATTTTGATAGATGAAATGAGTTTTCTAGGCCTGAAGTTGTTGCTGAAAATAGATAGCCGATTACGCCAAGCATTCCTTGATAACTAGAGGGAGCCATTCGGTGGTGTTCCCATCATTCTTGTTGGTGATATTGCCTAGTTTCCACCTGTCATGTATACCCCTATTTATACTTCACGATCATCGACGGTAGCCTTATGGCATACTTCCACAGTCTCTGTCACATTAGGCACTATTTTTTACCAAAAAGGAGATAGCCCTTCCCAACAAAAGTTTCGAGCAATTCTTCTCTATATAAGAAATGGTGAGGCTCTCCACGATGATTGGGAAGAGCTTATGAAACAAAAAAATAAAATACTCTCAGTCACATAAAGAGAATAGTTTGATGTTGCTACACATTTTTTCGCCACAAATGACTTGGTCGTGTTCCACAACAAAAAATGATCAAATAGTTAAACCTTCCCATAGCCATTAGTATTGCTCGAGTGGCACATCAACATACATCTGATCATGGAGATGATGATGAGATTCTCCCCGAACTGCTACTTTGTTTTGGTGAATAGGTGATGGTAACAACAAATTTATGGATTCAAGTTGGCTCGTCAATTGATCCCTTGGTTTTGTTACATTTATTGTGTACAATGCACATAGTAAACCACCAGATCCACCTAACTATGTTGTTGTTCACTTCCAAAATTACATTGGATCACCATGGGATCCTAAAAACCCAAGAGACATCCCCATCCCAGCTATAACTCAAGGTATTCAAACACAAATCCCACTCACCATGGCATGGGGAATCACAATACACAAAGCACAAGGCTTAACATTGGATAGAGCAACGATAAACATAGGCAACAAAGAGAGACAAGGGTTGAATTTTACAACTATCTCTCATGTTAAATCGATTGAAAGACTCTGCATTGATCCAACATTCTCATTTGAAAGATACTCCAGGCTTAGCAACAACAAATACACTGCTAGACATCGCAGTGAAGAGGTGCGGTTGGAACAACTCCAACCCTTGCCAAATAATTCTGCCACTTGCTCATGCACTGGCTAATAGAAAAGGCTTTGGAAAAAATACTCATGCATTTGGTCCAAACTATATACCATCCTCTTTTCAAGTATTTGTAACCTAAATTTTATAGAACCATACTATGTAAAAATCTGTGTAAAATGGGTATAATGCCAAACATGGACAAAGATAGTAGGCAAGAATAAGCAAAGCACAAGACTTTATCCAATGCTTTGCATCTTTTTTAGCTTTACAAATTGAAGATAATTTTGTTCCTGTTTACTATCTTCTCTACCTCCAGCAATACAATTTTTTTTTAAATTCAATATGCAAATATGCACCCATAAATATTAATCTACTGACTTCCCATTTCAACAGTTTGTTGAGTCATACTTTTTGTAAATCCAGCATTCAGAAGAATACACTCTTCTATATATTCCACCTATTCATGTTCATCCAAATTTTTTTAAAGTGCATGATGTCAATTCTTTATCAGCATACCTACAATTCTCTTTCAACTGATTTTAACATGCAGTACTCCACACATATAGTTGCAACTCTTACAAATTAATACATATTCAGATCCAAACAACTTCAAGTGTCAACGATACATAGAGATTCTAACCAGCAATAAGTACAACCCAAAATTTTGATAAGTAAATAACATGTTTTGAACATTTTAGTATATTTAACTATATATGCACATACTCTACAGAACATTCACCAAAAAATTCTATTATATTTGACTAATAAGTTTAAAATTCTACAACCATGTTGTGTTTTCTATTTTCTCTACCTATATACCCCGAGTTTTGACATTTATAGTGCTTCATGCTTTGCTTCCACATATTCTTATCTCTTCTTGTTAGCTTTTCTACTAGCTTTATTTCATTCAAATAGCTACAAATGTTTATGTACAAAATTCTCGTTTTCCATCATTTCAGTCTTTCACTCTTCTTGTATATTGCATTCAAAAATATATAGTTTTGTCTACATTGCTTTTTATTTTCATCAATTATGATAAAATTCCATGCTATTTGCGATGGGTTGCTCGACCCTATTAACAATGATGGTTGAGTTTGTTGGACACATGGTTTGTCGGTCATGGAATTGGCCACCTTGTTCAATGGAGCCACAATGGCAAGTTTTTAGTGCCACCATGGTTGGTTTACGTCAGCAATGTTGCTCGATGCCATGCAAGGGAGTACATGCAATATTTATTTTTCTAATATAATGATGTCTATTTTTTTGCTTGCATATTGAAATGACACACCGTGTTGTTGGTTTCATACTAGGGTACTCAACAAAGCTTCCATACACCTCGATTGGATACCAGAATGGAGAGTTTCCTAGCTATTCCAGCCTGCAGCCTACAGTGTTTCAACTTCTACTATTGTTGTAAGCCATTTTCCAATGCCTTCTTTCCATTCTATATGCATCTAACTAGACACATATTTTAATATGTTCAAACAAAATGTTGCTTTGAAACAATATTATTTTGGCCTCAATGCAAACATAGATGGAAAATGAGATATGAAGCCCATGTGTCAGACAATTGGTATGTGAAAGGTGACCATAGCTATAAGCGTAAACACGGTTTTTTTTATAGATTTGTCTTTTCCTAGCTATACATTCAACCCTTTTCTTCCTCCATGGTTAGATAGCCTCCATATATTTGTTGCTATTTATATACATTCATGCACAGTTTCTTACATGTACTTGACTACAATAAACATTGTTTATTCTCCATTTCACATTTTTCCATGTTCGTATAGTTTCCTTTTTAGCTAACGAAGAAAATATATCTAAATACGCCAAAAAATTCTAGCCACCACTGCTCTGATGGAAACCCTTGTGGACAATTCAAACAGATAACCAATACGTAAATGGCAACTATTACATAGATTGCTTGTTTTGTATTAATATGTTTTATGATATTCTCTTCCTCTCATCTCTTTGACGCTTCCTGTAGCAAGGTCTTTATTGTTGTAGTTTATTTGTTCTATTTTTTAACAAACATAAGATTGACCTCTACCTTTTGAATGGTTTCTTTCTTTTTTGGCCCCTGTGTGCTCCATGCCCTCTGCCTATTGTTTTATTCTATCTGTGTTCATTGTTACTGCTATATGCATTTTGTACAATAGAAGCTCTATATAGGAAACTCTCCATATCTATGGTCTGCAACTTGTACTCTCCATATGTTAAACTTCCATATAAATCTATTTTACATGTTCTACCATTTGACACACTATAAAGCAGCTATTACAAAAACACTTGAGAATCACAGGTAAATGACAGGTGGTGAAAAATCTCACATCAATATATATATATATATATATCTATATATATATATATAATGTGTGTGTGTATAAATATACACATCTATGTTATACTAACAAATATGATACAATTTTCCTATTTCCCTATAATACTGAATGCTAGATAATGCACTGTATATATGTATATATATAAATATACATATATACATACATATATACTAAATTGGAGCTGCATTGTTTGTGACTAAATATTATAGACAAATAGGTTATATATATATAAATATGCATATATACACATATACATACACACACAAACATATATACACATACAATGTAAATTGTATGTGAAAATCAATCCTTTGAAACATAGACAAATACATATATGCATATATATTGAAGACAGACAACACCACAATGGATCTTTGTACAATGCAACTCAATTAATATATTTTGTGGCACATTTTAGACTATAGTTTCCCACACTACAACACCCATGTAAAATAGCTTACAGATTCCAGAGAACAATAAGGCCAAAAAATTTGGAATAAGGTGAATTGTTCCTATTCATAGCCCATTTACATGTGATTCTAAAGTGTTATTCTAATGCATCTTGCAACTGTTACATAGGCTGCTTGTCTTATACCAATATGTTTGATGATACTCTTTTTCGCTCATCTGTTTCAAGCTACTTATAACAAACTATTAATTGTCGTGGTTATTTTGTTTGGATGCAATATGTTATATGTATTCTATCAACATGTTCCATGATATTTATTTCCCCTCAGCTGTTTGAAGTTTCACATGACAAATTGTTCTTCATGCTACTCTTCTTTCCACATGCTCGTAACACATTGTTAATTGTCATTGTTTGCCTCTTATATGCTGCATATTTTAAATTTCTAATAAATGTCCCTTTTTTCTATAATATTTAGCACCAGATAAGTGTCATTCTAGTACCTATTATATGAGTTCAAAGACACTTAATAATCACATGAAAAACATAGATGGTCAGAAACCCACATTAAATACAACTTAACACCATGGACAATTGAACAGGTGACCAACAATAATTAATAGTTTGTTATGAGCAAGTAGATATTGATAGAACACAAGCAGTCTATCTAACAGTTGGCTCCTCACTTAAAAATTTAAGCTACATTATTTGGCACTAAATATTATAGAAAAAATACAGGAATTGTAAAAGAACTATTAGAAAAAACACTTAAGAATCACAGGTAGATGGCACATGATCGAAAATCCACATTAAAGATATTAACACAATATAACCACTCTATGTAACTGTTGACTTGTGAATTGAAAATTGAAGCTACGTTCTTATACCCATTAGCATGGGAGTAATTGTAGACTAACATAGGAGCAATTTTTTTTTGGTGCTTTGTTTATTGTTTTAGTTATCTCTGTGAATCTTTCATTTATTGTTTGTGGTTATCTGTGTGTATCTTTGGCACTATACCCATTAGCATATGAGCAATTGTAGTTAAATCTATTAACACCACTAACTGAATTGAAAATTTGAGCTACATTACCTGCAACTAAATATTATAGGTGAATAGAGAAATTGTAAAAGAGCTATTAGACTAACACTTAACAACCACTAAACTATTTTCATCTCCAAAATCTTCATGCTTTCATACTAGCTCTGTGCATATATATACATATACAATTACTTCTATGTTAGTTGGAAATTTCTCCTATGTTAATGGGTATAACGACAAAGGTGGATAGAGATAACTGCAAACAATAAACAAAGGGAAAAAATTACTAACCCTGACCATATTTTTTGACGAAGGAAAGAAGATTTAGGTGAAATTTATCCATCCATACAGAGCCATAATCTCTTTCAAGTCTCCAAACTAGGTATAACATCAAAGATACAAACATATAACAAGGAATAATAAGTAGAGAGTGAAAGGCATGAACAATAAATTACTCACTATAACACCTCTTATAGAATTTATCTACTTGTCTTCAATATTTATTGCCAAAGAACATAGCTCAAACCTTGTATTACTATTTTACATGATTTTCTTTTTTTCTCATCTATTTGAAGTGGAGAGCCATCCACAAATCTTCATTCCGCACAGTATAGAGACTATATAATGACTAAAAAGGTGCATAAAGATGCACAGAGATAACTAAAACATTAAACCAAGGCTGAAAAAATTGCAACAATCTCTCATTTTAACTGCAATTTGTCCACCCAAAAGACAATGATAATCTCTTTAAATTCTACAAAATAGGTCTAATGTTGAAGATAGAAAAATATAGCAAGAAGACATCAACAATAAATTAATCATCTATGCAAAATACCCATACAAAATGACTTTATCTGCATTCCATGCGTAAGATGTGTATGCAAAAATATGTTTCTGAAACATGGGAACATATAACAATCAACACCCAATGATGTTTTTTATGATAGTCTTCTCTTGAATGAAGATCACAATGGCTCTTTCAACAATACAACTTAATCATTATATTTTCTTACACATTTTTGGGCACATCTATGTTTAAACCCCCCAATGAGAATTTAGCCTAAAATAATATATGTACATGTATGTATATGTGTATATATGTATATGCATATGTATATGTATATGTATGTATATGTATATATATGTATGTATATGTATATCTATATGTATGTATATGGATATGTGTATGTCTAACTTGTTTTATTGTAGATCTATATGATTTCCTTTATAATGTTCCACAAATACAATAGGCATCCAAAAGAAATACTACACTCTAAATTGTCTATTTCAAATTGTTTAATGCTCCAATGACTCAATCCAATCCTGCTCACATTTGTTAAACACTGTCAACAATACATGTAAGTACAAAAGTTTTCCATTATCAATAAATATATTCGGTGAACGAATTGTAAATATTATTGATTATTTCTAGTTTCAGATTGTTTATATTGGTTTTATCAATATGCGTACTGATTTTTTATGGTTTATTCCTGATCTTGCTTTCCCATCTACTAACATATCCCTCCCTTCAATTTGTAGGTACTAGGCTAAAGCATACAAAAGCGCTCCAAATTGATGATGCTTTTTTTTAACATAATTACTACAACAAAAAAACACTCCAATATGATAAATCATATATAAAAACACTAGATTTTCCTCAAATTTTATATTGTGTGATGTATAATGGAACTCCACAAAATTTCTCGTGGATGTTTCTTACTTTTCTTGCTCAGGGGGTTTGGCTAGAGTTCCCCAGGCTCCATGATGCCAATATGGCAGGGTGGATAATGAGCGTGGCTTTTGTGTTTTGGCTTTTAACATCACATATTTGTTGTTACATAGGTACATGTGTAATCTTTTATTCATTCATTCTAAGAATCCAAAACAAAATGTATTGTGTCCTCATACTCTTCTCTTACTGAGGTCTATTTATTTATTTCTAATAAAAAATGGTCTGACTGATTCTTCAATTGCACTATGAAGTGATTCATTAAAAAATGATATTTTTATTCAAAATTTCCTTGTTATTGACTACTTTTCAATCTTTTATAGTTGTCCCCATTTTATTTTACTACTACGAACCAAAAAAATACATGCATACTAAAACTTTAATTCACAAAATTATGCACTAAATAGTAATTAAAGGCATAGGTAATAACTCTTTAAAAAGTCTACCTTGTATTTCTATGCATATATTAACATTCTTAAATAATAATTAATTGATTGATTGAATAACCTACACAAAAAGCTAAAATATACATGTGCATCTAGGGCCAATAAATATAAAATTAAAATAGAGTGACAAAACTAATTATTTGAAAATTTAAATTGTATTTAATTTATTAAATGTAATTTATTAAGAGAAATTTTAGTTAATTCATTGAATAACCTAGATAAAAAGCTAAAATATACATATGCATCCAGGGACAATAAATATAAAACTAAAATAGAGTGACAAAACTAATTATTTGAAAATTTAAATTGTATTTAATTTATCAAATGTAATTTATTAAGACAAATTTTATTAAAAAATCATTCTCCTAATATTATTAATTAAAATCATTTAAAAATAATTATTGTAATTAAAATTACCGATGATTAATTGCTTGAGATTGCAATTAATCCATACATTGCAAATAATTTACACAAAGTAACATAAGTCTAATTCATATCTTTTAATGTACACATAGCTTTGCTTTAATTGATTTATTTTTTTAATTATCCATATAAATATATAAATTGATTTTCAAACATCACTGTTCATATTATCCTCATTCACCTCCTACTATAAACTAACTTCACGTTATTCCATATTGAATTATTAATATGCTTTCCCTTTTTGAACTCATTCAAACAATTGCAAATATTTCTCAATATTTATATTTCATGTTACATTACAAAAGCAAGTTTCTTCCTTACTTCCCATTCAATAACCGTTTGTGGTGGACCCTTATCGATTGATCGTCGCATGCCTCTGCATTCGACTACTAGTATATATAGAGAGAGAGATATATTGAAGAACACATGATAAAAGCTCGTAAGATATTAAGTTAAAAGAACCCAACCACATAAAATAAACATAATTATTTAATACTATATTTAAGATTAAGCTAAATAATATTATGTTTTGGATTGTAAACAATGACCCTTAACCACTTAATATTATATTTAGTATAGAGCCTAAGCCTGAAAAGGAAAGCACTGTTATTTGGGCATCTTTCCACTAGTGAACCAGATCCATAATTATATGGCTAGTGAGCTTTGGGCAGCGCGTCGAGTGTGTTTAACGATGCAGGTTTAATGTTATCATCCAATACAAGTTCCTTTGCTTCTACTAGCTCTTTCACAACAGTATACATTGTGGGTCTGTTTATTGATCTTTGTTCAACACACATATATGCAATATCTGCAACTTTCCCTGCAGATTCTACACTATATCGACCACCCAACGAAGAGTCCATCAAGTCTGCTAGTCTCCCGCATGAAAGTAATTTTTTTGCCTGTATAAAAAAGAGGATGAGAACTGTACATTTATTATAAATGAGAAAAATAGATTAGATTATCAAATAAATGAGTTACCAATTCGACTATTCCCTCCTTGGGTGGTACTCCAAAAATAATCTCCAACAAAATTACACCAAAACTATAGACGTCACTTTTCTCATTTAATGATGACGTTCCATAATATCTGCATTAAGTTTCAAAATTAGTGTATTCTAATCCATTTGATGAATGTTAAACCACTAATTTGGTTGATAGAAAGATTATATAATGGTGAAGTATGAAAATACTCAAGATCAAGATAACCGAGGGTGCCCTTGACTTCTGTTGTTATATAGGCTTTTGAGTTGTTTAACAACTTTGATAGACCAAAGTCAGTTATCTTGGCAAACATTCTTTTATCCAAAAGTATATTAGTGCATTTAATATCTTTGTGTATGATTGGAGGACTACATCCTTGATGAAAGTATAGCAAACCTGCAAACCATGTAAGATATTTGCAATGTGTAGGAGCAAATTTACATAGCATAACCATAAGAAAATTTGAAACCAATTACTCAAACAATTTACCCTTTGCAGCTTGTAGAGCAATGTTGATTCTGGTTTTCCAATCAAGTGGTTTCTCTAGTTTGGATGGTCCTACAAATATGATAGTTCTTTTGCTAAGATTTATTTAACTTAATTTCATTCACAACAATATGAAATAAGACTGCATTACCGTGTAAATGGTCCATCAATGTTCTAGCTTCCATAAATTCGTATACTAAGGCCACTATAGGTTGTCTGCAGTAACCAATAAGGTTTACAAGATTTTTATGGTGTACCCTTGAAAGGAGAGTTACCTAAAGCCAAGAACATAAGCACCATGTGTTAGATAGGCAATTTGGGCTGAAATTGAAGTATCCGACATAAATAAAATTAGTCTTAAATGAAGCATTCAGTATAATTGAAGAAAGGAAGAACCTCATTTCGAAATTCTTGTTTTTCTTGAAATGAATTCGTTGAAAGTATCTTCACTGCAACATCGTTTCCTGAAAGTTGACCATAAAACACAGATCCAAAGCCTCCCTTACCAATCATTTTACAATAGTTATTTGTAGCTGCCTTAATATCTTCTTCAGTATATTCTACCACCAGTTTTGGAAACACATTTGGATCATCTTTATTTGTTTCAAAAGACAAAATAGAACAAAGGTTTCCAATATGATGCAAGAGTTTAAGATAATATTTATGGTTTTTAAGTAAACCTTTTTCAAGCCACAGGGATTCTCAAAACACCTGTATTTGAATGTGGAGGTTGTGTAATGGCACTGTTTGTAGTGAGATCATTTTGGTTGTATTTGTGTCTCCATAGAAAAGTCCCGAAAATCACAATGATTAACAGAGACGAACAGCCAATGTTAAGTCCTATAATCCATCTTTCTCTCTTGTTTTTGTTGTTTGTAGGTGGCAATGATGTGGTGAACTATTAAAATACGAATGAGACAACAAAATTTATTTGAAAAATCTGTTTTTATAATTTTTCATTTGAGATGTAGACTAATAATGATATCCTTTCAAGACGACAAAGGCATTTAAAGAATATTCTTGTACCGAAGGTTTAAACCAGGCTTAATTAAACCAGCTGGCACAGATCCATCTAATTGGTTGTTCTGCAAAAATCTAATCAATATAAAAGCTATTAATTAAAAATAGACCTTTTGCTAAGTAAGAGTAAACATGATTTTATGTGATAGACTAATTCAGTTGAACATTTTCTTAATTTTTTTATGTAACTAAATTATCAAAACATAAATAAAATATATAATGACGAAAGATATGATATCTTGAGTAAACATACAGTTCATTTAACATGTGGAGTTTCTCTAATGAAATTGGAATATCTCTAGTCAGTTGATTATTTTCCAGATGCCTTCAACATGCCGAGGAAATTAAAAATCAACACGGATATACTACCTCTCTCGTTCATCTACATATATAGGAATAAAGTATCTGAGAGAAGATGGACAAGAATCTCTTACAATGTTTTAAGGCTCTTCAGTTTGCTGAGGTCTGGAATAGAGCCTGACAGGTTATTATTTCCCAATAGCTAAAAGTAGTAACATAGACATATTAGTCACTTACTAAACTTTGTGGGTTTACTTTTAACAGTTAGCTTGATGACTGTTTGGTTCTATTTCTTACCAACTGAGTTAATTCTGTCAAGTAGGCTATACTTTGAGGTATGTAGCCGGTGAGACCCATATTTGTTAAATTCATGAAGAGATTTCGAATCTTATGGGTTAGCAGCCTTTATTGCCGAAACGAAAACAACTCAATGAATTGTTCTAAGTTTTAATCAATTTCTATGAGCTTTAAGGAAGGAATTTTACATTATAGTTACTCGTGGTGGGTTTTTGTCGTTGCAGATAATACCGGTTAATGGAAAACCTGCAGGCAAACATGGATCTGCTGCTGCCCAATCATGTGGAACATTCGTTGCCTCTACTATTTGCCTAACAGCAAGTACTGCATCACACACTTCTTAACATTAGGCGACGTAGCAACTTGCGAAGACAAGACACAAAGGAACAATGTAGTGTTATTGAGGTACATAGAGAAATAAACATACTGTCTCCGGCGTATGTCATATTATTGATGTCCACAATTTGATATACTTTAGCTGCATTTATTAATGGCTCCATATCGGACCTGTTGATTTTTTGTAGCTCGAAAAGTGGGATATGGATTTGTTTTAAAGCAACTCAAGATTAGATTTGCTTTAAAACAATTCGAGTTGGATTTTCAGCAACAGTAGTTTTTATTCTTTAAATAGAATGTTTCTGAGTTTGTGAGGATAAGATAAATCCTAGAGTGATTTTATGTCTAAATAAAGCCAAATAAAGCAAGGAAAGATTCTTTCCTTGCACACTAAGTAAAGTAGCTAGGCTCTATAAATGCAAGATTGTTGTAGTAAACTTATATTGTATTTTTCAAAAGAAAAGTTTGCTGTTAGGCTGAATAGAAGATCCAACATTTGCAGGTTTTTCCCCGCATTGGGGTTTCCTGGGTATATCTGTGTTATTGTCTTTTTGTGTTTGGCTTTATGTTATTTTTGCTTCCACTGTTATTAGTTGTTAATTAACCTAGTTGTATTAATTGTTATAAATCAGATTTCTTTTTGTGAATTTATTGTGCAATTAATTTGTTGCTGGGTTATAGAAATTAACATGGTATCAGAGCTCTAAACTCTAAATACGAAGCCAAGATTTGTGACGCAGATTTCAAGAAAAAAAAAGTCGTCAAATTTTCGTCTCTAATTCTTTTGTAGCTATGGCAACCAGTGTTCGATACGAGGACAAGCTCAAGGGTGCGTCTAACTTCTTGCAGTGGAAGGTTCGGATTACATCTGTTCTCAAGGAGAATAGGCTATGGATCTATGCTAGCACAGAAGTGACTCCACCAACAAATGATCCTATTGCCTTAGATTCACATGAAGTCAAAGAGGCCAAGGCTCAGAGGATTATCCTAGATGGAATAAGAGATTATTTAATTCCTCATTTATTAGGGAAAGACACCGCCAAGGAGATGTGGGATACGCTCACAAAACTTTATCAGAGCGACTATCAGAGTCGTAAGATGATGCTCAAAGACAAATTGCATAATACCAAGATGTCCAAAGGTGAGAGTGTGACCTCTTACTTGTCCAAGCTGACACAGGTCAGGGATGAGCTTGCTGCTGTTAGAGAAACGATTAAAGAAGATGAGTTGGTGCATATAGCTTTGAATGGTTTTTCAAAGTACTGGGAAGTGTTTGTCAAGTGTGTTGTCGGCAGAGATCAACTACCTGATTGGGCAAGACTTTGGGATGATTTTATTTAGGAGGAGATCCGTGAAGGTGCTCATTGAGGAGATCAGACAAAGAAGGTTCAAGATGAAGAAAATCTTGCTCTTGCAAGCAAGGGTAAGAAGAAGTCTAATAAAGAGCAATCAGAAGGTTCTTCTTCCAAGAGTGGGAAGAAGAAAGATCTGAGCAAGTTTAAATATTTTTGCTACCATCAGATGGGTCACTATGCCAGTCAATGTCTGAATAAGAAAAATAAGGACAAGCAGAAGAAGCAATTTGTTGCTACAACAGAGGTGGATGAGTTTGCATCACGATTTGAAAATGAGTTTTCACTCATTGCCTGTCTCTCAAGTTTAATTTCCAACAGGGTATGGTATATTGATAGTGGGGCTTCTCGCCACATGACGAGAGTCAAATAATGTTTCACCAAGTTGGAGGAGAAGAAGCTGGATTTCTATATTGAGCTTGGAGACAATGCCAAGTACCATGCAACTGGTATTGACACCGTCAAGTTTCAGAGGGAGTCTGGCAAACCTTTGTTGGTGGAGGATGTGTTGTATGTCCCTGGCATGACGAATTTAATCTCAGTTTCTGCCTTGGAAGACAAGGGTTACATCGTGACCTTTGACAAGGGAAAAGTCTATATTCATCCCAAAGATTCCAAGATTGCAAAAGTGATTGGTGTCAGGCATAGCAGCTTGTTTCAATTATAGTTTGAGCCAGCATATGCGTTGGTTAGTAGCTGTAAAGGGATAGGAGAATTGTGGCACAGGAGGATGGCTCATCTTCATTATGGAGCACTTAATATTCTTAAGGAAATAGTGATAGGGCTGCTTGAGATGAAGACAGAAAAGCATGAGGTGTGCAAGGGTTGTGCTCTTGGGAAATATGCCAAGACCAGTTTTCCAAGCAGGGATACTAGATCCGAAGGGATTTTGGATCTCGTACATTCAA
Source organism: Sequoia sempervirens (assembly GCA_007258455.2). Lineage (NCBI taxonomy): Eukaryota > Viridiplantae > Streptophyta > Pinopsida > Cupressales > Cupressaceae > Sequoia > Sequoia sempervirens. The sequence continues at coordinate 39,137,642 of VDFB02058242.1, forward strand.
ATGTGTGTGGACCTATGTCAACAACATCCTTGAATGGATATGAGTATTATGTTACCTTCATTGATGATTTCTCCAGGAAGACATAGATATATTTTATGAAGAATAAAGATGAGGTCTTCAGTAGGTTCAAAGAGTTTAAGGCTCTCGTGGAGAACCAAACTGGGAAGAAGATCAAGATACTGAGGTCTGATAATGGAGGTGAGTATACCTTGAATGCCTTCAAAGATTTTTGTGCTCAGGAAGGTATCAAGAAAGAGTTGACAGTTCCGTACAACCCTCAGCAAAATGGGGTTGTTGAATGGAAGAATAGAGCTATCGTTGGAGTAGCCAAGACCATGCTTCATGATTAGGATCTACCTTAGTTCTTATGGGCAGAAGCTTGCAACACAGTTGTGTATTTGCAGAATAGGAGCCCTCACAAAGTGTTGGGAAAATTGACTCCAGAAGAGGCGTTCACTAGTAAGAAACTAGATTTGGGGAATATTCGCATCTTTGGATGCCTTGTGTATTGTCACATTCCTATTGAGAAGAGAACCAAGTTGGAACCTACTGCAGAAAAGGGTATCCTTGTTGGGTACAGTGAAACTTCTATGGCTTATCGGGTTTATATTCCTGCTCTTAGGAAAATAGTGGTTCACAAAGATTTGAAGTTTGAGGAAGAGAGGGCTCTTCAGAAGTCAAGTAACTTGATGAATGAGGAGGAACAAACATCCATAGTTGAGGTAGCACAAATTCCTCAAGCTTCAGTCACACAAGCTGGAGAGCAGAACAAGCAGGATGATCAGATAGAGGAACAAATAATTCCTCAGCCTCAGATTCCTGTTAGTGAGAAGAGGAGAAATAGGGCAGCTGAGCAAATATTAAGAGAGGCTTAAGAATATGTAGGTGATCCTCAAGATTCAGTCAGACAAAGAAGGTCTCCTAGACGTTATTCAGATTATGTGGCACTTATGAGTGAATTAATTGAAGTAGAGCCTTCTAACTTTCAGGAGGCATCTAAGCACCAAGTGTGGAGAGATGCCATGGTGGAAGAGTATTCTTCCATCATGAAGAACAGTGTGTGGGAGGTAGTACCAAGACTAGAAGATAAGTCTATGGTGGGCTCGAGATGGCTGTATAAGATTAAGAATGCTGCAGATGGTAGTGTGGAAAAATTCAAAAGCTCAGTTTGTGGCTAAGGGGTTTTCACAGAAGGAAGGAGTCGACTATGATGAGACTTTCGCTCCAGTAGCCAGGTACTCATCCATAAGAGCTATCATTTCTATAGCAGCACAGATGGGTTGGAGGATTCATTAGATGGATGTAAAGACAACCTTCCTCAATGGGGTGATTGAGGAAGAGATTTACATAGAGCAACCAGAAGGGTTTGAAGCACATGAGAGGGATTCTCATGTATGCAGGTTGAAAAGAGCACTGTATGGACTCAAACAGGCTCCTAGGGCGTGGTATTCACATATTGATAGTTACTTGCAGAGTGTGGGCTTCATCAAGAGTGAGGCAGATTTGAACTTGTACTATGTTCAGGTGAAAGGTGAACTTCTTATATTGTTGTTATATGTTGATGACCTATTTCTCATAGGGTCAGAGGAGCTCATAGTACACTGCAAGCGGGATCTTGCAGGAGAGTTATAGATGAAGGACTTTGGGTTGATGTACTAATTTTTGGGATTAGAGTTGTGGCAGAAAGAGGGAGAGATCTTCCTTGGACAAGGAAAGTACTTAATTGATATTTTGAAGTGATTCAGGATGGAAAACTGTAAGCCTATGTCAACGCCACTTGTGACCAATTGGAAGAAGATTGATGCTTCCAGATTAGAAGTAGTGGACCCGACTTTATACAAACAGTTGATAGGCTCTCTTATCTATCTGGTCAACACCAGGCCAGACATTTGTTTTGCAGTGAACTCACTCAATCAGTTTATGGTGGAACCTAAACGTGTGCACTGGATAGCTGTGAAGCATGTTTTGAGATATCTTCAAGGCACAGTTGATTATGGGCTGAAGTATGTTCAACAGGATGGAGTGAAGCTCAAGGGGTTTACTGATGCAGATTGGGCAAGTAGTACAACTGATCGAAGGAGCACTTCAGGGTGAAATTTCAGTTTGGGATCAGGAGTAGTCTCTTGGTACAACAGGAAACAAAAGTCAGTTGGATTGAGTTCTACAGAGGCTGAGTATATGGCAGCCAGTATGGCTACGTGTCAGGTTATCTGGCTTCGAAAACTTCTAGCTAGGCTCTTTAATCAGGAGCTGGATCCTACAGTCATTTACTGTGATAATCAGAGTTGTATCAAACTCTCTGAGAATCCAGTGTTTTATGACAAGTCAAAGCACATTGAGATCAAGTACCACTTCATCAGAGATTGTGTGGAGAAGGGGATAGTGAATCTCATTTACATTCCTACGGACGAACAGATAGCATATATCCTGATGAAGGCCTTGATGAAGAGCAAGTTTGAATTCTTCAGGGACAAGTTGGGTGTGGTGCAGAACACTTTCCTCACTAAGAGGGAGTGTTGATTTTTTGTAGCTCGAAAAGTAGGATATAGATTTGCTTTAAAGCAACTCAAGATTATATTTGCTTTAAAACAATTCGAGTTGAATTTTCAGCAATAGTAGTTTTTATTCTTTAAATAGAATGTTTCTGAGTTTGTGAAGATAAGATAAATCCTAGAGTGATTTTATGTGTAAATAAAACCAAAGAAAGCAAGGAAAGATTGCACGCTAAGTAAAGCAGTTAGGCTCTATAAATGCAAGATTGTTGTAGCAAACTTATATTGTATTTTTCGAAAGAAAAGTTTGTTGTTAGGCTAAATTGAAGATCCAACATTTGCAAGTTTTTCCCCACATTGGGGTTTCTTGGGTATATCTGTGTTATTGTCTTTTTGTGTTTGGCTTTATGTTATTTTTGTTTCCGCTGTTATTAGTTGTTAATTAACCCAGTTGTATTAATTATTATAAATCAGATTTCTTTTTGTGAATTTATTGTGCAATTAATCTGTTGCTGGGTTATAGAAATTAACAGACCCTGCTTCCGGATGTAATCTTAAGTACAGAGGTTCCACTGTGTAATAGGTAAAATACAAATCCATTCCCACCACGAGAGATAATAAGGAATATGAGGCTTTGTTATTCTGACATCGCCAATGAAGACTTGGAACGTGAAATTACTCGAAAGGAGTGTCTGATTGATGTTGATGAAGTAAATAGCAAAATAAACAGAGCCGTTCCCAAGGACATTACCAAACCAATTGGGAATTAAGAGGTCTTCCCCTACTTGCGATGCAATAGCAGTCTGTAATACAGATGAAGGGGGTAGGTTCAAAGGAACTTTAGGCATAGAGGAGTTTGTGCTGATGTTTGTTGTTGACGACATCGTGAAAGGACTCCAATAGCGATCAAATGGGTCCTTCGGATACCTACACAATAACCACAATAGTGGATTAGATAATGTCAACTGAGCATATTCAAATATCAAAGCCTAACGAAATCATTCGTAAACTTACCTTACAAAATTAGAGCTACCAAAATCTAAACGAGAGAGCATAATTAAAGCGTTGTTGTCGAAATCGATTTGGCTCTGATAGTTATACATTTATGAATCTAGCGACCTCAACTTAATGGTGGAAATGAAGACATACTGACCCTCTTTCGTCTCCGAATTTCTAGCCAGGCATAAACTCAGTGTCTCACTTTTAGGGGCAAAGAGGATCTCGTGGTACGAGACGGAATCATTGCCTTCACTTCATGTATCAACTTTACGCCACTTGATTCCCTCTATAAATAATTCAAAAAATCTTGCTAAAGGAAGATTTTCAAATTCTCTATAAGAAAACGTAGCCCTTATCGGGTAATGTATTTGAGGCGTCACAGGGAGTAAATAACAATATTTATGTGCTTCCAGATTTGTAAAATAGGCCACAGACTGATATTGATAGGCTATCTCGTTAGAAGGGAATGGAGGCATAATGGAATTGTTTCTGAATTTGATGAACAGGGAATCTGTTATCCAGTCTAATCCTCCATGTGTTTCATTATTTGAAGCACCGCAGTTAATACTTAGAAATCCTTCATAAAAGGCAAGAGCAGCCAGATCAGAGTGCAAAAATTATAGATCTCTCTTTTTCAATAAAATTAAAATTAAATTGAAATAAATTACAACTTACCATCCGGATTTGAGAGTGTGCAGGGACTGAATAATCCAATGAAAGCTGTGATCGCTAACAAGGTTAAACTTGTGAATTTCATGACGAGCAAAGCAAGAAGGGAATCAATGAGAAAGAATGCCGAAAATGGCATTGGATATTTTGAGTTATAATATAAAAGTTTCAATGCTTAGATTGGGTTAATTGACTGTGTTCCTATGGAAATATTCACACTGACTCATCCACGAACGAGTTAATTGAGCTAATTTAATTTCACCTTAATTAGCGTCTCTTTATTTAAGAGTGCCGAGTAAATTTTGTTCGTAAACGGTCGAAAAGCCCCACAGTCCTTGCAAGACGATTAAATGAATCTCAACCATGTCAGATTTAAAAGGGGGAGAATAAACAAAATTTATTCAACTGATAATAGATTTCAGATCATTCGATTAAACACCATTATAGAGCAAAAACAGAGGAGAACAAAATGAAAACAAGCAATACACAGCAGCCTAGTAATTTATATTAATCAAAATTCTATTTTGTTTTTACAGAGCTTCAGCTTCTTCATCATCACTTTCATTAGAGAGTTCTGCTTTCTATTCACTCCTTTTTGCTATCTCCTTCTCCACTACGTAACTACAAAAATAACCAAAATATAAAACCTAAAAAGCATCTTCTAGAGTCTTTAGCATAAACATAAAATAATATTTTCATTTCACCCACAAAATGTGTGAGACCTGCACAGTAGTTAATACAAATTCATTTCATGTCATTTCGTATCATTTTCCAAAAGATGGCTTCTTAAATTTCTCTTTAGTGTTGGGACCAATTTGTGATCCAATGCAGGTACGGTGGCTGAAAGTCTTCAATGTTGAGATATCTGAAGTATGTTGCTCTGACAGGTATAGCTAGAGTATTAAATGGAGTAGATGAGATTACATCTCCAACACTCCTCCTTAATCTCAACTGTGTTAATTCATCTCAAGAAAAAATTCTGGAGCATCCACTTTCTCAAAAGGGTTCCAGCGCATCTGCCTTCATTTCCAGAATTCTGTCCAAAACTTCTAGAGCATCTTCCTTCAAGTTCCAGAGCATCTTCCTTTTGTTCCTGAATTATGTTCAAAAGTTCTAGAGCATCTTCCTTGTAGTTCTGGAGCATCTAACTTTAAGTTCTAGAGTATTTTTCTTCAAGTTTTAGAGCATCTGACTTCAAGTTTTGGAGCATTTTTCTTCAGGTTCTGGAGCATCTGACTTCAAGTTCTGGAACATCCATGTTCTGATTTCAAACATTACTTACAAAGTGTTGCAACATTTGGCTGTGCTATTTCTTTACTCATTGACAACTTCAATTGACCTTTTATGACCTCATACAACTGAGATTTTTTTGAGATCTTTTGATCTTTTATAAAATCCTCTTTCTTGCATTTTTCTTGTTTTTGTATAAAAATAATTGTGAGCTATGTTGCTCTGTCTTCTTCCCGATCTTTTTAGAACTGAGCTTTGATTCTCTTTCTTCTTCCTTACACCATGTTCTTGCTTGTTGTAGAGTTGCGTTGCTCTTTTTCTATTTTTTTTGTCTGTGACTTTGGATCCTCTTGGTTGTTTCTACAACAATCTCCTTCTATCATGGCAGCACCTTCAATTGATTTATAGCCACCTGCATTTCCCATTTCACTTGGTGGCAACTTTGCTTTTGCTGACTTCTTTTACTGATGATATGGCATCAACGATGTGATTTTTGTGTGCTGCTGCACAAAGTCTATTCAAATGACTTTTATCCTTTTTCTATCTTTGTTTTGTTCTCTTGAACGTTCCCTCTTAGTCTTGTGACTTTCTGATTTTTTATTACCATTCAAGATATTTTGGAGCTAACTTTATGGAGAAATGTCTTTCTGGAGCAAAACTTCTGATGCATGACAACTTTTTGTTTTCTTGCTGCAAACATTCCGGAGCAACTCTTCTGCTGAGAGTTTCCAGAGCTTCTTTCTTTTTTCCTTTTTACTAGTGCTTCAACATCTACAATCCTTTTTTTTTTTATAATTAATTGTTTCTACAACAGCTGTTGTTGTATCAACCTTTGAATTTTTGCAATGGTAGCTTTAGCTACTTCTCTAAGTCTTCTAATCTCCTTGAATATGGCCCCTTGCATACGGGGCATCCAACACTCAAACTTGGAAGCTCTTGAGGCTTCTTTTTAAACTTCTATGTTTTGTGTTTGCAACCATGTTTTTCAATTTTTTTTAAAAAATGTAAAACTATTTTCAACTCTTAATGATTATACCATTTGTTTGGCCTTTTTAACTGCTGCGGTAGTTTCTCCAACTCTTGTTTCAAAACATCAACATGGAACTTTCAATAGCTTCACAATCTGAAAATGTTTCATTATACATCAATTTTTTTTCACTCAAAATATTTTTCAGCCCTTTTGAACATTCATACCTTTTATGATTGTTATCATTTTTCACATATGAAAATTTGTATAGTCGTTTGAACATACCTGTAAGCTTCTTTCAACTTGATCCATATACCCATCCACAATCCATTCTTATGCAATCTATCATTGATTCATTCTTCCAATCTTTGTTCAAACACATTTTCTCACAATGATTCTTTAATCCACATATGCTACAAGGATGAAAATTCCAACACTTATCCTTAGTATGACCTTTTCTTTGGTAATGTGTACACTCAACATTCTTCATTTCTTGAACAAATTTACCTACTCTTGTAGGATCATTCCCGTTTCCTGGGACATACCCAAGACCTTCATACTTTGGCCTCATTGTTGGCTCAATTGGTTGTCTCATTCCATGTCCTTGTTTTCCTAATCCATTTTCTTTGTATCCCATTCTTTTCATAATTTTCATACCAACATTTTCATAAAAAAAATAACATTTGTAGAATCAGATTCAAACTCATTAACATGTTCATCTTCATCAATACATTCTTCTTCACAAGTGATTTTAGCAAAATTACTCTTATCATTTGATTGATCAAAATGCAAATCATTTGTATCACAAGAAATATCATGCACAACTGGCTTTGTCTTCAAATAGTCATTTTCTTGCTGCAATTTTAATCTCTTTCTTTTGAAAACTGTTTTCTTCTTCTAATTTTTTCAGTTTTTTTTCCAAATTTTCAACAAACTTCAACTTGTTTTGTATTTCCTCTTTTTCTTTTTCAAACAGTTTTAATTTTTCTTCCAATTATGTATTTTTCTTTTTGACTTCATCCAATTCTTTACTCAAGACATCATTTTCACATATAATTTCATATTTCTCTTTTTCTTTTTCTTTTATACTTGTTACCAATTTTGAATTGCATTTCTTAACATTTAATAACTCTTCTTCTAAGATATCTTTTGCAGTTACGAAATTTTCATTCTCCTTTTTAACTCTTTTTCCTACTTTTCCCATCTATAATAAGCAATTTCAACTTACATTGATTTTTTTATAGAGGCTTATCTTTCAATGGCTTTGCATGTCTTTACTCTGTTTCTTCACAATTTCTTTTCATTGATAAAATACTTCAACAGCTTCAACTGTGCTTACAATTGTCAATTAAGTCTCTTCTTCTTTAACAGTTGGCTCTATTTATCTTCACAGATTTGAGATCCTCCTTGCAACTACTTATTTGACTTCTAATCTTCCTCTAACAACAATCTCATCTCTTTTCTTTGATGATAAGGCTGAGAGAATAAAAACAGAGGAAAAATAGAGTACCCCAAACTTGCTACAGCAATACAAAATTTTCATTCAACTTGACTCCTTTGCAAAAATAAACAACAATAGATTTACCAGTTGCAGCTCTTTTTAAAGGTCTCCTCCAATATTTATTTAGGGACTTTGATAACCTTTGTCTTCCCTTCAATCTATAAACACTGATGACTTGAAATAGTAAGGTCTTTTTATCAATAGTGATAACCTTAATTTTGACTGGGCTTCAAAAAGCAATTTGGGGTTGCTTTCTTTCTTCACTCTTTTATCTCATGCTCCCCCTTTAGAATTTAATTTCAACAAGATCTAATATTCTTTCTTTAACAAATTTATATCACAAAATGCATTCTTTATTTTTTTACAGCTTCATAATCTACCTCTTGATAAACTTTCCTTGGATTGCACTCCAATAGATTTTCATCTATTTCATAATCTTCAGATCCTTAGCAATGACTTCTTTTAGGCTCTACAACATGTAGAGTTCCTCCTTTATTCTAAAATATCTTCACACTTCTTTGCCCTGTTTAATAAACTACCCTTTTATTCTTCTAGCATACACACTCTTTGGCAGTAGTTTCTTCCTTGGCGATGGTGCTCTTTAATAGAGAGCTTCTTCTACTTATCTTCAAGAAACCTTATAATATCATGAGAGTTGGGGCCAGTTATTTCCTTGAGACTACTAATTCCTCTTTACAAGCTTGAGCGATCTATCATTATGAGATGGCTGGGGATCTCCTTTGTACAAGGATTTTCAACAATCTTCCTAAGATCATCAATTTTGGTGCTTCAAAAAATCTTACTGAAATCCTCTATTTGAGTAGATAATTAACATTACTCATATTCCTTCTATCCAACTGGCGTGACTCTCCACACAACCTCTTTCTACCACTCTGCGTTATCTATTCATTCTCCTTCGCAGCTTCTCTTACCTTTAAAACATGGAATGGCTCACTCTGGATTTTCTTTAGTGAAACACAACCCTTTAGATTGACCAAGCTCTCTCCATTTTTAATTTCTTCAACAAACTTCTGCTCACATCTTCAAGATCTTCTCTACTATGGGAGCAACTAACAACTTCTTCATAGCCCTATTGTGGCAAAGATTTATTAGAGACTATGTTTCCCTCCTTACCTTTGATTTAGCACTCCTCCTTTAGCGGTTTCATTAAGATCTCTATTGGAAAATTTTCTCTTGCAAGCTCTCTTTCACTTCAATAACTCCACCTCTACAGTCATTGCAACATTCTTTCCAATCTCTTTAATCTACTCTATTTCCTCTGGCTGTGACCTCCATCATATTAACAACTTTTGATAAACATTTACTCTTATAACCGTAGGCTCTGATACTCCCTGGATCTTCTCATGACCCTAAGCTTTGATACCATATGCCAGATTTAAAAGGGGGAGAATAAACAAAATTTATTCAACTGATAGAAGATTTCAGATCATTCGATTAAACACCATTATAGAGTAAAAACAAAGGAGAACAAAATGAGAACAAGCAATACACAACAACCCAGTAATTTATATTAATCAAAATTCTATTTTGTTTTTACAGAGCTTCAACTCCTTCATCATCACTTTCATTACAAAGTTCTACTTTCTATTCTACTCCTTTTTGCTATCTCCTTCTCCACTGTGTAACTACAAAAGTAACCAAAATATAAAACCTAAAAAGCATCTTCTAGAGTCTTCAGCATAAACATAAAATAATATTTTCATTTCACCCACAAAATGTGTGAGACCTGCACAGTAGTTAATACAAATTCATTTCATGTCATTTTGTATCATTTTCCAAAAGTTGGCTTCTTAAATTTCTCTTTAATGCTGGAACCAATTTATGATCCAATGCAGGTACGGTGGCTGAAAGTCTTCAATGCTAAGATATATGAAGTATGTTGCTCTGACAGGTATAGTTGGAGTATTAAATGGAGCAGATGAGATTACATCTCCAACAAACCATTCATCATTTTCTACCATTTTTTCAGCTATTTTTTGCCGCTTTTTATTGCTTTCCCCACTATTTATTATTGCTTTCCCTGCAGCTATTAATTTCTAATCCTCCAAACTCGTCTTCGCTAGTATTGACCTTTGATTCCTCCAATTTGATGGGCTGGAGCTTGAAAATATGTTTATGCTAGGGTTTTAGGGTATGCTTATTAAAATGAAAATTACAACGAAGATTCTAATAATGAGCACATTTAGGTTTTAACATCATGACATCCTTTATCATACATAATTAAATATACATTAGCATAAGTAATAAATACTGTAAATTTTATATAATAAAAAATTAGTTATTAAAAAAAAAATATTATTTATTATTATTATATACTATATTCCCTAACAAAATATTTAAATATATATACAATATTTTTATAATTACTAATTAATAATTATTATATTCTTATTTAATACAAAATATAATTAGTATATTATATATTATATATAATACAAATTAAATTATATACAATATAATTATATTTATAAATATATAAAATAGTATATATAGGTTATATTATTATTATATTCAAGAATAGAAAATATAAGTATGAAATTATTATAATTAATAATTAATGTATTTCTATGTAGATCAAATTAAATTAATTTATAAAAGAAATCATAGTTTAATTAATCTTTGGATAGATTAGGAAAAAGAAAATTATATGTATGTTAATATAAAATAAAATTAATAATAATATATATAAAATATAATTTTAAAAATGATCTACAAATTGACCTCATGTACTACACAAATGTATGGAAAAATAAATCAATTTTTTTCCTAATTCACCTTCCACACCTCTTCAACATACCCATTGCACACCAAGGTGCAATTGCTAGTATAATCTTATTAAGATAAATTCCTAAAGAAGGTATTTTGTGTGGGACGGTATGTGCACTCCAACCTTTATGGAATGAATCTGCACGTTACATGTCCATAAAACAATGAGTTTGTCTTATTTACTCGAAATCTTTTGTTTGTATTATCATTGGAGCGAGGTAGTTGCCTTGAATGTGCAAAGGAGAAATTTATCATTTTCTAGAATATATTTTAAGTTTAATTCTTAATCATCCAATGTGCCTCCTTCATGATTTTTTTTTACTTTGATGAAGAAATTATTTTTAGTTTGTCTCGTGCATTTTAAAAAAAAAGACATGAAAAGTAAGGTAAGTAGCAAACTTTAAATATCTAAGGTCCATCTTCATTTATGAGATGTATTCGGTATTAATATGTTGGAAGTTTTGATTTAGGGAAATATGGGAAAATGGATAAAAAATAGTCTAAAGGAAAGTATGATGAGTCTCGTCAGCATTGAGATTGGAAAAACCAAACAATGACCTACAATGCTTTTCATTGGAGTATAGAACCAAGAAGAAGTCCGGGAAACAAGGGTCTTGATCCTATGCAATTGACTTATCACCGAGGAATCAAGAAGTATGTGGAGAGATAGAAGAAAGACCTTTCTTCCTATGAACAACAATCCAAGCAATACTATCATCCAAATTCTGATAACAAGTGGAAACAAGAGGAGACTCCCCCATGAAACGTCTGTCAACACATGAAGGGGGAACGAGAGGATGATGAGATGAAAGGAATTCATCATCCATATGAGAAGTTTGGAGTTGAGATGAAGTAGCTGGCAAAACAAGATGTGAGCACGGAGTAGGAGGAACCCCAATAGGGTCCTCAAAAATGAATATGTTGAAAGTTATTTGTTAGAATGGTGGGAATAAGTATATTGGTTGAATTAGTTGACATTAAAGGTGAATGTTCATGCAAGGAAATAAATACAACATTAACTTGTTTGAAGGTATTTTATTGAATGATGATTATTTTTCACATTAACTTGTTAAAAGTTACTTAATAGAACAATGTGAATAAATACAATGTTTGAATAACTAGACACCAAATGCACACATTCATATAGAAAAATAAATACCACATTAACTACCAAATTTCTGAATACACTTAATCTATATGCATGCAAAAATAAACTACTCTATAATTTTATACTTTTTAAAATTTTAAACTTTAGCTAATTAACTACTCGAAGAAAATAAGTTTTTCCCTAAATGGATGCAATTCAAAATAATTTTCCTAATACAATTAATAATTTTTAATTTTAGCATTTTATGTGTAACAATCTAATACGCTGTAATTTTTTTTCTTTCTTTTTTCTCAATTAAACCAAATTTTTGAATTTTTCTTTCACAAACACACTCAAACGATGATAATCAAACAATTATTCTATCTTTTCAAGATTTACCTTTTTTTGTCCATACATGATAAGTATTATTTATTCATACATGACATATATTCTTCTATCTATATATGATATGCATTCATCTTTTGGTTCATATCAGATAGACATTATCTTTTCATATATGAAACATGTATTCTTACTCTAGCCAAATAATTTGACTTATTGAGACAATCCATATTATAAATCTTCTTGATAGACAAAAAAAGCACTAAGGTTGCCATTTATCAAGACTTACAAAATTAAATTTGCACTCTACTTTAGAATTCCATCTAAAGCCTTGAGGATTTTAAAAAGTTCATTTGGAAGTCTTTTGACTATATAATGAATCCTTACTTTATCTTAGATTTTATAATTGAATAATTTAATCGTAACATATAATTAAAATATTGAAAAAACTATATCATATAAAAGAGATCATTTTAAACAAATCATAGAAAATAATATTGTATTTTACACACCCACTCACTTAGCTTTAACATATGGAATACTTGACAAGTAAGGTCAACCATGACTTTAAGCCCTAACCAACCAATTCATATTATTGCATTGAAATTAGGAATTTCGCTACTTGTAAAAGACCATTATCAATTCTATAATGAGTACAAAATATTATGTTTGCTATCTTGTTGAATTTTTTAATGAATTCTTTTATATTGACATGGTCAAGTTCTCTTTCTATCTTTAAATTTATGGAGGCAAGCTTTGATGGAGGGCAATAGCCTTATAATTGTACTTCATTTCCTTCACTAGCTTAGTCTCTAATGATTTCATAACATCTAAAAGAAAAATGAAAAAAATGAAAGCTAGTTAGATAGTAAATATGTTAAGGAAAAGGTGAAAATGAGGTGTTAAGTTGTTAACCTTCAATTTAAATTATTTTAGGAGGAAATATTTTGGCCTTAAGAAGTAAATTACAAACATATTTGGATAGTTTGAAATACTTGCAATAGTCCATATAAAGTTTGTTTTCTTGTCAATTTTTTTAAAAGTTATATCAAGGTGGTAGGATTTGAAGTATGAAATGCAAGTTGCAACTTGTGTAAATATGTTCTAGACTCTCAAAAAAAATTATAGTGTAGTTATGGATGGGGTTCAAAGTTCTAAATATATTTTATAGCATCAAATTTTTCTATTATATTCTAAAACTCTCAAACTCCAATACTTTTCTAGTAGTTAAATTTGAGAGTTGAAATAGAATTGAAATTTCAGATTTTCATTCTCCACCATTATACTACATCATGCAATTTATGTTCTTGTTTTAGAAAACATGGAACTCCCATATTATATATAAAGATCAGAAGTGAGATTGTGTCTTATAAGAACTATCAATTAATTATCAACTTTAAAAATAATACAATATATAAATGACAAAAATCCTAATATCATATATTATATATATAGAAATACTTTGAAAAACATTATTTTTTAAGACATTTTTAATTGTTCAAAAATATTTGATAAAAACACGATGATAAAATAATAATAATTTTTAAAATTAACTTTCTCAAAGATACTTGATAAAACCATAAGAGTAAATGCACTGTTTGAATAAGTTTGAAAGAAGCATTAAAGAAAGGAGAAAAGGAAAACACTCCCTCTAGAAAATAACACCCATTGAATGAATAGAGGGCGGCTAGACATTGCCACGAATCTTTACCGTGTTTTTCTTTATTATGACTTTGACTAAAACGATTGATGTTAGTTAATTGACTTGGTCCGCTGGAATGATATAGCAAAGTCATTTGAAATGCCGTTAAATAAACGTAAAAATGATAGAAGACGATGATTAAGACAATGGAACAAATTAGATGCTACCAAATGCGGCAGTCAAGAAAGGAAAAGACATTTATTTTACGTATGTTTTGGTTTAAGAAGGAACTAAAATTCCAACATTAATTGACTTCCTCTCCTAAAATATTGCCACTGATTTTCTCTCCTCAAATGTCGCCAAAAAACAATCATTTCAGATGCCAGCAAAGAAATGTAAAATCATTTGAATTGTATCATTTGAATTGTAAGCAAAGAAAATTGAAGGCGGTAGAGGGAATACACGATGTCATAGTAAATGATTAAGAACAAATTTTTAAATTCCTTTTCGGTGCTATTGGTAAATTATAATTTATCCCTACTCCATGTAACTAGCATATAAATTAAATGTCTCTATATTGGCGTAATTTATATATCTTAAATTTAAGATATATATGCTAGTAGCAGTCGTGGCAAAACACATAACATGAATTAATATATAATATATAATTATACAATATTATTTTATTATATTATTAGATAAATAATAATATTTTAGTATATTTAATATACAAATTTAATATAAGTTATGGTTAGGGGTCAAACATGGTTACGCTCAAACTTTTATCAAGGTTGAGGTTCAAGTTTAATTAGGGTTAGGGTAAAGGTTAAAATAGGGTTCAATTAGTGAAAAACCTTTGAGTCAAGGTTAGGGTTGAATTAGAGGAAATCTTTGAGTTAGTGTTAGGGTTAAACTATTTAGTTAACATTCAAATAATGTTAGGGTTAAATTTTAAATAAGGTGAGGGTTAGTCTTAAAATAAGATTATGAATTATAGAATATAGTTATGGTAGTGTTATAAATAGAATTAGGGTTAGAGTTATAATTAGAATTAAAGATATGGCTATGAGTAGGGTTCAAATAGGCCTGGGTTTCAATTAGGGTGAGTGTTCAATTATAGTAAGGGTTCAATTTGGTTATGATTTTATAAATGATAATGCTTAACATTCAAATAAACTTAGGATTTAGGGTTCAATTTAATTTATGATTGATGCTCAATTAGGGGAAGGGTTTGGGTTAGGTTTAGGGTTAAGATAATGGTTAGGGTTAGGGTTAATATTTAGGGTTATGGTTAGGGTAAGGATTTACATCATGAATAGGGTTAGGGTTAGGGTTATGGTTTACGAGTAGGGTAAGGATTATGGTGATGATTAGGGGTATATCATGTAGTTAGGGACAATGTTAGGGTTAGAGTGAGGGTGAGATTTTTGGGTAGGGTAAAGGTTAGGATTAGGGTTAAGGGTATATAATAGTTAGGATATGGTTATGAGTAGGGTTAAAATATGGTTGGGTTGGTGTTAGTGTTAGGATTAGGATTAGGGTTTTAGGGTTAGAGATATTAGGATTATGGTTGGGGTTAACATTACGATTAGGGTTAGGGTTGGAGTTAGAATAAAGATTAGGGTTATAGTTGGGGTTAGACATAGAATTAGAATTAGGGTTGGATTTAATGTTAGTATTAGGAATAGGGTCATGTTTAGGATTTGAGATAGAATTAGGATTAGGGTTGGAAATACTATTACAATTATGGTTAGGTTAGAGGTAGGGTTGGGTTTAGCATCAAGATTAGGATTAGAGATAGGATTGGGATTAGCATCAACCCTAATTGAATCCTAATTGAACCCTAACCCTAATTGAATCCCAACCCTAACCCTAACCTTGACTCAAATCTTTGTCTTAGAATATTAATCGTAACCCTAATCAAACCCTAAACTGAATTAAATCCTAATCCTAACCCTAGACTTGAACCCTAATTAAACTCTAAAGCTTTTGCCAAACCTTATCCTGATCTTGACCCCAAGCTTTAGATCTACAACCATACCCCTAATTGAACCCTAACCTTTACCCTAATTGAACCCTAAACCTAACCCTAATACCAACCCTAACCCTAACATTGACCCCAAGGTTTATTCTAGAATTTCAACCCTAGCCCTAAATGAACCCTAACCATAACCCTAATTGAAGTTGATCTCAAACTTTATTGTAGAACCATAGCCCTAATGCTAATTGAACACTAAACCTAACCCCAATTAAACCCTACCCATAACCTAGTTCTTAACTATAACCCTAACAGTAATGCAAAAATTTATCATAAAACCCTAACCTTAACCCAACCTTAATCCTAATCCTAATACTAACCCCATGATCTATCTAGAATTATAACCCTAACCCTAATTGAATCCTAACCATAACAATGACCATAACTCTAAATGAATGTAAATCCTCATGGTAACCTTAACCCCAATCCTAACCCTAACAATAAGCCCAATATTTATCCTAGAACCCTAACCTTAACTCTAAGCTTTATCATAGAATTGTATCCCCAACCTTAATTGAAACATAGCCTATCCCTAACTATAACCCTAACCATTATTGAACCCAAACACTAACTGCAACCTTTTTAAACCTTAACCCTAACCTAACCTAAAAGTTGGCCCTAATTTAACCATAACCCTAACCTTGACCCTAATACTAAGCTTTATCCTTGAATCCTAACCCAAATTGAGCCACTAACCCTAATCCTAATTGACCGTAATTGATATCTAACCATAACCTAACCTTAACCTTAACGATAACCCTATTTGAACCCTAATTTAAAACTCTAACCCTAGATTAATTATAACCCTAACCCTAACCCTAATTAAGCACTAAATTAAATTATAAGCCTAATCAAACTCTAATCATAACCTTAAATCCTAATTGAATCATAATTATATTTCTTGACCCTAAACCTAACTCTAACAGTAACCTTGAATCCTAATCAAAATCATAAGCATAAGTGAACCCTAATTGTAACCCTAATTAAACCCTAATTAAACTAACCCTAATTGAAGCCATAGCATGACGTATAACTCTAACCATGATTGAACCCTAACCTTAACCACAATTGAACTCTAACTCTAACTATAACCCTAATTAAAATAACTATAGTTAAACCCTAACCATAACCATAAGTGAACACTTACCGATAATCAAACCTTAACCCTAATTAAAGCCTAACCCTAATTGAAACCTAACCCTAATTAAACACTAACCCTAATTAAACTCTAGCCTTGATTGAACTATAACCCTAATTAAACTCTATACTTGATTGAACCCTAACCTTAACACTAATTGAAACTTAACCCTAACCATAATTAAACTCTAATTTAGAACCCTAACCCTATCTTAACCATATCCCTAATTGAAACCTAACATTAATTAAAATCTATCCCTAATTGAACCCCAAATCTAACCCAAACCCTATTTTTTTCCAACCCTCGCCTTAACCCTAACCCTAATTGAACCATAATCCTTATTAAATTCTAGCCCTAATTTAACCCAACACTAACCCAAAATCTAGCCCTAATTGAACCCCAAGTCTAACCCTAATTTAACCCTAACCCTAACCATAATTGAACTATAAGCCTAACCCTATTAACCTTAAGTGAACACTAACCCTAATCAAACCTTAACCCTAATTAAACCCTAACTCTAACATTAAGCCTAACCCTAATTGAACCATAGCCCTAATTAAACTCTAGCCCTAATTGAACCCCAACCCTAACCCAAACTCTATTTGTTCCTAACCCTAGTTGAGTCCTAATGTTAACTCTAATGTGAACCCTAACCTTTATTGAAACTTAACACAACCCTAACAATAATTAAAGGGTATGTGCAGGATGATGATGGGCCAAAAAGTGGCAATATGTAAGTGATATGATGGCCTATGTGGCTGACGACTATTTTTTTACCCAAAATTGATGAAACGAAAAGGGTTTTTAAAGGAGATTCTTAGTTTTCCACCAATATAAATTATGCTTTACTTTGAATTTAATAAATAATTATTATTCATTTTCTTTTTGAATTATGACTAAAGTCTTGATTGATAAGGTAATTGAAAACATCTACAACTTTCAAATGATATCACATTTTTTGAATCTGAAACATGTGTCACATTCTATGCTTTGCATACTATAGGATTAAAAAAAAGAAAATTGAATTTCATGAAGTTTTGACCAAGTTAAGGTGGTTAGACATACAATTTTTAATTTTTTTAAAAAGTTGTAATAAAAAAATTATAATTAATTATTTACTCGGAAATAAATTACAACAAAATATGCACCACATCGAGACATGAGTCATCTACTTATATCTAGAATATTATAAAAAAATCTTATAATTTTATTGTGGTTAGGGTGGTTAGACAAACACCTACTTCTTATTTTTTGTTTGAAATTTAAGTACTATTGCATTGAAATTTAAAATTTTCACCAAATAGTTTGGAAAAAAAAAACCTAGTATTTAGAAACTACATTCAATTTGCTACAAATTCTATTCTTACATATTTTTGAAATAATATAGATAACTTATTCAAATTTTTATATCAAGTTTCCTAACTTTCATTTTTTTGATTTTTTTGCCACTTAAGGGCTTGTTTTTTCCATGATGATTCTACATATACCCTAAACTATAATCAAGAACCCTAACCCTATCATAACCCTATCCCTAATTGAACCCGAACCTTAATTAAACTCTAACCTTAATTGAACCCCAACTCTAACCCAAACCCTATTTGTTCCTAACTTTCACATTAACCCTAACCCTAATTGAACCATAATCCTCATTAAACTCTAGCCCTAATTGAAGCCAACACTAACCCAAAATTTTGCCCCAATTGAACCCTAACCCTAACTATAACCTTAAATAAAAACTAACCCTAATCAAACCTTAATCCTAATTAAACCCTAACCCTCACCTTAAGCCTAACCCTAATTGAACCATAAATGTAATTAAACTCTAGCCCTAATTGAAACCCAACCCTAACCAAAACCATAGCCCTAATTGAATCCCAAATCTAACCCTAATTTAACCCTAACCTTAACCCTAACCATAATTGAACCCTAACCCTAACCATAACCCTAACTAAAATAGTTATAGTTGAACTGTAACCATAACCCTAATTGAACAATAACCCTCACCTTAACCCTAACCCTAATTGAACCATAATCCTTATTAAAATCTATCCCAAATTGAACCCCAACCCTAACACAAACTCTATTTGTTCATAACCCTAGATGCTTCCTAACCCTAACCTCAATGTTTACCATAACTTTTACCCCAAGCTATATCATATAACCCTAATGTTTGCCTTAACCCTAATTGAAACTTAACTTAACCCTAACCCTATCAAAACCCTATCCCTAATTGAAACCTAACCTTAATTAGACTCTAATCCTGATTGAACCCCAACTCTAACCAAAACCCTATCTGTTCCTAGACCTAGTTGAGTCCTAACCTAACAATAACCTTTACCCCAAGCTATATCATATAACCCTAATGTTAACCATAACCCTAACATAACCTTTACCCTAATTGAACCCTTTTGAACCATAATCCTAATTGATCCCTAACCCTAACCTTATTCATAATTTAATGTTAATCCTAATTCATCCCTAACCCTAACCCTAACCCTATCTTTTATTGAACATTAACCCCTTATTGTAACCCTGATCTAAATTGAATCACCCTAACCATAACTCCAAATTTTATCTTAGAATTCTAATTGAATAATAACCCTAATTTTATGCTAAAATTTAGTGTACACAAATTTTTTAAATATAAGTATGGTAGTTTTAATATTGATCCATAGATTTTTGGCACCACAAGACTCCCTAACTTTTCTAGGGTTCTTCACCTAAAATGAGAGAGTAGGGCCAAAAATTTAGCTAGGCTCACTCAAATCAAGATGTTTTTGATGTTGCATGACCTAAATGGAGTGATCGAAGTCCAACTAAGGTATGAAATTGATCGAATATGAATGCAAAACCTAAGAAACTAGTGATTTTCAAAACACATTGTGTAATGGAACAATGAACTAGAAACAAATGAAAAGCTAAACATAAATAAATGTTTAACTTAAAATGTGCACCTAGAATTTTTAAGGAGACTGGAAACCTCCTTTGAAATGTTGCTGATGTTGATTTTTAGGCTTGGAGGGACTCATTCACCATTCTGGGTGAATTAATCCCAGTTCTGTGAAACTAAACCAAAGCCCATTTCAGACAAAAGGGTATCCAAAAATGTAGAAAAGAGAAAATTGACCCTAGAGTGGGACTCATTCGCCACCCATGGTGAATCAATCCACTTTTAAATTTTTGAATATTCAAAGGTTGATTTCAGAGCTTTCATTCTGAACTTCGGCTTCCTATAGGTGTCCACTTCCGAAAATGTCATATTCGTGCCTGAAAGAGACTTTTTTGTTGATATTTTGACTTGAATAATGAAGATATGACTTGAATAACTTTGAAATATAATATTCAATGATTCTTAAGCCTTTAAGAGTCCTAAATCTACATACAAACATGAAAAGAATAGAAATTATTGATTGTTAGGGCATGGGGGTTTGCCTTGGTCAAACCCCGTTTAGGTAACTAAAATAAAATGATGAAATAATAGAATGAAACATGAAATAATAGAATATATTAATTTTTCGTGGTGAATTATCTTGAAAGTCTACAACAATGCATGAAGATTCAACCCTTGAATGCTTTAGGAAGCTAACTTGATGACTTCTAATGAATAAACCCTAGTTTTCTTGACTTGGATGAGAAGATAGATGATAAATAAATGATAAGAGATGTGTGTATGAAATAATGGATGTAAAATGAGGATAAAAATACTTATTTATAGACAATTGTGCCTTAGTACTTGATAATACCTCATCATAGGGTGACATGTAGTGAAAATAAAGTTTAAATTTCACTTTTTCTTGCTCAAAGGTCGAAATGGGTACCAGAAAGGACTCATTCACCACACATGGTGAATGGTCCCCACTTGGACGGGACTTATTTTCCATGCATGGCAAATAGGTCCCACAGGAGCCATTCTGACAGCTAAGAGGCCAAGGAATAAGGAAATGAAGTTTAAATTGCAACTTTGTCAAGTGTTTGATCAATTTAAGCCTTGGGATGCACAATATAGGCTAATAGAGGTCTATTATTGATGCCATGAATGCCAAATAGGGGTTGGGACACATAATTCAATGTGAAAGTGTGACTAAATACACTTTACAACTCTAAAATGAGGTCCACGCAGCATAGGTATGCACAAGAACCAATGTGAACATGTAAAACACATTGCAACACTTGGTTAAAGTTAAATTTACTTTAAAATCCTTCTAAATTAATGTGATGATGTAATTAAACATGTTTTTAAATGTTGAATTAAGGAGAAATAGGTTCATTAGGTCTAGAAAAGTGCAAAAGTCCTTTACAAGACTCTACAACACCTTCACAAGACATTGATAAATACATTTTATTCAATGTAGAAGGTTCCAAGACCTAGTGTGGATGCATGAAATGCCTCACAAAACCTGAATCAAGGCCTCATTAAGTCAATTTATCATGAATTAATCCAATGTCAAGCAAAGGGTCCTTTTTTCTAGGACACAAATATATTAATTGGAAAAATTATTTTTGTGTAATGATAAATTTATTATATTTTCTTTGTATTAATTATTTTCTAATTTTAAATTTAATTTATATGCGTAGTTATTATAGGAGGCTTTTATATTAGATTTGCATATCTAAGTTGTATTTTTGTAAAATAATTTCTTTAATAAATTCTTAAATTTAATTTTTCTCTATAGAGATATATATTATTTTTTTAAATAGAATATGGATATTTTTTTTAATTTTTGCAATACTTTGAATTTTTTTTTAATATTGAATATTTTTTCATGTGTAATAGTAAATTTAAGATATTTATTTTTTATTTAGGTTTCTATTTTTAAATTTTAGGTACATTAATTTATAATTCTTAAAAAGAAGTTACTAAAATTTAAAAAATTAAGTATGAAATATATTTTTTTCAAAAAGGAGTTTCTAAAATTTAGAAATTTATTTTTATGTTAATGGATATCTTTTTTAAGTATGAAATAACTTTTTTCAAAATGAAGTTTCTAAATTTTTGAAAAAAAATTTATGTCTAATTTGTATATCTCTTTTAAAAAGATCATGGATATTTTATTTTTTAAATATATTAATTTAGAAACTTACTTTGATATGAAATAGTGAAATTTAGAAACTTATTTTTATGACTAATTGATATTCTCTTTTAATTTTTTTTTGGATATTTTATTTTTTAAGTATATTAATTTAGAAAATTACTTTTATATGAAATAGTGAATTTAAAATATAATTATATTTTAGTTATCATTTTTTAAATGGACTTTTTAATTATATTGAACTCATGAAAATTTTGATGTTACTCTTTATGTTATATGGAGAAGTTTTGAAATATGATATTTGAAATAAAAGAAAATTTGATAACCATTATTTCTATATTTAACATCCATTTAAGCATGATTACCTTTAAATTATATCTTATTTATTTAAAATAATTTAATACACTTATATTTTATCCATATATATTTAAATGTTAGATTACAATATATTTCACTTTGTAGATTATCATCATTTGATCATTGTAATTAAAAAAATTGATAAGTGTGTAAGTTTTATGGCTTGTATTAGATGTCTCTTCTTAGTTTATGATTTCTTAAACAATAGTTAGTGACAACTAAAAAATAGTTTAAAAGACAAAATCTAAAATTGATATGTTAATACTCTCCTTATATTTGATCATCATAATTTAATTTAATTTTTTAAGTTGATTTTTCCATTGTCAATGAAATTTATAATTAATCATTATATATTAATATTTATCTATTAATGTATTATTATAATACATTATAATAGTATAATTCTAATATCTAATATATTACTATAACTATATATAATAATATAATTATATCTAGAATTATTTTTAATATATATACCCTTTAATTATTTAGATAATTTGTGTCCTTATTATTTAAAACAAAAAATATTTACATATAAATATAAATAAATTAATAATAAATAATTTAACTCCGGTAGCCAGTAGACTTGATGGCTGGAGCCGGTGGCACAAACCTTATCTCATCCAATCGCCAATTAATCAGACTGCTCATACCTTATAAATATAAAATAATAGAAGTTGCAAGTATCACAGTCCTATCTAATTACTATAAAAAGTCTATATAAAAAAGATAATATATTCATTAAAGATGTCTCATTTTATGATTCAACATAAAGTAAACATAAGATTGTAATAAGATAAAATTAAATTATTATTTTTGAAAGTTATATGTTAAACTCAAATGAAAATAGATAATTAGTTAGTGAAAAGAATATTGATTTAATTACTAAGATGGTAGTTGTCTCATGGATGAAGGTTAGGTTTTTCATTGCCTATTAAAGGAGGGCTGGAATGCAACCTCATTGAATGCAATAATCATTCCTTCAATAATGGCTTCCATGAATATGAGCGAGATTGAGATTGAGCTTCCCCTCGTAGATCTGGCTCTACTGAATTTTGAAGAATGGCATTCCAAACTGACAAAGATAATCAAAGAGGCATGTGAGGGCTGGAGATTTTTTAACATGATAAATCATGGAGTGGAGTCCCATCTTGTCTAGGCGATTGATTCAGTTTCTCGTGATCTATTTGTATTTCCTACAAAAATGAAGGAAAAGGCCAGTTTTTCTAGTTACTTTTGTGGCTACATAGGGCGCTTTGTCGTGCTTCTATACAGGGAGTCCATCTCATTCTCTTGCCTGTTGCTCTCCGACTTAGTTGATAGAATTTCAGATGCTCTCTGGCCTCAATGGACAATGGAATGGTCGGGCCTCCGCATGTAAATGTTTCCTCCACTTCCATGCTCCATAGTTTTCTTTTGACTGCAACAAACAAACAAACAAACATTGCTTCAATCGTTGGATCTTTGTTCTCTTTTGATTGCAACAAACAAAACCATCTTGAAACACGATTTAACCATTTTTAAAGTAAATCTAATCTAAACAGACAAAATAAAGCCAAACTTGTGTAGAAAGCTATTGGCAAGTAGTATGGATGGCAAGTTATCTTCCATAGTAGACAAAAATATTTATTTTCGAAATCAAAAACCATATATAATGCCATTTGCATAATAGGTGCCACACTACCACCCACGATATTTGAAATGGTTTCCATGCAAAGCAATTTGGCGTTACCTTTGTACCTGCTCATTTAGTCTTCTATTATGCCTCTTCCACTTCCATACATGCTTTGGAAGGCCACATGCTGACAGAGCATTTGTAACGACCGTTTAAACCTTTCTTTTTTATGTGCTCACGTCTTTTGATCCCTGTTGTGACTATAGAACGCCTCTTGGTGTAATGACAATTATAAAGAAACATTTGAATAAGGCGTCGAAAAAAACATGAACGTGCAAGGTTTTGTTTTGTTGCAAACTTTTTCAATTTTGGTTGTTGGTATTCGTAAAATATTAAAAGACATCTTTTAATTGATAACCATTTACAAATACTGTGTATAGGAGCATCAATACAAAATCAATACAATTTTTTATGAGTATAATGAGACTAATGTTAGTTCTTTTCAACCAATCCCACTAGAAACCATCTATGGAGGATCAAGAGTCACAACTTAAAAATCCACTTATTTAGAAACCATCTCCACACTAGAAGCCAACTATGGAAAACCAAGAGTTGCAACTTAAAATTCCATATTAGATGTCCCTTTGAGATTTGAACTTTGAGAACTTAATGTTTTAGCCAATTAAACTCAACCCTTTGGACATTAATTTTAATTTTATAAAATTATCCTTTAGTTTATAAAAGAGAATATTTTAGGAAACATGAATGTATGTGAGCAATAATGACATGGATATGTGGTTGATATGGTTGTTCTAGTAGAATCCAATTCATCCTCATTTTTCTTTGAGTTAAGGGAGTTGGCCTTAATAGAGGTATTGTGAGGGATAGAATCAAGCTTGATGGAATTGGTTGGTGAGGTGGTCAATATTTTTGTTTTCTTTAAAGGGTTGAAGGGTTCTTACATGTCCCAACTAGAGGTGATGAGTCTATGTGATCATGTCACTTTTTCATCCCCTCAGAGTGGTTCATTTATGGTCCTTCTTTCATCAATACTAATAAAATGTCTATCTTATTTTGGGTTCCATTTGGCTTATGAGTGTAGTACTATCATTCCTCTTAACCATAGGTTTTGTCTCATTAGTCTCTCAAGGTCATTTATATAT
Source organism: Sequoia sempervirens (assembly GCA_007258455.2). Lineage (NCBI taxonomy): Eukaryota > Viridiplantae > Streptophyta > Pinopsida > Cupressales > Cupressaceae > Sequoia > Sequoia sempervirens. Next base: position 39,162,699 of record VDFB02058242.1, read on the forward strand.
AGTGTATGTGTCCTTAGATATTTTAATTTTAATTATTTGTTTTTTTTATAGTAATTTACTATGTTATGTCATTTCAAGGCAGGGTTGATCCCTTCTTGGTCTTGCACAATATGTAATAGACAAATTTGGTGTCACTTATATGCCTAACAAACACATTTCTTTTATGCAATATCGTTATATATATATAGTAATTGGAGAGGGTTGTTACTCCTAACTTGAATTAAAAAATGATAATACTACACTTGTCAAATGTTATGTAGCTATAAGAAATGATCCTTTGAATTTATTTAAAGAGGAATATTAAGATATTTAAATTTTGTCACATGCTTTTTATAAGTGTAGTGTTGAAATTTGTATATTCATGTCAATTCTCATTTAGTCTTTAATTTATTTGAAGGAATGATTTAATATAATTAAATATTGATAAGTGGCACACTTGTATTCATTCTAATTTATTTTTTTGTCCATTACCAATTTACTATTTACTTTCATTTACATATATTTCTGTACATTCATTCTTATCTTAGCCCTATTTACATCTTGAAACAATGGAAATAGGGTGCTCCACCTTTTAAGAGATGAAGCATAGGGTAGGTTCCTATTTCACACTCTTGTTTCACTCAAGGAAACCCTAGAGATCTCAATCCATGTATGGAATGAGAGAGAAATCTGCTAAAGGTTGTCCTAGGGTATGATTAATGACTAAAGAAGGGTTCACCACCAAGCTGGTGCTTGGAAAGACATGCAACATGCAAGATCTAATTATAAAACTTAATGATATGCAAGATTACAATAAATGATGTAAAAATGAATGCAAAATAGAGTAGAAAATTGGAGAAGTACAAAGGGGAACCTGGAAACTTGTAGCAACTTGGATGAAGTCCTAAAATGCTGAAAATACTAAAACTAATGCACATTGGGACTCATATGCTAGGCTGGGCAATTTAGTCCCAGATGAGGGTTTATGGGAAAGAACATAAATCTGGCAAAGACAAGTCTAGAACACTTAAAAACTAGAAAATTACTTGTACTAGGACTCATATGCTAGAAGTGGCGTATCAGTCTTTCTTGGATTTTTTGAAGGATCACGATTTGAATCTTCTCTTCAATCTCTTTTTTGTCTTCTCAACTTGATTTCTAGATCTAAATCACTAAATTATGCTTTGTATATGTCTTCTAATGATCTTCTAAACAAGGTGACAACTTTGACAACTTTGTACACTTAACAACTTCTTTCCAATGTTGCTCCTTAGAGGGTATTCAACCTTGATCTACAAATCGCACACTGAAGAGAGGGAAAAATGTTTTTTATTTAGTGGAAAGGGGTTTGCCTTGGTCAAACCCTTTTTTTGTAATCTAACCTTGTAACGAAATCAAATAGGAAAGAGGAATGATGAATGAACAAAATGTAATGTTGCAACTCACCAAACCCTAGAAATAAGTGCTAGAAACATACTATCAAATGGCTCCAATATATGTAGATCTTTACTCTTGCTTGAATGTAATATATCTTGAATTGAATGCTTGCTTGAATCATGAAACCCTACATCACAATTGTTAGCTCAAAAACAAACATGATGCATGATGACTTTGACATTATGCTTGATACTTGAATAATGCTCCAAAATGCTAGATAATCAACTCTGGAATGCTCTTGTGAACTCTAATTTTCTATGATGCATGAATACTCAAGTTGTTATGTGACTTGTAAGCTTGCTAGGTGAAAAATGGGTGAAATAACCTCGTATTTATACTTTTTATGCCAAATTTCCCAAAATTACAACACTAGAAGAGGACATCAAATCTAGGAGAATAAAATCTTGTCAATAATTTGAGTTTAATTTAATGTTAAGCCACATGAGACTCATACACTAGAAGTAGCATATGAGTCCCATTAGGCTAGGCTATGAGACACATTTTTCAAGAAATTCCTAGATTAACATGAAATCTAGATTGGGGACCCATATGCCCAAGGTGGCGTATGAGTCCCAAATAACTAAATCTAGACCATACAATCCAAAAACCTAAATTATGATTAAATGTTGGTTTATGTCAGGATTATCCTTGGAAAGATGCATTAATTAAGGCTTGTGGATGTAAAATAAGGCCAATTAAAGCATAAAGAAGCCCAATTAATAATGAAAACCCTAAACTGGTGTGAAAGTGTGGTACAATACTTTACAACACCTTAAATAAGGCACAATTAGATCTATTTAGTTTACAAGGGCCCAAGACCTAATGTGAATGTGTTAAACGCATTACAATACTAAATCAAGGCAATATTGTCCTTAATTTAACTAGTAGGGCCTAAACAAGCATGAAAATGTAGAGGGATACATTTTTCATTGCCACATAAAATAAAGTTTTGAGTTCAAGCATCTGATTTTTAATTAGTTTTAGAGGATAATTATCCAAGGGGGCCCACTAGAATTCCATTCTATGACTATTCCTGCAGCCGAAGTAGACAGAGTTGTCTTTTGTTTGTTGCTTAGATTTTTATTCCTATTATGCATTTAAGCTCAGCATAGTTGTTGATTGATATTCAACATTTTTTTCATTCCTTTTCAAGCAATTTACTTTTAGTATTGTGTGTTTCTTAGCTATAGAAAGAAATGGCTACTTTGAGTTCCTAGTGGACATACTGTGCTGACCCCTTTCAAGTTCATGTCCCTAGGTTGACAAGTTAAATGCACCTTCATGGTGATTGAGATAGTTGTTCAGGTTAGATGTCCAATCTTTGAATCATGGCTATAAAGGCTTAGTTATTAAAACCATTATAGGAGGCCAACATTTTTTGCACCATTATTGGGGATGGTGTCAAACTAGGGAGTCTTTTGGAGTCATTGGTAGTTTTTCTTGTTGTAGTGTTTCTGGAAGTTATTCTTAGTATATCCTCATTTAGGAAGTAATGACCCCCCCTTATTCTTTACTAGTTCTTTGTGTGAGCTGACTGATAGTGAGTGATACCGCATGCATAGAGGAAGGAGAAGGGATGGTTATGGGAGATTCCTTCCTAACAATCCTAATATATTCTAGCTAGTTGAATATCAAAACTTACCAGAAGAAGAAGAAGAAGATCCACACCCCTTTGTTGATGCATATCCTGATTTGACTAGTTCTGAAGTCTCCTCTAAAGATCAAAATGAACTTGAGAACCTCCTCGCTTTAGAACCACATCAAACAGGCATGGGTGATGCAAATGGGAATAGACCTAACCCACCAGCTTTTCCTTTCTCCATTTCCCATGAGAATGAAGTTGACAACATCAAGAAGATTCCTGCTTTAGTACTCCCCAAGTTTTATAGACTTGTCACAGAAGATCCTAATACCTTTTTGTTTGAGTTTGACATACCCTGCATGAGTTATGATTACACTACTGATGCCCATAGGCTTAAGCTATTTCCTACCACTCTAAAAGATGTTGCATTGAAGATGGTTCATGAGCCTAGGCAGAGATATTGTGGAAACTTGGGAAGACATCACTAGTAGAATTTGGAAAATAAATGACTATGTGACTAAAACTTTTAGTCACGTGACTAAAAATGACTAAATTCTACTAAGTTTTTGCAATTCACAAGTATAAATGACTAATTTGGTCATCAGGTAAAATCACAACTAAATAATTGGTCAGACAAATAAAAATGACTAAATAAATCACTATTACTCCTCTATTCTTTTTTCTTTTGAATTTGATCATAATCCATATATAGAGCTTAAGCCGCCCCCCTCATGGGACCCCTACCTAAGCAAGCCATTTGGCTGCCTAGGTTGCTTGGTGCACCAAAAATACCTATTGCATGAAAGACATTTCCTCTCATTGCAGTCTTAAGGCCTTCACATATTTTATAAAAAAAATTAACATTTACATTCTTTAACTTTTATTCCTCATTATGTTAATGAATCATTAAGGTTTTTAACTATGATTTGAAGCCAGTTTGATTTTCATGTTGTGTTAGCATGTAAAATATATCAGGGAGAAATTGTGGTCAATTTCACTAATAAAATATGATTTAAACAATCCAATTGCATTTTTAGGGCTATCTTGTAGACACTTTCATTTCAAAAGGTCAAGTAGTTATTTCTAGAAGCAATTATATTCAATTTACATGGATTGTAGAAACGTAATGTCTATAAAAGTAATTATTTCTAGAAGTAGTTCCTTAAAAATGTAAGGTAAAGTAGTTATTTCTAGAAGCAATTAGATTCAATTTAAATGGATTGTAGAAATGTAATGGTTGAGTCTACTAAAAAGAAAGAATTTTCCTTAAAAAAAGAACATTTTTCCCTAAAAAAGAACATTTTTCCCTAAAAATGAAGATTTTTCCCTAAAAATGAATATTGATTCACTTCTATCTTCTCTTGCTATTATACTCGACCATCTTAATAATGTGAAATAGAAATAACAATGATTTCTTTTGGTATGCGGAAATTTTCTTTTTCAGATTTATATTGTTAATTATTTAAAAAAAAAAGAATTATTTAATAATCCATGAAATCAATTGTGTGTTCGATAGTTTCAGATTTTGATCATTGAGGGTTTTGGCCTATATTGTGAAGAAGAATTTATTTGTTAAGCTTGAAAATTCTGATTTTGATGAAAATATTGTTGCCTTCTAGCCTTGAAGTGTTGATGAATTTGTCTTTTAAGCTATTTGGGTTGTGAAATTTTAGATTTTGATCAAAAGTGTCGATGTGGTGAATCTACGAGAGAATTTGTGGTCAAGGTATTTAGGGTTCTAGAACATTTGGTTGGTTGATTATGTTATCAAAGCCTATTTCTAGAGCTCAGATTTTTCAAGGGATTATTGATTTTCTTAGAATTTTCTTTTTGAACTTGGGTCCCTAAGATTTTAGTTCTTTTCTAGGTTTAAACCTGTACAAATTTTCTAAGTATTCTTTCTTGAGACCAAAATCCCATGCTAATTTCAAGCCTTTCTAATTTGGGAAGATCAAAATACAACATCAAGGGTGTAGTATTGGCGATTAGGTTTTTCTTTTGTTGCCTATTTTTTTATTCTACCACAAGAAAGAACCCTTTTTGTAGTATTTGAAGTAAATGGTCAATTTTTGAATAATGTTCACATGCAATGTCTAACAATGCCATTGCTGGTTTTAGAAAATGGTAGTTTTTTGAGTGAGGGTGGAATAATTTTTACCACTCTAGAGAATGACAAAGAATGAATGGGGATTCATTGGTTAATATTGTTGGATTTTATCTATGAAAAATCCTTCTAATTGTATCCAGTGTGGATGCAAATGCAACTTATCTTAGTGTCTATGCCATCAATCACATTATCACTACTATGACCAATTATAAATTTAAGGTTAGCTCCTACATCCAGTGGTTCTTTCATTTATTTTTCATTTTCATTCAAAAATCAAAGAGTAAATTCATTTGTTTTCTCTGTAAATGTTGGGTCTTTGAAACTATTAGCTAATTGAAATATTAATAATGAAACAAGCAATATGTACATCATTTTGCAATACACTGCAAGTGGGACCCCTAAGAATACATGCATAAAATTATGCCAAACCAATTATTGTTGTTGTGGTAGTAATGAAAATGCCAAAAAAAGTACAAATGGTACTCCAATTTATGAATTATAATTTAATATTCATGCATCAATGTCAAGTTTACTTCAATAATCAAAGAGAGATTTAGTGGTCTGTGGCTGCCTCCTTCAAGATTTGATTTCATCTATCATAATGTGTTTGGTGTTTTGTGTCTTAAATTTCTTACCAGTAGAAATGATGGATCCCTAGAGAGGAAAAGAAAATAAGAAAAGAATAAATTCTGAAATATGTGGGAAGAGCTAGAATTATAGATCATGCATGAGAACCATATAATGATGGTACTTGAGTTATGCAAATCACTGGCTTAATAGGGTTGGTAACCAAAGCTACTATCAACCTATGCCATTAAACTATGTGTGTGCATGAGTGAGGGTGAGAAAGGGGAGGTAAAACTCCAACACTGCAACCCCTGTCCCCAATGTTGTTGCCTGTAATTATGATGCTATTGGTGTTGGATTTAGTCCAGTGTACGATAATTTCTTATTTAAAGTTAAATTGTTACTTAATGATTGAATCCTAAGGTTAATGCTCCTTTTATTGACTTAATTATACTTATGGTATTTTGTTATTATCAAATATGGCTTAGCTACTTTCTGCCAGCTGGCAGCAAGATAACCACTACTAGGATAATGGTTTTATGATGGATAGGAACTCTGCTTATAGAATTTTCAGAATTAGGTCATGGATTTGTTGGTTACTTTGTTACCTAGATGTTCATTTTGCTTAAAATGTTGGAAGGTATCTAGATTATGAAGTAAAAATGTTGATAACACCATTTCTTTTCATTGATTTTAAAAAAGGATAGAAGTAGAGAATTTTTCCTCTTTGAACCTACTTCTCAAGTTCTTATTTTTGCATTTTTTATATTCTTTTAAGTGTTTGAGTTTGGTTAAAGCTAGTTTTAGATAAGCTATATTTTTTCACTTGGTAAAATTTTGGGCAAGGTTATCACCCACCTTTTATATGCTTTGGGATATGTGCAAACTATGTTTTTAAGATACACAAACATGGTTAATACTAAGAGAACAACTTTTGTAATAATTGCATACACCAAAATTGGAAAAATCAGCATTACATATTGGTTCATCATTAGGATGATTGATTACAAAACAATATTGGGCTCTTTATGGATAGTCCAAATTACAACGAAGATAAGAGATCACTAATTTCAATACAAAAATGCATCCTTTATAATGAATGCCTTATGAGATTATTTAATGAATAAAAAAGGATTGAATAGGCCCAAAATTAAATGATTCAATGAATTATGTGCTTTAGAAAATAGAAAATGGGTCTCCATGAAGCATTTAGCTCCAAACCATTATCATGGTTGAGATCATAGAAAAAACAAAATGTTAGTGGAATTAAATTGGCAAACCAAAAGATAAATATTTTTTCAAAAAACTGTGATTTAGTTGGGAAAAATTGGGTTAGGGTTTTCAAACAAGAAAAAGTCATCATAGTAAAAAAATGGCCTAAAATCAACAAGTAATTGGTATGTGAAATTTTCAATGATTAAACTAATTTGTTGACCTATGATAAATCAAGAATAAATTGGTGAAAAATTGAAATGCGCATTTTTCATTGACATTCATGATTTTTAGGGTCACGTTTTATAACAATTTTCTTGTGGTTTTTACTACTATATTTGAGATTATGTAATTCCCTTAAATGCTATTGACAAAAATTGCAAAAGCACAACTAACCAAGAAAAGCAACATTGACTAGGGATATAATGTGCACATACATGCACACACGCACACAAATTTTTGGTTGTCATGCATGACTAAATTTCCTTGAAAAACTAACACATTTGGAAGAAATGTTTAGGAAAACACACAAGAAGAGGTAACACAAAGAGATCCAAATACACACACATAGTTGTGGTTGTCAAGGAGGGGTGGTTTGTATTGAAAATGGGAAACAAAGAGAGGTAAATTTTTAAACCCACAAATTAGCTATTCATCTTCAACATTCAAATGATTACATTCAATGACTTTATAAAGTCATTCAACTTATTAACTACCCAAAATTCTAACTACCAACTAACTCATAACTAACTAAAAACTAACATATAATAAATTAACATTATCATGTTAATTTATTATTTATTACATTATTCTATGTCATACACTATAATTTCCAATAGCTCACACCTCAAGGTGGCTCACACAAATTAAATACAGGGTCTAAGGAAGAAACAACACTTTCACATAACTTATTAAAAAAGCATGACATTTTCCACTTGATCACTCAAGGAACTAGGTGAAAGAAAGGAGGACCATGCCAACCCAACACTAGAGAAGGAAACACATTCACCCCTAGAAAGCATAAAATAAGATTAGCTAGCATGCTATACATTAATGTGCTAGGACAAAATATTATAAAGAATACATTCATTCCTTAGCTAATCACTATAACAAGACAAGTAGCATGTGCACACGCTTAACCTTTATCCTTTTAAAACATAACTTAGAATATAATATGAAATTAAAATTTGCTATCATTTTAATAGAGATAAATATATAACATAGGAATAGGGAGAAGATAACATTCTCATTCACATACTTTCATTTGATAAACCTACATATTTATTTAGAAGATTTATCTTTTGCATCATTTTAGGTAACATACAATTACTATTTCTGATTTTGCATATAATATCAACTAGAAAGGGAGATGAGAAATTATATTTTTTATTTTCCACTCATACATTCAAGTGTCCAAATGACAACTTAAAATCCTTTACTAGAATATAAAGAATTCACAAAAAAGATAATTTCCAACATGGAGAAGAGAGAAATGTAATCATTTCATTTTGATTTCAATATAGAGTATTTAATGATAATAACATGCTTGAAAAAATTTAAGCATTCGACATAATGAAGTATTACTATCAAAGTGGCCAATTTTAGTAGACAAATTGTGATAATATTTTCTCCAAGTTCTAGTTCCTTTGATTTCATTAATAAAATTGAGGTGCTTCATATTGAAATAGATTTTTCCCAATGTTTATGAACTTGGCATGAAGTACTTGTAGAAATTATTAATTGGATCTGAGTACTAGTGGTGTTGAAACTAGGAACTATTTCTAGGCTTAATACTCGAGGAAAGTTCATCAGTACCAAGGATGATTCTAGGCCTTCCAGAACATGGGAGGAAGATGAGCATTACATCTAAGTAGCTACTATAGTGACCACAATTTGTACTATTTTATAGAATGATTCTCATTTTGGCCCTCTTTAGGCAATGAATAGCCAGGGAGATGAAGGGTAATCTAGTTGTTAATTGGAAAATCATTATATGAGGGAGTTTGTGCAATGGAACTCAATTTTTGCCTAACTTGTTTGCTTCCATTTTAGTGAACCTATGTTTCATAAGGTTGGCATGAGAATTTGATTCCTATATCCATAAGCTTTTTATGTGTCAGGTCCTACAAAAAAAAAGGCTCTTTATGATAACTATATAGATGTTATGAGTGCATGATTAAACACCATGTGGATTCATATTGACCCACTTTCAAGCATTAAATTTTTAGATACTAATACAATTTTTAACAGTCTTGAGGTTTTTAAGTTGAAGTTGAAGTTGAAGTTGAACAATAAGGGTAGCCCAGTTTGAAGTCCTACAAGATACAAGAAGAAAAAAGTCCATTTGATATTGTCATGGCACTATTTACCCAAATGTAATAAGGATTAATATTCCTTTGTTATGTAAATGGGGAATTTTTTTAGTAAGAAAATGTAACATTTATAAATCGATTAAAAACTAAGTCTTATAATGATGGTCATTAAAAGGTATGTTGGTTGTTCAACTACTTAGGAAAACTATTCATTGCTTTGTAAGTTGGATATTTAGTATTTGGTAGTGATGCAAAAGCATCAAGGTCCATGAACAATCTTGCTCCTTCAAAAAAAAGTGTTTCAAAATTTTGGTTGTTTGTCTGGTACGCTTACTCTGAATGCTCCTAGAGGTTGTTTATTGGGTATGTGTAGGATCATCATGGAAAAAACATGCCCTTAAGTCGCAAAAAAATTAGAAAAATCAGAGTTAGGAAACTTGACGTAAAAATTTGAATAAGTTATCTATATTATTTCAATAATACATGTAAGAATAGAATCTATAAAAAATTGAATGTAGTTTCTAAACTACTAGGTTTGTTTAAAAAAAATAAAATTATTTGGTGAAAATTTGAAATTTCAATGGAGTAGTACTTAAATTTCAGGGAAAAAATAAGAAGTAGGTGTCTATCTAACTACCCTAACCACAATAAAATGATAATATTTTTTTATAAGATTTTAGATATAAGTAGAAGACTTATGTCCTGATGTGATGCATATTTTTTTGTAATTTTTTTCCAAGTAAATAATTAATAATGATTTTTTTATTACAAATTTTAAAAAATATAAAACACTTGTATGTTTGACCACCTTGAATTGGTCAAAAAATCATGAAATTCAATTTTTCTTTTTTGAATCCTATCATATACGAAGCATAGAATGTGACACATGTTTTGGATTCAAAAAATGTGATACCGTTTGAAAGCTATAGACATTTTTCAATCAGTCTATCAATTAGGACTTTAGTCATAATTTGAATAGAAAATGAATAATAATTAGTTATTAAATTGAAAGCAAAGCATAATTTATATTGGTGGAAAGCTGATAATCTCCTTTAAAAACCCTTTTCATTTCATCAATTTTGGGTTAAAAAAATTCATCAACCACATACCCATCATATTGCCACTTTTTGGCCCATCATGATCTTGCACATACCCTATTACTAGTGTTCTCTTATGCCCAGTCTTACCTATAACTGTGCTACAAGTCATCTATTGGTTGATACTGGTTGCTACAAGTCAGCCTCAGACTACTACATATGTTGTGTAGGCAGTTGCAAGTGTTAATAGACTTCAACACGTGTTGTATAGGCTATTGCATGTATATTGGAAGCTGCTAGATGTGTCTTTGAAGCTACTATAGGTGACTTGGTAACATGTTACAGGTTAATAAGAAGGGATCAAGTTTTATGTGTCATACCAACCCACAAATAATTCCAATTTCAATCATTTTCTTAACAAATGCATACTTCAAAAAACAAGAATGTATTTAAGATAAGCAAAACAAAAAATCAAGTGTTGTAGAAAACATCGAGGTTAAGTAAATGAATATAGCACCCCCTAGCTTAAGAAAATCAAAGGGATAGCACAAATCTATAGAAGCTTAAAGAATAAAGATTAATAAATTGAAAAAAATAAGTGTTAATAGAAAGAAAGGAAAAGTTTGTCGCCCCCTTTGCTATCATGTTTGTGAATTTGTATTTGGTTGTAGAAGTTAAAAAAATGGTATGTCTAAATAAAGGAGTAGAGAAAAGTTGACCTTGTTGGAACAAAAAATTAGGATTCATAATTTAGGGACACATAAAGAAAATGTTGCAAATATTTTCCTTCTATATTCCTCAACTTGGCTTCCATCATACAAGGGTTGGGATCAACCTCATAAAAAACATATAAACCCATCTACATTTATACAACCAATGGCCACGTGTTGATCTAACTTGCCACCTCCTAGTATCCATCCACACCTATGCACAAACCATTTATACAATCCATAATATATGTCCTAGAAGGTGATTTATAAGATACAAGTTGTCCAATACATAGAAAGTCTACAAATGTCTCTTTACTCTTCAATGGATAAGGAAGAATTAAGGTTGTTCTTTGGTCAGAACTTAATTTAAATTGATTGTTGACCATGTGCATTTTTTGAAATTCTTGCTTAATATCTTGTATCTTTAGTCCATTAAATCCTTGAGCTAGAGTTCTAGAAGTGAAGTATATAAGTTAAGCATAATTCTCATACTTAGCCAAACACATAGCTTATGTTATATTGATTATTCTAATTTAGTACTGAAGTAGATTTATTGTGTAGCAATTGGATAACAACTGCAATTATCTCTATTCTCAAGTCTCACATTCCACAAAAGGACTAGAGGTTTAGATGAACTAAAAATCTCCACAAGGATCAATAGTAAGGCTAGATGGGGCCAAGTTCACCTTTTTCTTCCCCATAAAGTGTAGATAGATAAAAAAATATTTACAATATTGGAAGGTTAAATTTCATGTGGAAATTTGTGGTGACTCATAGTGCAACTTCACCGTTTGATCATGTCTAGTTCAGTGGGGGTAAAAATCCCCATAATTTAGAATATTCGGGTTCACTTAACATGATATTCCTCACAAACTTACTCATATTTTCTCATGTGGGTTTTGAAATTTTGAATAGGATGATCACATGGCACACATTCATTGATCATTCCAGTTAGAGTCGATTTCCCCATGTGATAACATGCATTTTAAGTCCAGCTGCACTCTAATGGGACTTTTGGGTGCTAGTGCAACTTCACCTTTATATTTGCATTTGGTTCAGTTGAGGCGAAAATCCACACAAAAGCAACATGGTATTTTAGCCTAAAGTGGAAATTGCAAGTTGGATGTGTGTTACATCACCTTTGTGGGTACAACTAAGTCAAGTGCACATTTGCAAATTGGAAAAAAGAAAATACAATTTAGTGATTTATTCCACAAGGTGTTAAACTGTAAGATGAAACCATTACTATTTTTTAAAAAATTGATGAGCACATTCAACACTTACCTTTGTATCCTTCATATCAGTTTTTGAAGCAATGCCCATTACACCATCAATGATTTTAAAAGGGCCTCTCATCCCAAACTCACAATGTGAGGAAAGTGTGCAATGCAATCAAGATGCAACACATGGAAGAGGAATGTAAAAATAGTTCAAATATCATTGCACTTTTAGTGGATATTAATTCATTCTCTCATGCTCAATTGAGTAAAATGGATTACAGTCAAATTAATCTTTAAGGCTATTAAATTTGTATTATTTCCCATGGAGGAGTGAGACACTAATTTACACATGTATTCAATTTTATAATTGTCAACCAAGCTTCCAAAATATCCAAACATAACGTTCAACACCTAATAATGGTTTGGAGGGGTATTAAAATTGTTTAAAGAATGTTTAGTGTTTCAAACAACAATATATTTGTTTTAAATTCCCTTGTATCAAGTCTAATATCCCAACAATTTCAATGCCTAGACAAATAACTAAACAGATAAAAAAATATAAAAAATAATCTTCAAAGAGTGTACAAGATTGGGAGATATAAATTGAAATTTTGCAATTGGAAATGAGCCACCATAACAGTTTGCAAAATATATTAGCAACAAATATATTAATGTTTACAAAAATCTACTCAATTTGGATACTCATTTTTAAACTATATTATGTATCATTGTTCATACGAATGAAAAGCCAAGGTAGAGAGGTTTTATTGGAGTTTGTATCTAATAATTGATTACCATTCATAATGAGAGGATGTTGGGAAATAATGAAGGTATTTATGTAGGAAGGAGACACCAAATTTATGGTTTTATCCCCGTTAGATCTTTTACAAAATTCTCCCAAGAAAGTAGAATGTAGAAATGAAACATGAGTTATGATTGCAATTTGAATTTCATGTGTAGAAACAATAAGTTTGTAGAGATCTTCACTATATTTATAAGTCTATTTTATTATAATTAATGTAAAATAAATAGAGAAATGCATATAAAGGGGTTTGAAAAAATGCATTTAAATGTTGCACTACCTATAGAATGAGTTTAAATAGACTTGGAAAAATGATGTTCATATTAATGATTAAAAGGAATATGGAAAGCTTAAATGATCATTTAGAGTGCATGGTAACTAAGCATTCTATGTGCTTGTTTCATCTCCAGTTGAAACCTTATTAATGATAGTACCTTTTCTAATGCATTGATCCAATCCATTATACCTCACCAAACTCTGTCCCATGTTCATTAATATATGACTGTTTCCATTACATTTACTTTCATGTACTCTGGGAACTTAACTATTCTCATGACTTCTTGTTGAATTGTCCTATACTTCTGACTTAATGCATTTTGATTTTGTTATCCTCCTTTTATTGACTACAATAAGGTCACAATACAACTATTAATTGCAGTCAAGGCCAATACATTATTGTATGTAAGGTTCCATTCTCAGTCATAACCACTGTCAACATTCATATAGCTTTATTTTCATCTGCCATGCCTATGATAGGACTGCTGCCCTTTAACTTATGAGTTTTCTGCTCTTTAACAATAAAAAGGTTTCCTTTTAAAGTGTAAAAAATTTTCCGTTGAACTTGTTGCCCTATTCATCTTAATTTCTGCTCATTCATGGTGTGGCTTGTTGCACTTTTATCCATGATTTTCTTCACTTATAGTAATGATTTGCTGCACATCATTTGGACATTGATTTGCTGCACTTTTATGGTGAATTTGTTGCACTTTTTGTCATCTATTACTACTCTTTTTTAGACATTAATTTGCTGCACTTTTATGGTCATCATTTTTCTGCATATTCATTTCATCATTGATGCATTTTAACTGTTATTATTGCTGCACATAACTGTCATCATTTTCTGCACATAAAAAGTTGATATTGTTGCTCATTTATGAAGTCATTATGCTTCTCTATATAAAATCATATTTCTGGACCTTTTGTTGTGATTTGCTACTCATAAGACTTCATTTTTTTCACTTTTATTTGCCCATATTTTTGATCATATTTTACCATTATTTTTGTCAATTGAAACCCTCATAACCTCAAACCTACCCCACATTATGCTATTTGTTCTCTATGACTGTCATACCTCAATATCTTAGCATTGCTGCCCCTAAATCCATTTGAAACCTGTCATAAATATCACCCCAATCTGAAGCTCATGGTAGGTTTTCCTCTTCATGCAAACAACTATCTCAAAATGCAATGATAATGAAGAAACGTTGTCCCCTTTAGCTAAGCCACTAGCCATACCTTGGTCATCTAAATCTCTAGAAATTGTGAACAAGATTGCTGCCTTTTACTTGTACCTTGACAAGCCCTACTAACATACATACAAATGTCTTTTTTTACTATCCTAGAACCTCACATATCCAAAATATTTCCATTCTCATACTATCATTTATGTTGGTGGCTTCCTTGTGAGATTGAGGACTATCTTGCATTAGAAAATGTCTCTTCTCTTATAAGAGTTGCCTTTGATGCTCTTTAAAAGTGATCTTGATGCTTGGTATGACTATGATGGCAGTCTTCCTTAAGAATACTAATTCCAAAACAAGAATTATTATTTTAAAGCAGTACTACAGAGGGTTCAAAAATTGGGAATAGTAATTCCATAACAAGCATGAGGTTATTTGATTGGAATAAAATTCAAGTAGCAGTAATTCAAAGGATGCATGTATCTGAGGAAAAGACTGCAATTGCTTATGCCAGGTGATAAGACCTTATTTGATATCACCATTCTTGCATGTTTAAAGAATTTATTGTTTGCATATTATATCTTGACATAGTTCACCATAACAAAATTTTCATTTACTTCTTGAGAAAATATATACATCTTTTAAAATATTTCCAATTTTCTCTCTTCTATACTTTTTTGACTTTGTTTTGCATTCGATGTTTGTTACTTGCAGTAGGATTTTGTCTTCTTAGATTGATTTGTCTTGTTAAATTTTATTGCAGTAGATGCAGTATTACTTTTTGCGGTAGGGAACAATGTTAGGAATACAAGCATGTTTGATTTATGTGAAGATGCAATTGTAGCAAGCATTGGGAAATCATCAATGAGGATGGAAATTGTTGAATCATCTTTACTGGAAAAGGTACTTTTGCATGGCATGTTTTGATTTTGTTGTAGAATAGTAGGTCTAATTTGTGACTTTTATATAAGAACTATCTTTTCTAGTACTGAACCGCAATCTTACAAATCGTGCATTAATGATATAAATTGCACAATGGAAGTGCACCAGTGCAAATAAATCTCTGCTTCAGTGCATAGCGTCTGCAATGTCTTCTTTGTACATCCTTTATTCTCAAGTTAATAGTTTAAAGTAGTATTGTAGAGGGTTCAAAACTTGAGAATACTAATTCCACAACAAGCATGAGGTTATTTGATTTGAACAAAATTCGAGTAGCAATAATTAAAAGGATGAATGTATCTAAGGAAAAGACTACAATTGCTTATGCTAGGTGATAAGACCTTATTCGATGTCACCATGCCTGCATGGTTAAATAATTTATTGTTTGCATAATTTATATGTTGGCATAGTTCACCATAACTAAATTTTCATTTAATTCTTGAGAAAATACATACAACTTTCAAAATATTTCCAATTTTCTTTGTTCTATATTTTTTATTTATTTTGCATTTGATGTTTTTTATTTGCACTAAGATTTTTTCTTCTTAGTTTGATTTGTCTTATGCTATGTTATTGTAGTAGATGCAGTGCTACTTTCTACAGTAGGGCACAATGTCAGGGATATAGGCATGTTTGATTTATTGGAAGATGCAATTGGAGAAACCAATTGAAAAATCATCAATGAGGATGGAAATTGTTGAATCATCTTTACTGGAAAAAGGTACTTTTTCTTGTCATGTTTTGATTTTGTTGTTGTAGAATAGTAGGTCCAATTTATGACTTTTATATAGAACTATCTTTTCCTAGTACTAAACTGCAATCTTACAAATCCTACATTAATGATCTTTAGTTAAGCACAGAACAACTCACCAACCTGTAAAAAAATGACACAAGAACTATGATAACCTTAGTGTATAGAAGGCTCTAAATAATCTTATGTACATGTTTTTAATTTGACAACACAAGTTCTTTAAGGGTAAGAGCACAAAGTTGTGTTACACTTTTAGCCAAATAAATAGTTTCAAGTGAAATATTTTCAATCAGAAAGGTTTCTCCTAGCTAGGTTTCAACTGAAACCACATAGCCTATTACGTGGCACATAGGTTTTGGCCGAATAGGTTTCACTCGAATCCCAAAAAATTAATTTTTTCATTTCCCACTTTAAAATTGACTTTAAAATTGTATTTTTTAATGTACAAGGTTTCTATAGAAAGGGTTTCGACTGAAACCCTTTCTGGAGAAACTATTTCTACCAAAATTGTTTATGTGGCATCTTAGTTGGCAGCCAACTCAACTTTTTTCAGAATTTTCTGAAACTTTCAACTTTAGCTAGGTATTTCTTTGGTCAGAATGATTTTTGTAAAAAACAAAATATATCCTTTCGCAAAGCTCAGAGTGGAGAATCCAAATATATATATTTTTTAATATTTTGATTAGTTTTAATATATTTTATTTTTAAAATAATGCAAGTAGGTTTTTAAAATGAAAAAAAGGTTGATTACAAATAAAAAAAAGATAGTAAAACTTATTAAAAAATTTTAAATCTTATATGGGGAACAAAATGAGAGTCTTCTTCAAAAAGGTATAATTTGTTTTTCGAAAATGATTAAAACAATTGAAAATAGTTGACGACCCATGAAAACTATCAAATTTTGACATATTTGACTTTAAAACGTTATTACGAGAAAAATATACATTAAAATTTAATATTTTTTTCCATGCACAAGATATTGAAGTTATCTATTTGGAGAAAAAAATTTAGGGAGAAATGAAGTTTTTTTCAATTTGTTTCTAGACGGCCCATGAAGTCACTCTTTTCTAAAATTTTCAGCATTCCAAAATCTGTCCTTAAATTGATAAAAACATAATGAAAACAATTTTTTTAATTTTTTTAAAATTTACAGCAATAAACTTCATCAAAAGTTCTAAATTTCATTAGTTTACACCATTTTGAAATTCAAAACATAAAGACCACTTTTATATAGTCAAAGTTCATAATTTTTTTTTGTTGTTGGTTAATTCCTTTATAAAGTGTGACATAGGTTTGTGCTTTTTCCCATAATTAATACTTAGTTTTTATCTTGTCATTTTCAACTTTTTAATTTCTTATACATATTCTTAATCCTTCATTTATCTTTTTGAATGGTATGCATCTAGTATAATGTGAATGAATAGGTAATGATCAAATCACAAATATATTCATTAACTTAGTTATTGAACTTGCCTCTTGCAATCTGCATTTTCAGTAGATACATTTGCAATAAATTGAATTCAAGCAACACATAGTCTTTTTGTAAGATGATTTGATAGTTTGGGAACATGAATTTAAACACAAGTTGTTTGTGTACTCCATTTAACAAGATTTTAACCAGATTCTATTATTAAAAGAATATATTTTAGTGATATAAATGAGTAGCTTGCTAAAATTAACAAACATGTGGGATTCCAAAAATTCTACGTGTTTCTTGTCCTAAGCCATCATGAATAGCCTTTCCTAATGTATTCTTCCTTAATGAAAATAGATGTTTGTGAATGAAATATATTGCACCTTATTATGTGAGGACACATATCTATATGGGTATAAAATATGTCACAATGACCATTACTATCGTGGGATCTTTGGATCATAAACCTCACAATCCAATTTTTAAATATAATATCTAATGTTAGAGATATCATCTATTTTTTAAACTAACTATTCTTCACTTTTTGTCTCTTATTTTTTTTCTATCAAAGTAGTAGCTTTCTAATCTAGTAATAGTATATTTCTAAATTTATGCTTGTGAATGCAGTTTGAGAAGTGTTCTTGCTTAGTATTTACTTTTGTTGTTGTCATCATATGAAGTTTTTTTTCCTTTATGATTATGTGGGGATTCTAACTTGGTTCACATGATTTTTGTTTTAGAGAAGGTGGACATAGTCGAGGCTGTATAGAAAATGCAGATGCCAACTGTAGCTGAATGTCTTCAACATCCTTTCTTCCAAGTTTTTTTTTTTTTTTTTTTTTTTTTTGTTTTCAGTACTATGCAATTCTATATTTTTCTTGTTTCTATTTTATGACTACATGGTAAATGAAATTCTTTGGGACATCCTACATGGTGAGAAAATGATGTTATGTAGAAACTTGATAGATTTATGAAATATGAGTCCAATCAATCTCTACCATTTGATCAAAATAGATTGGGGAGGAACCTAAGAAACATTTTAAATTTTTGTGTAGGAACATCAAATAAGATTAAATTAGACTGGGATACTCATCTAAAGATAGCCTATGGTGCTACAAAAGGATTAGCATATCTTCATCGTGACTGTAACCAATGCATTGTTCACAGGGATGTGAATATATCTAACATTCTTTTAAATGACAATTTCGAAGCACATTTGTTAGAATTTGGCATTTCCAAGTGAATTTTATTGGCCAAAACTCACACCTCCACCTATGTTATGGTTACTATTGGCTACATTGACCCTGAATATGCAAGAACCTCAAGGCTTAATGAGAAATATGACATTTACAACTATGGTATTGTTCTTCTAGAGTTGCTAATAGGTAGGAAAGTTGTGGATAATGACTCAAATTTACTTTAGTTGGTAGGATTCATGATTGGTGATAAAGAAACCAACAAGATATGAAGATGAAGAGGTAAATGATCAAATTTTTTAAGGGATAGTTCAATGGTAAGAGAAACAATGAAGTAACAATTAACATGTTCATAAGATGATAGTAATCAGAATGAGGGTAGCCTACAAATGATTAGAGCTTGATCACAATCATAGAATGAAAGTTCATTTCCAAAGATGTATCATGTACTTATGCATTACAAGGGTAAGGGATTGTAGGTTATGATATAAAAGAATAGTCATGCACAAATGACAGTTAGAGGATCACCAAGCATTACAAGGGTAAGGGACTATAGGTTATGATATAAAAGAATAGGACCATGTTTCTATTCTTTTGTAAGTTGTTGAACATCATTAAGGCAAGGTTTTGAAGTAGATTTCAACTAGTTTTTTCTCTTTCAACAATGTATTATAATCTTTCAAATTTTTTATGTTCGGAAAACAAATTGTAACTCCATTTTCAAGCTTACACAGTTGTATGTAACATCTTTTTGATTAATAAAATAAGCTATTTTTACCTTCTCATTGTTGTTTTATTGTAAAAATATTTTAGATAGTTGACAAGTGATCTTTTTGATTAATAAAATAAACTACTAGATGATGACAATTAAAAATTCACTAAATATACTACTAAATGACTAAATATATGACTAAACGACTAAATTAATGACTAAATATGTGACTAAATTAATGACTAAATATATGACTAAAGTAATGACCAAATATATGACTAAATAAATGACTACCATGACTAAATAAATGACTAGTTAACCACAATCAATGACTAAATTAATGACTAACTATATGACTAAATAAATCACTACCATGACTAAATAAATGACTAGTTAACAACAATCAATGACTAAATTAATGACTAAATCAATGACTAAATCAATGACCAAATAAATGACTAAATCAATGACTAGATAAATAACTAAAATAGTTTAGTCATAAATTTGGACACATTATAAATAAACAAAAATAAACTACTAATGGTCACGTGACAAAAATTGGTCATTTATATGTAATTTTTAGTAGTTTATTTAGTCATATATTGTTGTTTTTGTTCTAGTGCATGAAGACAAAATTTCTTGAGAAATACAAGGAATATTGTAGGGGCAACAACATGAGAGGAGGTGACATTTTCAGGATGCAATAGAAGGAAGATGAAAGCCTCAGAGATTACATTGCAAATTTTCTATTTTTCGTACAAAAATATCCACACCATACACTAAATGAAGACTCACAAAAGTTGTTTTTCCTAAGAGGAATCAATGATAGTTGCACTAATGCTTTGGATCTCATAGGAGGAGGTGATATCTCTGAAGTTCTTTGGGAAGATATTAAGAAAATATGCTAGAAATACTCTAGGTTAGCTTCAAAGAAGTGGAGAACTTACCAATCTTCCAAAGGTAAGTCAGCTACCAGTGGAGTTTCAAGAATGGAGATTACTCATTTGCTGATAGAATTAAAGTAAGACATTATAAATAATCTAGCTACTCAGCTAGATACACTTCAGGATAAGAAAAAGCAAGAAGAGGCAGAGGCAATGTTGACAGAGTATTGCCCCCACTACAGCTAAAAGAAGAAGGATTACAGATGTAAGATGGTAGCCAATCTTGAAGCAAGCAGGTTCCACCTAAGTTCAAGCCAATCCAGATTGAAGAAGACCAAGTATACTTTGTTGCACAAAGGAAGCCTTGGGCTCCAAGACAAGGTATGCCACCAGATCCACTATCCTATGCTGGGCCATATTTTAATTCCTATTTATCTGGTAATCAATGACAACCCCCATACCCATCTAGTTATGGAGGATATCCATCACAACCTTGGAGTAACCCTCCAAATGCTTGGCCTAGTCATCAGAGTTCTCCACCCTAGTGGAAACAACCTCAGGGAAATTGGTGACTCTTGTTTAGTCCACTTGACTAGAGGAATCATGTCCCAATGTGATGCATATTTTTTTGTAATTCTTTTCTATGTAAATAATTAATTATGAATTTTTTATTACAACTTTTAAAAAATATAAAAAATCGTATGTCTGACCACTTTAACTATATCAAAACTTCATGAAATTCAATTTTTCTTTTTTTAATCCTATAGTATGCAAAGCATAGAATGTGACACATATTTTAGATTCAAAAAATGTGATACAATTTGAAAGCTATAAATGTTTTTCAATCAGCCTATCAATCAAGAATTTAGTTGTAATTCAAATAGAAAATGAATAATAATTATTTATCAAATTCAAAGTAAAGAATAATTTATATTGATGGAAAGTTGAGAATCTCCTTTAAAAACCATTTTCGTTTCATCAATTTTGGGTAAAAAAAGTTGTCAGCCATAGACCCTACACATATGCATCATATCACCATTTTCTGGCCCATCATGATCCTGCACATACCCATATATGTGTCCAAATACCTCTATTTCAAGCCATAAAGGATGTTCTAATCTATGGCAAGACAATCAAGGAGGTATGTCTTAAGAAGCTAGGTAGGAAAAAGAAGGACCCAACTATAGTTCATGTGGTGGGATAGCTAGCTAACATCATACTAGGAAAAGTGACTATTCCCAAGTATAATGATCTAGGTAGTTCTATGGTAGCAGTTATTATAAATGGAGTCCAAGTAAATAATGCTCTAATTGATTTAGGGGCAGCAATAAATGTGATGACGAAAGACATCCTACAACAACTAAACATTGCAAGCATGAGATCTACTCCTACTATCTCCCAGCTTGCTGATACCTCTACTATTAATCTTGATGGTGCAGTGGAGGATCTTGTGGTAGTTTTAGACTCCTAGGAATACCCAAAATACTTTATCATTATTTCTCCTAAAGCTACACTAAATGGGTATCCCATTATTCTTGGAAGACCATGGTTGGAAACTACAAATGCATACATTGGATGTTGGTCAGGTGACATGACCATTTCAGATGGGAAGAGAACTAAAAATTTTGTTCTTTATCTGCTTGCTCAACCATCTCATAATGAAGATAATCTTGTATGGCCATAAGTTCGTGAAGAGGCCGAGGAATTTAACTTTGTGGTGCAACTTATGATGCTAGGTAGAAGCTCTTTCATGTAGCTCCAAGATGAGGATGAAGTATTGGCTAACATCATTTAAAACTATTCTGAAGTGGATGAAGAATCATCTTCTTATTCTGCTACTCTAGTCAAAACACTTCTCCTTGCCCTTCCTACAACCACTATTCCTGTAGATGCCCTTCCTACAACTGTTGTTCCTACAGAAAGACTTCCTACAACCACTCTTCCTACTGCTGGAGTTAAAATGACACTGAGAGGGGGGTGAATCAGTGTCTTAACAGATTTGAGTAATTTTCACAAATTCAAAAAAAAACCATAGCTTAGAACTTATCTCAATATACTCTGATTAATGCATTCATGAGTTGAATGTAATCAATTGTAAACAAAATTGAGAAAAGTAATAACCAAACAGTGAACTAAAATAATCAATCAACATAGTAAAGCAAAGGAACTCAGAAGAACAAGAAGACTCAAGATTTTACCGAGTGGAAAACCCTCCTAGGGTATAAAAACCACTCCCTAAATGCCTTCCCGGCTTAATATTTTAAACTAAAGTTCACAATGCCTCATAGGATGATTTTTGAGCACCCACTCAAAGAGCACTAGCCCCTCATTTTGAGACACCCATCTCAAGGAGTACCAACCCCTCAAATTATGTTTTGAACAATAATAGTGATTCAGAGGATTTCTTTGTTTTTAGTTAAGCACATATCTCTTTGCAGAGTTCATTCATACATTTCCATAGAGACAAGGAATGATACTCTTAGAATTAAAAAATCAACACCCCTTACAGTTTTCAACACTGGTATTTATTTACATTTCAAGTATGTCAGTTGTGAAGAAATTTTCAAAACATTTTTCACCAGATCTTTAGATTCTCTTGCTGATTTTTTAATATAAAGCTGAATACTGACAGTCTGTCGATGATGCTATAAATCAAGAGTAATGCTTATCCAGAGAGCTGCAAATCATCCAAAAAAAAATGCAATAGCTCAGAAAGACACTCAATGAATATTTAGTTATGTAACCGTTTTGAGATTTGATGCCAATCCATGAAGACGACCACTAAGTTTTGAGTCTTCGTAACTATTTGCTAAGACAACCATAAAGTTCTGCCGAAGGAAATTAAAACTTTGATTGTTGCTTTTGTCCCTATGCATCACCATGACCTTCTGCCATCAGGGAGAAATCTTATCGAAGATCTTTATGTTTCCCCGAGATCACATTTCTGTTATATTCAGTCGCTTAGACACAAGAGTCTTTCTCACCGAGACACCCTTCTGTTTCATTCACTGTCACTATAGCCTTTTCTTTATTTGCTTTTGCTTTGACCCAACGATGTCAGGAAGACCTCTCGCAGACCACATGATGTTTTGCTGAGAGTCACCCTTTCACCCCGTGTCACTGAGACAATACGAAGTCGAGGAGATGCTATATAGACTACCCCTTGTTTTGCTAAAACATCCTGAGCTCACCCTAGATCACCAAGATAGTATCAATCTCACACCAATGAGACTTTGATAGAAACCCCTTATGTGATGTCGTTGTAACATAATGTTGTCGGGGAGACGTTATATAGACAACATTGAGTTTCATTGATGGGCTTGTTTGCTGAGACATAAGGAAACTTCTCACCGATATTTATCTTTGTTTCATTCACTATTGCTGTGACCATACGATATCATAGAGACCTCTTATAGACAAGATTTTGTTTCACCGAAGATCACCCACCGTCTTGTGAGTCACTGAGACAAATTAGATCTTATGCCAACAAAGTCCCTTTATGTTCCATTGGCGAGACCAAAGATCACTCACCAAGACCTCTCGCCGAAAACCCTAGCTCTTACCGAAGAGACTACCTTTATGTTTTTGGTCGGTGTAACAAATCAAATTCACCAAGACATTATATCAATAGCCATTAGTTTTACTGATAAGTCTCCATATGCATATGGTCGGTGAGACACACTTGAATTCACTGAGAAACTAAATTGAATATTCCAAGTTTGGCTGAAGTGTATCTTTTAATGCGCCCGTCGGTGGGACCAGAAGAGTTCGCTAAGACCATATGACGATGCCACAACTCTTGCCAATAGACCTCCACATGTACTAGTCGGGGAGACAATATGTCTTTGCTAAGACCTCAGCCCGATGGCCAAACTCATACCAATATGCTTATTTTGAAGTGGGTCAGTGTGACTTGCATGTTCGATGAAACATTACACTGAAGACGATTTCCTTTGCCGATATAGAACACTTTTTGTCACCAAAACCAAAGATAAGTCTTGCCGAAATAACCTTTCTTGTGCCGGTCACCAAGAAAATGGGAATGTCACACCAAAATTAGCCTGTATGTTAAATTCAATTGCCAAGACATCTGAAATGTCTTGCCGATAGGAAACTCAGACATTTCAAAGTGGATCGGAGAGACCTTGCCATTCTCACACCGATATGAGTAAGCCCGAAAGACAAACAACCAAAGCCTATGATATGCAAGGAGAACCATTCTGAAACAGATCATCAAAGAGAACAAACTAAAAGAGATTTTTTCATCAAGGACAAACTGTAAACACATCTAAGATTCAACAAAATCCCCCTTTGTCCTTGATGGAAAAACACCAAAGACTCTCCCCCTTTTTTCCTCAAGGAAAATATTAGATGAACACAACTAAGAATCCAATCAAAATACCATGAGAAATAGCTGCAAAATAAATTAATAGTGCAACAACCAAGATTGTAGGAGAGCTATAAGTGAATTAAAACATATAACATGCTCCCCCTAAGCCAATGTATGAAAAATCAGAGAATTAAAGATTGAGAGATAACTCCCAATCGAAGTCTCAACCTTTCAAATAACTCTTTAGCTAAGGTCTTAGTAAAAATATTAGCCACCTGATCTTGAGAGCCAACAAACTGTAAGCAAACTTCATTAGCCAAAACCTTTTCTCGAAGGAAGTGAAACTTGATAGCAATATGTTTAGTGTGAGAGTGCAAAACAGGATTTTTGGAGATACTTATCACACTTGTGTTATCACAGAGAATAGAAATAGGTTTAAGAATTCCAATACAAATATCAGATAGAGTTTGACTCATCCAAAGAACTTGAGTACAACATGAAGTGGCAACAATGTATTCTGCTTCAGTAGTAGAGAGAGAAATGGATTCTTGTTTCTTGCTGTGCCAGGCCACTAAATGATCACCAAGAAAGAATGCAGCACCACTGGTGCTTTTCCTATCATCCAAACAACTAGCCTAGTCAGCATCGGTATATGCAATCAATGAAAAATCAGTGCTTCTAGGATACCAAAGGCCATAATTAAGAGTGCCCTGAATATATTTAAAAATCCTTTTAACAACAGTGACATGGGATTCTTTAGGTGATGCATGAAACTGTGCAACACTGCAAACTACCTGCATAATGTCAGGTCTAGAAGCAGTTAAATATAACATACTGCCAATCATTGATCTATATTCAATTTGATTTGTATTAGGGGAATCACCAACCTTAGTAAGTTTGCATCCAGTAATCATTGGAGTGCTAACTGGATGGCATTCATCCATCTGAAATTTCTTAAGCATCTCTCTAGCATACTTGGTTTGATAAAGAAATATTCCATTTTCATGTTGAGAGATTTGAAGACCCAAGAAGAAATTTAATTCTCCTAATAATGACATTTCAAATTCAGATTCCATTAGTTGAGAGAATTTTTTACTTAATGTAACATTGTTGCAGCCAAAGATAGTGTCATCAACGTAAATTTCAACAACCAGAATATCAAAACCTTCAATTTGAACATAAAGAGTGCTATCTACACCTCCTCTAACAAAACCATTTGAAAGCAAATGACTATCAAGCCTAGAGTACCAAGCTCTAGGTGCTTGTTTTAAGCCATAGAGGGCATTTTTCAATCTGTAAACATGATCAAGCTTATTTGTGCACTTAAATCCTTCAGGCTGTTCAACATAGACCTCTTCATCTAAATAGCCATTTAAAAAAGTAGTTTTGACATCCATTTGATAAATAGAAAAGTCTTTATAAACATAATAAGCCAAGAATATTTTGATAGATCCTAATCTAGCAATGGGTGCAAAGGTTTCACCAAAATCAATACCTTCTTGTTGAGCATAGCCTTTGCAGACAAATCTTGGTTTGTTGTGAATGACATTACCATTTTCATCAAGATTTTTTCTGTATATCCATTTGCCTCCAATTACATTCTTGTAATTTGGTGTTGGGACTAACTCCCAAGTTTGATTTTTCTCAATTTGATCAATTTCTTCCTGTATAACATTAAGCCAACATGAGTCTGTGAGAGCTTCATTAAAAATTTTAGGCTCAAACTAAGTAACTAGACAGAAAGCTATTTGAGCCTTTTCATAAGATTCTGTAGCCTTTCTTCTAGTTTGAACTCCTGCATTTTTATCCCCAATAATTTGATCTTTGGGGTGATATTTAGTTAGAGCTTTTGATGCAACCTTTTCAGGACTTGCTGTTTCATTTCTAGGGCTTGCTGACTCAGTTCCCTCTGAAATTATTTCTAGTTCAAGTTCTTCTTCCTCATTATCCTGCAAAGATTTAGCACACAAATTTGATCTCTCATCAAATTTTACATTAACAACTTCAACAATCTTGTTAAGCCTTTTGTTAAGGCATTTATAAGCTTTGTTGTGAGTTGAGTATCCCAAAAAGATACCCTCATCACTCTTTGATTGAAAACTCTCAAGGTTATCATCATCCTTTTTGATAAAACACTTACTTCCAAAAATTTTAAAGTATTTGACAGAAGCAATTCTTCCATACCACAGTTCATAAGGAGTGTGTTTAGATTTCACTCTAATTTGTACTCTATTCAAAATGTATGTAGTTGTATGAACTTCTTTCCAGTACATATCAAGCAACTTAGCTTCATCTAGCATTGTTCTAGCCATTTCTTTTACAGTTCTATTTTTATGTTCAACTACCCTGTTTTGTTGAGGTGTTTTTGTTGCAGCTCATACTGTCTTTTAATGTTGTGATGTTCACAGTAATCAATAAACTCTTGAGAAGTGAACTCACCTCCTTTGTCAGATCGTAGATAGTTAAGTTTCAAATCAGATTCCTTCTCAACCAATTTACGAAAGATTTTAAACCTTTCAAATGCTTTTGATTTGTGCTTAAGAAATGTGACCCAAACCATTCTAGTATAATCATCCACAAACAACATAAAATACCTTTCACCATTAATAGACCTTGTTCTGGTTGGTCCACAAAAATTAGTGTGCACAAGTTGTAAAGGTTTTGAAGAAGAATGTTCTTTTGTTTTGAAGCTGATTTTAGTTTGTTTACCACTTAGACATTCTTTGCACATAGAATTTTTTGGCTTGTTAAGGATTGGTAAACCTCTAACATTCTGATTCTTACTTATTCTAACCAGATTTTCAAAGTTTATGTGTCCTAATCTTTTATGCCATAACCAGCTTTCTTCAATGTGGCTCATTAAACACATACCTTGATTATTGTCATTGCTTGATGTGTCGAGAAGATTGTACACATTTCCTTTTTTCCTCCTTCCAGCTACAATAGCCTTTCCTAGCTTGTTTTTAATCTCACATCCCTGCGAAGTGAAAAGAAAATGATAACCACTATCACAGATTTGACTAACACTTAGAATATTGTGCTTGAGACCTTCCACATAGTACACATTATAGATAGGAGTGTCTTCATTTAGAAGAAGTGAACCTCTACCTTTAATTTGAATACCAGAGTTATCACCAAACTTAACATATCCACCTATATAATCTTCAATATTTACAAACTTATCCTTGTCGCCAGTCATATGGTTAGAAAATCCATTGTCCAAGACCCATAAGTCCTTTTTCTTGGAATGAAAAGTTGTTTGAACCAACATAGTTTTCTCAATGTTGTTCACGGACTTAGGTTTCCAAACCTTTTTAAATTTCTGCTGTTTAGATTGCAGATCAGTTCTACACCGTTTGACAGAATGTCCCAAAGCATTGCATTTAAAACATCTGATTTGTCTAACAAAACCATAGTGTTTCCTAAGACCAAACCTGGGTATTCTAAGATTCATAAGCCTGCAAGTGCTCACCTTATGGCCAAATTTGTTGCAGAAAAAACAATAACCATAGAAGAAAGGATTGACTCTATATGAATATGTATTACCTCTCAAAGACTGAACATGATCCTTACCAAATTCTAAGTGATTTGAACCTGAACATTTGAATTAAGAAGAGGGGTTTTGTTTTGCATGGTCAATTGAGCATTCACCCTTTTCAAAACCAACACCAGTTTTATCTTTGTACATCTTCTGCTTGCTGAGCATCTCATTAAGTTTTAGAGTGCTTTCATATTTTTGAATTTCCTTCCTAAGATAGACTGCTTCTTGTTCCAATTTTTGAATTTCTTGATCTTTGTAGCTTACAGTCTCTCGAAGACAGTCTTCAACTCTTTTAGCTTCTTCAAGCTGAGTTTTTAGAGAGATCATTTCTTGATCTGGTTTGTGTTCTTGAGCTAGGACTTGTTTTTGGAGTTTTCTGAAAGCACATTTTAGCTCACTTTCAAGATCTACTACACCTTCTTCAATGTCAAAGGTGGTAGAATCATTTTGCTGATTAATTTCAGCCATGAACAGAGTTTCATCTTCTTCAGCTGATGAATCTTCAGACTCAATTTTAGATTCATCCTTACTAAATATACTTTTCTTCTTTTTGAAATTGAAGTTTCATTTAGGTTTGAAGGCCTTCTTCATAGGTTGTTTTTTAGTTGTCTCGTTGTCACAGATTTGATCATCATAGGGACACTTTGTAGCAAAGTGACCTATTTTTCCACAGTTAAAACATTTAAAGGGAAGTTTTCCCTTATATTTTTCTGGTCCCTTCTTAAATCTTCTAACAAAATGGGATTCTTTAGAATCAGACAACTCTGATCCACTGACTTTAACTTTTTCTTTCTTTTCAGTGTTAAAGGTAGTTTCTTTACCCGTTGAATTGTTTTTGTTAGTTCTCATTTCATAGGCAGTAAGTATTCCTTGTAGGCTGTCTAAGATAAGCTTCTCAAAGTGTTTCTTTTCTTCTAGGGCTGAAACCTTAGATTCAAATTTGGATGGTGAGGTTCTAACAACCTTTGTGACCACATCAAATTCATTAACCTCTTGACCTAGACCTTTCATTCAATTGACAACTTCATCTACTCTTAGGAAATATTCAGCCACTTTTTCATCATCCTTCATTTTCAACTCCTCAAATTGATGTTTGAGTGTAATGATTTTAGACAGTTTGACTTTCTCATTCCCTTGATATATAGTTTCAACTTTTTCCTAGATTCCATGAGCAGATTTGCAATGAATGACTTTAATGAACACATCTTTAGTTAAACCACACAAGAGGGCATGCTTAGCTCTGGCATTTGTTTCATACTTCTTCTTTTCAGCAGCATCAGTGGGAATAGTGGTTGGTACATTGCAATCTTCTAAAACAATGCACCAAAGATCAACATCAAAAGAAACAAGAAAAGCTTCCATTCTGATTCTCTAGAACACATAATTAGTTCCATCAAATAATGGAGCTCTGGATACAAAGGCATTGTCTTGAGAATGTGCCATAAGAACAAACTCCAAGACCAAGATCAATCCAAGGTAATTAAACCTATCAGAGGACCCTACACTCTGATACCAATTGTTGGAGTTAAAATGACACTCAGAGGGGGGGTGAATCAATGTCTTAACATATTTGAGTAATTTTCACAAATTCAAAAAAAAACCATAGCTTAGAACTTATCTCAATATACTCTGATTAATGCATTCATGAGTTGAATGTAATCAATTGTAAACAAAATTGAGAAAAGTAATAACCAAGCAGTGAACTGAAATAATCAATCAACATAGTAAAGCAAAGGAACTCAGAAGAACAAGAAGACTCAAGATTTTACTGAGTGGAAAACCCTCCTGGGGTATAAAAACCACTCCCTAAATGCCTTCCAGGCTTAATCTTTTAAACTAAAGTTCACAATGCCTCATAGGCTAATTTTTGAGCACCCACTCAAGGAGCACTAGCCCCTCATTTTGAGACACCCATCTCAAGGAGTACCAACCCCTCAAATTATGTTTTGAACAATAATAGTGACTCAGAGGATTTCTTTGTTTTCAGTTAAGCACATATCTCTCTATAGAGTTCATTCATACATTTCCATACAGAAAAGGAATGATACTCTCAAAATTACAAAATCAACACCCCTTACAGTTTTCAACATTGGTATTTATTTTCATTTCAAGTATGTCAGTTCTGAAGAAATCTTCAAAAGGTTTTTCACCAGATCTTCAAATTCTCTTGCCGATTTTTGAATATAAAGTTGAATACTAACAGTCTGTCGATGATGCTATAAATCAAGAGTAATGCTTATCTAGAGAGCTACAAATCATCCAAAAAAATAAAAATGCAACAGCTCAGAAAGACACTCAATGAATATTCAGTTATGTAACTGTTCTGAGATTTGATGCCAATCCATGAAGATGACCACTGAGTTTTGAGTCTTCGTAACTATTTGCTGAGACAACCAGAAAGTTCTGCCAAAGGCAATTAAAAATTTGATCATTCCTTTTGTCCCTGTGCATCGCCATGACCTTCTGCCATCAGGAGAAATCTTATCAAAGATCTTTATGTTTCCCCGAGATCACATTTTTGTTATATTCAGTTGCTTAGACACAAGAGTCTTTCTCATCGAGACACCCTTCTGTTTCATTCACTATCACTATAGCCTTTTCTTTATTTGCTTTCGCCGTGACCCAGTGATGTCGGGAAGAACTCTTGTAGACCACATGATGTTTTTCTGAGAGTCACCCTTTCACCCCGTGTTGCTGAGACAATACGAAGTTGAGGAGATGCTATATAGACTACCCCTTGTTTTTCCAAAACATCTCGAGCTTACCCTAGATCGCCAAGATCGTATCAATCTCACACTAATGAGCCTTTGATAGAAACCCCTTGTGTGATGTCACTGTAACATAATGCTATCGGGGAGACATTATACAGACAACATTGAGTTTCATTGATGGGCTTGTTCACTGAGACATAAGGAAACTTCTCACCAAGATTTATCTTTGTTTCATTCACTATTGCTGTGACCATACGATATTGGAGAGACCTCTTATAGATAGGATTTTGTTTCACCGTAGATCACCCACCATCTTATGAGTCGCTGAGACAAATTATATCTTATGCCGATGAAGTCCCTTTATGTTCCATCAGCAAGACCGAAGGTCACTCACCGAGACCTCTTGCCGAAAACCCTAGCTCTTACCGAAGAGACTACCTTTATGTTTTCAATCAGTGTAACAAATCGAATTCACCAAGACATTATATCGATAGACATTAGTTTTACCGATAAGTCTCCATATGCATATGGTCAGTGAGACACACTTGAATTTGTTGAGAAACTAAATCGAATATTCCAAGTCTGGCCAAAGTGTATCTTTTAATGCACCCGTCGGTGAGACCAGAAGAGTTCGCTAAGACCATATGATGGTGCCACAGCTCTCGCTGATAGACTTCCACATGCACTAGTAGGGGAGACAATATTTCTTCGCTAAGACCTCAGCCTAATGGAAAAACTCATGCCAATATGCTTATTCTGAAGCGGGTCGGTGTGACTTGCATGTTCGATGAAACATTACACCGAAGACAATTTCCTTTGCCAATAGAGAACACTTTTCTGTCACCGAAACCAAAGACAAGTCTTGCCAAAATAACCTTTCTTGTGCCGGTTGCCAAGACAACGGGAATGTCACGTCGAAAGTAGCCTGTATGTTAAATTCAATCACCAAGACATCTGAAATGTCTTGCCGATAGGCAACTCAGACATTTCAAAGTGGATAGGGGAGACCTTGCCATTCTCACACCGATATGAGTAAGCCCGAAAGAGAAACAACCAAAGCCTGTGATATGCAAGGAGAACCATTCTGAAATAGATCATCAAAGAGAACAAACTGAAAGAGATTTTGTCATCAAGGACAAACTGTAAACACAACTAAGATTCAACACCTACAACCACCATTCCTACAAACAGATTTCCTACAGCAATAGATATGACCCATACGTTGCTTCCATATGAACTAAAGGTACCATGTGTTAATGAAGCAACCGTGATAGAATTAACTACACAAGTAAAGTGTCAGAAGGAAAATATTTAAATGTTAATAGTAAATTGAATGAAGAACAATAATTGCTATTGGAAAACTTATTAAGGACCCATCAGAATGCATTTGTGTGGGATTATCATTATATGAAGGGATTGGATCCTAAAATTTACACACACAGAAATTACATTAGAGATGATTGCTTCCTAGTAAGACATCCACAAAGAAGAATTAACCCTGCACTAAGAGAGATTGTGAAAGAATAACTACATAAATTACAGAATGCAAGATTTATCTACCCCATTTCAGATAGTTAGTGGGTGTCTGGATCATTAGTGATTGTACCCAAGAAAGGAGGGAAATGGCAAGTTTGTGTTGATTATAGAGAACTTAATGCTGCCACCAAGAAGGACCACTTTCCCTTACCCTTCATTGATCAAGTATTGGAAACACGTGTAGGAAAGATTTATTTATTTTTTAGATGGATTCAATAGCTATAACCAGAACCAAATTACACCTACAGACCAAGAGAAGACTACATTTACCTATCCATGGGGGACCTATGCCTATTCGGTGCTCCTATTTGGCTTATGCAATGCACCTACAAATTTTCAGAGGGAAATCATTAGTATATTCTCAAACATTTCTCATGATTGCATGGAAATTTATATGGGTGACTTTACCACTTATGGTGTTGACTTTAATCAAGCATTGGAAAATATAAGGAGATTCTTATAGAGATGTGAAGACCGAAACTTGTCCTTAAACAGTGAAAAGTGCTTCATCATGATGTAGGAAGGTGTAGTTCTTGGCCACTACATCTCCCACAAAGGAATTCAAGTAGACCCTACAAAGATTGAGGTAATCACAAATCTTCCCACACCAGCAAAACAAAAGGATGTTAGGAGATTCTTGGATCATGTAGGATATTATAGGTATTTCATCAAGTATTTCAATAAGGTAGCAACACCATTGTACACTCTTCTCACTAAAGATGCTTAATTTCAATGGACTAAAGCTTGTGACAAGGCATTCTTTAACTTGAAGGAAGCCTTGACTCATGGTCCTGTACTCAAAGGACCTAATTGGGAGCTTCCTTTCCACATCCATACTGATGCTTTAGACTATGCCATAGGAGTAGTCTTAGGATAGAAATAAGGAAAAGTTGAAAATGCCATTTACTTTGTTAGCAAAAATTTACAAAGACCTGAATTCAATTATACTATGACATAAAAAGAAATGTCGGCAGTAATCTATGCACTAGAAAAATTTAGGAAATACATAATAGGCTACCAAATCTTTGTACACACTGATCATAGAACCATTAGATATCTCATGAATAAACCTTTGATCACAGGTAGATTGGAAATATGGTTATTGTTGATGCAGGAGTTTGATATAACCATTGTGAATAACCCAGGGAAGGCCTTGAATGTTGTTGCAAATTTTCTTTTAAGGCTAACTACATCAGAAGACAACCAGCCCATAGATGACTCGTTTCTTGATGAGAATCTATTCTCTCTCAATGTACAAACACCCTAGTATACAGACATAGCCAATTACTTGGTCACAGGTAGAGTTCATTCTCACTTCTCTCCTCAAGAGAAAAGGGCACTCATTGAAAAATATTTTCCTTTCTCTTGGATTGTTGGATGTTTGTTTTATACTGGACCTGACCATGTCATGAGGAGATGTGTGAGAGAAGATGAGACATATGCATTTTGCATGCATGTCATAATGAACCATGTGGAGGACACTTTGCAACCAAGAGGACAACAATGAATATTTTGAACATAGGATACTACTTTCCAACAATCCACATGGATGCAGGAAGGTATACCAAAAAATACGATAGATGTCAAAGAATGGGTAGACCAACCAAATCCAATGAGATTCCACCTTTCCCTCAAGTAGTAATCACTCCCTTTGACAAGTGGGGATTGGATTTTGTGGGACCCATTGACCCTCCATCAAATGGTAAGTCTTATATATTGGTATGTATTTATTATGTGACAAAATGGGTAGAAGTTAAGGCCATAAAGCATTCAAGAAATAACAAGGTTGCATAATTTCTTTATGAGGAAATTTTCACAAGATATGGAGTCCCAAGAGAAATAGTGACTGATCAAGGAGCACAATTCACATCGACCCTTGTTGCAACACTAGTTAATGAGTACAACATAAGGCACATGAAGTCTACTCCTTATCACCCCTAGGCTAATGGAAAAGTTGAGGTGACCAATAGAGAGATTGAAACCATTATGACTAAAATAGTAGTTGTTCATAGAAAGGATTGAGCAAAAATATTACTAGAAGCTGGCTGGGCTATAAGACAACCTAGAAAACAACTACATGATTCACTCCATTTGAGTTGTTGTATGGAAAGACAACTATGATGCCAGTTGAATTTGAGTATATGACTCTATGGATGACAGTTGATTTGGGGATGTATATTTCTAAGGAACGAAGAGAAATAATCATGTAGCTAAATGCTTTAGATGAGATAAGAAGAGTAGTCATGTAGCATAAAGAAGTAGTGTAGAATTAGAGGATCAAGTGGTATGAAAAATTTATCAAGGACAAGAAATTACAACTAGGAGATTGGGCCCTACTCTATGACTCAAGATACTGGAACAATGTAGGAAAATTGTAGACAAGGTGGCTAGGACCATATGAAATTGCCGAGGTCTTTCCTAATGGAGTTGTTTAGCTTGCTACTATTGACCTTGTCAAGCTCAAATTATTTTTCAATGGTCTTCTCCTTAGATTATATCACAAGACAACTTCCAAAGAAGAGTTCATGCAACAATTCACCCAACATTCAACACTTGAGCTTCTTGTAGTCGAAGGAAATGGACCTAGTGTCCCTCCTTCTAGCTAATTAAGGTACATACTTCTCATAATAAGGACTTTCACTTACGAGGAAGTCCATTTCTTCATCGATCCACCCATCCACCCATCCATCACCACCTTTCTCTCTCTTCCATCACTTAATTCCACCTCACCTCACTCCACTTCATCTTAATCAATTTCTCAATTTATTCCCACAAGGTGAGCAATACTTTCTCCATGATGTTTGCAACAAATCTTCCACACATCCAGGTATGTACATATTAATTTCTATCTTTAACCATATTTTAAGTGTGTTTATTTAATCATTGCATGTTAGTATAGAATTTTACATAAAATTCCATCATTCCCTGTCACATCACACTAACTCATTTGACTGTAAAAGCTGATGAAAGATGTATAATTTGATGTATTGTTGGGTACTTGTGATATTTAATGTGTAATTTTCAATTTTTTAAAATCTTATCCCCAATGTTCATCAAAATTTTGACGAACTTGAGTTTTTGTCAAAATTTTGACAAACATGCAAAATCAGAAAAAATAAAATTGTGGCTGACATAAATAAAAGTGAGTTCACCTTTTTATTATGATAGTGTTTTTCTATACTTGTGAATTTTCTCTACTTGCGAATTTTCTATACTTGCGACAATTTGTGGAGAACTAAGGACGATTTTCTTTGGAAAAATAAAAAAAAAATTAAGAAGATATCGTCAGGTTGAGGGTAGTCATTGTCTTTTTCCATAATTCATTTGTGAAGTCAGATTTATACTTCTGGGTTTGAAAATCATATTTTAAAGCAACATCTCATTAGATTTCATTTTTAGACTTGTGCATTTTTAGAATTTCATTTCCATATTTTATTGTGCAAGTTCAATATTCTGATTTTAGGAGTCTAACAGTTGGAAATCATAGTAAAACCAAAATTTAATAAGTTATAGAATTAGAATTTTAAAGTGTTTTTTAGGTTCATTAACTTCAGTCTATCTTCTCTTTTGTAGGGGTGGTTGCATGCCGAATTTTTTTGGTGTAAAATATCAGAATTATTAGATTTTGCTACCTATCTATGATTAAAAATTATTGGATTGTGAGTTTAATATTTTTTGAAGATCTAAATATTCAAGCTTGGTAAAGAAAAATCATGTCAAATAATATTAGTCTAGAACAAAATGAAGAGAGACTTGCTAGATTGTGGGAAATAAAGGGTGATGGGAAATGTTATTGTCCTTGCAAAAATTGCAAGGGATTAAAGATGAGAAGACTTTTAATCACAATAGCTGAGAAAAATTGTAGACAACATGGTCACGCTGAAGGGGGCATGATTATTGTCCATTGGTAAGTTGTTCATTATATGTGTTTATATTGATTGAATTTGTAAATGTTTATATTGTTTCAACATTTTATATATATAATCAATTGATCATGATCATAGTTTATTTGTGTCTATCATTATTATAAAGGTGGGGCACCCTAGGGCACATGATATGGATTATCATGTCACAGAGAATGTGGTTTTTGTTACCCATTTTTTACTACAGCTCAATTGGTGGAGTTGGATTAAATATTGTTATATCTTAAGGTGGAAAAAATAGTTATTTTTGCATATGCTTAAGTGTTGTTTGCACTTTATTCATCATTCATCAAGTACCAGTTTTTGCATGTGTTTTGAGAAAACTGAGTTTCAGAAGTATTGCTCAAATTATTTAAAAAATCAAATGAATCACAAAACTAAGTATACAAATGATAAAGAATTTTTTCTTTCATTTATTTCATGAAGATAATTCACATTACATGTGTTCATTTGATTGCAAGAATGGGTATGTGTAGGATCATCATGGAAAAAATAGGCCCTTAAGTGGCAAAAAAATAAGAAAAATTAGAGTTAGGAAACTTGATGTAAAAGTTTGAATAAGTTATCTATATTATTCCAAAAATATGTAGGAATATAATCTGTAGCAAATTGAATGTAGTTTCTAAACTACTAGGTTCATTTTAAAAAAAATCTATTTTGAAAATTTGAAATTTCAATGTAGTGGTACTTAAATTTCAAACAATAAGAAGTAGGTGTTCCTGACCACCTAACCACAATAAAATGTTCTATAATATTTTAGATATAAGTAGAGGACTCATCATGCCCTTTGTAATTTTTTTTCCAAGTAAATAATTAATTATAAATTTTTTAATTCAACTTTTTAAAAATATAAAAACTCGTATGTCTGACCACCTTAACTTGGTCAAAACTTCATGAAATTCAATTTTAGTTTTTAATCCTATAGTATGCAAAGCATAGAATGTGACGCATATTTTGGATTCAAAAAATGTGATATTGTTTGAAAGCTATAGATGTTTTTCAGTTAGCCTATCAATCAGGACTTTAGTCGTAATTTGAATAGAAAATTAATAGTAATTACTTATTAAATTCAAATTAAAGCATAATTTATATCAGTGGAAAGCTGAGAATCTCCTTTAAAAACACTTTTCATTTCATCAATTTTGGGTAAAAAAATAGTCATCAGCCACATACCCATCATATTGCCACTTTTTGGCCCATCATGATCCTGCACATACTGGAATACAAATGATGGTATAGCTTTGCATTTCAATTCATTTCTTTTTGAATGGAAATGAAAGAAGAAACTTAGATATCCATACAAGTCATGGTCTTGGCTAATTTCATTCATTGCCGAAAGTAAATTCTATAGTTGAAGGTAAAAGAAACAAGAAAGCAGATAGTAGAAGACATATCCATCATTTCCTAATTCTTCATCTTTGATTGAGATGTTGTTGCTTGCTCTATCCTGCTTCCACTCCTAAGTGTGCCTACAAGAGATTGAGAGGGGTGTCAATTAAGAGCTATAGATATGAGTTATACTACAAGTTCTACTACAAGTTCTACCAATAGACATATAATTCACTCTTCAAAATGCATGGAATCAACTAAAGGAAGGAACAAAAACATGAACTGAAAAGAGAAAACATCATCATCATACATCATTTTTATGCTCACATTGTTTATTTCCTTGTGCAGGTATAGGAAAAGTCATGTAGCTGATTATCTTTTGAAGACCAATCATGTGAGAAAAAATGGGCTCCCACAAGGGTAGTGCTTGACATGCTACCCATTATACATTATAGATGGGGTTGAGTGAAGGAATACAATTATCATGCTCATCTAAGCTATTCAACTGAAGGAGTAATCAAATTTATCATGCATTCAAAATAGTCAAATCAAAGTATGAGATGAAAATTACAGATGGACAATAAACTTGATGAACTTGTTTCGGTTGAAAATGATCATGTTTATTCTAGAAAGATTTGATATCGCAACCATAATATTGTTTTGTTGCTTTAAGTCTATGTAATACCCCCATGTTTCTGATACTATTTACTACTATTGTTTGCTTTATATGTTAGTGTGATACTGAATTGTGATGGTGATTGATTCATCGTTTTGGTGTGTGTGGTTGCGTAGTTTAGTTGATTGCTTCAATTGATATTATTATTATGACTCATGATACTCTATATGTAGGGTTTGGATTATTTTACTATGCAATGCTTTCTCTTGAATGTTTTATATGTCGATGTGATAATCGTATGGTGATCATGTGATTTGAATTTTGTGTTATTTTATAATGCAATGGTTAGTAATTAATTATGATGCAGTAGTTAATTAGCATGTTATCTTATGATCAATTGGTTAGAAATGTTAGTTGTTATGGATATTGTAATTATTAGAATAGATTAGGTGAGAGGACAGTGTAGCATCACTCGTTCACGAGTGCCCTGCTACACTGCAATTCCTTCTCACGGTAGGATGTTGATTATATATATATACATGTGCTACTTGACGTTTGCTTGGATGCAGGATTGCAAGAATAAGTCTCGATTCCACCTGCTTTGGCAGGACAGGGCGAGCAATAAACTAGCCCAACGGGTAAAAATGTTGAAAAAGGGAGTAGGTTTGGAAGCGTCCCCGTCCCAAGTCCATCGTCTGTGTGAGTCATGTTATGACTGTGGTTTTCGTTCTCATTGTTTGTGTAGTTTGTTTTGTTGAGGTATTCAATTGATTTATGGTTCATGTTGATTTAATTAACCTTATTTTATATGATAATTGAGTAAAGTGTCTAGTTGTTTTGATTTAATTGCACGTTAGTAGAATGTTAAATTTAAATATATTATAAATTAAAAAGTGATTTAATTTATTAAAAGAGTAAATAATTACTTTAAAATAATAGTGTTGATAATAATTAAATTAAATAAATATTGTTGAAGATAATTAAAAAAATATCTTTTTATTAATATTAAATTAGCAAATTTTGCATAGATAATATCTTGATTAAATAAATTATTTTAATTAAAAACTGTAGATAAATTGTGCTTTTAAAAGCTGAAAAGGACCAATAGGAAGGAGGCTTTTTGAGAAAAGAAAGCAGTAAAGCTTTATTGAGTTTTATTTTTGCTTTATTATTTTTTTTTGAAGAAGATTATTCACACACAGAACTACTACTCTGTTGTTCGGGGATCTGGAGAGGAAAAATAAAAGAAAAATAAAAGAAAAGAATTTTTGGTGGTAAACTTTGGAGAAGAATAATTGATTTGAAGATAGGTAGATTCGAAAAGAGAGCTCCAGGAGGGATCGAGAAGGATCTGCAGGAGGAATTCGAAAGGTTACAGAAGGGATTCTTCTTCAGACAAAGGACTTCAGGTTTTCTTCTGTTAAATTAGTTATTTTACTGTTCTATAAATAAAACATGGTATGTCGTATCTGAAAATCTATTTCTTTATTTCTTTTGGAAATGGTTTTGTGGTTGAAGACTTGTTTGCGTTTAAAAAAAAAAATAAAAAATCTTGAATCTTCTGTAGAAAATTGTAGTAGAACCCTTTATGAAATTCTTCAACATAGTTTAGTAGGGAAAATTAGTGTGTTTGAAATATAAAAATCATTTTTGGTTGAAGATTGAAATTTGCATGTCAGATCTGTATTGGTTTATTGAAAATTTGTATTATATTGTTGTTCTAAATTTTTCCATTAAATATATATATATATATAGTTATATGTACATTTATACAAAATTTAAATATACATTTGTTATTACTTTTGTCTGAATCATTGGAATGAATACGTTTTAAATTTATAAACTTTAATAGCTTCGTTTATGCAAATATTACATAAAATATAATAAATTTATTACATAACTTTTATTTGCAAATACTGTTTGGGAATAAAAATTATTTTATTATCTTTTGAATTTAGTTACCCAGATCTTTGTCAGAAACCATTTTTATTTTTATGTTGTTATGAACTTTTAATTATATTTAATTGTTTATATTTACACACAGAGGGAAATAAATTTATATATATATTGACTTATATTATTCTGGTATAAAAACCTTTGGTTGTGTAAACCACTATGGTTGGGATTTCAAAAATTGTGTGTAGAATAAAATATATTTAAAATAAATAAATGCAGCCCTTTTGTTCTTTTTTGGAAATCTGTGTTTCTTATTGTGAACGAAATTTTTTTTAAATAGAAATTATATTCTTATTGTGAACGAAATTTTTTTTAAATAGAAATTATATTCATATAAATTAATTAAAATTTTAAAATTAAAATTTTATGGGGGGGAGCCGGCGGCCGGCGGTGGCCGTACCGCCGCAGCCCATGGTGCTAGCTGTACGCAGCACCATCGGTTGCGAAACAACGATACGGCGGGTGTACCACGGTGACAGCGGCTGTAATGAATGTTTTTATTTATTTATTTATTTTTTATTTTACCAATTTTTTTATATTTGTTTAATTCGTTTTAAATTTTTTGGGGATTCGATTGTTTATAGATTTATATATATATAAAATTTAATATATAATTATTATATATATATTATCTAATATATATATATTTATTATTTATTTATTAAGTTTCAATTTGATTTTATTTTTATATATATAGTGTTCGAATATGGGTTGATTCGAATTCATTTTATAAAATAATTTTTTTTGTAATACGATTATATTAATTTCATTATATGATTATTTTATGTATATGGACATTTGGGTAATTCTTAAAAAGGTAATATTATAGTTTTAATTAGAAAATTGGGAATAAGTTTTGTAATTATAATTTAATTGATTGTTTTATTGGGTGAAATTTATTATTCATTGTAATTGTCTTATGGTTTTGATTCAACGTAACTGTTATTTTGGAAACTATTCGTTAATTCTATTGTGGTTTTTTTTTTTCTTCATAGTGTTTGAGTTGTATGGGATAGCCCTAGATTTGTTTTAGCTTTCATAGGAGCGTAAGTTATTTTAAGGGATTCCAAGTTATTTTAAGGACTTCCAGAGGTGAGCAATCTAAGGTGTATTGTGATCTCGTATTTTGATGTTTTGGTCTATGTGTTGACCGTGGTTATGATTTAGTTGTTGTTGGTTGTACCAGTTGTGGTTGTGTTTTTGTGTTATGGCGAGATGGTTATGCCTCGCAGTGAATCGATTTGGTATGGTTCAGCATTTCTGGTGGTACAATCCTGTTCAGTTGGTTATTCTTGTGTTGAGTGTTTAGAGAGAGTGGCTCTAGTGGGGGCCGGTGCACAAAGGGGCTGTTAGGGTAACCCACGTAGAGTTGTATTAATCAGCGATAACTTAAATAATAAACCACGGGTGGGGATTAAACACTAATAAGATAATGGTGAAGCCTCCTTTGCCTGATAGTGCTATCGCAGACTAAAGGGGACTGAGAAGGCCGTGGTTGGCAAGGTCATTGCCTTGTCTTCCCGAAAGGTTAATGACTCCGCATGAGTAACCCTATGGAGCGGTGCCTTGGGATAGGCTGTAAGGAGAACCATAGATGGAAGTGGCACCTTAACTTGGTTGTCTAGAGAATCCATTTAGAGATGGAGGTGGCACCTTGTGATAGGTTGTCTGGAGAATCCATGTGAAACCATGCGATGACACGATACTCTAACATTCTGTTTGTGTTGATTTACTGAAGTCCTCTGGAAGTGATTTATTGGTTTGTCTTGGTTATTGTTGGAAGTAGTATTTGATATTATGTCTTGAGTTTCGATATTGTGCCTTTTGGATTTGTCGTTATTGAGTTGCTAGTGGTCTTTAATGTTAAGTTGTCTGTTTGGAGTTAGTTTTGTGTTATTGTTAGATGTTCTTGGTCAGGGACCCTTCCTTGTCTACTCTCAGCACGGGGGTGGTTGGGTGGAACGTGCTTCGCACCCCGTTGGGTTTCCCCTTTCTGTTTCAGTTATATCTTTTATTGCAGGCTTTTGGAGGATGTCGATGATCCAGTGATCCTTGTACCAGATGTATGTTATACTTCAGATGAAATGTAATCATTGATGTATTGTCTCCCACGTGTGTTGGGATGACCATGTTGTAAATTATATATGTGGTTATTGGGATGTATGTTCAGGCAGTTGTATTTTACTATCATTTGGATGTGATATATATTCAGGCCTTGTATTTATTCAAGAATTGTCACTTGTAATAGTTGGTTATGTTATGTT
Organism: Sequoia sempervirens; assembly: GCA_007258455.2. NCBI lineage: Eukaryota > Viridiplantae > Streptophyta > Pinopsida > Cupressales > Cupressaceae > Sequoia > Sequoia sempervirens. Next base: position 39,205,226 of record VDFB02058242.1, read on the forward strand.
GTATCTATCAAAATATGTAACACTTTATGTCTTTATAATTCCATGTATTGTCACAAGTGCATATGGTATTAATATGGTTACTGTTTAATAGTTATTTTAAATGATGAAATGAGGATTAATAGATTTATATAATTGTTTAATTATTGTTATCTTATTATCGTGTTATGGGTTAGAATAGTCATGTCACTTCGTGTACCCCATTGGAACAAGTTGTGCCTCTTAATATATTGTTATGTTGTACTACTTAAGTATGTTATTATATTCTTTTAAAAAAAAAATTTGTTCCATTATTTTAGTTCCATTGGGGTTCACACGGCGGGGCGTGACAGCTTGGTATCAGAGCCAAGGTTGCTAACGCTGGGTCCTCTGGGTAGTTGTGTCTGTTATGCAACCTTTGCGTAACTCTTGATCTTACATAACTTTAATCGTTGTGCAGGATCATGCCTCGAGGTAGAGGTCGTGGCCAAAGAAGAGGTCGAGGTGGTGGTCATAGAGTCAACCGCCGAAGTTCGTCACCGCCAAGCATTCATGGTTCAATGCACGAGGAACGACTAAGTCCTCAACGCAATGTGTCAGGCGGTGGACAAAATCAGGGACAACCTGGTTTGGATGGACAATTGCAGCACATTCTTGGAGAGATTCTTGGTCGTTTGGGACCTAGGCAGGATGAGGTGCAACAGGTTGAGAGAGAGAGAGGTCACCGAGGCGCAGGGATACAGAAGGGGTTCAGGATGCAGTCATAGCAGGCCATATGAGAGATCTGATGCGAGCACACCCTCCTACTTTTGATGGTTCTGGAGGAGGTTTGGAGGCTGAGACATGGCTAATTGACTTAGAGCAATGCTTCGCGATGCACCCCTATGGTAGCAATACCAAGGCTCGGTGCGCAGTTATGCACCTACGAGGTTTCGTATCTACTTGGTGGCATCTTGAGGAACAAAAGTTACATCTTGATATTAGTATGGTCACATGGGAGTTGTTTCTAGACAGGTTCAGGGCTCGTTTCCTCTCAGATCATTGGAGGCAACGCAGGGCTGATGAGTTCCATGACCTTAGGCAGTTGTCGATGTCAGTAGAGCAGTATGAGCGACACTTCTATGAGTTGAAGCAGTATGCAGGTATTAGCCACGATGAAGTGATGTTAGTACAACATTTTGTTCGGGGCTTAAATGCCTAAATTAGTGGTGGCGTGAGAGTCTTCCAGCTGAAGACAATGGAGGTAGCGGTCGAGAAGGCTCGGTTGGTTGAGGAAAATCTAGTTATGGCACTGGGTGGACACATAGGAGGGCAGATGGGCAGTACACCAACATCAGGTGTTGTTTCTCATGGAGGTCCAGTCTTGGCTGCAGGGTCCTCTAAAGATTATCAGGAACCCACTAAGGGTGAGCAACAACAACGCTCTCCATCTCATCAGGGAAATAGATCGCAGAACAGGAAGTTTCGGAGTTGGCAACGTAATAGACCTGATCGTTTTGTGCAGCCAGCACAAAGTATGCAGTCAACACCATCACGAGGCAGCTTTCAACAATCGAGTGCACCAGTTGGAGTCAGAGGCTTTGGGTGGAGTACAGGTTGCTTCTCATGTGGGCAGCAGGGTCATATTGCGAGGAAGTGCCCTCAAGGGAACACTACAGGTTTTAGTCAGGCACCAGCCGCTTCTGAGCCGACAGTAGGTGATGCGAGTAGAGCTTATCATGTGTTTGCAGGTTCTGCGGGACCCAAGTGATGAAACTTTGGTGTCATGGGTTAATGCATTCCATTTTAGAGAGGATTATTGTTTTTATTTTTATATAGTTACTGGCTTCCAGGAGTAAGCCATATTCAAGGGGGGGAGGATGTAATACCCCCATGTTTCTGATACTATTTACTACTATTGTTTGCTTTATATGTTAGTGTGATACTGAATTGTGATGGTGATTGATTCATCGTTTTGGTGTGTGTGGTTGCGTAGTTTAGTTGATTGCTTCAATTGATATTATTATTATGACTCATGATACTCTATATGTAGGGTTTGGATTATTTTATTATGCAATGCTTTCTCTTGAATGTTTTATATGTCGATGTGATAATCGTATGGTGATCATGTGATTTGAATTCTGTGTTATTTTATAATGCAATGGTTAGTAATTAATTATGATGCAGTAGTTAATTAGCATGTTATCTTATGATCAATTGGTTAGAAATGTTAGTTGTTATGGATATTGTAATTGTTAGAATAGATTAGGTGAGAGGACAGTGTAGCATCACTTGTTCACGAGTGCCCTGCTACACTGCAATTCCTTCTCACGGTAGGATGTTGATTATATATATATATACATGTGCTACTTGACGTTTGCTTGGATGCAGGATTGCAGGAATAAGTCTCGATTCCACCTGCTTCGGTAGGACAGGGCGAGCAATAAACTAGCCCAACGGGTAAAAATGTTGAAAAAGGAAGTAGGCCTGGAAGCGTCCCCGTCCCAAGTCCGTCGTCTGTTGTGAGTCATGTTATGACTGTGGTTTTTGTTCTCATTGTTTGTGTAGTTTGTTTTGTTGAGGTATTCAATTGATTTATGGTTCATGTTGATTTAATTAACCTTATTTTATATGATAATTGAGTAAAGTGTCTAGTTGTTTTGATTTAACTGCATGTTAGTAGAATGTTAAATTTAAATATATTATAAATTAAAAAGTGATTTAATTTATTAAAAGAGTAAATAATTACTTTAAAATAATAGTGTTGATAATAATTAAATTAAATAAATATTGTTGAAGATAATTAAAAAAATATCTTTTTATTAATATTAAATTAGCAAATTTTGCATAGATAATATCTTGATTAAATAAATTATTTTAATTAAAAACTGTAGATAAATTGTGCTTTTAAAAGCTGAAAAGGACCAATAGGAAGGAGGCTTTTTGAGAAAAGAAAGCAGTAAAGCTTTATTGAGTTTTATTTTTGATTTATTATTTTTTTTTGAAGAAGATTATTCACACACAGAACTACTACTCTATTGTTCGGGGATCTGGAGAGGAAAAATAAAAGAAAAATAAAAGAAAAGAATTTTTGGTGGTAAAATTTGGAGAAGAATAATTGATTTGAAGATAGGTAGATTCGAAAAGAGAGCTCCAGGAGGGATCGAGAAGGATCTGCAGGAGGAATTCGAAAGGTTACAGAAGGGATTCTTCTTCAGACAAAGGACTTCAGGTTTTCTTCTGTTAAATTAGTTATTTTACTATTCTATAAATAAAACATGGTATGTCGTATCTGAAAATCTATTTCTTTATTTCTTTTGGAAATGGTTTTGTGGTTGAAGACTTGTTTGCGTTTAAAAAAAAAAAATAAAAAAAATCTTGAATTTTCTGTAGAAAATTGTAGTAGAACCCTTTATGAAATTCTTCAACATAGTTTAGTAGGGAAAATTAGTGTGTTTGAAATATAAAAATCATTTTTGGTTGAAGATTGAAATTTGCATGTCAGATCTGTATTGGTTTATTGAAAATCTGTATTATATTGTTGTTCTAAATTTTTCCATTAAATATATATATATATAGTTATATGTACATTTATACAAAATTTAAATATACATTTGTTATTACTTTTGTCTGAATCATTGGAATGAATATGTTTTAAATTTATAAACTTTAATAGCTTCGTTTATGCAAATATTACATAAAATATAATAAATTTATTACATAACTTCTATTTGCAAATACTGTTTGGGAATAAAAATTATTTTATTATCTTTTGAATTTAGTTACCCAGATCTTTGTTAGAAACCATTTTTATTTTTATGTTGTTATGAACTTTTAATTATATTTAATTGTTTATATTTACACACAGAGGGAAATAAATTTATATATATATTGACTTATATTATTCTGGTATAAAAACCTTTGGTTGTGTAAACCACTATGGTTGGGATTTCAAAAATTGTGTGTAGAATAAAATATATTTAAAATAAATAAATGCAACCCTTTTGTTCTTTTTTGGAAATCTGTGTTTCTTATTGTGAACGAAATTTTTTTTAAATAGAAATTATATTCATATAAATTAATTAAAATTTTAAAATTAAAATTTTATGGGGACATTGCGGCATACCGCCCATGACCCATGGTCTTTGGTATCGGCACCACCATTTTTTTCTGACCCAGAAATTTCGGCTTGCCCAGGAGGGGCTGCGCTCGATTTGCTGCTCTGCGGTAGGGGTAATAGATTTTTTTTTTTTTTTTTTTATTTTACCAAATTTTTTATATTTGTTTAATTCGTTTTAAATTTTCTGGGGATTCGATTGTTTATAGATTTATATATATATATAATTTAATATATAATTATTATATATATATTATCTAATATATATATATATATTTATTATTTATTTATTAAGTTTCAATTTGATTTGATTTTTATATATATAGTGTTCGAATATGGGTTGATTCGAAATCATTTTATAAAATAATATTTTTTGTAATACGATTATATTAATTTTATTATATGATTATTTTATGTATATGGACATTTGGGTAATTCTTAAAAAGGTAATATTATAGTTTTAATTAGAAAATTGGGAATAAGTTTTGTAATTATAATTTAATTGATTGTTTTATTGGGTGAAATTTATTATTCATTGTAATTGTCTTATGGTTTTGATTCAACGTAACTGTTATTTTGGAAACTATTCGTTAATTCTATTGTGGTTTTTTTTTTCTTCATAGTGTTTGAGTTGTATGGGATAGCCCTAGATTTGTTTTAGCTTTCATAGGAGCGTAAGTTATTTTAAGGGCTTCCAAGTTATTTTAAGGACTTCCAGAGGTGAGCAATCTGAGGTGTATTGTGATCTCGTATTTTGATGTTTTGGTCTATGTGTTGGGCATGTGCAGGATCATGGTATGCCAAACAGGCCCTTAAGTGGCAAAAAATTCAGAAAAATCAGTGTTAGGCAACTTGACGTAAATATTTGAATAAGTTATCTAGAATAGAATTTATAGAAAATTGAATGTTTCTAAAATACTAGGTTTATTTAAAATAAATAAAATCTATTTGGTGAAAATTTGAAATTTGAATCTGAGTAGTACTTAAATTTTAGGGAAAAATAAAGAAGTAGGTCTCATAGTCGACCACTAACCATAATAAAATAATAATATTTTTTTGTAAGATTTTATATATAAGTAGAGGACTCATGGGATGTGATGATGCATATTTTAATTTTTTTCCAAAGTAAATAATTAATTATGAATTTTTTATTACAACTTTTAGAAAATATAAAAATCGTCTGTCTGACCACCTTAACTTGGTCAAAATTCATGAAAATTTAATTTTTTCTTTTTTAATCCTATAGTATGTAAAGCATAGAATGTAACGCATGTTTGGATTCAAAAATATGAACCGCTTGAAAGTTATAGATGTTTTTCAATCACCTATCGATCGACTTTAGTCATAATTCTAATAGAAAATGAATAATAATTATTTATTAAATTCAAATTAAATCATAATTTATATTTTTGGAAAGCTGAGAATCTCCTCTAAAAACCCTTTTCGTTTCATTAATTTTGGGTGAAAAAAAAGTCGTCAGCCACATACCCTACAAATATTGCCACTTTTTGGCATACGATGATCCTGCACATACCCTGTTGACCGTGGTTATGATTTAGTTGTTGTTGGTTGTACCAGTTGTGGTTGTGTTTTTATGTTATGGCGAGATGGTTATGCCTCACAGTGAATCGATTTGGTATGGTTCAACATTTCTGGTGGTACAATCCTGTTCAGTTGGTTATTCTTGTGTTGCATGTTTAGAGAGAGTGGCTCTAGTGGGGGCCGGTGCACAAAGGGGCTGTTAGGGTAACCCACGTAGAGTTGTATTAATCAGCGATAACTTAAATAATAAACCACGGGTGGGGATTAAACACTAATAAGATAATGGTGAAGCCTCCTTTGCCTGATAGTGCTATCGCAGACTAAAGGGGACTGAGAAGGCCGTGGTTGGCAAGGTCATTGCCTTGTCTTCCCGAAAGGTTAATGACTCCGCATGAGTAACCCTATGGAGCGGTGCCTTGGGATAGGCTGTAAGGAGAACCATAGATGGAAGTGGCACCTTAACTTGGTTGTCTAGAGAATCCATTTAGAGATGGAGGTGGCACCTTGTGATAGGTTGTCTGGAGAATCCATGTGAAACCATGCGATGACACGATACTCTAACATTCTGTTTGTGTTGATTTACTGAAGTCCTCTGGAAGTGATTTATTGGTTTGTCTTGGTTATTGTTGGAAGTAGTATTTGATATTATGTCTTGAGTTTCGATATTGTGCCTTTTGGATTTGTCGTTATTGAGTTGCTAGTGGTCTTTAATGTTAAGTTGTCTGTTTGGAGTTAGTTTTGTGTTATTGTTAGATGTTCTTGGTCAGGGACCCTTCCTTGTCTACTCTCAGCACGGGGGTGGTTGGGTGGAACGTGCTTCGCACCCCGTTGGGTTTCCCCTTTCTGTTTCAGTTATATCTTTTATTGCAGGCTTTTGGAGGATGTCGATGATCCAGTGATCCTTGTACCAGATGTATGTTATACTTCAGATGAAATGTAATCATTGATGTATTGTCTCCCACGTGTGTTGGGATGACCATGTTGTAAATTATATATGTGGTTATTGGGATGTATGTTCAGGCAGTTGTATTTTACTATCATTTGGATGTGATATATATTCAGGCCTTGTATTTATTCAAGAATTGTCACTTGTAATAGTTGGTTATGTTATGTTGTATCTATCAAAATATGTAACACTTTATGTCTTTATAATTCCATGTATTGTCACAAGTGCATATGGTATTAATATGGTTACTGTTTAATAGTTATTTTAAATGATGAAATGAGGATTAATAGATTTATATAATTGTTTAATTATTGTTATCTTATTATCGTGTTATGGGTTAGAATAGTCATGTCACTTCGTGTACCCCATTGGAACAAGTTGTGCCTCTTAATATATTGTTATGTTGTACTACTTAAGTATGTTATTATATTCTTTTAAAAAAAAAAAATTGTTCCATTGTTTTAGTTCCTTTGGGGTTCGCACGGCGGGGCGTGATAGTCTATTCACATTAAATGTTGTTTCATATTTTTTCTGTTTTGGAGCAAAAATATTCTATCTCATAAACAATGATACTAAACACACATACATAATGCCTCAACAAAGAGCACTATTTCACATTTTCATTTTTAGAAGAGAAAAGGTGCATAAAACAATTTTTACATAATGAAGCATAAAAATGCATGGACAGTGCCAGGTAGATGATGTTAACCCCACCAAGAATGAAATGACAGTCTAGAATGAAGAGAGATTTAGATTCCCATTAGAATAGAAGATGAAAAGCATCAGTACAGTGACTAGTATGCAGATGATATAGCGAAGACAATCATTTTCATTTTGGCTGAGAATGAAGGGAAACAGTTCAAGAGTTCACTATTTTTGAGCATCATACGGTGTGTTATTTAGTATGCTAGTGCTAGGGATTTTAGCCCTGTGAAAAAATGGTGGCAGTCAATACCCTTGAGCTAGGGTTTTAGTCAAAGGAGATACAGTAAATTGAAAGTGCAAGTGTAGCTATAGCCATGAATACTTAAGTCTAGGTCTAATACACAAAAATTAAGAGCAATTGTTATCAACTTAAAATGCTCAAAATAATCAAAGGTGTTCTTTGTCCCAAGATACTCATAATTCACAAGTACAATGCTACTGCAAAATAATAGAGAGATTTTCTTGCATTTTCTAGAATGCCATAAACATTTTTTTAAAACAAAATATAGATAGTACAATTTCTAGCTTACTCATTTGGGGGTTTTCAACAAAAATAGAAGAAATGCATTTTCGTTAGAACATCATTTATCCATGGAAGGGTTTTGACAGAAGCTACAAAAGAAAGTGGGATATTGTCATGGGTTGAGCTCTAGACCAAAAAAAACATGGTTTTCTTTCATTTTCCCAAATACCCATATAGGGGTTTGTTTTGAAAAATCATATTTCTTCATATTACGGTGGGCCATATTGGTTTTAACAAAAAATCATAGTATAAATACATATTTATTCAAAATGCAGAATAACCATATTGAGGTTGTTTATCAAAGTGAAATTTTCACAATTTCCAGCTTACCCACATGGGGTTTTCAATAGAAAGACAAAATGAATGGTTTCTTCAGAATTAACAGATGCCCATATGGGGGTTTTGTTCTAGATACAAAGAACACACAATATGCTCTCTTGGGTTCAACCCAAAAATGACAAGAACCCATTTTTCTACATGAACATGGTGCGGCTAGAGAGAGTGATTTACAACCTCAAAATTTCATTTGGAGACAGAAGATTTTTTTTGGGTATATCGTCTAAACCCCAAGATCTAAAGAAAGACAATAAATTATACAAAGCTTTTGTACAAATTGTATTGAAAGCATATAAGCATGGCACGACCTGGGTATGGCCATAAGATTCATTCAAAAAATTAACCTTTTACAAAAACACAAAAATTTGACAAGCTTTTGTTTAGAACGATACCAACAAAAGTATAAAAGAGAACAATAGCTTACCATACAAGCCATAATGGAGCTCTCAAACACACAACTGAGCCTCATAGGAGCTTTCCAACATAGAGGTCAAGTTCTCCCAATGATGACAGATTCGAGCAAAAACAAAAGTAAACACACAGAAACACAAATATACATCAGAAAATGTTCCCATGCTGCGGCCTCAAGGCCAGAAAAATGGCTCAGAAACAAAGCAAAGAAGCTTGAAAGATCTTAAAAATGGCTTACCATCTAGAGGACATGGAGGTTTGACAAAGATTATAATGATGAAGCTTGAATTTCTTCAAAAAAATTGAAACCCTGGCTTATACATGGCAGTGGCTCAGAGCAATTTCTCTCCAAGTCTTCACTCTCAAAAGTGTGAAATGATAGGGAATTCTTTGAGTTTTTTTCATTAGGGTTTAATTTGACTTAGGGGTATATATTTTAGTGGTTAAAATTTGATGGATACCTTAGGTTGAATTTTGTGGAGAGTTTTTCATATTTTATTTTGCCTAAGTCTTCAAGTCGCCACTGAAATATCTTATGGCCTTAGACTTTAGGGTTTTGTCACTTTTGCTCTAGTCAAAATGGGAAATGGCAATTTTAATTGATTTTGAGGGAAAATCAATTAAGATATGATTGATAAATATTTATGCTTTAGGGTAAAGCACTTATGACTTAGGTTTTTCATTTGTTTAATTGATTTTATATAAATCAATCATCTTTATATTTTTAATTGATTTTATAAAAATCAATTATGATGGGAGGATATTGATTATATTTTATGATTTTTTTTAAGAAAATCAAGCATTGTAATTAGAGAAATAAGGTTGTGTTTTTGCAAAAGATTTTCAAAAAATATTTAATTGCGAAAAATAGGTCAAATTGAGGTAAAATAAGATCTGCAAGCTAAGTAATGCAAGGATAAAACAAGTTGTTTTATTCCTTTGCTATTTTAAGCAGATTGATTTTTATTTCTTCCTTGGTTAGATTCAAGATTCCTGTTGGAGAGATAAGGTGTTTTTCTTGCTTTAAAAATTGATTTGGCCTATTTTGAGAGGATTTTTAGTGTATATTTGCAAAAAGTGTGTTTTTTCTACTTTTGTGCAGACTTTTGAGGTAGTTTTTGATACCTTTCCTTGAGCTTTCTTCTTGAGCTCGGATTAGGGTTTTGGAGTTATATCTTGTGAAAAACTTAAATTTTTTCCAGTCTAGATTATTGTTTCTTTCTTTGATACACTTCCCAAGAGCTTGTAAACTTTTTGTACTCAGTTTAGAAAAATGCAATCTTTCAGTTTCAATAAAGCAGCAGAGTTCTTCCCATTTTTCTAGTATTAGTTTTGTGATAGAATATGATGTCTTTGTGTTTTCAAATTTGAATCCTTATATGTCTTGCTATTGTGAATCTTTGTTCAAAATTATGTTCTTTCAGGTTGCATGTTGTATTTAATTCTTTGAAATCTTCATTCAAATCACTGATGAAAAGATGTGCTAATGAGATTGTGAGGGCTATTGTGATAGAGAAACTATTGTGAGTGATAAAGTCTAAATTTTCATAAGTCTATTGAATCATTTGTTAGTCATAGGTTTTAATTTCAGTTATTCTCTATCTCTTTCCTTCGAAAATCATTTAGAATAGGATTATCATTCAGAGAACCAGCTCACTCTAGAGATTCTCTTTTCAAATAGATCACCCACATCTGAAAAGAGTTTTCATGTTTCAATAGATATTTTGACTTTTGCAAATATGACTAAGGGTGTATATCTGATTGAAAATAGTTTTTGGCACACCCAGTGGGACTTTGAAAACCAATTTAAGAGAAGTTTTAACATTATAAATTTGTTGTTTGGTGTATGCAGCAAGTTATTTAGCCTTTTGAAGGTTCATTTCAATATACCTGGTGACTTTGATTCTGATTTTGCATACAGACTTAGTGCAGCTTGCGGATTGAGAAAAGTACAAACCAGATCAAGTGTTGCACCTTTTGAATACCAAAAGTTGTCCCCACCATGAAGAAGAAGTATAACAACAAAGAGGTTGTTTGAAACACCTGCGACATCAAAATCAACACCTCCTATTTTCAGCTCTTTATTTTTATCACTAGGAATCCCAGTTCCAATATCACAAGCACTGCCAATGGTAGGGCCAAGACAACACATGTTTGCACCTTTTAATGGAGGCAGTCCATTAGATATTTCTCAACATGATGACATCCCAGTTGCAACCCTTAGAAGCCTGTCGTACTTCACTAGGGAGGATCACACAACACCAGTTGAGCATATTTGTGATGTGGCTACCCTATACTCAGTTCACAACATCACATAAGAGAACGTTGCGTTAAGACTCTTGGCTGCATCACTCAAGGGGAAAGCATTGTAATGGTTTAGAGGCCTCGTAGCCAACTCAATTGTGACATGGGATGCATTAGGTAATGGCCCGTATCAATATTTTGTTGATAAATCTAATAATTTGTCCCTATTAGAGCAATTAAGCACCATTCAGAGGGCACCACATGAGCACTTGGTTGATTTCAACTACCAATTTCAGAGAACCTGGGACAAAATTCCTGCAATGGTAAAGCCTGTACCAACTCATGCTTTTCTATTTTACTTAAAAGACTTAAATAGTAAGATTTTGCTCATAACCCAATCTATGGGTGGGCATACACCCCCTAACGCTTATGACATCTCCATTAGAGCTGAGAATTGTCTCATCCAAGCTTGAGACATAGCCCCTAGGCCTTCTATGCCTTTGTTCCCTAAAAAAAAGCCACCTACCCCTATTGCTTTACCTCCTTTAGCTGTTGTCCCGCCTGTTCTAGCAATAGGTTATCGTAGTGTAGCCCAAGAGATTATTACTCCATCCCAAAGACAAGAGCTTTAGGATATTAAAAGCATACTTAAGACCTTTAGAAATGACCTCGTGAACATAAAAAAAGAAAGTTGTCCAAGAACATAAGCCTTATCAAGCAACTTCTTAGCAGAACCAGCCTAATAGGCCTACTTTTCAAAATGATTATTAGGGACAAGAAAGGAGTTTTAACCCAAGACCATTTTGGCCATACAACCCAAACACAACTAGTTCATCAAAGGAACTCATGCCTCAAAATAATATTGCCCAAGATTGCGATTTGTGTTATCCATGCAATCAGCCCCATAACAATTAGTGTGTGCTAATGGTATGAGAAATTAGGCCTTAATGGTCCAAAAAAGCTATGCTACTTCAGAAAATGTTGCAGATTAGAATTAAGAACAACAAGATAATGTGGAAGTTTCCTTTCTAAACTAGCAGAGTTCTGAGTTTTGTGGCATGAACAATCAGGATCAACAAAATTCTCCTATTTTGGCCAATACCATATCAAAAAAGAGAGCTATGGTTATGGGGAAGCAAGCTAGAAATTCATAGCAGTAGCCTACAAAGGATAAGCAACCCATTTCTCCATCAAATGTCAACGTTGCAACATAGCCTAAAGTGTAGATTCTGTAAAGAGGCCAAGAAATACCTGGCAAGGAGCAGTCAAAGATGCATTTGCAGCCTTTGCAGAGGAAAAATGACGTTGTTACAAAGAATCAGTAGAAGGTAAATCTCACTTCTTTCAATATTGTTGAACACCTCAGAAAATCTACTATCAGTATGTCTATATTAGATGCTTTGCACATGTCAGGTCAGAAAAGTTTGTTACAAAATGCTTTAGCTGAGTTATCTATTTCTGATGATACTAATCAAGGAGTTGCTAAAGTTATGCTTGCAAACGATCTGGAGATTAAGAATGGCCAGAAGAATAAAGAGGTAAAGCCTCCCCCATTTTACTTAAGTCTAATTATTGGTGATAAGATTGTTCATAACTGTATGGTTGATTCTGGTGCCAGTAGTTCATTCATGCCTAAGAGTTTAGTTGATAACTTAGGTCTTGTTTATGAGCCTAACCCCCAGAAAGGCATAGTTCAATTAGATGGGTCTATTGTTAAAACTGCTGGTATACTCAAGAACTTGGCACTTACCTTGCATGCATCCCCAAGCTTTGCTATTCACCAGGATATACATGTTATCAATTTGCCACCGCACTTTGTCATTTGTCTCTCTAGGGATTTTATAGCCAAGCTGGGTGGGTTTTTGTCCTCTGATTGGTTTCATTTATTTTTTAGGACAAGTTATGGTACAAAAGTGACTAGAATGTCTGAGCCTCTAGCCAAAAACCATATCAAACCTTATTCCCTAAATCCTATAAACGCTAACCTCCACGCCACCCCTATACTAGAGGAACAAACCATGACCTCAAACTGTAGCACCCCTATAGAAAATATAAATCTAGATGGATGGGAAGCCGAAGATCATGAGCTTGATCCTTTTCAACACATAGATGAGATAGGATTAGGAGTCTATATGATTTGTGAACCTAATTTTGACATGCCTAATCTTTACAAAGAGGAGGAATAATCTACAGAAATAGAAGATAAGCTTTGGAAGCTTTACTTCGATGGTTTGAGAAATAGTATAGGTGCTGGAGGTGGCACTATGCTAATTTCACTAGAAGGTGATAAATATTTTTCAGCTTGTAGATTTGCTTTCAGTTATTCAAACAATACAACTAAATATGAAGCATTGGTGCATGGCCTAGAATGGGCTCGAAAGAGAGGTATCAAATGCTTACAAGTTTATGGTGATTCAGAGCTAATAGTAAATCAGGTCAAAAATCTAAATGCTACAAAAAATGACTTCCTTAAGAAATATAAGCATCGTGTATGGGATTTAATGGAGGATTTTGATGCTTTTAATATTGTTTTAGTTCCTAGAAATAAAAATAAGCATGTTGATAGGCTCACTGCCATAGGAACCCAATTTGACATTCCAAACGAAATTCACAAAGTAGAGGCACATCAATATGTAAAAATAGTGGTCAGACCTTCCATGCTTGACAATAATGTGAGTTGGCAGGTTTTTGACAGTGATGAGCAAATTGTAAATTTTTTAATTGCTGAAGTTGAGTTTGTAGATGGAAACTAGTAAAAGTGGCAACAGTAGTATGATAACCAGATTGTGCAGTTGAAGACCAACAAGTTTCCAAAAGGTTTGGTGACCTTGGAATCTATTTTCAACTTAGATGACCAAGTGCAGAATGACAAGTGCAGCCTGAATGTTAAAGAACACTATGAAGTGATTGAAATCTTCAAAAGCAAGCTTCTCAAGCTAGGAAATGTATGTAATAAAGAGGAACAAGTATTTATTCTATTATGCCCAAAATTTAGTGATGTTTTTACTTTGGAGTACAAGGATTTGAAAGGTTTTGACCCATAACTATCCTAGCATACTATCAAATTAGAACCTGATGCAAAACTAGTAAGGCAAAAAAAAAGACCTCTTAATCCCAAATTAGAACACCTTATGAAAGCTAAGTTGAATAAGTTAATTGAGAGTGGTATTATTTTTCCCATCAAACATACTTCTTGGGTGTCAAATTTAGTTCTAGTTAGGAAGAAAAGTGGGGAAATCAGATTGTGTGTCAATTTCCAAGATTTAAATAAAGTGTCACTAAAAGACCACTATCCACTCCCTTCCATGGAGAAAATTTTGTAGGTAGTTTTTGGTTCTGACAGATTTTCTTTGCTAGATGATTACTCAGGTTACAACCAAATTCTGGTAAAACAAGAGGATTAGTTGAAAACAACATTCATGACTAAGTGGGGCACAATGGCCTACAAAAATATGCATTTTGGCTTATCCAATGCGAGAGCAACTTTTCAGTGAGTGATGGACATGGCCTTTCACAGCCTTATGAACAAGTTTGTTTTGGTATATTTAGATGACATTACTTTTTTTTCCAGAAATTCTAATGAGCATCTTGATCATTTAGAATAGATTTTTCAGAGATGCAGATAGTTCAGAGTGTCTCTCCTCTCTAAGAAGTGTATATTTTTTGTACACAAAGGTAAACTCCTTGGACATATTGTTTCAAAGCAAGGTATTTCTATAGACTCTGAAAGAGTCTCTGCAATTTTGGAATTACCTTTACCAACTCACAAGAAAGGCTTGCAAAGCTTTCTTGGAAGAATAAATTTTGTGAGGAGGTTCATACCGAATATTGCAGATTTGCTGCAACCTCTCACTTCTATGCTTAAAACGAATATGCCTTTCTACTGGACCAAAAAGGGTAAGAGAAGTTTTGAGCATATTAAGGAAGCCCTTGTAGCTGCCCCTACCCTCATTAATCCAAGGTATGATAGAGATTTCATTCTTTATGCATTTGGAGGAGTTGATACTATTTCTGCTATGCTTTCTCAGCAAAATGATGAAGGTTTGGATCAACCTGTGGCATTTTTCAGCCAGGTATTACATGATTATGAGGTGAAATATTCTTTTTTTGAGAAGCATGTTTTTTCTGTTGTAAGAAGCCTAAAAAAGTTCAGGCATATGCTATCAAATAGCAAAATTCACTTATTAGTTTCTCACTCAACTATCAAGGATTTCTTACTTAACAAAGATATTAATGATAAGCCAGTGCTAGTTGGATAACCAAGGTAATGGAATTTGATGTTGATATTAAGGTAACTAAGCTTGTTAGAGGCAAGGGTTTGTGTGAATAGATTTTTGGAAATGAAGACAACAGTTTAAAAGAAGCTAAAAATGTTGACATAGTGCTAAACAATGATGATGCAGTTGTTGTTCCAGTTTCTTTTGCTACTTGGTTGTAGCAAATGATGCACTATTTACAAATTGGTGAGTGCCCCAAAGGCTTAGATAGAGAAAAATGAAGATATTACAGATTGTAGGCTATTCCTTTTACAGTTATTGATGTCATTTCATATAGGAGAGACTTTCAAGGTGTTTTATTAAGGTGCATTCAACCTGATCAAGTTGATAAGCTTTTAGCAGAATTTCATGATGGGCCTTTAGGAGGCCATTTTGCTGCAAGAACAATAGTCCTGAAAATTATGTGAGCTGGTTATTACTTTCCATATATGTTTAAAGATGATATTGCTTGGGTCAAAATATGTGAAGAAAGTGCTTTATTTTCTAGAAAGCAAAGGCTTACAACTCTGCCTCTGCATCTGATTCAAGTGGAGTAGCCCTTTGCTAAGTGGGGCTTAGAATTTATTGGGCCTATCAATCCGCCTTCAAGTGTGGGTCATAAGTGGATACTTATCGCCACATATTATTTTACCAAATGGAATAAGGCGGTTGCTTTAAAAGAAGCAAATGAGACTTTTGTGCTTAATTTTTATTAGGACTTAGTGTCAAGATTTGGTATTCCAGATTCGATAATTTTTGACAATGGTTTGGCTTTTATCGATTTAAGGATTTCTAATTGGTCAGTCAGGAATAACATTTATTTGAACACATCTTCTAATTATTATCCATAGGTCAATGGTTAGGCATAATCTACAAATAAGAATCTAATTCAGATAATCAAGAAGATAGTTGAGGACAATCAATGGACATGGCATGAAAAGCTAAAGTTATCTCTTTGGGCTAATAGGGTGACTCCTAAAAGGGCCACTGGTTGTTCTCCTTATGTACTTGCTTATGGAAAAGAAGCTAAGTTTTTGGTTTCTATTGAGTTTCCTTCTTTGAGTTTCATTAAAGAGTTGGAATTGTTGAATGAGCAGCCTCTTGAAGTGAGATTTGCATAGCTGGTAGAGCTTGAGGAAACTAGAAGGGAAGCATTAAGACAACTTGAGATACATCAAGCTCAGATGAAGAGCTCTTTTGATAAAAGGGAAAGACCATGAGAATTCATTATTGGTGATCTAGTCTTCAAGTGGAATGAATATAAGAGAATACCTGGACAACATTCCAAATTTGATGCAATTTGGGATGAGCCTTATGTGATCACAGAGTGCAAGGAGCACAACGCTTTCCAACTTTCTAAGTTGACTAGAGAGGTGTTGTATATCCCAATTAATGGGATCCACCTCAAGCATTTCCTCTAAGATGAGTTCTATCTTGTAAATAAGTAGATTTTGTTGCAAATAAGTGCATTACACACATTTATTTTCAGTAGTTTTCTTTTCCCCAAGTGTTGTTGCGTATGTTCTATTGGCCATCAGGGCCTATTAGTTTTCTTTCTGCATTGTTTTGTTTTGTTTTGATGTTGTTTGGAGTGTTGCAGTTCAAGTTCTAAGTTTCATGAAGGGGCAGATTTGACTCTACGCCCAATGGAGTTTTCAAAGGAAACTAATCTAATTCTTAGCTGGCAAGCATTCAACGAAAATCACCAAAATGTTACCAATTTTTTGCTATAGCTCAATTGGTGGAGCTAGATTTAATATTGTTATATCTTAAGGTGGAAAAAATAATTATTTATGTATATGCTTAACTGATGTTTGCACTTTATTCATCATTCATCAAGTACTAGTTTTTGCATGTGTTTTGAGAAAACTGAGTTTCAAAAGTATTGCTCGAATTATTTACAAATAAAATGAAGTACAAAATTGAGTATACAAATGATAAAGAATTTTTTCTTTCATTTATTTCATTAAGATCATTCACATTACATGTGTTCATTTGATTGCAAGACTACAAATGATGGTACAACTTTGCATTTCAATGCATTTCTTTCAAAATGGAAATGAAAGAAGAAATTTAAATATCCACACAATTCATGGTCTTAACTAATTCCATTCATTGCAGAAAGTAAATTATACAGTTGAAGGTAAAAGAAACAAGAAAGCCAATAGCAAAAGACATATCCATCATTGCCTGATTATTTATGTATATGCTTAACTGATGTTTGCACTTTATTCATCATTCATCAAGTACTAGTTTTTGCATGTGTTTTGAGAAAACTGAGTTTCAAAAGTATTGCTCGAATTATTTACAAATAAAATGAAGTACAAAATTGAGTATACAAATGATAAAGCATTTTTTCTTTCATTTATTTCATTAAGATCATTCACATTACATGTGTTCATTTGATTGCAAGACTACAAATGATGGTACAACTTTGCATTTCAATGCATTTCTTTCAAAATGGAAATGAAAGAAGAAATTTAAATATCCACACAAGTCATGGTCTTAACTAATTCCATTCATTACAGAAAGTAAATTATACAGTTGAAGGTAAAAGAAACAAGAAAGCCAATAGCAAAAGACATATCCATCATTGCCTGATTCTTCATCTTCAGTTGAGAGATTTTTGCTTGCTCCATCCTACTTCTACTTTTGAGTGTTCGTACAAGAGATTGAGAGGGGTGTCAATTAAGAGCTCCAAATATGAGTTATACTATAAGCTCAACCAACAGACATATAATTTACTCTTTGAAATGCATGGAATCAACTAAAGGAAGGAACAAAAACATGAACTAAAAAGAGAAAACATCATCATCATACATCATTTTTATGCTCACATTGTTTGTTTCCTTGTGCAGGTATAGGAAAAGTCATGTAGCTGATTATCTTTTGAAGACCAAGCATGTGGGAAAAAACGAGCTCCCACAAGGGTAGAGCTCGGCATGCTACCCCTTATACATTACAAATGGGGTTGAGTGAAGGAATACAATTATCATAATCATCTGAGCTATTCAACTAAAGGAGTAATCAAATTTATCATGCATTCATAACAGCCAAATCAAAGCATGAGATGAAAATTACAGATGGACAATAAACTTGATGAACTTGTTTCAGCTGAAAATGATCATGTTTAATTTGGAAAGATTTGATATCATTGCCATAATATTGTTTTGTTGCTTTAAGTCCGTTCACATTAAAATTTGTTTCATATTATTTATGTTTTGGAGCAGCAGTGTTCTATCTCATAAACAATGATACTGAACATGCATACATAATGCCTCAACAAAGAGCACTGTTTCAGATTTTCATTTTTAGAAGAGAACAAGTGCATAAAATAGTTTTTACATAATGGAGCATAAAAATGCATGAAGACTACCAGGTAGATGATGTTAACCCACCAAGAATGAAACAACAGTCTAGAATGAAGAGAGCTTCAGATTCCCATTAGAATAGAAGATGCCAAACATCAATGTAGTGACCAGTATGCAGATGATACAACGTAGATAACCAGTTTCATTTTGGCTGAGAATGAAATGAAACAGTGCAAGAGTTCACTATTTTTGAGCATCAGTACAATGTTTTATTCAGTATGCCAGTGCTAGGGATTTTAGCCCTATGAACAAATGGTCACAGTCAATACCCTTGAGCTAGGGTTTCAGTCAAAGGAGATACAGTAAATTGAAAGTGCAAGTGTAGCTACAGCCATGAAGACTCAAGCCTAGGTTTAATACACAAAAATTAAGAGAAATTGTTATCAACTTAAAATGCGCGAAACAATCAAAGGTGTTGTTTGTCTCTTGAGATACTCATAATTCACAAGTACAATGCTATTTCAAAATAACAAAGAGATTTTCTTTCATTTTCTAGAATTCCATGAAAGCTTTTTTGAAACAAAATGCAGATAGTACAATTTCCAGCTTACTCACTTGGGGGTTTTCAACAAAAATAGAAGAAATGCATTTTCTTTAGAACATCATTTACCCATGTAAGGGTTTTGATAGAAGCTACAAAAGAAAGTGATATATCATCATGGGTCGAGCTCCAGACTAGAAAAACATTGTTTTCTTTCATTTTACCAAATACCCATATAAGAGTTTGTTTTGAAAACTCATATTTCTTCATATTACAGTGGGCCATATTGGTTTTAATGGAAAATCATAGTATAAATACAGATTTATTTGAAATGCAGAATAACCATATTGAGGTTGTTTATCAAAGTGAAATTTTCACAATTTCTAGCTTACCCACATGGGGTTTTGAATAGAAAGACAATTTAATGAATGCTTTCTTCATAATTAACAAATGCCCATATGGGGGTTTTGTTCCAGATATAAAGAATACAAAATATGCTCTCTTGCGTTGAGCCCAAAAATGACATAACCCATTTTGATGCATAAACATGGCAAGGCTAGAGAGAGGGATTTACAACCTCAAATTTCATTTGGAGACAAAAGATTTATTTTGGGTCTATCGTCTAAACCTCGAGATCTGAAGAAAGATGGTGAAAATTGTATAAAGCTTTTGTACAAATTGTATTGAAAGCATATAAGCATGGTGCGGCCTGGGTATGGCCATAAGATTCATTCAAAAAATTGACCTTTTACATAAACACAAAACTTTTATACGCTTTTGTTTAGAAAGATGCCAACATAAGTATAAAAGAGAACAATAGCTTACCATGCGAGCCATAATGGAGCTCTCAAACACACAACCAGGCCTCATAGGAGCTTTCCAACACAGAGGTCAAGCAAAAACAAAAGTAAACACACAAAAAAAAAAATATACATTAGAAAGTGTGCCCATGCTGTGGCCTCAAAGCCAGAAAAATGGCTTAGAAACAAAGCAAAGAAGCTTGAAAGAGCTTAAAAATGGCTTACCATCTGGAGGACATAGAGATTCGACAAAGATAACAATGATGAAGCTTGAATTTCTTAAAAAAAAAACAAAACCCTGGCTCATACATGGCATTGGCTCATAGCCATTTCTCTCCAAGTCTTCACTCTCAAAAGTGTGAAATGGTAGGGAATTCTTTGAGTTTTGTTCATTAGGGTTTTCTCAACCCTAATTCAACTTAGGGGTATAGATTTTAGTGGTTAAAATTTGATGGATACCTTAGGTCAAAATTTGTGGGGAGTTTTTCATATTTTATTTTGCCTAAGTCTTCAAGTCGCCATTGAAATATCTTATGGCCTTAGACTTTAGGGTTTTGTCACTTTTGCTTTAGTCGAAATGGGAAATGGTAATTTCCTTAGGTTTATTTTAATTGATTTTGAGAGAAAATAAATTAAGATATGAATGATAAATATTTATGGCTTAGGGTAAAGCACTTATGTCTTAGGTTTTTCATTTGTTTAATTGATTTTATAGAAATCAATCATCTTTATATTTTTAACTAGTTTTATAGAAATCAATCATCTTTATATTTTTAATTGATTTTATAGAAATCAATTATGATGGGAGGACAAAAAATCTTTAATTGCAAAAATAGGTCAAATTGAGGTAAAATAGGATCTACAAGCTATGTAAAGCAAGGATAAAATAAGTTATTTTATTCCCTTTCTATTTTGCGTAGATTGATGTTGTTTTCTTCCTTGGTCAGGTTTGAGATTCCTGCTAGAGAGATAAGGTGTTTTTTTTGCTTTAAAAGCATATTTGGCTTATTTTGAGAGGCTTTTCAGTATGTATTTGCAAAAAGTGTGTTGTTTCTGCTTTTGTGTAGACATTTGAGGCAGTTTTTGATACCTTTCCTTGAGCTTTTTCTTGAGCTCGGATTAGTGTTTTGGAGTTATATCTTGTGAAAACTTAGTTTTTTTCTAGTCCAGATTATTGTTTCTTACTGGGTATGTGCAAGATCATCATGGAAAAAATAGGCCCTTAAGTGGCAAAAAATTTAGAAAAATCAGAGTTAGGCAACTTGACATAAAAATTTGAATAAGTTATCTATATTATTTCAAAAATATGTAAGAATAGAATTTGTATAAAAATAAATGTAGTTTCTAAACTATTAGGTTTATATAAAAATAAATAAAAATCTATTTGGTGAAAATTTGAAATTTCAATGCAGTAGTACTTAAATTTCAGGGAAAAAAAAAGTAGGTGTTTATCTGATCACCCTAACCATAATAAAATGATAATATTTTTTAATAAGATTTTAGATATAAGTAGAGGACTCATGTCCCAATGTGATGCATCATTTTTGTAATTTTTTTCCAAGTAAATAATTAATTATGATTTTTTTATTACATCATTTTAAAAATAAACAAACTTGTATGTCTAACCACCTTAACTTGGTCAAAACTTCATGAAATTAATTTTTTTCTATTCCTATAGTATGCAAAGCATAGAATGTGGCACATGTTTCGTATTTAAAAAATGTGATACCGTTTGAAAGCTATAAATGTTTTTCAATCAACCTACCAATTAGGACTTTAGTTGTAATTCAAATAGAAAATAAATAATAATTATTTAATAAATTTAAACTAAAGCATTATTTATATTAGTGGAAAGCTGAGAATCTCCTTTAAAAACCCTTTTCGTTTCATCAATTTTGGGTAAAAAAAAGTTTTCAGCCACATACCCTACACAAACCCATCATATCACCACTTTGTGGCCCATCATGATCCTGCACATACCCTGCTCTGATACACTTCCTAAGAGCTTGTAAAAATTTTGTACTCAGTTTAGAAAGATACACTCTTTCAATTTCAATAAAGCAGCAGAGTTCTTCCCATTTTTCTAGTCTCAATTTTGTGATGCCAATCTGATGTCTTTGTGTTTTCAAATTTGAATGCTTATATGTCTTGTTGTTGTGAATC
The DNA here is from genome assembly GCA_007258455.2 of Sequoia sempervirens. Lineage (NCBI taxonomy): Eukaryota > Viridiplantae > Streptophyta > Pinopsida > Cupressales > Cupressaceae > Sequoia > Sequoia sempervirens. The sequence continues at coordinate 39,227,076 of VDFB02058242.1, forward strand.
TTTGTTCAAAATTACATGCTTTTAGGTTGCATGTTGTATTTAGTTCTTTTAAATATTCATGCAAATCATTGATGAAAACATGTGCTAATGAGATTGTGAGGGCTATTGTGATACATAAACTATTGTGAGTGATAAAGTTTGAATTTTATAAGTCTAGTGAATAATTTGTTAGTCATATATTTTAATTTCAATTATTCTCTATCTATTTCCTTCGAAAATCATTTAGAATAGGATTATCATTTAGAGAACCAACTCACTCTGGAGATTCTCTTTTCATATAGATCACCTACATCTAAAAAAAGTTTCCATGTTTCAATAGATATTTTAATTTTTGCAAATCTGACTAAGGGTGCATATCTGATTGACAACAGTTTTGCAAGTGGAGGAACATGGAGCTATGAATATCGAAGATGAAGTTAATGATCCTATGGAAGAAGATGATCATGCACTAGAAAAAAAAGTTGAAGATGATGGTACAAATACATTGATCCATGACACATTTAGTGGCACAGCTGATCTTGATGATCAAGATGACTTTGATGATGTTCATGATTTACCTGTACTTGAGAAGGCATACAAGCCCCTTTATGAAGGATCCCAAACAACTCTTTTCTTTATTGTATTGTTGTTGGTGAACTTGAAGGTTATGAATGGTTTATCCAACATAGCAATCTCATGGATGTTAAAGTATGTCATATATGTCATATATTTTTATCTACTTTAATTATTCTTAGTTCATCACTAGTAAATAAAGGATGAAATATGTACCATTAATATTCCTTATATTAACAAATTGTTTTTTGTTGTAGATTGATTGGTGAATTTTTGTTACCACCATCAAATATTTTACCTCGCTCATACCGAGATTTATCTACCATTATGAAAGATATTGGAATGGAGTATCAAGCAATAGATGTATGTCCCAATGATCATATTATATATCATAAACAACATGAATTTGCAACAAAATGCCCAAAATTTCATATCAATAGATATCAAACAGATCAACTAACAAAAAAAGGTGTCTTGCAAGGGTCTTTGTTATATTCCCATTATTCCACGCATGCAACGATTATTTAGGTGTGGAAGCTTAGTGCAATTTATAGACTACCATGCATAGAATAGAAGTGGAGATGGAATTCTTCTAATTCCTGTGGATGGTTCTGCATTTAGGGACATGGAGGAAAAATGGCCACAATTTAAAGAAAATTTTTTAATCTCAGGCTTTCATTGGTAGTGAATGGTGTCAATCCATTTAGAGAGTTGAGATCTATTACTCAGTGTGACCTATTTTTGTTATCGACAATAACACTCCTCCATGGATGTCAATAAATAGGGAGCACATAATGTTGGAAACGATTGTTCCAGGTATTTGTTTACATCAATTTTCTTTAACATAGTAGCATCTCATTTGTCTTATTTGTTGCATAATGACTTATGTTTTTTCATTTAATAGTCATGTACATTAATTTATATATATTGCAGTAAAATGGTTATAATAATTATGTAATGTTTATGTTCATTCAACTAGGTAAGTGCCAAGTTAAAGATGTGAATGTATATATCAAGCCTCTTATCAACAAGTTACTAAAGTTATGGAATGGCGTCACTATGTATGACATCTCTAGACCAATAGGACAAAGATAATTTCCATTCCATGTAATGCTTGTATGGACAATTCATGATGCCCCGGGGCTAACACATTTTTGTGGTATGTTATAAGGTTCGACTGCACTTTAATGATATTTAATTTTATGAAGTAGATATCATTCATATTTTTTAAATAATCATTTCATTATATATAATTATAAAAATTGACATATTTAATCCAATTAAATATAATCTTGTAGGTCTTCAAACAAAGGGAAATTTTGCATCTCCAATTTGTGGTCCAAAGATGAAATCTTGTCATTCAACAAGTTTAGGAAAGTAGGTGTTTGATGAGTATAGGAACTTCCTCCACATAAATCATAAGTATCAAACTACTGAAAAACATCTTTTCAATGGGAAAGAAGAGACTACATAAAAACCACGAAGAATGACACCTTGCCTATGGAGGTTGGAATATAATAGAATTAATAATCAAGGTTATACATCATATCAAATTGTTTATCCATCATAAATGATATATTTAGAATTTATATTTTTATATTGTGTTTTGTTTACTCATGCTATAATTAACAATGATTTTCATTGTTAATTTGTTTAACTTATATGCCTCATGAAGGTTGTCAAGGCATTAATGATTGGCTTCCACAAGGACTACAAATTTATCCTAGATAATTTAGTAGGTTGCCCTACTATGAGTAGCTACAAATTGAGCATTTGATTGATACAATGCATATCAGAAAGAATATAACAGAAACGTTATGGAAAATGTTGGATGGAAGGCATGACAAAGAAAAAATTGTCAAAATCTGTATTGAAATTTAGGAAGCCAATCATGCAATGAAAATTTTCATTCAATTAAATAGTGATGGAGACCAAATTAATATAAGTGCCCTTCCTTGGTTATTAACGGAGCAGCAAAGAAATGCTATAAAATAAGTCATACGAAAAATTTGATTTCCCACAGGATTTGCTACGAACATAAACAATATCATAACAAAGAAAGGTGAATTTGGGTCAGGGATGAAAATGCATGATTGGCATACCTTCATTAAGGTAATTATTCTAGTATATTATATGTATATTTGTATATTGCATTCACTTTTTAGTGTATTATGTTTACTACTTTTGGAAAAATAATGGAAAAATTATTTTATAATTGTTGCAGTACATTCTATCTCTATCTCTCCTAGAAAAAATTGACAACAATTTCAAGCAAGTTATATGTGATCTTGGAAAATCCAGGAGGTAAGTAGCGATATTTGTTCAATTCGTTGTATAGATCTTATAATTGTCATTTGATTTACTTGTTATGTAATATATTGTATATTTTTGTTAAATTTTGTTAATATATTTGTGCCTTGAATCACTTGTAGATGGTTGTCATCTAAAGAAATCCATAAAGAAGATATAAATCATTGGAAGAGAAAAATTCCTCATCTAATGTGTGAAATGTAAAAGTGTCTACCTTTGACATTTCACAAAGCACAAGAACACTACCTCATACACCAAGTTGAGGAGATTGAATTGTGTGGACCTGTGCACACAAGGTCAATGTGGATGGTTGTGAGGCACTTGAAATTTTTGAAGGATTTGGTTAGAAAAAGAGCACATCTTGAGGGTTCTATGGTGGAGGGATATATGGTATACTAGACCATGGTTCGATTGAGCGAGCTGGAAATTAGCCCCATGTTCTTCCAAGCCAATGTGAGCAGATATTTTACTCAAAGGTTCTAGGTAAACTAGGTTGGTCATTTGTTGTTAGACATGATCCAAGAGGAAGTCTGGTAAAGTATAATGTGGTGGAAGAAGAAGATACCAAAGAACTAGAAGATGGTGTAGATAATGATCAAGATCAACAGTTAGTTGATAATGTGCCTGACAAAGATGTCGAAGAAGAGGAACTAGATCATGATGATGTAGGAGTTAATGTTCATGAATATGATATCTATGTGGATGATGACATTATCGAAACTGATATCAATGATGATGATGATGATGATATGACCAATCCTTACAGTGTCGAATCTGGATTGAATGATATAGACAACAAGTTGGATGAAGAAGAAGATCAATGACATTGAAATGTATGAGTTATGCAATTATATTATCTATTTGATATTAATTTCTTGATAGAATTATATTTGACTTATGTGGTTACATAATTAAGTCATGATTTTTTTAATTTTTATGCCATTACATAATTAATTCATGATGTACTTTTTAATGTTTAATTTTCATTCATGATGTCACAACTATTTTAGCTCTCCTAGAAATTTCCATATGATCATAATGAATAGTGTTTTAGGAAATTTCATGAAAGATGACACATTGATTGTAGTAGTGAAATAATTACAAAGTCATTTAGATTTTTTAGATCAATCACCCTTCGCAATGTCATTTTTAGGATCATATCCAATTTTATTACTAAGACAAATAAGTTAGGATTTGATTGGCTTATCTTGGAGGAACATTGTGGCTTTGTGTAATGTGAGCAAATTTTGGATGGGGTAGTTTCTATTGCTAAGGTTGATCACTCCTTTCTATGAAGGCCATACAATTATGATTGGGTCAAGTGTTCTTTTCTTTAGAAAATTCCTATTTCCTTTTTGATAGGTTATAATTTGATTAGATAGGTTATGAAGCACTTATTTCAAGTAATTTATGTCTATTTTAATTTGTAATTTATTAAATTCAAACACATCCAAAATTATGTCCCTGACTTTAATTGATTGTTACATTATTTAATTATTAACTCAAATGACACCTCCAATTTAACTATATCTAATTGAATTTATCTAAAGTGTTGAACATTTTTAGATCAAATTTAGTAATTAACTCAAACAAATTTTCCAATTTAACGATATGTATATACAACTTTAAGTTATTTTTATTTTAACTAAAAGTACTAAAGTTACAACATACAAATTAAATAATATTTATGATTGTAAAATTTATTTTTAAATATCTCTTAGAATCCTTTTTATCCCAATTTGAAAATAATTCTATATTATATCTAATACATTTTTTAAAATTTTAAGATGAAAATAGCAAGGGAAAATCAAACAAATATCTTTATGAAAGAAGTATATTGGTGTGAAATTAAATATGATTTGGATTCAAATGTAAAAAACTACAAAGAATGGAAACAATTCTTTCAACACATAAACTATTTTGTAGTAGTCAATTAAAATGAAAAAGCTTACTCTATATTAGTTAGGATACACAACTAAGAAAATGATCTAAATAGTCTAATAATTTGACCATTAGCATATAGAAATTTCTATAGAGTTGTAGATCTCTAACATTTCAAAAACACAAAACAATATTAGGTAGATAATCAAGCATCTTTCATTTCTATAGTGACTTATTTATCCTAGAGGAACTAAGCACATATAGTATACAAAGAAAACCAAGAAACCCACAACTACCCCTATTTTGATGGAGTTTAGTTTTCTCCCCTTCTTGATCTCCCTAATATTGTCTAATTATTTTAAAGAGACCAAGGGTCATAGCACAACTTTATTCAACCCACTTAATAGCTTGGTTAATGAAACTTGAAAAAAGCAACAAAACAATTGCTACATTTGGCATTTCATGTGGAATGAAGAGTGGTGAGAATAATCTACTTATAGTTTAATAAAACACTATTTTTATAAGAAGGCTTGACATTAGAAAGGTAAGTATTACTTTTAGATATTTCACATGAGTTTCCTAGGGCCACCCAGTTGTTATAGATTACCTATAGCACTAAAGTGTCCCACTTGTGAAGCATGCATTGAATATCATATCTTTGGTTATTTCATTCCCAAAAAATTAGCGTTTCCTCATGTTGACCCCACATAGTGACATGTGAATGGGGCCAACTTTGAATTTTTTTCAATTTGTGCTTGTATGGAGTGAAACTTGACATGGCTAGCCTAGATGCATGCGTTGATGATATGGGAGGGTTTCGAGACTCAAACATGATGTCATGCTATATAAAGTCATCTCATCCTTCCTAATAATACAAGTTGTCGTATTCTTCGTATCTTTCATTTATTGTTCCTAATAATTATCAAATGGTGGTAAGTGATTATTCCCTTATATATCATTGTATAATTTTTTTTTCTATATTAAATTATCAAATTTTATTATATTATGTGGAGCTCCAAAAAGTTAGAGAGGAGTTCAAGTTAGTAGGTTCAAAATAAAAAGTCATCACTTTTCTCTCTATGTATTTTGTATTACTAACATGTGACATTGTATGGATATATTTCTTTCTTGTATATATTATAGTTTTACCAACATATAATGTTGTATGCTTGCATGGCTTCTTAGTTAATATATGGGGAGATAGAGATAGATGGGGAGAGAAAGAGAGAGAGATAGAGATATATGGGAAGAGAAAGAGAGATGGAGAGGGGGGGATAGAGAAGGGGAGGGAGAGAAAGGTATATAGATAGGTAGAGGAGGAGAGATATAGAAGATGGGGAGAGAGGGAGAGATAGGTTGAAGAGAAAGAGAGAGAAGAGAGGGAGAGATAGGTTGAAGAGGAAGAGATAGAAGAGAGGGAGATAGATAGGTAGAAAAGGGAGAGAAAGAAGAGGGGGAAATGGAGAGTGATATGTAGAAAAGGAGAGAGAGAATAAGATAGGGGAGAGAGGGAGAGATAGCTCAATATATATAGAGGGAGAGGGAGAGACATAGAAAGGGGGTGATATAGAGACATAGAGGGGGATGGTGAAAGAGATAGAGAGATCATGATAGAGGTAGAGAAAGATATGGATAGAAAGAGATAGAGAGAGGAGTGAGAAGGAGATAAAAATAGAAATAGAGATAGAGATATAGAGTAGGAGAGATGGATGGAGAGATGGAGTGAATGAGAGAGAAAGGGGTAGAGGGAGAGATAGCTCAATAGATAGAGGGGGGAAGAGGGAGTGACATATATAGTGGGAGATACAGAGAGACAAAGAGCGACAGGGAGAGATATATCAATCACCCTCCCTATATCTTTATCTATTCATCCTTATCTCTTTATCTCTCTACCTCTCTCTATCTCTTTGTCTCCCTTTCTATTTGTATGTTTCTCATTATCTCCCTCTCTCTCTATATTTTCTTCCCTTTATTTATCTTTGTCTCCTTAAGTGTGCAATGGGTATATTGAAGAGGTCTTAAAGGAGAATTATCATATCTTTAATCAAATGGCATGCTACCTTGAGCATAACTCCCCAAGGACACATGCCATCATTGGATTGTTGACATGAAACAACTAATCAAAATTTAGTTTCTCTTTTCCCTCTCGCTCTTTTCCTTTGTATCTCTTATATTTCTCTCTCATTCTCTCTCTCTCTCTCTCCCTATCTATCTAAGTTCATCTCTTTCTCTCTTTCTCTATCTTTTTAGTTTCTATCTCTCTTTGTATTAGCTAATAGGCTACATATATTGTGATATTTGAGCTTGAAACAAATATCATGCTTGGAAACCACTATTGTGTCATTGGAAAACAAGTTTCAACAACCATTTAATGGTAAACGAGTTATAGTGTAATGGTAAAATCCTCTAAAATATCAGGTAAAAGCCTATATATACTATTATATAATAATAAATATAATTATATTATATATAATTTAATCGAATATTACTATTATATTAAATATATATATTATATTAATTATATTTTGTATTATATAAAAATATACTTATTATTAATTATTAATTATAATAATTTTATATGTATTTAATAATTTTGTTAAAGAATATAGTATATAATTATAATAAGTCAAATAATTATATTATTTATTATGTAAAATATAGCTAATATATACTTAACTATATTGTAGAATATTAAAACCTAGCTAAATGGCACCATAATTTTCAATTTAATTAGCATACTGTAAAACCTAGCCAAACCAGGTTGTAGCTCATCAAATTGGAGAAGTGAATGGTCAATACCAGTGTTGAGGAAGAGTTTGGAGTTAAAACAAGGTCAATACTAGTGCTGATGAAGAGTTTGGAGTGGAAAAAAGGTCAATACCAGTGTTGAGGAAGAGTTTGGAGGAGTGAAAACAAGGTCAATACCAGCACCGAGGATGAGGTTGAGGGCACTGAGGGAAAATAAACGACCAAGGGACAATGAGTACTATAAGTTTGGCATCCCCATTCTCTTTAACCTACAATTTTCATGCCTAGTTTCCAAATATCTTCTCGTACATTGGCATCCCCATTCTCATAAAATGGTATAAGATAAGACAAAAAATAAAATAGCTTAGTTTTTCACATTTTTATCAACTAGCCTTAGGTCTTGGAAAAACTCCCATAATCTACCCACATCTTGGTTAAGGTCTAGGATTTCATCACACATGGCCTTCATTGCATGAGTCTAAAGCAATTGTAGGCTTAGCCTTCTCTATAAACTTAGTGAATTTGAACACTTTATCTTTATTTTTCCTCCAATATTTATGTTTTTCCCTCCCCTTTCAATCATCTTTCACAACTTGAACTTATAGTTTCCTTTTCTTATTGATCCTTCATGTACTCATGTCAATCTATCTAGTTGACCACCTAGCTATCCCCAATATCCTCCACGTTGAGCTTAATGCCTCCCACCTCCTCCAAAAAGATTGACATTGTCATCATTCTCATCTAGAACTCATAATTAAGTCCCACTAACTTTCTAGGTTCCATTTTTTGGTGGGAACATGTTATTCTTTGTTGTACGACCTACCTCAAATCTTATGTTAAAAAAGTTGCTAAGAACATAAAACAATAAGAAAAAATTTTAAGGTACAACTAAAAAGGGGTTATTTCCTTTTGGCCTCCTCCACCTCTTATATTTCAACATAGCATGGAATTACACTTACATAACATAAAATTAAAAAAATGGAAGTTTATAGGGGAAAAGGAGCCCAAGTATATGCTAGGCTAAGCTAGATCTAATGAATGTAAATAAGGCATACAATTCTTCTTTAATACCTCCACCACAAACATAGGTATCCTCTCTTCTTGGTAGTGATAACCTCCTCCACACACAACCCTTAAAAATTATGAATAGAGGAATATAATCTTTGAAGAACTCAAATTTGATTCTCTCCTACCTGATGCAATTAGTCATTTTATCTTACAAACATTTATAATGATTAATAAAGGTACATAGACCAATTCTTCATAATAGAAGAATTTGATCATACTTTTCCAATGATGGCATTATGAGAAAACCTTAGATTAAATGAATAATTCCTAACTAAGTTCTTTAAATCATGTCCAGCCATATAAGAGAAGACCACTGCTATGTGTACTTGGGTACCATGGAGAAAGTATCTTTGGGCTCTTTCATCAATCAAGTTATTGTTAAATTTTAACACCTAAAGGTGAGAATGAAGAATCTTTCCTACGATGGTGGCCAATTATGCTTCTCAACACCTAGATTACAAAATCTTTGCCAATATCATTTCCAATACAATTAAACCTATTGCTTGAGATATAGTCATACAATTAAACAAATTGGCTTTCTTGATAGTAGATACATTCTAGACAATCCAATCCTTGCATTAGACATTGTTGAATGGGCCCAACAAACTACTCATGATTCCCTTATTATTAAGTTAAAAATTTGACAAGGCATATGATTGCATCAAATGTCCTTTCATTTATAAAAGACTCAAATGGATTTATTTTTAACCCTAAATTATTATCACACATTCATATCTTTGTTAATAAGTGATTGCACAATAGTGCGTCCCACTTTTGGGATGAGGCAAAAAAAATAATCCCAAAATTTCAAAATTACAAAATACCAGTTGAATGAAGAACCTTCATTTGAATGTGATGTCTTCTTGACCTTTGAATGAAGAACCTTCATTCAAAAATGATGCCATGTAAAGATTTTCAAATGAATGTATTTTTTATTTTAAATATTTCATGTTCAAAATGCTTTATAAACGGAACCTTTGCATGAAGGACCTTCAAATGAGGACCTTAATTCAAAGGTCCTTCATTAGAAGATCCTTCGTATGAAGGTTCCTTTAATGCCATCCCATTATAGCTCTTAGAGTTGTTAGAGATATTTTTGTTTTGAAGTAGAGATTGGACCATCAAATAGTGTCACCATGACTCTACCAAGATATCCATCAAATTGACAAACCCTAATTTAACAACCACAAATTCACAAGAAAATTTCCCCTATCAGCCCTAGGGCATCAATTCAATGCCAAATTTCTTTCTTTAACATACCCCTAAATGCAATGAACCTCTATCATACCATGTTTCACACCAATCCATCGAGTTACAATTCCAAGACAATGGGTGGATTGGTGGATTTCATTTCTATTTATCCCTCACACAGGCAAAACAGGGAAATCCCTATATTTGATTGTTTTCTCCCACAAAATAGTAATTTAAGACTTCAAAAAAAATGCAAATCAAAGGGAAGACATATATTTATCTACACCAACGATCTCAGAGCATTTAAAGCTTGTATGAATCCATACAACACAAAAGAACTTCAGAAAAATAGTAAAAACACAAAAAATTGCTTCAAGAATGTGGTATTTGATATGAAATTTTGGTATCAACTCCTCCAACAATTGAAACAATTGCAATGGGATGGGAATACAATATGATAGAAGTGGGATAAGAAATTCATCATTTGAAGCATCAAACCAATATGCAAAGATGAAAGAAAGTGCTAACCCCTTAAACTGAAAAAGTTTCTTTTAACTTTAAGTTTGTTGGGTAGCCAATTCTTTTAAGTTATCAAATCCTACCATCATACATAATCAAAATGTTGTTTCAAATGACTATGAGCACTAACTTTCACTATTTGAAGATGTTGAAACCTTGTCATAGAGAACTAGAACATTGATGCAACCACCCATCCTACCTTAAAACATACCAAAAGTCTCCTAGCAATTAGACATAGGAAGATTTAAGATGACTTAAACATTTTTTATTGCCAAAGCATAAACTTATGATGACTTAACCAGGCCTAGTACACACTCCCTCCCCATTAACCACTTAGACATATGGAAATTAAATTTAAATTTTATGCTATTTTTAGTCATGTAGGTGCCCAATAAACCACTTGGTGGTGTTTTCCTTCAAGTTTATTTACTTGAATGAAGAGAAAAAGTCCTTTGATTACAATTAGAGAATACATTTGAGGCCTTGGTTGTGTAATTGGTGGACCATAGTCACATTTAACACTTGTTACAAATTTTGGGAGTTAAAACGTTAAGTAAATTTGATTTGTGATGGACACATTTGGATGGTAGTAACAATAACATTCAATCTATCAAGACTTGATTACATTATAACCTATCAAATTATAGCACTGAAATGATAGATTAATCATAATGTCACCTTGGGATCACATCACCATGAAAGAACTTCATCCAACATCCTTATAAGTGCACGTACCACCAAATAGGTATTTTTCAGATTTGTCTTCCTTGAACAAGGGAAATTCAAGAAGAGAAGAGGAAAGCGATACATGTAGTAGGTCTAAAAGAGGGAGATCAACTAGATGTCAAAATATTAGAAAAAAATTCCATAAACACATGGAATTTTTTCTTGCGAAAGGGGGGTCATGTTCTTATGATGATGAGAGCATAGGTGACATCGAGGTGCTCTTAAGGTACAAACATCTATAGAAACAATAGGTACCCAAGGAACTTCCTCCAATAAACACTAATTTTTGTGTCAACGAGAGGATATATCGCATAGCACCATCGTCATTACATGGTTTGAGCCTATTTTGCATGGATGACATAAAGGTCTGTTACAAAAAAGTTACTGAATTGATGGAGTATGTCGGACCCTATTACAATTACAAAGATTGGATTCAACTAGTTCGATATATACAAAGTATGCGTAGGTATGCAGTGTCAGCAAATTATATACAACTAAAATATAAGGATCAAAATAAAGGAGTGGCTATGTACATTGATGCAAGGCCAAAAGCATTAGGAAATATTGTAGGGTTTATAATTAGTACATGACCTGGGTCAACAAATAAGCAACCCAATTGCATATTCGAGGTATGTGAGGGAAACTGTCTATTTGTATGTGCGATAAAATCAATAACTGTAGGGGAAAAGTTTCTAATTGATTAAAATTTGAATCACTAAGATACAAACATAGTTACTATGGGGGTGGTACGTACTATATACCATTTTACCCAACCTCCAATTAACGACTCCAATATACCATTTAAAAAAAAACAAAATTTGTAAGTCTATTGGTTTCATTTCGGTAATGTTTTTTTATATTTAATTTTTGTCACAACAGGACATTGATCATATGGGGAAGGCTCCAACCCAAAGCACAAATCGTGATGCATCTTCAGGTGCTTCTACCCAACAGGTTTACCTCATTGTAGTTGTACAAATTTGATACGAGAAAAATGTTTTATTATTATGTTTTTTTATAAGTTTATTAGGTTAATTTCGATAATTTTTTTAATATTCTTGTTGTAGTCAACTGATCAAGGAAAGGCACCAATAGTAGAGGAGAGCATCCATAGGGAGGGGAAGTCACTGTTATGTGATGATAATATTGTACATTTAGCAAACCCTCTCGATATGATAAGGAAGACACAAAAAAATGCAATGAAGAAATCCTTCAATTGTTACTCATAGTGCCTCAAACAAATGAGATAAGAGAGAGGGTTAAAATATTGACTGAGAGAGCACAAAACTTACAAGTAAGCTATCATGAGGTCTTTAATTATAACATAAGTTCATTCATGGTTTTATATTTTGTACTCTTTTTTGTCATGAACTAAATATGTGTTATTTTTATAGTATTTTTGCATCGTCATGATGTTGTTGGCCATGACTAGGGTACTACAGGTGATGCCTGAGGAGTAGGGGTTGGTACAAGTGTCCAACCTAATCTTCCTACACATACATCACATCATCTGACCCCATCATCTATGCCTATATTGTCGACTAAAATGTTGGCAACACATAGCGTGCAGGCATCAAATAGTGCACCCTCTGGCAATGAACACATACCATAACATGTGTTAGGACATGTACCTAGGGATGCAGAGGCCACTAGTACTGGTGATGTTTTAGCATAATTTCTTGGATCTTCCCATATTACTAGTACAAGAAAATTGTCAGTCACATTTGTGGTGACTAAGGATTTCGTTCTCGTAAAGATAGAGGTATTTTTTTTAATTATTATATATATAATCCAATTGAAATTTACCTATTGATCACTCTTTTTAGACTAATGATCCCATGATCATTTTGTAGGAAATGATGTTTTTTATAAACATATAAGTGATATTACATTGGATCTCTTCGAGCCCACCATATGTACATAGTGGAATGCCAAAAATAAAGATTTAAAAGATGATCTCATTAACCATTTAGTTGTGTTGTTTGTTGATAAAAAATTCAACCAAACCAAGGTCCTTAAGAAAGCTAGTACCTATCTAAAGTATGTGAGGGACCAATATAGGTCACATTTAGAGAAGAACAAAAAGTACGAGCATCCCCCCATGATTTTGGAGAGGGAGTGGAAGGACCCAGTGTAGGATGGAAAGGAGAAGGTTGAAAAGAAAAAAAGGAAAGACACCACTGGGCCAAGGAAGGTATGTGATACTATCAACAATGTAATTATATACTTATTACTCTTTCTTTTTACATAATCTAATGTATTTCAAACTTTTCATAGGCTACTCGACACATCGAAGGTAACAAAGGAAAGACTAAAAAACATGGGCAGCACAAACTTGGCTCTAGTGGTTATTTGAAATTAGCCGCATCAATTGTAAGTATCAATAAATGAAATATTGCATCCAAATAATAAATTGCAAACAATTTTGGTTTTATCACACAATAGAAGCAAAATTCATGATCTTATGCCAAAATTCAGGGCTCTAAATTCAATAGAGCATCCACAGAAGAGGACCTGAAGATTTCCTTCTAGCAAGGCTATGGAGTCGTGGTTGAATGCCTAAGAGTCTTGACTGGGAAAACAAAAACTTCCACTGCATCTGACACACAGGTAAATAAACTCAATAAAGTTTATTTAAAATTGAATACTTGTGCAATCTATTTGATATTAATTTCCACCATAAAGTAATTATATGCCTATTTTTTTAAACAAACAAGCAATTATAATATTGCACATGACATTGGAATGTAGCCTAGTGAGGGTGGAGCACAACCTACAGATGAGGGTCATGGTGTGCATCCTGGTACTAGATGTATTCATTTGCTATAAAAAATGTAGGATGGATTAATACAATTAAACATCTTTAATTGCAATTGGTGTATTAATTAATGTAACATTTCATGTTGCAACTTTAGAGCATGTAGAGTGTGATCAACATGTTGAGCATGATCAAGCTAGAGAAGATCAGGAACATGATGTGGCCCCATCAGGTAAAGAGGAACACTCTAATGTTCTTTTAAACATATTTAATTACAATTGGTGTATTAATTAATGTAACCTTTTGTGTTTCAATTCTAGATCAGGATTTAGAGGGTGTTCAACATGTTGAGTATGAGCTATAAGACAAGATCAGGAACATGATGTGGCCCCATCAGGGAAAGAGAACCACTCTAATTTTCTTTTAATTAATGAAATACTTGTAACAATAATAATAAAACATATCAATTTAATATTTCTTTGTTATTGCAATAGACCCCCCTTGTAGTGGCGTCCACGTTGTGAGTACACGAATAAGCATACATTAAGATCACGATTAAAGTGCAAAACAACTGAAGGGGGGACAAATGATTTAGAAAATGATATTTTTCTTCTTCTTTTTTTAGCTACAAAAAATTGAATGAATGAATGTTATATGTTAATGAATGAATGTGAATATGTTAATGAATGAATGTTATATGTTATTAATGGATGAATGAATGAATGAATGATTAATGTTATATTATTAGGTATGGGGAATTGAGAGTGATGTGAGGGGGGAGGGGCCAAATGATCTTCCACCATCATGTGGTTGGCCCTATTAAGTGGAGAATATTAAACTATTCTCAAAACAAAGAGAAGCTCAGTAAGGTAGTGCAAATTTCAATATAATAAATGCATCGTTTGAAGCATCAAACCAATATGAAAAGATAAAAGAAAGTGCTAGCTTTTCACTATGGTGGCAGAAAAATGATTCTTTATACCTTGATGCCTTCATTTACCAAGCCAATTTCTCTTGCTTTGCATAGCTCTACCATGTTTGTGGATGTGATATGTCTCCTACACAAAAAACATGTACTAGTTTATGACCTTCAATCCAATTACATCCAAGTATCTTTTTAATTCCTCTTTCTTTCATCAATCTCTTTACTATTTGAACCTCATACAAATTTTTGAGATGAAGAACCCATTATTGTGAAATCTTCCTCCAGTTGATTAAAGTGAATCCATGCTCTACATCATAATTTGAAGTTGTTTCCATTCCAATGTTCTAAGTTTAGTTTGTTTGTATGGATTTGTATGAATACCACATTGTGTTGTGTGTGTATTTGGTTTCAAATCTCTATTTCTTTTTTTTTTAGTGGTGGCATAACTCTAAAATTTGACTTTTGTGCATAATAGCTTAGTGGAAAAATTGACAGCTCTAAAGGGTTTAGAGGCTTGATTGAGATAGATACATGGATATTTGGATCTTGTTGTTGATTGGAGGCTTCCACTTGACCATGAAAATTTGTACCATCTGTAGGTATGCAAAAAATTCTCTACTTACATTCATTCAACTTACTATCTTCCTTACCAAAAGTTACCCTTGTTAAGCCACAACCATAACTAGCACACTGTCATAATGCTTCAAACTTAGTCACTAATCTTTGTCTTGACAAAAAGGATAATAGTCCTTAATACATTACTAAGGGTAAACATATTTCATAAAGACCTATGAAGGATAAACCATAGTATACCAATCCATTAGAGACTCATAGTGCATAAAACCATTAAAAATACATCAAAATCATAACCTTTACTAAGGGCACAAAATAGTCTTTTGGATTTTTTACAAATTTATATCTATGATCACTTTCCATGTCTTGAAATTTAGCGTGTAAAACCTAAGCCTCATGTCCTCATATGCTTCATGCCTCCATGTTTGTCCAAAAAAATTTCATGGCACAAGTCTTTCCACAAAAAAATTCATGCTCTATGACTCCTACTCTATGATTTGTTTTCTTGCATTTGTTCTCTCAACGTTGTTCCTTTTGTATGCCATTGCATCAAAAACCTGATTAGAGAACCATTCACATCCTATACTTTAAAAAATCAAAACCTAGTTAGAGAACCATTCACGTCATATACTTTACATCATATCAATCTACATTGGAATTGTATCCCTTCAAGGAAAAACAATAAAACACCTATACCAAATCATCAAGGAACATTAACAACCATCTATACCTTCTCACTATAACCAATTATCAAACCTTCAAGACAAAAGGTTCATCATGTTTCGAAAGAAACAATCAATCATCTAATTCACAACTCTGTCCATTCCAACTTATTGTCCTTTTTGCAGTCAAGTCAGCATTCATGCATATTAGATTCAACATACCTAAATTATTAAAAAAAACATACACTGACTTCTATACCTTATCCTAAACTTTGAAACATCTTTTTCAACATGAATACAATAGTTTCCAACCACTAACAATTCCTTTTGTCACTATTTTATCAGATTACCATTATCCATGCAAACAAGCACCACTTCTTAAATAGGCTTCCATACCCTAAATAGGCATTGGGGCAGTTCTTATGCAGAATGAATGGCTTATTATTTTTGAAATTAGGAAAATGACTGAAATATATTTTCTCTAAGTATTAATGATAAGGAAATTTTGGCTATGCATGTTATAATAAATTTCCAACAATATTTGTTAGGGCATCATTTCATCATTTGGATGCATTATCAAAGGATTATATTTGGTGTTAAGCTAAATTTTATATTTTTGTAGGTTAATTAAGTAATAATTATTTTTTGCAATGGGAAACCCAAATATCCAAATTTTATATGCTATAATATTTCATTGCTTTTTGGAGGAGCATTTACACTTTATTCATCGTTATGATGGTATGTTAATGTAGGCCAAAAGGTTGGAAACTAATTCAAGTGCTTTCAATCATAATCCAAATTGAAGTATTTTAGTCAAAATCATAGAAAAAATTTCAACTCCAGAACAAAACAATGGCTTGAGAACAATGCACCATTTTAGAAGGCTCTTCTACTAATCCACCACATGGTGCAGTGTTTCCCATTGTGATTAGGTTACTATATCCTTGTTTCCAGTTATTCAATAAAATGCACCAATAGCTAGTGTAAATGTATGTGTTCATATTGATATTACACTAGAGCAGAAAGTAAAGAATTGACAATGTATCATTGTGTTGTCTGCATTAGAAAAGTAAAGTTTCTACCATGAATTTGTTGAACACCTTTTAAAGTAGATTACTATTTTCATTTTTTTTGAAATTGTTCGTCGCTCTCCACACCATCTGATAATGGAAAGAGTAAATATTTGTTATATCATTTACCTTTTATTTCTTTATTATGAATGTTGGGAGATCTCTCTTCATCCTAGTCATAGCTACCTATTTTTGTATTTTCCTAACTAGTTGTTTGCATTTTGATGACTTTTTGTAGTGGGTTCCATCTATCTCGCTTCCTGCTACAATATCTAATGCTACCTACTCCTGTCATAGTCAATTAGTATTTTCTAGTTTCTTTGATGGTGTTGTTGGCATATTCAATGCTCAAACATTGAGGCCTAAATTAGGATTTACATTATTTTTGTGATTATCAGTCTATCAAATGCTTAGGGAATCAATGAATTGTTATTCTACTCACTGTTTAAATTTCAACTTCATTTAGTTTCAATATTATTTTGATATATTTTTGATTTATTTATATTTAAAAATGAAAAATTGTGACATCTGCTTAAATGCTCATGTTCAATGCATCCCATGTGCATGCATTTTCAAGAGTCTAGATTACTCAACATGCCAAACATGATTCCCTCTCCCTCCTTTAGTATCTAAAACTAGGATTTTGATAAATCTTGTTAAGGTTAGGTACTTTCTATTACATAAAAAATATTACTCTCTACCTATCTTGTCATAGACTAATGTTTTTGGTGGTTGGGTATTTATTCTTGTGTTCAAGAGCATATTATGAAGACAAGTCATGAGCCAATCTCTATTTTTGTGTGTGGGGATTAGTAGAAGTCAACACTCATTACTTATCTTGATGTTACCTTGAATAGTGAGTATTCTTCAATGTTGTGTGTCATTTTATAAATAATGATAAAATTGGTTATCTCATTGCATTATGAAGCCAAAACTACAATACTACTAGTATATGCCAAAACTCTAGAACTTTTCTTTTGGAACACATTATTGAGGAATGAATCTCTTGCATCCATGTGCTCATGTAGGTCTTTTTGCATCCACCTTGTATGAATATACTTCAACTTCTTATTTTTTGTGTCGTAGGTAAGTATTTCCATAAGAGAGGCTATACTTTTTTATTGTTATCTCATGAATTTGATTATTGTTTATTGATTAGTAAAGGGTCTGGATACACAACAATTATAATGCTCTATTAGAAACTCTTATTGCAAGAAGCATTTTGCTACTTAGTAGGTGGATAGTCACAAATGGATAGACATGTGTTTTCAAGGACTTTTCTTCTTCTCTTCCACAATTTTTACATCTCTCACATTGATGCACCTAGGCATGAGGTTCTATTGATGCTCAACTACAACAATTCCCTTTGAAAATTATACAAAACACATATCTACACTCATGTTTCTCTTGCATGAATTC
Organism: Sequoia sempervirens; assembly: GCA_007258455.2. Classification (NCBI taxonomy): domain Eukaryota; kingdom Viridiplantae; phylum Streptophyta; class Pinopsida; order Cupressales; family Cupressaceae; genus Sequoia; species Sequoia sempervirens. The sequence goes on from VDFB02058242.1 coordinate 39,245,478, forward strand.
CAAGTACATTCACTAGATCAAATTAAATGTGTTATGGTTCATAGTGATTCAAACCTTGTCTAATGATGTCAGTTATGGCTTCAGGAAAATTCACCGTCAACAATTCACTATCATGACAAATTCATCTCATGGAAAATTCACCACCAACAATTAATCACTGCGGATAATTCATCGCATTAACATTTTTCAATATATATTTCTAGGACCTTGAGATTTTTTTTGCAAAAGAATAATTTCCACCACATTAATAATAGTGATGACTGATATTGTTGTATAATTTGTTTACTAGAATAAAATAAAATATATTGATTTTTTTTTTCATTTTTGTTATAATAAATCAAATTTTCTAATTGTATATGTGATGAATTATCCATGGTGATGAATTGTTGGTGGTGAATATTCCATGAAATGAATTTGTCATAATGATGAATTGTTGAGCAGTGAATTTTTCGATGATGAATTTTCCTAGAATGGTAATTAATTCAATTGATATTGAGCAATGCAATTCCAAGCACCATTCCTCTATGCTATTGTGTTTAAAACAGATTTTGATTCAAACTTCCCCTTATTACATACCATACTTTTTGCATTTGGTAGGGTATGCAGTTGCATTATAGCTCTTGTTAAATTGATAATAAATGTTTTGAATGGTTTTAATTCTTATTGTTTTTAATATTTTAAAATAGTATGTATTTATGGTTTAAAATTTAAATAGTTTAATGGTTTGAACAATAAGGCTTAAGACTACTTCTTGATCATAAATGTTTTGAATGATATTAATGCTTCAAACTTAAGATTCATTTCATTGTTATAATGATCAAAATGTTATACTTTGCTATACATTCAAGGATTATCTTTCCTGCTACCCTTTGCTCCCTCCCCCCTCCTTTTAAGTATTTTCTTTGTCATAAAATATTCACATTTCTTTCTCATTTACACAAATTTATTTTTAGCTCTAGGAGTGACTAAAATATGTAAAAGATGACATGTATTATGTCTAAACAACAACTTTCCATCTTATAGCTAATTAAATACTTAATGTCTGATGAGTTTAGAGCTCAAATAATGTTTGTATATGCATGTGTATCAATAAGGGAGCCTATGTGAAGATTGAAATTTAAAACATCACTTTGGTATTTTTCCTTAGGCAGTGAAATGATATTTTGAGTAATACAAACCTACACACACAAATGTGTTTTGCATTGTTAATTCAATACCATGAAGAGTGGAATACAAAAATATCAAACCAAGCAAGAATAATCAATTCATAAGATTATTCTATTCTAAGAGGTTCAACTAGTTGCTTGTTTCTTTTTGATTGTCAGGAAGTCATCAATATACACTTGGTTTTCCCGCCTTCTCTTGCCTCATGGCTAGAGAGTTTCTACAAAAGGAATAAAATTAACCTTCAAGATTAACAATGGAAATGAGTGCAAGGTTAGTATAACTTAATGTTAATTGGGTATGATTTTATTTGTTCAAGACCAATTTAGATTCATTTTTTGCTCACACTACTTTTATTTACATTTATGTTTTTTTAATATCCATTTTCCTTTAAACATATATCCTTCTATACATATTTTGTTTACAACAATGCTTTCCTTAATTGAATCTAGGGGAGAGGACCCAGTACCTGAGCATGTTTCAATAGTTGTGATAGTAGTGGTTTATATAATGCCCAATATTTTTTTATCAATATTAGACCAATAGTTGTGACTTTAAAGTAGTTAGTGTTGATGATGACTACCCATAATTAAAAAAATGTATTCCTTTGAACTAAAAAGAAACCAATCATGTGATTGTACATCAATGTTCAATAAAATATGCTATGAATGCACAAATATTGGTCTCACTTTTTTTACGTCTTTTTGGACATCTTGACAAAAAGCATGCTAATGTGGCATCATATTTGATGATGTGTCCTTGAAACCTTGGTTTTAAGCAAGGGACTTGTCAAGTAAGCTTTTGTAAAAAATTGGGAGTTATTTGAAATTTCCATGTAGGATAATTAGAAGCACAAAGTTAGGGTGCTCAACTATTGGGTCATCTCCCCTATATATTGCTGACACAGGCATAATGCTAATGTTTTTGGGAATGGTGAGTAATTCGGTCAAGGGTAATGTAGTCTCTACAATATCACCTGGAAGAAGACATATATCTACTGATGATCTCTATATAGCCCTAGGCCATTGTTCAAATTTTCCCATAGTACCTTTGATATCTATGTCATATTGGACCAAGTCCAATTATCAAGTGGAGTCAATGTCAACAAATTTTGACAACATTCTTTGAGTTTGTGGTAAAATTACAACCTTGGAACATGGCATGGACATCCATGATAGATACAACACATGATTTGTTTCATTAAATGGCTTGTAGTATTTGCAAATTAGTTGCATTCAACTTAGATTTGTAGAATGTATAGAATGACATGAATTAATAGCCTTGAATTTTTTCTTGAACTATATAGAATTATTGAAGCATTTACCTGATGTTTCAAGTATTTTTAGTAAAGATGTAGAATTTTATAGAATGACACTTAATTTCATCCATCGGGTAGGAACATACGAAATATGGATGAAAAGATAGTAAGAATAAAACCCATTGAAAGTAGCCAAGATCACCTTTGAAAGAATGCCAACATTTGAACAAATTTTTTTTTTAAAAAATTGCATTGTCCCATCAAAATTTCAATGAACGTAATCAGCGAATGAACAAAAATGTCTAACAAATTTTCTATAGTTGTGACGAAATTTTTGTCATAAGGACTATCTAGTTCATCAAAATTGCGATGAACTTTTGCTATTGTTTTGACGCTTTGAAGAGGCATGCCAATTTTGTTTTGTTTATTTTTTGTCAATAGATAGATGAGATTTTCGTCGATATTCCGATGAACACCATATCCATTTTTTGTGATGACGACTGACGAAGCTGGGTTGTTGTTTTGACATTTAATAGTTGGTTGGGAAAGCAATGAAAATATAGCGACAAAAATTATTTGAGAGGTTCGTCGGTATTCTGACAATAGTTTGTCGATATTTCAACAAACTTTCATCAGAAATTGGAGTCAAATACAGTAGTGTCACCACTCCCATCTCACATGTGTGGAAACATGTCCAAATTTAGGTTGGGGGGAGGGGAAAGAAAAGATCCAAATATATTTCCCATGTGTCAATTTATGCTAGGCTATTTCATAAAATTTAAAATGAGCTAATTTGAAATCTAAGTGAGAGGACAACTTGCATATGTGAAGTGACATTAACTATAGCCACCATTTCTTCCCATCATAATTTCGCTTTATCACTCTGTTTCTTTGCATTATTTTCCCTGTTGTAATCTTGATTTGCAAGCAAAAAGGTGAAACAAAGAAAAAAATTTAGTTAATGTTGGCATTGGAAATTTAGCAGGTACTCTAGGAAAGTGAGCTTGATTCTCAAATGGGAATTGTAGGAAAGAAATTGCAAAGCATTTGTTGATTGTAGACAATGGGAGATGGATTAATTCAAAAAGAACCCATGGTGCATGACATTTTATTGCAAGATGGACAATGGCTGGCCAAATTTAGAAACTATGTATGGTTAGATTACTTCTTGAAGTTGGATGGCTTTGATGAAAGTGTTTCCCTTGAATTTTCCCAAACATTTTCTGAAGGGAAAGCCACAGTAAAATGGTTGGAAGATGTGGCAACTGAGGAAATAATTGCAGATGTCATAGGGTTACCTGCTGATGTTGAAAATTACCCTACCTCCAGAGATGCTAGATCATCCAAGGTCAAATTTATAGAGTCGAACGAACCCCTATTGAGCATTGATAAACAAGGTGCAAAGAGAAAGTCTCTTCCCAAGCCATGGAAGCAGATTGCCATTTATGTTATCAAATACATCACCTGTGAGGGTTGCCAGTCAAATTTTCATTTTGTGCACTTCAAGCTTTTGAATCACATGAGGCACAAAAGGAGGATGAATGTGCCTAACATACTATAAAATCTCCTCTCAATCATGGCGGCTAAGACCCAAAAAGGTAGAGATAGTTTTTTTTCCCACCATTGTCTAATTAAACTGCTAGTTTAGAAATCTCTGCATGATGTATCTCGAATGACCTAGGAAGAATTTATAAATGTTGATCAAATTAGACTTGAGTAGTTGCAACCTAGGGCTTTGCCTCAATCCTGTAGGGCTAGGAGGAGATTGAGCATGACTGAAGCCCCTCTTGGTGCTTCAACCTCTAGTGATGGCTCTAGTGTGAACCATCCTATAGTAGAAGAAACCGTAGAAATCAATTCTTCTAGAACAGAGAACTCAGAAAAAGAAATCTCTTCATCAAATTTTGATGATGACATTCCACTTGGCACCCTGATGAAAATTAGAAAACATAAGAGAGAAGTAGAAAAAAGAAAAGGAAAGGCCAAAAGGTAGCCTCTAGAAAGAAAGATGCCAAGTTATAAGAAGAGGAAGGATGACACTGTTAATCCTATAGCCAAATAAAAATGTGAGAGACCTCCTAGGAAATCAAGACCAGTTGGGCCTGTGATTGGTACACCTCCACAAGAAATCCCTAAGCCTAGTGAGACATCACATGAGGACCCTAAAACTCTATTGAGGCAAGATAATGTCAAATAAGAAGACATATTTGTGAGAGCAGCAAATATAACACTGGCTAATCTTGCTAACATTGCAGAAGAGTTTGAGGAAAATCAGGATTTCCTGTAGCATGAACAAGAAGTCCTGCAGCAACAACTAGAACTTGAGCAGGAGTTCCTATAGCCACAACAAGAACAAGAATGAGAATCATTGTAGCATGAAGTAGAAGAAGAAATAGTTCCTCTGCAGCAAGAGATAACTGGACAGCCTGAGTCCATGCAGATAGTGTTATATGACAAGCTATCATTGAAAAAAAGAATGGTAGGCATTCATAATCCTCTTCATTTTATAGTACATGCAACAATTTTGAATTTATGGAGAGAAATACAAAGGAGGGAGGAAGAATGGAGAAAGGAAAAATGGAAATTGAAGGAGGAAATTCAAAAGAAGGATGAGGAGATTGAAGACAAAGATGCAAAAATTGCCACCCTGAAGCAGAGGGTGGATGATAAGGCAACATTGGCACCAAAAATTTTGGAATGTAGGACCCCTCCAAGGGTTTATCCTTTGCTCCTAAATGATAAGTATCTCTCTTTTGGGTAGTCAAGGATTGCCTCAAGTTTGAATTCTTCTATTGAAACCCCTATGGAATTTTTCAATGCTTATAGGATTGCCTCCTATAAAATGAAGAATTTGTTGTGTGAGTTTTATTTGCATAATTTTGCTGTAACCCAAGACCATGATTAGAACCCATTGTTGTATGTTGGGGATGTCCAATTTAGGGCATTTATGTCTTGGGTGCAAAATGAGATTAGTTGGGGACAACAACATGAGACTTATAAACAATTGGAATCTAATAGTCTAGTGCTCGTTAGGGCTGAGTCAAGCAACCCAAGGGATATTTATAGAGAATGGCTAAGAATGCTTCTCAGACCTAGTTATGCAACAAGATTATGCCTTGGATTGAGGAATTTTATAGTGAGTATGAGGGAAAGACAACAAAAAAGGAGGAAACTATGAGAAGATGTTTGTCACAAAGATGGAATAGTCGAACTAATGAGTTGAAGCAGATTGAGCCTCATTCCATCCACAATTATGTTGCAACACTAAAAAGGATTCATAGGTATATTCAAATTGGGAGAACATAGGGGCGGTCTTGGTTTACCTTGACTTTCCAGCCACCCATGCTCATGTTGCATGTGCCAAACTTCATATTCTACTAGTATGACATTGCTTTAGAAAGGAAGAGATGGAATGGATTTGATAGAGTGAGAGGATTCTATTGGGATCTTGATTCATGAACTACAGCCACTAATGTTGGACAACTATCAGTTGCAAATTTTAGAGCTTTAAACAAGCAAAAGAACAACTCTTCCCCTATTGGAGGACCAGTAAAATGTTAGGTTGGGGGGAGTGATGAGCCTAGTTTTTGGTCCAATTTTGGGTAGAATCTATAATTTATTTGTTAATAGATGTCCCTCAAACCATTGACATTGGACTTAATCCTATCTCTACAAGCTTTAATGACATTTGTCATATTATGTGGATTATCAATATTTATTTTGCATGTGGCTAATGAATGTTCCTTAAAGTGGTTATAGATGTGCAGTTATTATGCGTACTGACTTTGATATGTAGATTTAATATGCTAAGTTGAGGAATGCACCACCAGCTAGGCATGCACCATAATTTCTAGCAAAGGAATTGCTCCAAGTCAAAGGAGGTCAATGACAAAAGATTCTCCATGCAACTGAATGTAACTACCTTGTAGTGGACTTTAACAATCAAGCATGCATTGGAATTACTGCTGAGCTGAATTTGTGTTTGGACCTACATGTCTTACTAAATTCCATGCACACATAACCGCCATCATCCCATTTTCTCTATTTTCCCTAAATGGCATCCTCCCAGTCATGGAGTTGACTGCCTCATTTAGCTGTTAGTATAAATAATGATATGATGCTCCTTCCTCAAAAGGTTGCATGATTTGATATTTTACTTTCATTCTCTAGTTTTCAGTAATACAAATACATTATTCTCTTGTAGTTATAATTTACAATGAATAAAGTAAAGTTCTGAGTTTGAACATAAGTATGTGCAAGATCATCATGGAAAAAATAGGCCCTTAAGTGGCAAAAAATTCATAAAAATCAGAGTTAGGCAACTTGATGTAAAAATTTGAATAATTTATCTATATTATTTCAAAAATATGTAAGAATAGAATCTGTAGAAAATTGAATGTATTTTCTAAAATACTAGGTTTATTTTTTAAAAAAATCTGTTTGGTGAAAATTTGAAATTTCAATGCAGTAGTACTTAAATTGTAGGAGAAAAAAATGAAGTAGGTGTCTGTCTAACCACCCTAACCACAATAAAATGATAATATTTTCTTATACTATTTTAGATATAACTAGAGGACTCATGCCCCAGTGTGATGCATATTTTTTAGTAATTTTTTACCAAGTAAACAATTAACTATGAATTTTTTATTACAACTTTAAAAATATATAAAAACTTGTATGTCTAACCACCTTAACTTGGCCAAAACTTCATGCAATTTAAATTTTATTTTTTTAACACTATAGTATATGAATCATAGAATGTCATACATGTTTTGGATTCAAAAAATGTGATATTGTTTGTAAGCTATAAATGTTTTTCAGTCAACCTATCAATTAGGAATTTACTCATAATTCAAATAGAAAATGAATAATAATTATTTATTAAATTCAAGGTAAAGCATAATTTATATTGGTGGAATGCTAAGAATCTCATTTAGAAACCCTTTTCGTTTCATCAATTTTGGGTAAAAACAAAGTCGTCAGCCACATACCCTACAAATACCCACTATATCGCCACTTTTTGGCCCATCATGATCCTGCACATACCCACATCTAAGTTTTCATTAGTTTTAGAGGATACTTATCCAAGGGGGGGAATTTGGGGAGTAATCCATCTTCTTAGTTTAGCATTAGTTTAGTATTACTTTTTGTTTAGTACTTAGTTAGAAATCTGGCATTGACTATTCCTACAGCCACTAGAATTCCATTCTGTGACCGTTCCTGTAGCCAAAGTAGACAGAGTAGTCTCTTGTTTGTTGCTCAGATTTTCATTCTTGTTATGCATTTTAGCTTACCATAGTTGTTGATTGATGTTCAACATTTGTTTCATTCCTTTTCAAGCAATTTACTTTGAGTATTGTGTGTTACTTAGCTGTAGAATGAAATGGCTACTTTGAGTTCCTAGTGCACATACTGTACTGACCCATTTCAAATTCACGTCCTTGGGTTGACAAGTTAAATGCACCTTCAGGGTGATTGAGATAGTTATTCACATTAGATGTCCAATCTTTTAATCATGGCTGTAAAGGCTTAGTTATTAAAATCATTGTAGGAGGCCAACAACAAGCAACAAACATGGAAAATTCACCACAACTGCAATGATGATGAAGGGAGGTCTTGCAAGACTCCAAGATCACAACTTCTATGGTAGCACCACATGTGCAAAAGTGAAGTTTATGGAGTTACAAAATACTGCAATGCTTAATGGAGTTGTGTAGATTGTTGGAATTATGAATGGAATGATCAAGAGAAGGTTAAAGATGGAGAAATTTCTAATAGATTGAATGTACATGAAAGAGATGAAGTGAGTGTGGAATGAATGTCTTTGAAGGAAAAAATGAACCATTTTTGGGTCGGGAATAGAGGTGTTACAAACCATCCCCAATGAGGAATGTAACGTCCCTATGGACTCAGGGGAAGGAATTTGTTAGGGATGGTATGCACCGTGCTCACGTCCCTAATGAAAATTCCCCCACCGACACACAAAACACGTGCCAAGTGGATTCATTTCAGATGGGTGATGTGGAATTCGTCCTTAGGATTTTATTTTCTAAGGTGAGGGTATGCAAAATACGAATTTACACAAGGTGTGGAAATTTTCTCCTATACAATTGTAACCATTTCTTTTGTCCTATGTTTTTATTTTGGGGATGACACAAGGCGTCGAGACATTTAGGCCTCTTCCATGTTGACCCAAAATATTTTCTTTTATCCTTTTCATTTTTATTTTGTTTTCCTTTTGGGGATGACATGTAATGCATTGATACACTTAGGTCTCTTCCATGTTGACTTGAAAGGATTTTTCTTTATTTTTTCTCTCTTTGTGTCATTCTTCTAGTTCTATGAGTATTTGGAGAATGATGATAGTTCCATTCTCTATGACAACATTGTAGCAAAAACATGCTAACCCCAAATCCATAGACCCCTTATGTATTTGTGGGGGAAAACCTTCCTTCCTATTTCATGATGCAGCTTATTTTGAAAACATATGACTTGGCATAGGGTTTTCCAAGGAAAGCTCTCATGTCTTAAAAAAAAAAATTGCTACTTTAAATAAATTGCTCATAGTAATGGTTTAGCAACCACTTTAAAGTGGGGGAATACATCAATCACATCTTTCAACAAAATTTTATAGCGTGATTTTTATTTTTTCTTGTGATGTGTCCTCTTTTTGGTGGTCATTAGGTTTAATGTCATCCAAGAGTTTATGATCTACTATCATGGCATGATACGAATGAGGCATCCCATGAGTGATGATCTGACACCTTTACTTGTCCTCTCTTGGAGACATTAGGCACAATGCTCCCTAAGAAAAATGCCTTTACATGAAAAAAGTGAAATCCCCTTTAACAAAATTTCACATGACATTACAAAAGAATTTACAAAAACCATTACATCGCAGTGCCCTATCGAAGTTTTCAAAAGGATAACTTCAGTATGCTATGAGAGGCTAATACGATTCTCTCATTTTCCACTTCATTGGGATAACTCACCTAGAGGACAAATTGAGGTTCCACTACCCCATAGTGAGAAACATATGCTATGGACAAAAAACCTCATTCTACATCGCATTGGAATGGTTGTGCTTGATCCTTTTTCTTTTCTTTATTTCCGTTTGAAAAGGTATGGTTATGTATCTTTTATATTACTTCATACTTAATTGTCTTGAATGTCTACTTTAGTGTGAGTTTGACATGGGGTCATCCTCACTAAAGTGGGGGTAAAATTTAGTAACAAAAAAAGTATCCCTTTTCCTTTAATTGGATCAGGAATAATTATCATTAATTAACTTAATAGTGTCTTGGAGTAGTGTTGTAAGGTGTTGTACACATTCACATCATTCTAGGGCCCTTATTTGTTTAAAACATACTTTAATTTATCCTTTGCAAAAGTGTTGTAAAAATTTGTAACAAACTTTCACACTTCTCTAAGGTTTATTAAATTAATTAAGCCTAATGGCCCCCCCTTTAAATTAAATGTACCTAATATGTACCCTATTTAAGTGTTGTAAAGGGTTGCAACACACTTTCACATAATGTACCTCCTAAAGATCTATCCTGACACCCATGATTAAAATTAAATAACATTTAATTTGGAAAAATGAAGGTCCTAGAAATTGGTGCTAGGGCCTATTTTCCCTAGGTGGTGAATGAGTCCTCCCTCTATAGGACCCCCCTTTATTATCATATTTCAAATGGGTTTTAGTGATATTTCATCCCCTGAAGTTATGGTCTTGGAAAACAGTGCCAGGATCCATTTTCCCTAGGTGGTGAATGGGTCCTCCCTTAATGAGGAGCCTCTTTTTGAATTTCATTATGGTAGGAATCTAATAATGTTTATCTCCATATTTGGTTTGAGCTTGAATTCTTTGAATTTCAAGGTTAATCTCCTAATTTAGTATAAATAAGGGGCTAATTCACATTTTGTCACCTAGCAAATTTATGAAGCATTCTAGAAATTTCAAGAGAGCATTATAGAGTACTTGAAGAGAATTTTCAAAGGAATCTCAAGGCATATTATCAAGTGTTTATTGCACCAATTCAAGATCATTCCATTATGTCTAGGGTTTAGTACTTTCATGCATGTTGTTGAGCTAAGAAAGTTGATGTACCATTGAATATCTATTGCAAGCATTGTTCACATCTTATTCAAGGATCAAAGATGTACATTCTTTATAGCTACAATAGGTAAGATTGTAGATTTATCTTCCAAGACATCTTACAAGGTATCTACATTGCATCATTTCATGTTTCATGCTTCAATTTCATTATCTCATAATTTGGTTTAATTACCTACAAAGGGTTTGAACAAGGAAAGCCCCTATTTACTAACAATCAAGAATTTTTTCTTCCCTTGAATGTGTATTCTTAGATTTACAAGTTGAAGATCAAGTGGAGAGAAAGTTTATAGAAAGGTTATAAAAGTTTTCAAGTTGCAATGTTGACCTTTAAGGTGCAAGAAAGAAGAATTGAAGCTACATAATTAAGTACAGGTTTCCATGAGCTAACAACTGAGAATCTGAGAGTGCAGACATCAAGGAAAATAACCTATATATCAGTTTTAGAAAATCTAGTAGGGACCCATTTGCTAGTATAGGTGAATGAGTCCTTTGTGCCCTAAAAGCATGCTTCTTGCAACAAGGTACACACATCTTTGAGCTCTAAAAAATTCCCTCATATTTGCTATAATAGTTAGGTATCATTTCTAATTGTTATTTGTATCTTTTGGATCTCATTATTGCATATGTTTTATGTGGGAAAACTTAGAGGCTCATCATCTTGTTGATTCATTTTGGTGAACCATATTTTCCACCTAAACAATTGCTAAACACCATACTGTGAGCAATTACTTTAAAGTAGCAAATGATAAATGCTAACACAAATCAAGACATGAGAGGTTACCTGGAAATACTATGCCAAGTCATATGTATACAAACAAAGCTACATCATGAAGAGGGGTTTCCCCAACAATGAAATCCCAAAATCACACAAGGGATCCATAGAATCAAAGTTAGTATCTCTTTGCTACAATGTTTTCAAAGAGTTTGAAAGCGTCATGATTCCCCAAATACTCATGGAACAGGAAGAAAAACACAAAGAGAGAAAGAACAAAGAAAATATTTCAGGTCAACATGGAAGAGACCTAAATGTCTCGATGCCTTGTGTCATCCCCTAAAGGAAAACACAAGAAAAATGGAAAAGGATAAAGGTTTACGACAAAGAGAAAAATGTAGATACAAATAGAGGAATGTCACTATAGAGAAGGGGGATTCAGTACTCATGAGTTCTCTTTATTCAGAGAGACTCATAGGGAGAACTTCCCTAAACTACCTCAACGAAAAATGGTGAGAGTTCTAGAATTTGAAAGAGCAGGTCAGGAATATTCTCTAGACAAACTAACAAGCTCTCAACCAAAGGATGACAACACAGAATACAGACAACACTGTAGTGCGCTAGCATCCTAGAGGCGCACTGGAATCTTGTATAGACCATAAAGTTTGGATATCATAGAGAATAGCTAAATGACTACGTCTACTCTAATTTCTAGGAAAATTTAGAGTGCAAAAAAGTAACATAATGTAATAGAACTAAAATAAAGTGAAATAGACTATCAAGAAAATAAGAGATAGAAAAGAAATTCTTACAACCATGAAAGTGATGAATCCTCCAACATGTGAATGTCTTCAAAACCTACATGCATAATATCATGAGAAAGTGCTAGGGTTGTATAGGGGTTTTCCTTAGTCAAACCCCTATTTTGGTGTTCCCACCTCCATAGATAGCCAAATAGATAGAGAGAAATAGAAAAAGTGTGTGGTGAAAGCAAAACCTGCTTCAAGAGTATAACCCACACCACCAAGTATGAGTAATAAAAGTAATCCCCTCTCGAGGAGGAGAACGTGTATCACAAAAGAGGTGATAAAAGCAATCCTCACTCAAGGAGGAGAACTTGTATCACAAAGTAGAGATGTAATCAATAGGGGATATGGAATCCCAGGACAATTGCAATCACAAGGCAAGGGAGATAGAATTTCAAGGCTTAAAGAGGCCAAATGGAGAGAACAATGGAGCTGCAAGAGCCAGGAGTGTCATTGTAATGATCTTGTGAAAGATTGAGAATGTTACAAAGGGTGGTGCCAAGAAGTGGAAGAGGAAGCTAGAAGCTAGTGTGAAGCTAAAAGCACTTGGAAGAATGGAGCTAGAAGTTAGAGAGACAAATAAATTGAAAGAATAACATTTAATGAGGGAAAATAAGCTTCTCCAACCATTACAAGGTGTCCTAAGTCATTACCATTGGAAAAAGGTGAGGAAAAGTGGAAAACATTCTTGGAGATAGCTATTTGAGTGTTGAAACATTGTAGGACAAAAGCGTGGTGCATAGATGTTCATGCGGCGTGCTAGTGTCTAGACACGTCACGCTACAAAAAAATATCAATGGGAAAAGTACAAGGTTTGATGCAATGATGAAGTCCAAGGGTAGCTATTGAAAAGGGGTGCTGAAAATTTTGAGAAGGAAAAAATGTTGATGCAATGGATAAAATGAGCCTACACAAGATGCTAAGGGAGTGGACACTAAAGAAGATGCAAGAATGTGAAATTGCAAGGGGTACAATTTTACGACATTACATTTTTCCCCCACTTTAGTGGGCATATGAATCTATGCTAATATGTACGCTAAAGGAAATATACTAAAAATAAATAACATCATATGCCAAAAGGATATTGTAGAGGAAGCAGGAAACTCTTCGAATCACAAATGCATTCTCCCAGGCTAAAGACCTGCAAAAAAATGCAGTAGACAAGAAAAACCTGGACCAAACAACAATATTAGAACATAAAAAGCTAAAGGATTTGAGTCAACAAAGTAAAGAGACCTCGATGTAAAAAGTTGTCTCAGTACTATGTGTCATCCCCAAATTAAGAAATAACACACCTAGAAGAATTCTAAAATGAAGAGAAGAAGGGCATATACTTAGGATGAAGAAGATGCAGATCTTTGATCTAGCATATAAAATTGAGAAGAAAGAGAATTTAAGAATGTAAGAACCTCATAGGCCCATAGACCTACAAGGAAGTTGTCCTCCAAGATCTCTCACATAAAGGACACCCAAAAAAGTTTCTTACAAAACTGAAAACCTACAAGGAAGGTGTCCTCCAAGATCTCTCACATGGAGGATACCTAGAAAATCACCTTACAGATTCGAAGACCTGCAAGGAAGGTGTCTTCCAAGATCTCTCACATGAAGGAAACCAAGATGAAAGCATCGTACAAGCCCAAAAACCTACAAGGAGGTATCCCCCAAGATATCTCACATGAAAGAAACCCAAAGAAAGCACCCTACAAACCCATAGACTTGCAAGGGAGCGATCCCCAAGATCTTAGATCACGTGGAAGAAGCTCAAAAGAAGTGCCCTATAGACCCATAGACTTATAGGGAGGTATCCCTCAAGATCTCTCACATGGAGGAAACCCAAGGAAAGGGGACTCTATAGAGTTGGAAAGTGGCTTCACAGGTGCACCTATAAAGCAACATGTTTACCTATAGATAGAATATGTCCAAAAGCAGCCACACAGGCAATCAAGTGGACAGTCACATAGACCATCAAAAAGTTGGAAGGATTTCAAATGGGTCCCTCAGGAACCCTTGAAAAGAAGAGGGGTCCACTCAAGGGACACACTTTTTGAAAAGAAAGGTCTAGTCAGGCTACCACCTACCTAGACACCAATGAATTCATTTGAGAGAAAATATTTCCTAGGGGGTCCCTTGGGAACCCTTCAAGACACAAACAGGTCCACTCAAGGGATGCTTTAGTTGAAAGAAATAGAGGAGAGTCCTTAAGAGGGACACACATCTCCAAAAAAAGTTATCTATTCCCCCAACATATAGGGGAGGAGAACCATGCAAGATACTTAGAACATTCAAGATAGAAAGGAAAGGTAGGTGCATCAATCAAATAGGAGTTTGATAACACTTGAATCAAGAAGTTTTATTTTTTCCTTCAAGGCATTACATTCACTCATGGAATGGTCAAGCACTTGATGGTATGCAAAAAAATAATGTTATTTTCTATCATGTTAATTATATTTCTTGCATGTACGAGAAGGAAGAGTGATAAAGTGGGCTTTTAGAAGCCACAAAAAAATATGATCTTGCTCAAATAAAGGATGAGGAGTATGGAGCAACCCTTTCTTTTGTGGAGAAATACTTGATCACTCACAAGAGGAAGATATGAAAATAGAAGGCAAAGGGGGAAGAATCTTTTCAATAGAATGAGGTTGAGAAGAATTAATGTCATCCAACCATGGCTTCTATTTAGATTGTTCACTCGAGCAACCACACCCCAAAATATGTCAATGAGTTATCAATTCTATAGGGAAATGAATGCCTTGTTCATCATTCCCACAACCTTTACGCCCATAGCCATATTTAGAGACAAGCTTAAAGCCAGGGCCATAATGAGTTTGAAAATCTTGAGGAGGATCCTTATAGACAGCATTATTCCAACAATGGGAATCACACTCCTCTATGGGATCAACATTATCCTCTTTAGTAGAAGTGTAATCATCTTCCTCAGAAGGAGGATCAACACTAAGAACATTACAATTCATGTTTACACTATCCCACGATATAGAAGAATAATCATCTATGATAGTGGGTTTGGATGATTTTATTGAAAGGTCTAAGTGGATTGGGTTAACTTTATATTCCCTAATGAAGGAATTTGTAAAGTCTAAGTAACCCCAATCATCACCAAGACATGCATTCCTTTGGGAAGTAGGAATGAAAGACTTATGATTTCTCACTTCAGAAGGATCTTCTTTAGAGACATCTACCTCAAGAGTACCCTTTGTATTAGGTACTATTGGAGTAAACATTAGCACATTGGAAGACACTAAAGGGATAAAAATAGGCACAAATGAGACCTAACTGATAGTTTCCATCTCACATAAGTGCATATCCTTAGGGTTAGCCTTGACTGTGACTACTGGATTATTGCAAATGAACTTAATAGATTTATGCAAGGTAGGCAAGACTGAACCCATAGCATGAATCCATGGTCTACCAAGAAGAAGGTTATAAGGTAATTTTTTTGGCATAACATATACAAGGGTAGGTACAGTAATAGGTCCCAACCTCAAAGGCAAGACTATCATGCCTAGGGCTTGTCGACCAACATTATCAAACCCATGAATGTTAATAGAAGATGGATCAATATTGATCTTAGGCAATAGATCAATGCTACATACATTGAGCATTGAACCAACATGAATGCGAGAATGTCTAATGCCAATATTATTAATGTTAACTGTTAGAAACCAAGATCAGACATGCAAACAAGAAAATCCTTCCACGGAAGAGAAAAGAAAATAAAAGTAGAGCTTTGCATGAAAATTTGCAAATTATATTATTAAGGAATTCATAAATTACATGAGATTATTTCCTTTATAAAAGAAATGTATGCATAACCCTAAAGGAAACCCTAGTGTGCACACTTAATAATTAATAAATAATTAATTATTAATGTACCTAAGTTTAGCTTAAGTAACTAAAGTGATAAGTGACTTAGTTAATTAACCAATATGATGTAATTAATTAAGTGAAATAACTTATTACTCTAACACCCCCCCTTAAGATGAAATTAGGAAGTAGCTAAAACACTAAGTAAAAGATGCATGAAAGAAAAGATGGGTCCCAAAAAAAAGGCCTAATTAGGTACCCATTTACAAATGCAAGAATGAGGTAGAGAAGCAAACCCAATGGGACAAAACCCCCCTACAATGAGATGACCTGCTACAAAGAAGCAATGAAAGAACACTGTGGAGTAACACTAGAACCTAAATCTGGCAAGCAAGGAAAGATACATCTATTTACAAGAAACCATGTGAGAGTCATTGTAAGACTCAGAAAAAATCATAATAATGCAACAACAGAACTGATGCCACAGAACATTTCAAAACTCACAAACTGGAACCCTAGAAGCCATAAAGCAATAGTAGATGAAAATATGATGCCCCCCATAAGAGGTAATGATATGATGAAAGAATTTGGAAGCTATGTGTATCTCGATGTCGATGCCAAACTATGACTAAAACTGATCCATAAGAGAAAGTACCATTAAGATTCTGGAACATTAACCATAAATTTAATGGCCCTCAAACTGAGATGTGACACAATGTGAATATGATACGATTTAGGATCATTAAACATAGGCTCTCAATGTGAGATGTGAACTGATGTGAACCAAAATGTGTCAAGCTATGAGAAAGATGTGGCCAAAAGAAACTAAGAATCCAAATACAACCCATGTGAGTTGTCATAAAAATCAAGATGAGATCAAAGTTCAACTACACTCTAATTAGTTTATTATGCAAGAAACCCCCCTGATGGAACTTCATATCAGTTCATTTATTACAATAACCCATGATTGTCAAAGGAGATAATACAAAACATGCATAAACGAAAGAGAAAATGCAAACCTAGTGCATGAAAACAAAAACAAAGTGCATGTACAAGCCAAAGATCACATCTACCTCCCTAATAAAAATGGACCTCAGATCTGTGTAGAGGACTGAACTAGCTTTTTGATGCCATGAAAATGGTGAAAAAAGGATAACTGAGTCAAAAGATATTCCCTTTGAAGTGAAAAATGCTTCATCTGAGTTCATGGACCTGTAAAATAAAACTGGAGAAAAATCAGAAAAATCTACCTTCACCACTAGATCAATATTGGAATCAAATTTACAACAGTATCTCATTTACAAAAAAGGACACTGTACACAAAAGTAATGCCCGATTTTGTAAAAGTGCTCCAAAATGGCCAATTTGGCCTATGGGGTGCCGAGGGGGCTAAAAAAATTTTGGCCCCTAGTCTTATGCGCAGCCAAGGGTTGGTGGGCTGGGGGTTGGGGCAGAGCTCCTAGTCATCCATATGACTATGGGTTCTACTAGAGGTCATTGGGGGCTAGTGCTTAGCACCTAGCCACTAAGGTGACTGCAATTGGTTCTGACAGTGGTTGGGGGCTAGGTGCATAGCGCTTGGTTCCCCATAGGACCGGTGGTTGCTAGCACGTAAGCCCTCAAGGGCTGGTTGGTGGTGGAAAAATGATGGTGGAGGCCACTGGGTGGTGCCGTGGTGACTAGCTTGTGGGGGTTAGAAGGGACTGACAGTCCTATGGGGTGGCATCGTCGAGCTGGGTGGTCCTCTAGTGGTTGCTTGCTGGTCGGCGGGTGGCTGCTCAGTGGCATTGAGCTTTATAATTGGAGGTGTTGGATTCAATGCATTTTTTTGATTTTTTTTGCTTTTTTTTGAAAAATGTGCCTCAAAGTGCATGTTGGGGAGGTCATACGACCTCTCTAGCATTTTTTTTCCTCAAAATCAACTTTCTCTGAAATCAAAAAAATGAAAGGTGTTCTTAGGGTTTTTTGCCACTGGGAACACAATGGTGACCTTCGTTTGTGCTCAAAGTGCCCTAAAAAATCAGCTACCCCCAGAGCTTGAAAAAAATATTGAGCTTGAAACCCTCACAGATCTGGCAAATGGTGATGAAAATCAGTAAAATAAAAGTCAATATTGACTTTTTCTAGTGCTCTGAATCCAATGGAGTTGCCCAATCTGATCCAAAATACTGCCTAAATGAGCTCAAGGTATGGAACTCTCAAGGAACCCTAAACGTGCTCTATAATGATTTTCTCTAAAATATGAGAAGGGGTTGGATATCAAGGCTTTGATACCATGTTAGAAAACAAGATCAAACATGCAAACCAGAAAAGCCTTCCACAAAAGAGAAAAGAAAATAGAAGTAGAGCTTTGCATGAAGATTTTCAAATTATATTATTCAGGAATTCATAAATTACATGAGACGATTTGATTTATAAAAGCAATGTATGCATAACCCTAAAGGAAACCCTAGTGTTCACACTTAATAATTAATAAATAATTAATTATTAATGTGCCTAAGTAGCTAAAGTGATAAGTATCTTAATTAATTAACAAATATGATGTAATTAATTAAGTGAAATAACTTATTACTCTAACATTAACTATAATCATTAGAGGGTTTGCTTGCTTCTATACTTTTGAAGGTGGGAGTTCTTGTAGAAAGAATGTAATATTCGGTGAGTCCACATGAATATGAGCTATCAACGCATCAACATCTATCATCCTAGCAGAAGAAGGCAAGAGGATCTTTTGCAAGGATTCCTGAATCATACCTTGGTAAATCGGAGTAGATTGAAGCAAGTCCCACAATGAGATCTTAGCTGAAGTAATTTGAAGTTGCTCAACAAGATCGTAATAACTAGGTGCTTTAGCTATAGGTTTAGGTGATTGAGGAAGGCTTGGTTGTTTATTCATTCCATTCTTATAAGTATGGTCTACCACTCTATAATAGGGAGCTATAGAAAGATCAAGAGAGTCACTATCAAAGGGAACACTATCGATGGAAAAAATCATTTTAGGAGAAGGACTAGCTGGAGTCACATAAATGACTAGTCTCTTAGGCCTTTGAGGGCTAGCAGAGACATAGATGATATTCTCAGACTTGTCACAACTAGAAGAATAATTATTTGAAGACAAATTTTCAACATCGATCAAAGGAGGGTCAAATGTGGAAGGAGATTCATCATTTTCTAATGCATCATCTCTAGAAGAGAGTGCATCAGAATAAAGATGAGATTCATCATTCACAAATGCAATGTCTCTAGAAGAGAGTGCATTAGAATGAAGATAAGGTAGAGTAATATTAAGAAAGGTATCAATGATTTCATCGTCTTGTAGCAAAATATCCTTTGATGCAAGAGGAATTTCGTGAGAAGGATCAAAGACACCAAGTGACATGGGTAAGGAAAAGTTACCATCACGTGCATGAAATGGAAGATCATTAATACTTTGAATAAAATTAGATACTAAACTCATAAAAGAGGATATTAAGTTCATTTTGGTGACATAACTAAGAAAAATTGAGAATCTTGATTTACTAATTTTTTCAATATTTTCTAGGTTCTAGTAATTTACATTTTTGGAGGTCTTCTGAGTGGAATTTGGGGTTGAAACTTGCGTCAGTCCCTGAAATTTGATAGCCAAAGGCATTGTATTCTAGGGACTAAAATAGTTCTCTTGGAGAAATTTTTGATGGTGCAAATGGTTCTAAATTTCAAGCACTGAGTCAAAATTTATGACCCTACCAAGTAGGGGTAAATAAATTCCTAGTTTTTTGAAAAATATTGTCTTCATGTCAGATTCACAAAAACGTAGAGAAGGGGGATTCACTACTCACGAGTTCTCTTCATTCAGAGAGCCTCACAAGGAAAACTTCCCTAAACTACCTCAAGGAACAACTATGAGAGTTCTAGAATCTAAAAGAGCAGGTCATGAAGATTCTCTAGACAAACTAACAAGCTCTTGACTGATAGGGTAGGGTTGGATGGAACAATCACGGCTCCATGCTCTGGGTCTCACCTTGGCAAACCCATTTGGTGTCACTCTCCACCACCTTAACCTATAGGCCCTAATGCTTGTTAGGCACCCTTGGTTCTCTTGGCCAACCCTACTAACATCTCCATTTTCCTAACCAAGCCAATCTTGGTGTTCTCTCTGCCATTCTCTCCCTAGCCCTTAATATTCCTAAAGGCTAGCTAAATCTCCAACCTTCACTAATTCAAGGCAGGGGTGTGTAATGTCTCCCATGGCTTCAAGAGCATCCTCCTAGGGTTTTTGACCATCCACCAATCTCCAATTCTCCATCGCTCTCACCAAACCCTCTCTTAGGGTTAGTAAAGGGCTACTAGCCCTTGAGCCCCAATTAGGTCTCCTAACCCGAGAAAAGTGGAAACCACTCCAAAACCTCTAAATGACCTAGGATCTTTTCTTGGGATTCATGGTACCCTTGACCACACCTTGAATATTTTTGGGGTCTTGGACCTTCACTGTCCGTACTCAGGCGTAACCCACATTCTAGCAATTTTAGGGCTTTTTAAGCCATTTCCTGACTGCACAACAACCTGTCAGCTTGTTTCAACCTCCAAATGGTCTGATGAAGCCTCCTCTTTCATGTCAAGTCTTTGCAAGAATCTTATCTTCCTCTCCACACTATTCCTTGATAGGGAAAGGTCACCCCTGCAAACCAAGTGCTTAGCACTAGCTGTCTTTCCTAGCCGAGCACTATCAAGCTCGCCTAGGAAAAGACTTTCTCCATAAACCCTTGACTCCTACAGACTCCTAACCCTAAATTATTTAAAGAAATGGGGTATAGGCACAATTCCTAAGAGATTGTACATTATGTACAATGGGAATGTGTCCTAAACCTCCATTTCCTATTGACAAACTTAACAAAACAACAAATGCAAAGGAACAACTATCTACTAAAATGCTTGAAACAAGTCTAGAAAACTAAATGGATACTACACAGGGCTTAATCTTTAGTACCCTACATCCTACATAAGAAACAATAACATATTCAAACCATTAAAGCTCTGTTTGGAACAAAAATTAGAAAATCACTCTAAAAACTGTCTTTTCTTCAATTTCACAAAAATCTCACTATAATGCCAATGCTTCTAACCCTGTTTCTAGGTCGAGGCACACCTTAAATAGGTTCCTCAAAAAGTTATCTACTTTTGGTCAGACTTATTCATGACCTAATGGCCAAAGTTACAAAATCCGCTATGTTTTCAACTTTTCCCAAAAGTTAACAACCTAAGCAAGATGAGCTTCTAAACCAATCCATTCTTTCCACTTCTAATTCTACTGATTGAAACAGATCAAGAATTATTCTTAAACCTAAAATTCTAACTAAATGGTCAACATGACCTTCATGGAAAACATCAAAACAAAAATACAATCTAGACTACTTAAAAGCCTACTATATCATAGTTGCTCCTGCACCATTCTCCCCCTCCCTACACAAACTCTAAGGAATGGGAGGAGAGATCAGTCATTCATCAATGCCCTACTTCTTGAACTCAGCTTTATCTACCCATGTAGCCTCAAATTCATATTTGTTCTTCCATTTGATGAGATGCTCCATATACACCTTATGCCTTGTATATTTCTTCACTCTTGACTCTAGGATTCTCTCTACTTGTAGCTTGTTTGGAGTAGGTAAGACTATGTTGCTTACATCCTTGAAGATCTCCCTACTTTCTTGATCTAAGTTACTTACTGTTCCCTTATATCTCATCAAATCAGCAATGTTGAACACTGGTGAAATACCTAGATCTGCTGGTAACTCCACCTTGTATGCATTTTTCCCATACTTGGCTAACACTTTGCATGGACTCACTCTCTTCATTTGCAACTTGGTTGATGTACCCTTCTGTAAACTTGATTTGTTGAGGTGGACCATGACATAGTCTCCTACTACAAATTTCACATCTTTACTTGACAAATCTTCCTTCTCCTTCAACTTTTGTGTAGCCTCGGTGACTATCTTCTTTACCTGCTTCTGAATCTCCTTCATGGTTTGATTGAAGTCCTCTGCATGTCCACTTCTATGTTCCATAGATCCAAGTTCTCTGAGTTCACATATGCCTCTTGGGTGCATTCCATACACAACTTCAAAAGGACTCTTCCTTGTGGTATGGTTCTCACTATCATTGTAAGCATACTCAGCTTGCGAGATAACCATATCCCATGTCTATCCATACTCCTTAGTTAGGCACCTTAGAAGGTTACCTAGCACCCTATTAACCACCTCTATTTTCCCATCGGTCTAAGGATGGTAAGCTAATCCAAAAGATAGGTTGGTACCTAATCTACTCCATAGATTCTTCCAAAAATGACTCATGAACTTCACATCTATGTTAGAAACAATACTTAAAGGTAGTCCATGGATCCTTATCACTTCCTTGAAGAAAAGATGAGCTATGTAGCTAGTATCATGAGTAGCTTTGTAGGGAATAAAATGACTCATTTTGCTAAATCTATCTACCACTACATAAACACTATCATAGCCAACCTTCGTCTTAGGGAGTCCTACCACAAAATCCATGCTCACACACTCCCATGGTCTATTAGGAATGGGTAGGGGTTGATATAGACTAGAATTGCTAGCTCCTCCCTTAGCTTTCATACACATAACACATTGTTCCACATACTTTCTAACATCTCTTGCCAACTTAGGCCAGAAATAGAATCTTTGCACTAGTTCTAAAGTCTTGTTGATGCCAAAATGTCCATTAAGACTACCATTGTGCTTCTCTTGAATGAGATTTTCCCTCATTGATCCTCTTGGAACACACAACTGATTTCCTTTGAACAACAAACCACTTTGCAAAGTATACTCAGAGTATTGACTATGAAAATGATTCTCAAAGTCTAAACATACCTTGTAGACCTTTGAAAAGTCTTCATCTTCCCCATAGAGATCCTTAAAACTCTCTATGCCAATGCTCTTGATCTGTATCTCTTGCACTGTCAACAATCTCCTACTTAGTGCATTTTCCACCTTGTTCAACTGTCCCTTCTTATGCTTAATGGTAAAAGTAAAAGCTTGGATGTATTCCATCCATTTAAAATGCCTATTACTCAACTTCTCTTGAGTGTTGATATAGTTAAGTGCCTGATTGTCAGTACAAACTACAAACTCCTTGGGTAGAAGGTAATTCCTCCACTTCCTAAGTGACTGAACCAAAGCATAAAGTTCTAAGTCATAGGTTGAATACTTCTTTGCTTCATTGAGCTTCTCACTAAAGAAGGCTATAGGCTTGCCCTCTTGACTTAACAATCCTCCTACTACCACTCCACTAGCATCACATTCCACAGTGAACAACTTGTCAAAGCTAGGTAACAATAGAATAGGTTGAGTTGCCACTTCTTGTTTTAGTTTCTCAAACCCTTTCTTAGCTTCTTGAGTCCACTTAAACTTAGTTTTCAAACCACCTTTGATTGTGTCTAGGACTGGTGCACATATGCCACTAAAGTTCCTTATGAATTTTCTATAAAACTGAGCCAATTCATGAAAACTTCTTACCTCTATACCTGTGGTTGGTGTAGGCCAGTTTAGTATGGCTTCCACCTAGCTTGGATCCATCTTCAATGATCCTTGGGATACTACAAACCCAAAATACACAAGCTCCTGCTTGAAGAACTCACATTTCTCTAGATTGATGGCTAATTTCTCTTCTTGCAATCTTCGAAGGACCATCTCCACATGCTTTAGGTGTTCTTCTATTGTCTTACTAAAGATGAGTATATCATCAAGATACACTACCACAAATATCCTTGTAAAGTCTTTATGCACTTCATTCATGAGCCTCATGAATGTGCTAGGGGCATTAGAGAGGCCAAATGGCATAACTCTCCACTCATACAACCCATCATTTGTCTTAAAGGATATTTTCCACTCATCTCCATCCTTGATTCTGATCTAATGGTATCCACTCTTGAGATCAAACTTGGTGAAGTACTGAGCTCCTCCTAGACAATCCATCAAGTCCTCAATTCTAGGAATAGGGAACCTATACCTGATTGTGATTCTATTTATTGCTCTAGAATCAGTGCATAATCTCCACTTACCACCTTTCTTTGTTGCTAAGACCACTGGTACTGCACATGGGCTGATGCTCTTCCTAATCAAGCCTTGATCCAATAACTCTTGCACTTGTCTAGCTACCTCTAGATTCTGATATGGTGTAAGCTTATATGCTACTTTGTTTGGCAATGAAGCCCATGGTATGAAGTCAATATGATGACGGATGGCTCTTTGTGGAGGTAAGGTTTTTGGTGTTCCATCACTCATTATGTCCTTATACCTCTCAAGCAACTTCTGGACTGCTTCGGGTATGACTGTTTTCTCAGCCTTGTTCTCTTCTTTAGGTTGCAACATAACTACATATCCTTCACCTCCTTGATGTTGGTTGTTAATGAACTCTTTTCCATTGTTCAACAAGACACTAGGGGTCTTTGACTATCCTTCTTCCTCATCTGATAGTGACTACAACTTGAATGTCTTTCCATCCTTCTTGAATGAGATTGTATTGGCTTTTCCATCATAGATGGCACCTCTGTCATACTACCATGGTCTTCCCAATAGAAGATGGCATGCATCCATGGGTAAAACATCACAAATTAACTTATCTTTGTAACCTCCAATGGAGAACTCCACCGTTGTCTGCTCATTGACAAGAACACTCTGTCCTTTGTTCAACCATGTCACCTTGTAGAGATTAGTGTGGGGTACCTTTTCCAACTTCAATTGCATCACTGCCTCCTCTGAGATTATGTTGTCAGTAGACCCTGAGTCCACTATAACCTTACACACCTTTCCAAGTATTTTGCATCTCACTCTAAATAATGCTCTTCTCTATTTTGGTTCTTCCTTGACCGATTATCTGATCAAAACTCTACTGAACATCAAATTCTCCCCCACTTCTGATTCAATATGGATAACCTCTAGTGATTTGAAACTCATGGTGTCCTCTTGAGCATATGCCACTCTCTTCTCAGCACTTGATGAAGATTCTTTCTCTGGGCACCTATAAGCAGGATGTCCTACTTGTCCACAATGGTAACACTTCATATTAGCAAAGTAAGAATTGCTCCTGCCTGCTCCTCTTCCTCTATTTGAACCTCCTTGAGGTCCTCTACCTCTATTATACCCTCCTCTAGAAGGTGTTTCATTGCCATGATCTATGGATTTAAACTCTCCTTGGTTTCTTTGGTCATTGCCTCTACCTTGGTAGCCACCTCGCTGTCCTCTTTGATCCCTGCCTTTACCTCTACTCTTAGAAGTCTGTTCTTGTTTCCTTCTGCTTCTTTCCTCAATATTTATAGCTAATTGGTAACATTGGTGTACTATCTTGGGACTTAGAAGAGTCATCTCCTCTTGAATGTTCCACTTCAAGCCATTAAGATATCTAGCCACCTTAAGACTTTCATCCTCTGTCACATTAGACCTCATGCAAAGTTTTTGAAACTCCTCAGTGTAAGTGTTTATATCTTGGTCTCTTTGCCTCAAGCTTTATCTTTTCTTGTGCAAATGAATCTCATAATCATCCAGCATGTATGCTTCTCTTACCTTGGCAACCATTCCCTTCCAAGTAGTGATAAGGTGCTTGCCTTCCTTTTCCCTCTCTATCTGAATGAACTTCAAGACAAAACCTCTTAATCTTGATTTAGCCACCTTTACCTTTTGTGATTTAGTGACTCAATCACATTCAAAATGGTTTTCCATTCCCTCTATCCAATCCACAACTAAATTAGCTTCCATCTTTCCACTAAACAGTGGTATGCCTTCAAGTGCTTTTCCACTCAAGGCCTTCAATGCCTTAAAGAAATGCTCTTCTTTCAGAATAGGGTCAGGTTTAGGGGTCTTGTCTTCCTCTACAACATCTTCTTCCTTTGGTACCCTTCCTTCAAATTGCACGCTCCTAACTGCTTGCTCAAGTTGGGCTATTCTTTCCCTCAATAGCCTATTGTCTTCCTCCTGCTCTTTAACCATCTTAGCCAATTTTGAATTTTCCACCATGATGGTAGAATCACTAGACTCAACCTCTGACATATATTATTCTATCCCAAATCTTTAACTTGCTATGATACCAATCTGATAGGGTAGGGTTGGATGGAACACTCACTACTCCATGCTCTGGGTCTCACCTTGGCAAACCCCTTTGGTGTCACTCTCCACCACCTTAACCTATAGGCCCTAATACTTGTTAGAAACCCCTTCTTCTCCTAGCCAACCCTACTAACATCTCCATTTTCCTAACCAATCCAATCTTGGTGTTCTCTCTGCCATTCTCTCCCTAGCCCTTAATCTTCCTAAAGGCTAGCTAAATCTCCAACCTTCACTAATTCGATGCAGGGGTGTGTAATGTCTCCCATGGCTTCAAGACCATCCTCCTAGGGTTCTTGAGCATCCACCATTGACCAAAGGATGGTAGTGTAGAATACGAATGACAACATGGCGTGTTGGCATCCCAGAGGTGCGCTAGCATCTTGTATGGACCAGAAAGCAAGAATATTACCGAGAATAGCTAAATGACTACTTCTACTCCCATTTATAGGAAATTTTAGAGTGTAGAAAAGTAACAAAATGTAATAGAACTAAAATAAAGTGAAATAGACGATAAAGAGAATAAGAGATAGAAAATAAATGCTTAGAACCATGCAAGTGATGAAGCCTCCAGTACATGAATGTCTTCAAAAATTTTGTGTAATATCTAGAGAAAGTGTTGGGGCTGTGTAGGGGTTTGCCTTAGTCAAACCCTCATTTCAGTGTTCCCACCTCCAAAAAAGCTAGATAGATAGGGAGAAATAGAAAAAGTGTGTGGTGAAAGCAAAAACCACTTTAGTAGTAGAACCAACACCACCAAGTATGAGTGATAAAAGCAATCCTCGCCCGAGGAGGAGAACCTATATCACAAAAGAGGTGATAAAAGTTGTGCCATCAAAAAATGAACCCTTCCCATTTTCATGGTCTTTTAGGTCTTGTTTCACAATGTTGGAGCTATGTTGCTTTAATTTTATGATGTATTTTGGCTTAAACATGCTTATTTTGGTGCTAAAACTCAAAGAACGACATCGTGTGCAGGTATTATGAAGTGTTGTAAGACATTTCTACATTCTTCTAGACTCTATTTAATGCAATTCACCTAAAATCCACCTTTTCACTCATCAAAAAGTCCTATTTTAAAATGTTGTAAAGTCTTGTAACAAGATTTCATGCTTGTCTAGGCATATTTTCACTATTTACACCTTTCTCATGCTTTATTTTGTCTCTATATACCCTCATATGCTTATATTAAGTGTATTTTTGGGTCCTATCTTGAAAAACAACATTAAACACAACATTTTTCCTGACACTTGGTTTTGGGTCCTAGGTGGGACTCATTCACCAAGGGTGGTGAATGAGTCCCCTTTGGCCCCAAATTCAAAATATTTCAAAATTTCTTTCAAGATTTTACTCAAATTCACTTTATGTCAGCCTATGTTGAGGTATGAACAGATACTAAGGCACAAGATTTGTATAAATATGTGATTTTAACCTCATTTTACATCTCCTGATTTTTCAAGTATTCAATTTTCTAAGTCATTCAAGCAATCAAGAATTTTGCATCTTCAATTCAAGCACTTTCAAGCACTTTGGAGTAGCCATTGACATCACTTTATATTTGCATATTCAAGGATGTGGTAAGTTTTTAATACTTGCATGTTATTCATTTATCATTTCCTTTGCATGTCATTCATTTCTATTGGGTTTGATTACTAAAGTGGGGTTTGACCAAGGCAAACCCCTATTCATTAATCCACCAAAATTTTTCCCCTTTGTGCATGTGTATTTGCAGCTCTTTTTTGTAGATTTAATAGGCTTCAAGGTGTTGAAAAGTGGAATTCAAGTCAACTAGGATCTTCAAGTCAACTCATCACCTTTTCAAACATTTTAAGTGTTTTCAGCCCATTTTCTGCAAAGTTGACCCCGACAACCTAATATTAAGACATTACTAGATCTGGAGTAGTAGTGTTGCTTTCTATTTTTCTAGAAATATTGGGGAGGAATGATTCACCACCCTTGGTGAATGAGTCCCACTTGAAATCTGAAAATATGCATTTTGTCAAAAATCAACTCCCGGCTGTCAAAAATTAGCTCTTGACACTTTTTCAACAAGAAAAGGACTGATTCACAACCCTTGGTGAATGAGTCCCACTGTAAAAAATTAGAAAATTTCATCATCATTCCAAAAACTCTAGAAAGCTCACACAACTTCCAGGTGCACTTAGATTTGACCCTGTACTTTCTGTTCTTCATATTTCTTTCTATTTCTTCATCTTTCATAGCTGTTTGCATATCATAGTGTGTTTTCAAACATAGCTTAAATTGCACTTTTCCATTCATTTTAGATCATATTAATCAATGAATTGTCTTTATTTTAGTTCATTTACATCATATGACATTGCATACATCCTAATTTGAATGTTACATAAGAATTTTAGGATCTAATCTCTCTCGTTTTGGGTGAAAAACCCTAGAAGTGCAAGGGAAGCATTTGGGTCCTAAAATCTATGATTCATTTCTCATTACCAGTCCTTATATGCTCATTTTGATGTCCAAATTCCAAATACACATTTTTAGAAGATGTTTATTAAGAATTTTCACACCAACCTCAAAGATAAGATTATGATGATGAAATTCCCTTCATTCATGCATTTGTGTACAACCTTATGTGAGTATCAAAATTTGGTTTCAAGTTGTGAGTCAAAATCCACTTTTAGCCAAATTGACAAAACTGAAAACAACAATCAACACCAAAAAAACACACAAAATTTCCTCAAACCTAACCAAGGCTTCTTACAATTTTGTTCACCTCCTTCACCCCAACCACAACCAACTTCACAAGTTCATAATTCAATGGTGGCCTCTAAAACAGTCATGCCTTATCATCATGGTGATCCATGTAGACATTTCACCCCTTTACCTGATACCCTCCATTAGAAAATGACCCAAATCATCCAAAACTACATGCTTACCTTATCACCTATTCAACCACTTGATCCCAATCAACCCCTACCTCCTACCTTCAAGCCTAACACTTATTGCAATTTTCATCGTCAAAATGGCCACGACACCAAACATTGCAAGCATCTTAAAAATTTAGTTCAAGACCTCATTGATTTAGATGAATTGACCATTATGGGTGTTAATGATCAAGGCAGTAAGTCTATCGCACCTCTTAACCAAAATCTCCAAATCTTCATCAACCTTATCCCTAAGCACACTACCTCGTTCATCAAGGATAGTGCACCTTCAAAGCTTGATGTAATGATTGTTGATACACACACTGAACAACCTGATACATCTCCTCTTGTTCCCCAAGCTAGTCCTAAGGATAAAATTGTCACTACGATAGATGTTATCCCTCGCAAGGGCCAAACCACTCAATCTCTTGATATTACCTTTTTTTGTTCAAGACATACTACATAAGTTTCCTCATGTTCCTCTCTACATAGCTGACATAATCTATGATAAACCTACTAATGGGATATTAATAGATCTCGCTTGTGGTGAGAATGTGATCATAGAAGAATTTCTCATATTACATGATCTATATGAAGATAACAATAATCCACTGACTGCATGAATTAAAAAAAATCATGGTTATGCATCCCCTACAATTGGATCAATTGTACTGCCTTTACACATAGGACCTAAGACTTTGGAGGTAATATTTTCTATTATTCCACAATCCAACCAATTTAGTTTGCGGCTAGGCCTTCCTTGGCTTCTCTCAATGAAAGTGGTCCCATCAGTCATTCATAAGTGCTTGAATTTTCCACATGGCAATGAGGTATTCACCATACACCATAATGGCTTTAATCCTTTATCTTCCAAAGGTAACTTTTCATTAGAAGCCTTTTGGTTGGAACCCATGGAACCTATCACTTCTCGTAAGGACTTCTTTTACATTGCTTATCAAAATTTTAAAGCCAAAAAGATTGCTGAATTATCTCTTCGTAACACATCTCCGTCCACCTCTACTCATCCTAACCTCGATGAAACCATGATTACACCTGAATCATTTATTGAACAAACCATCACACCCTCTAAACAATCTCCTCCTGATACTTCCTAATAATCATCTAAACAACCAAGAGACCAAGAAATAACTCTTGCCTCACTTCCTTGTACCAAATAAGTATATAAAGAAAAAGAGAAAGTGGTTGATCCTTCCTATTCAGTTTCTCCTGATGTTCCTTTTTTAGAAGTAGAGGAACCTATGCCAACTCAATCCACTCCTACATATCAACAACTCCAAAACAAAATTAAACAAAACTGTGTTGCTTAGAAATGTTGATGTCGTTGTCGTCTCCTTGCTCATACAAAAACCAATCATGACAATCAATCTTTACCCTTGACAGAAGCAATAGATGACCATCCTCCCTATCCTAACTAACCACATGAAATTTTAACCCAACAATTGCAGAAAAATGAACCCATTCAACCCACACTCTTGATACATCCATCCTTAGAAATAACCCTCCATACTTTTGTCATTATTAATCTTGATGATGATGATGATGTGACGAATGCTAACATAGATGAAGCAATAAACAACTTAAACTCTTTATTTTCATCTACAATGAGCTTAAATAGTAAATCCTCTCCACCAAGTGAAGAACTTGGTACAACTCCTAGTTCGACACTTGCAATTCCTCCATTAAATAGTCAATCACCTTCACATTCCACTGAACATGATTGGGAGGCAGATGACTTGATGGATGACTTGCATTTTCCTACTTATTCTTTTCTTCACATTCATTTTCCTTTTTCTTTTCATGTCTGTATCGTATTCCCTTGTATCATATGTTTGACGTCTCGTTCTCTTTGTACACTTATTTTATGTGTATCTCTATTCTTCTTGTCATGTCTTTTACTTTTTTCTTTTGGTTTTGTGTTTTTCCTTTTGGGGATGATGCAAGGCATTGAGACCAAAATGTCTCCTTCATGTTGACCCAAAATATTTTTCACTTTTCTTTTTTGTCTTTTTTGCTTGTGTTTTCCTTTTGGGGATGATGCAAAGCATCGAGACCACAATGTCTCTTCCATGTTGACTCAAAATGGACTTTATTTTTCCTTTGTCTTCACACTCTTTGTGTCATTCTTCCAGTTCTATGTGTATTTGGGGAATGATGATAGTTCCAAGCTCTTTCATAAAAAAACATTGCAGCAACTAACATATTGACCCCAAATCTATAGATCCCTTATGTGTTTGGTGTGCTTTCTTTTCTGAGGGGAAACTCCCTTTGTTTTTTCCATTTTCCTTGACATGACATAGCCTAACTTCGAAACATATGACTTGGAATAAAGCTTTCCAAGTTGGCTCTCATGTCTTGTTTTCTTTTTGCATTTTTTCTTCTTCTCTACTTTCAAGTAATTGCTCACAGAATGATGTGTAGTAGTTCCTTTAGAGTGGGGGCATACATTACCACTATTTCATTTGCATTCTTAGAGAAGCCTTGTCATTTACGTGATGCGTTTGTCACTTTGTGGATGACATTGGGTGTCATGTCCTTCATAAGTTTGATCTATCTCAACATATTGCATTCCTCTTGGTGGTTTGATGCGACACACTTCTTCCCCTAAGTTGTGAATATACTATTCTTTGATTGGTCATCTTTTGGAGACATTAGACACAATGTTCCCTAAGTGACTGACCTTGCATAAACTGAACAAGACTCCTTTGAACATATTACACATGACATTTTTACATAATGCATTCTCATTCAGCCACCTTGCATAGCACAACTTGCATGCCTATGGAGCCATCTTATTTGTTTGGCCACCTTGCATAACACAACTTGCATGCCTATGGTGCCATCTTATTTTTTATTATTTTATAAAACTTAAACTAGTACTTTCATTTCCTTTGGCTCTATGGTGTCTTGTTAAAGTTATCAAAAAGGTATAGCTTTGGCATGGTTAAGTGGGAAGCCCAAATAGTGGCATGAATTTTCCCCATATCCACTTTTTGCATGTTTGTGAGTGCATACAAACTAGCATATGTATCTTACTTCTTGGGCTTTCTCACCCTGCGTACATTTAGTTTTGTGGCCCCAGAGTGAGTACACATTCTCTTTTTCAAACAATCAACCTAGATCTCTTTTCACAACTAGTTGGATCGATGATCCAAGCTTCACTCAATTCCTCTTAACACTTGTGTGTTCCTTTGTCCTTATGTTTAGTTTGTCTTGGGATCTTCATCCTGGGTGATTTATCATCCTTCTTGTTTGTTGTATTCCATCTTGCTAACATAAGTGCATTTGAACCCTCTTCTCTTTGATGTTCATGGCTACTTTAGTGTGAGGAAGAAAGTTTCTCTCACTAAAGTGGCGGCTAAACGTACAATCAAAAAATGAACCCTTCCCATTTTCATTGTCTTTTAGGTCTTGTTTCATAATGTTGGAGATATGTTGCTTTAATTTTATGATGTATTTTGGCTTAAACATGCTTATTTTGGTGCTAAAACTCAAAGAACAACATCTTGTGAAGGTGTTGTGAAGTGTTGTAAGACATTTCTACATTCTTCTAGACTCTATTTAATGCAATTCACCTAAAAGCCACCTTTTCACTCATCAAAAAGTCCTATTTTAAAGTGTTGTAAAGTCTTGTAACAAGATTTCATATTTTTCTAGGAAACTTTTCACTATTTACACCCTTCTCATGCTTTGTTTTGTTTATTTATACCCTCATATACTTATATTAAGTGTGTTTTGGGTCCTATCCTAACAAACAACATTAAAAAAAACATTTTTCCTGACACTTGGTTTTGGGTCCCAGGTGGGACTCATTCGCCAAGGGTGGCGAATGAGTCCCCCTAGGCCCCAAATTCAAAATATTTAAAAATTTCTTTTAGGATTTTACTCAAACTCACTTCATGTTGGCTTTTGATAAGGTATGAACAGATACCAAGGAACAAGATTTGTATAAATATATGATTTTAACCTCATTTTTCAAGTATTCAATCTTCTAAGTCATTCAAGCAATCAATCATTTTGCATCTTCAATTCAACCACTTTCAAGAACTTTGGAAAAGCCATTGACATTACTTCAAATTTTCATATTCAAGGATGTGGTAAGTTTGTAATACTTGCATATTATTCACTGATAATTTCCTTTGCATATCGTTCATTTATATTGGGTTTGATTACTAAAGTGGGGTTTGACGAGGGAAAACCCCTATTCACTAGCCCCACATTTTTTCCCTTTGTGCATGTGTATTTGTAGCTTTGTTTTGTAGATTTAATAGGCTTAAAGGTGTTGAAAAGTGGAATTCAAGTCAACTAATCACCTTTTCAAGCATTTTAAGTGTTTTTAGCCTATTTTCTCCAAAGTTGACCTTGACAACCTAGTATTCAAACATTACCAGATCTGGAGTAGTAGTGTTTCCTTCTAATTTTCTAGTAAAATTAGGGAGGAATGATCCACAAACCTTGGAGAATGAGTCCCACTTGAAATCTAAAAATCTACATTTTGTCAGAAATCAACTCCCGGCTATAAGAAATTAGTTCCTGATACTTTTTCAATAGTAGTACTGATTCGCCACCCTTGGCAAATGAGTCCCACTGTGAAAAATCAGAAAATTTCATCAACATTCCAAACACTCAAAAAATCTCACACAACTTCTAGGTGCACTTAGATTTGACCTTGTACTTTTTGTTCTTCATATTTCTTTCTATTTCTTCATTTTTCATAGTTGTTTGCATATCACAGTGTTTTTTTGAACATAGCTTAAATATTGCACTTTTTCATTCATTTTAGATCATCTTAATCAGTCAATTTTATTTTATTTTAGTTTATTTACATCATATCACATTGCATACATCCTAATTTGAGTGTTACATAAGCATTTTAGGATCTAATCTCTCTCCTTTTAGGTGAAAAACCCTAGAAGTGCAAGGGAAGTATTTGGGTCCTAAAATCTATGTTTCAAAAGCAATCCCCACTTGAGGAGGAGAACCCATATAACAAAGTAGATATGCAATCAATAGGGGATATGGAATCATAGAATACTTGCAAGCACAAGGCAAGGGAGATAGAATTGCAAGGCTTAAAGAGGCCAAATGGAGAGAACAATAGAGCTACAAGAGCCAAGAGTGTTGTTTTAATGAGCTTGTGAAACCTTGAGAATGCTACAAAGGGTGGTGCCAAGAAGTGGAAGAGGGAGCTAGAAGTTGGAACGAAACTAGTGTGAAGCTAAAAGCACTTGGAAGAATGGAGCTAGAAGTTAGAGAGGCAAATGAATTGAAAGAATAGCATTTAATGAGGGAATCGAAGCTTCTCCAGCTGTTACATGCTGTCCCAAGCCATTACCACTGACAAAAGGTGAGGAAAAGTGGAAAAAATGCTCATAGACATATGTTTGAGCATTGAATCATCATAGAATGCTAGTGTGTCATGCATACATCTATATAGTGCACTAGTGTTAGGATACTTCATGCTACAAAATGACATGAACAATGAAAGAACAAGGTTCGATGAAAAGTTGAAACGTGAGGGTAGCTATTGAGAAGGGGTTTTGAGCATCTTGAGAAGGGAAAAAAGCTAATGTAGGGGCTAAATGAGCCTACACAAGATAGCTAAGGGAGTGGACACTAAATAAAATGCAAGAATGTATGTGAAATTGCAAGGGGTGCAATTTTATGAAATTACAGTCACAAAGAGAAAGATACATCAAATAGAGTGGTATTGGGAATGACATTATGCACATGAAATCACACACACAACATGAAAAAGAAAGAAACAAAAATACTAGTAAGGAACATGCGAGTCAACCTCTAGTAGGTAGTCTGCATCCCAATCTTGTTCATCATATACGAAAGGTGGTAAACTAGCCAAAGGGACAACAACAAGTGTCGAAATAGGGTCATCACCAAGCTCAACACTCTTCCTAAGAGAATTATCATTTAAGCTCATTGAAGAGGAAAACAATGTATTCAATTCATTATGCACTTCCTCTTCAATT
Organism: Sequoia sempervirens; assembly: GCA_007258455.2. Taxonomy (NCBI): domain Eukaryota; kingdom Viridiplantae; phylum Streptophyta; class Pinopsida; order Cupressales; family Cupressaceae; genus Sequoia; species Sequoia sempervirens. The sequence goes on from VDFB02058242.1 coordinate 39,280,358, forward strand.
CTAGAAACTACATCATCGTCATCCAAGTTACTCACAATGGGAGGTTGAACATAATGTCTAAAGAAGGATTTAGATCTTGTTGCAGTATAGGTTCTTGTTGTTGCAGAAGAGAGGGAGACTCATTGTGTATTGCTTCAATCAAGTTTGGATGTTGATTCTCTTTGTTTTTTTCTTCATTTAAATTTTGAGCAAGATCACGATGTCTAAACCTACACTCTATCATTTTTTGTTTCTTTTCATTTTATTTTCAAGTTTCATTTGTGTAGGAGTGGGTTTATCAACCATAAGTTTATTTTATTCCCTAAGTGGAGGAACAAAAGGAACCATGGGAGGTTGTTCAACCACTATCTCTTTAGCTTTGTAAACTTGTTTTATCTTAGGAGGAATGATGGGATTTTTTTGCTTGTCTCTTGGTATTTTGTAGGAGATAGGGAAAGTATCTATCTTAGGTCATTCTTTTTCATTTAGAATGTGTTTAGGTTTAATCATGATTTTGTAAAGGATAGGAAGCTCAATCATAGGATGAGGCATATTTTAGAGGGATATTTTTGTTATGCATTTCACCTTAAATCTTTGACATGATTTGAAAATGAAGTCCTCATGAGGTATAATAGGTTCCATAGGCTTAGGCCAAAATAATTCTAGTGAAAAGTTTGCACGGGAAGAGAGAGGATTAAAGAAACTATGGTGCATTGTAAATATTTCATTGTCAAAGAGAAACTTTAAACATTTATGCATGATCAAAGAAATGAATTCCATGGAGCATATCCATGGATAACCAAGCTTCACATGGAATTGATTCAACATTGGGATGATGGAGAATGATACATCTAATTGTTTCTATCCAACTTTTAAAGGAAAGGGATCAATCCCATCATAGGGCAAGTGAAACCATTATGTGTTTGTATACATGATTTTGGTTTGTCATATTTTTTTTGATAGAGTTCATGCATAAGTAGGAATTCCTATGTGATCACATTCTCTCCACAAGTGGGATCAATTAACATCCCATTATTGGACTTGTCATTGATTTGAGCGACTATGTAAAAAGGACCATCAAGTGCATTTCTAATTATATCTTTAGATGAGAAAGCAACATGTCAAGAGGCTTTTTAATTCGGCCCTCATGAGGTTGAGTTTCAATCAATGTACTAATTTTTTTTGTAATAGTATCCATAGGACCTTGTTCAATAGTATCCATAGGACCTTGTTTAGTAGTATCCATAGGACCTTGTTTACTAGTTTCCATATTGTCAAGATTCATCACATCATTCTTCTTAGTTTCACTAGCTTTGAAAAATGAAATGTTATGATTCGACATAGGGTTGGTAATATTTCAACTTTTGGTTAGGAGGGGAAATATACTTATTTCCTTGATCATTCACACCTCCAATTTGAAGTTGACTAGAATCTATGAGGTCTTGCACAAGATGTTTAAGGCGCTTATAATGTTTCATGTCATGTCTATTTTTTTGGTGATAATGGTAGTAAGAATTTGATCTAAAGTTTGGAAGTAAAGGCTTATTAGGATCAGTTGTTTTAGTAGGAGGCAATGTGATCATTTTTGGTTCTAAAATTTGTGACATTGTGTTATGGAGGGTATTGTCTAAGGCAGTGAATTTCCTAGGCAGATCCCAAAATGAGAAAGAAGTTGTATTCCTTATAGTAGCAACATGACTAGCGAGATGTTGGGTTGGTTGAGGGGGGTTAAGTTGAAGGAAACCCTTATTCTATTTTCTAAAAGGTTGATAATCGTTTTGGTTTTCAGATTCAAACTTTTCAAGTTGGTTAAAGGTGGGTTTTGTGTCATTACTACTAACTGAGTTTTGATAATCACAGAGGAAAATACACAAGTGTAGGAAGGAAGCAAACTTCATCATGGTAAGCTTATCTTGTATCTTGGTTTGAAAGCTCTCAATGAACATCCATTGAAGTTGAGGATCAAGAATCTTTATGTTGATTTGGGAACAAAGTGATTGGTGGCTTGAAATGAAGTCAGTAACTTTTTCATCATCCTTTTTCTTACATCTCATCAAATCAGCCAAGGTCATCTTAGGATTCATGTGAAATTGGAAATGGTTTATAAAGGCCTCAACAAGTTCATTGAATGAATGAATTGAGTTGTTCGGTAACAAGGAAAACCATTCTAAGGCAGTATCCTTCAAGGATCTAGGGAAAAACTTAGCCAAGAGCTTATCCTCAAGGAAAAAGTCACTACATAAGGCAATATAAGAAGAAACATGGTTAGAAGGGTCTCCTTTCCCCCATATTTCCCAAAACTAGGAATTTTTAGAAATTGTGGTATTAGAATTCTTAATATCTCCAAGGATAAGGGGTTGCTTTTGACATAGTATGTAGGTTGGCCATTTTTATTTTGGTTTATAGTGGAAATTTTCTTTTGAAGGGATGAAACATTTTTCAAAATTTGATTGATGATGGTGTCACTAGTTGTATTTCAAGATGGAGGTGAATATGGTAAAGTGTATAAGTATTCAAGGGGCAAGTGAATGGAATTCTTATGCGAGGTAAAGTGGTAGAAGATATCACATGTGATTTAGTCCCAATATTAAGGTTGAATTGAAAATCAGGTATCCTCTAATTCTTTCCTATACCTTCTTTCCTACCAAATATTTGAGTCTAAAACACTGAATTGCAATGTGTAGATGACATTTCGTGATCTTGCAAGTAAGACAAGACAATTTTGAAAAATTGACAACTTTTCTCCAATCTTTCTCTTCAAAGGATCTTCAACCTAGATCTGCAAATCACACATCAAAGAGAGGGAAAAATGTTGTTTTGTTAGTGGATATGGGTTTTCCTTGGTCAAAGCCTATTTTGGTAATCAAACCTTGAAATGAAATCAAATAGAAAGAAGGAATGATGAATGAACAAATATGCAATATTGCAACTCATCAAACCCTTGAACAAAAGGCTACAATCTTGTATGTAATTTATAGCATGAATGTAGATCTTGACTCTTGCTTGAATGATATGGATATTAATTTGAATTCTTTCATGAATCACTAAATCCTAATTCACAAATGTTAGATAAAAAAAACATGATGCATGATGACTTTGACATGATGCTTGAATCTTGAATAATGCTCTGAAATGCTTGATAATCAACTCGTGATGACTCTTGAATGCTCTTGTAAACTCTTGTGCTCATTAATTTTTTATAGGAATGCTCTCATCAAATTTCTAGGAGATAATATGTGAAATAAACTTCTATTTATACTGGTTTATGCCAAATTTTCCAAAATTACAACACTACAAGCTAGCATCAGATCTAGGAGAATACAATCCCACCAAGAATTTGAATTTAAATTAGGTCTAAGCTAAGTGGGATTCATACACCAATTGGGGCATATGAGTCCCATTAGGCTAGGCTTGGGACACATTTTTCAAGAAATTCTTAGTTTTATATTAAATTTAGATCTAGGCCTCAAAACCTATGTGGGACCCATATGCCCAAGGTGGCGTATGATTAATTTATGATTGGTCTTGATACATGTTGAGATTATCCTAAGAAATATGCATTAAATAAGGCTTGTGGATGAAAAATAGAGCTAAACAAGGCATAAAGAAGCCCAATTTTTGTAGGGAGGGCCCAAACAAGTGTGAAAATGTAAAGGGATACCTTTTTTTACACTACAAACCCAAATTATCAACCAAATGATGAAGCCTAAGGGTATTCAAGTTGCTGCAAAATGATATGCCTACTATCCAAACCTCATCCAGATTATGGTAAATAAGCCAACTTTAGTAGGCATCAATGAATCCTTCAAAACTAGAATGGAGATAGGACTTGCCTAGCTATAGAAATGGAGATCCCATCCAGCACAATGGACACAAGCACCAAAGGTTTTATTTGCACCTATGATAGCAAGGAACTGAACAAGCTCATAAGACATCATGTTCTTGGAACTAACCCTGATGGAGATTTTTGTAGAACTAAACCTGAATGAAGATTTTTGTCATATTATCAATGCAACTGCTCTAGTATGCATGAATCAAAAATGTGAAAGCATAGACAAGGCACATGGACCTCTTTGTAGAATTCCACACAACCAACTATAGTCCACGTTCCATCCCTACAAAAAATAGTGAAAACATTAGAAAGCAATTAGCTCCTATGAAAATTAATACCGATAAAAACATTACCTTAAATTTTTTTAGCAAAATCTACTCATTTTTATACGCCATGATATATTTTTTTATGAATTTTTAATTGTAAAAATCCAAAAACACTGACAAAAATATGAACTGCCAATAGAAAATTTGAAATAAGTTGTTCAAATTATAGTTTAATAAGAAAATGTCGTCTAATCATAGGTTAAAGTTAAACTATTTATGCGGCTCCCCCACAAAGGCATTAATAATTAAAAAAGAAAACAAAAAACACTAATATCCACCTATAGATAGGTAGGGACTAATAATTTTAAAGGAAAATTAAAGAAAGGAAAAATGGAACACACTCACATTATAAAAGAACAATGATTTAAAAAAACCACAACCCACTGAATGAATAAAGGGAAACTAGATATTGCCGTGAATCTTTACCATGTTTTTCTTTATTATAACTTTGACTAAAATGATTGACGTTAGTTGATTGACATGGTATGCTGAAATGAAACAAATTAGATGCCACCAAATATGGCCTTGTTCTCCCAAAATTCCAATAAACTAAAGTTGAGGAAGGAAAAGAAATTTATTTTACATATGTTTTTGTTTAAGAAGGAACTGAAATTCCAACATTAATTGACTTCCTCTCCTAAAATATTGCCATTGATTAATCTCCTTAAATGTCACCAAAAAAAATCATTTCAAATGTCGGAAAAGAAACATAAAATCATTTGAATTGTAAGCAAATACAAGTAAAATGAGGGAATACACGATGTCAGAGTAAATGATTAAGAATAAAATTTTAAATTCCTTTTTCCGTGCTTCTAGAAAATTATAATTTATCCCTTACGTATACAATCAACTACATGTAATGACAATTATAAACAAAATATTGAATAAATAAAACATCAAAACAAACATGAACGTGCATGGTTTTTTTTATTGCCTCACAAAAGGTTCAGCTATGCAAACTTTTCCAATTTTGGTAGTTAGTATTTAGAAAATATTAAAAGACATCATTTAATTTTTATTAGCTGATAGGCTATTTTGTTTGAAGTTTTCATCGTGATTTTCATCAGCCCAACTACGAAATTTTGGTTTTTCTTGGCGTCAAGGGTCTACCGGTGGATTGGGAGGGCATGCCTTTTTTTTTGTGGTGACATGGGCATTGGTTATTATGTGGGTTGGTGGTGGTGGATAATGTTTTCATTGTAATGGGGAAGTTCAATGGTAAGTGTTTGACATGGACTTTTGCAAATGCATGGGTTGGCAGCGGTGGAGGTGGTCTCCTTGAAAGGTGGAAGGTGATTGGTAAGTGCTTTTTGGATCGATTGTTAATGCATTCTATGGTTGTATGGTGGACGCAGATGAAGTAAATGAGGACGGATGAATTAATACGATATTGAATGTATAATTTTGGGAAAGTATACTTTGATTAAGTTGCATTGTGCAAACACCAATTATGGTGTTGGTTTCATGGCAAACAATTGTGAAAAAAGTTGTTAGCTTCAGCTCCATCGCTGGTTTGAAAGCGTCTTATGCTAGATTAAAAAATGGTGTTCTCTGAAATTTGTAAGTCATTTTACATGGGTGGTTTGCATGGATGGTTAATTTATTGTCTATGTGTTCTTGTCAAATATTTGTATCTTTGGTGTTATACCCATTTTGTAGATTTCAAAGAGAGTAACATTTTGTATCGATGAAGGAATTGCAGTTAAATGTTCTTTCTTTCATAAAAAAATATGCTTAGGGTTAAGAATTTGTTTGTCGTTCATTTATGGTTTTTTGTTATCTGTGTGTATCTTTCACATTGAAGCCATCATGATAGGAGCAATTTTGATTAAGTTGCAATGTCAAAACAACCATTGTGGTATTGGTTTCATAGGAGGCCATTGTAAAAATCCTTATGTGTGGCTTTGTTGGTGGATTAATAGTAGACTATTGTAAAAAATTGTGTCCTTCAGCTTCATCATTGGTTTGATAGGAGGTTGTTTACAAACCATTTTATGCAAGATTGAAAACTCTTGTGCTCTAGAATTTGTAAGTCCTTTTACATAGGTAGTTTACATAGATGGTTCATTTATTGCATAGAAATCTTCTTTCTTTGTTGAAAAAATATGGTTAGGGTTAGTTATTTGTGTGCTCTTGGTCTATTGTTTTTGTTGCCTATTTGTATACCCATTTTCAAGATTTGAAATTCATTATCATTCTCTTTCTCTCTTTCGTCAAAAAATATGGTTGGGCTTCGTTATTTGCAAGTTGTTGGTGTATTTTTTTGGTTGTTTGTGTGTATCTTTGGCATTGTGTCCATTACCATGGGAGCAATTGTATTTATCTATGTGTAGGATTTAGGGTTGTATGAAAGAATTAACATATTGGAGATAAAATTACTTTGGTGGTTGTCCAGTATCATTCTAGCAGGTCTTTAACAATTTCTCTATTTATGGTGATATAGCTCAAATTTTCAATGAAGCTTGTGGGGTTATATGAATTTTTACGTGGGTGCTTTACATAGATGATCTACAAAAAATATGGTTAGGGTTAGTTATTTGTTTGCTGTTGGTCTATTGCTTGGGTTCTCTGTGTGTATATCCATTTTTGAGATTTGAAAGAGATTATCATTCTCTCTCTTTCTTCCATCAAAAAATGTGGTTGGGTTTGGTTATTTGCATGTTGTTGGTCTATTGCTTTGGTTGTCTATGTGTATCTTTGGAGTTGTAGCCATTACCATGGGAGCAATTGTATTTATCTGTGTAGGGTTTAGGGTTGTATGAAAGCATTAACATATTGGAGATAAAATTACTTTGGTGGTTGTCTAGTATTATTTTAGCAGCTGTTCTACAATTTCTCTATTTGTGGTGATGTAGCTCAAATTTTCAATGAGGCTTGTGGGTTTATAGTGATTTTTACATGGGTTCTTTGCATAGATGATTGATGTATTGTCAATGTCTTCTTGTTTTATGTTTCTATCTTTTGTGTTATACCCATTTTTGATACTTGAAGGAGATTATCAATCTTGGGGGGTGGAGAGTGTGTAGTTAAAAATTATTTTTTTCATGAAAAAAATATGGATAGGGCTACTAATTTTTGGCTATTGAGTGTTATTCTAATACCTATTTTACAATTTCTTGATTTATCTATAATATTTAGTGAAAGTGGCCCTTGTTTATTCATACATATGTAGACACATATATATACTCCGTGCATCTTTGCTATTGTGCACATGGTTTGTTTTTCATTTTCAATGAAGCTTGTGGGGTTATACTCTGTTATGCATGGGTGTTTTGCATAAATGATTAATTTATTGTTAATATCTTCTTGTTATATGTTTCTTTTCCTTTATACCTATTACCATAGGAGCAATTGTACTTAAATCTACTTTTGGTCACTATTGGTCTATTGTATTGATTTTCTATGTATAACTTTGGTATTACAACCATTAGCATAGGAGGAATTATAGCTATCTGTGTATAGGGTCTAGGGATGTATGAAACCATTCACATATTGGAGATAAAATTGCATTGGTGGGTGTTTACTATTATCCTAATAGCTCTTTATACAATTTCTCTATTTGTATATGATATTTAGTATCACGTGATGTTTCTCTTCCTGTTGGTCTACTGTTTACATTTGTTATGTATATCTTTGGCATTGGAAGCTCTATTTACTATGGGTTTAGGGAAATTATAGTTAAATATTTTTCCTTCCATGAAAAAAATATCATTGGGGTGAGTAATATTTGTGGCCCTTGTTTATTGTTTGTAGTTATCACTGTTCATTTTTGACTTGATACTCGTTGCTATAGGGAAAACTATAGTTAAATATTCTTAATTTTCTGAAAAAAATTGAGCTGCATTGCCTCACACTAAATATTATAGAGAAATAAAGAAATTCTCAAAGAGGTATTAGAATAACACTAATGTATCTTGGAGGCTCGATTGAGTGTGTATATGTGTGTGTGCATGTGTGTGTGTGTGTGTATAAGAAGTCTCTTTTGACAATGTGATTTAATTCAATATAGTTTCTTACACATTATGCAGTAGATCAATGTTAAAAATGTCGAGCCTGCTATCGAAAAGAACAATTAGTAGAGGTTGGGTCACATGAATAATAAATTAATCATTTATGCAAAATACCCATATAGACATAAAAATATATATATATATATATATGTAAACATATAGACATATATATACATGTATACATATATACATATATGTACATGTATATATACATGTCTACATAACCACAAAATGCATTAACCATCAAGCCAACAAGCACTTACCATTCACCTTCCCCATTACAATGAAAACATTCTCCACCACCACCAATCCACGTAATAACCAATGCCCACATTGCCACCCAAAAAAATAAGTGCCCTCCTTTAACTCCCCCCAAGATGTTATAGGATGGAGTAGAATGCAACAATTTTAACAATGGTCTACTACTAAAACAACACTGCACTTTCTATTTGCACAATGCATCTTAATCAATATAAAACCCTAGAGCCTACTATCAACAGGAAAAATAAGTACCAAACAAAAGGCATGAACAATAAATAATGTGCTATCAAACCAACACCACAATGGATCTCTTGACAATGCAACTTAATCAATATACTTTCTCGCACATTTTGCAGTGCATCAATCTTAAACCTCTTCACCCTAGTATCAAAAGCAACAATAAATAGAGAACCAAAGACATGAACAATAAATTAATCATTTATGCAAAATACCCATGTAAACATAGAGATATATATACATGTAAACATATAGACATATATACATGTATACATATATATATGTATGTATACATGCATATATACATGTATATATGCATGTCTATGTATGCATACACATATAAATGTCAACATATACATAGATATATACATGTATACATATACATACATATATATACACACACACATGCATATATACATATACTTTCTCACAGGTTTTGCACCACACTAGTGTTAAAACTCTCTAGCTTGCTATCAAAAGGAACAATAAGAAGAACCTAAAAAGCATGAATAATAAATTAATCATTTATGCAAAAATACCCATGTAAAACATGCACATATATATATACATGTAAACATATGGACATATATATGCATGTATACATATATACATATATATACATGTACATATATCCATGCATATATACATGTAAAAATATACATACATATACATACATAGTTGTATATAGATGAAATTAGTTTACCCGGTGATATATAGTAAATGTCTTTTACATAGATACTTTATCCTTTCATTATTTTCCTATAATATTGAGTGCCAAATAATGTTTATTGGATTATGAATTGGCAAGTGAATTGTTATATAGATTGGTCCAAGTATAATATAATTTTATCTCTCTCCTCCCTTTATATTTATTGGCGCTAGAAGCATATCTATATTTATTTTTTGTTAAACAAGTGCAATCAAGGAAAATGCACATCATCACAATGCATGGATAGAATGAATAAGGAAAATATATTTTGAAGTCTTTGAAAAGATGAGTGCATGTCTACTTCCATGTCCATATATATGTATGTATGGATAAATATATGTATGTATGTTTTACTAATAGTTTTCTTACAATTTCCCCATTTACTCTATAATACTCAATGGAAGATAATGCAACTACTGTTATACAATTCCTCTATTTGTTAGAAGACTACAAAGAAGGTGGGCATCAAAGTAAAATGAAAACCATGGCAGCTCAATGAATCTACAAATGTATATAGGCAAAGGGAAGAATAAATTGTGTGGCAATTCACAATCTATAGTGTCATCTTTGTAAGGATTTGAAGTGAAATCAATTAGAGGGATTTGAAGGGGATAATTGTACAAAATGTGTATGGCACCAAAGATCCATAGAGTGTAGATATGTGTCTACATATGTATATAATGTATAAGTGTATATATATATGTATGTATGTATGTATGTATGTATGTATGTATGTATGTATGTATGTATGTATGTATATATATGCATATGTATACGTATGTGTATATATATTTATATGTATATGTGTGCATATATGTATATGTCAATGTATATATATTTATGTATGCATGTATGTATACATATACATATATTATGTGGTTTGGTGGTTGTGGAGGTGGTGACCTTAATACATGGAAGGTGAATGGTAAGTGTTTGTTGCTACGAGGGTTAATTCATTTTGTTGTTGTTTTCCGATGGGGGCTGATGAAGTAAATGCAATATTGAATGTTGTAGTGTGGCAAAGTATACTTTGATTAAGTTGCATTGTTCAAATAGCCATTGTAGTGTTATATATATATATATATATATATATATATATGTATTCTTTCTCTCTCATCTATATCAATTCTTGCCATAAGAAACTCTTCATTATGGTGGCTTGCGCCTTCTATTGTCCATTTGGAAAAAGTTCTGTGCGGCTAATATATTGAATAGGTTGCATTGTTGAAAGTTGTATTGTTGTGTTGGTTTCATAGCAGAGCACTGCCTTAGATGTGTGGTCCCTGTTGGTTTAATAGTAGATTGTAGCCATAATGGCTCTTTCGACAATGCAACTTAATCAATGTACTTCCTTGCACATTATGCATAAAATGTGACATGCATAGGGTGGAATTAAATATTATAGAGAAACACAAAAATTGTGGAACAACTATTATACAACAAATTGTGTTCATGGTTTTGTTGATGAAAATCACGTTGGAAACTTTCAAACAGATAAGAAACCCTCTACATATCCATATATATACAATCCCTCCTATTTTAATTTGTGTGGTTCTTCATTGTTTCCCTAATAATCCTATTAGAATTTTTATTTTTCTCTATAATATGTACATATGTATATATATACATGTATATGTATGAATGTACATATATATATGTTTGTATATATATATGTCTATGAGAAAGTATATTGCAAAATGTGTGGGAAAATATATTGGTTGGGTCAGTTTGTTGAAATAGCCATTATGGTGTCGGTTTGATAACAGACTATTGTAAAATTCTTCAAATATAGAAGAGTTGCCTACAGTTGATAATGAGAATGTGGGGCTTGTCTCTTCAACAAAAGATATTTGTAAATGTTTCTCATTGGTGAATAAGTATTGCACAAAAATTTATGGAACTAGAATTTACAAGGAAGCTATTACATAGACTGGTTGTGTTTTATTAACATGTTTCATGATATTCTTCTTCCCTCATCTGTTTGACTATCAATAACTTTCATGATATTGTTTGCCACTCATCTATTTGAAGCTACCTATGGCAGAGTATTTTATTGTTCTTGAAACAAGGATTTTTTTGTAATCTTTAAAATTTTGTAATCTTTAATTTGTTTGGATGGAAAATGTTATCATTTAGATATATTGTTGTATATATAGATAAATAGATACATGTGTGCATATGGATATATATATATCTACTTATTTGTGTTTTCCAAAATGCCTAAATAGAGGAAAAATTAAACCCATATATGTATTTAAGGATTTCTATTCTTGCTATTCTATATTCCATTGTTTTTATTAAGAAAGATGAATGAGCAAGTAGCAATATATACAAATGCTTGCATGTAGGCATTTATACAAATATAGCAAGAATATTGTATGCATTCTAAGTTCTCCATGAGTTGGTATTGAATGTTTTTGAAAGAGGAGAAAAAAAGGTTTTGAATGGACCTAAAACCATCAGGTTTCAAGGGGACCTGAAACCCACACCAAGAAGAACAAGCTACCCAAAAGAAAGAATAAAAAACAACCAGTAGTGAAATAGGGACCTAGCAAGCCAACAACAAGCCAAAAGCCAGCAAGTTGCCTAGAAAAGAACCAAGATTCTACATGAATCTTTACTTTATTAGTTTTGATGGGACCAACAACCCACTACAATCCATTGGTTTTGACGGGACCAACAACCCATAACCAGGTTTTGGCAGGGACCTTAAACCCAAGAGAGAAGCCTGCAACAAACAGGCCATAACAAGCCAACCACCCAAGTAGAATGGACTCACCATACTACTGGTAGAAACAACTAAGTCATAGGTCTATAGAATTAGATCCCCAAAAGTAGACAAAAATCTCCCAGCAACAAACCCTCTCCCCTCTTGTAGGAGAGGTTATCACAAGAAGACGAGGCTCTAATAATTTTCCATAAAATCCAATTGCTTTCTCCACCTCTATAGGAGACAAAACCCAACTCAACCAACCCACCATAGTCACAACATTCCTATGAACCACCATTCCACCTCAATAGAAATGGGAACCCCTCAATGGAAAGATCAGGAAGAGACCTTCAACCATAGAACACAACTCCACCTGAGAGGGAGAGGATTCCACCTCCAAAGAAGAGGTCTTCACCTCAAAAGAAGACCTAGTATTCAGAGAGGACTCAAGGACTGTAGTGAATAGGAGAACCAAAGAAAGCAACAACATCAATAACAACTGGGTCTTCATAACCATCTCTGAAAACCACACAACCCTCAAAACCTTCAACATAGAATACAACTGATCAAACACCAACTCCATACCCATAGAATGGTCCATCCAAGGCATTAGCCCCCAAACACCACCAAAGAACAGCAAGGCACATAGGGGGAAAACCATGAATAAGGGTATAAGAAAGAAACCTAATCTCATCATGAAAAGCTCTTGGTAATGCTAGCATAGGTTCACACAAAACCCAATAGAGCACAGGGAAGAAAACATCCAAATTTGAGCATCATAACCACTCCACCAAATGGGCTAGCATCCCAAAATAGTCTCCAAACTAGGAAAATAATCAATGAAATCCACCTACCATTTGGAAACCACAACCATGCTAGCATAACCCCCAAAGGAGAGCCACCAATCAAAGAAAGCAAAGAAGCTAAGAACACCCTAGAGAAAATGACAAGAAGAAAGGGCCAAAAAATAAAGCCCCCAATCCATCCTACTAAACCGAGTACAACTAGAAATAAGCCCCTTCTTCAACCTAGAAACTCCAAGGAAGCCCAAGCAAACCCACACACCCACCCAAAAAGAATCCACCAAAAAGTGAATGCACGGAAGCAACGAACAACTCAGAGGAAGTGAGAAGAAGAAACGGCCAACAAATAAATCCATCAAGCCATCCTACTACACTAAGCAGAACCAGAAATTAGCCCCTTCTTCAACCCAAAAACTTCAAGGAAGCCCAAGCAACCCCACATACCCTACAAGGAGTAGCAAAGTAGAAGGGGCAACCACCCAACACCAAAACACCCAAAGGGAAATAGACTTTCCCACCAACAACAATCAAAAGCCACAACAACACTAGTAGCAGTAATAATATTAGAAGGAGGCTAGCAAGATCCTCCCCCACCAACGAGCAATGTAGCAAGTTGACCAAAATCAACCTGAACAACATCAACAAAACACCAAAGAAAAAAACCCTCTTGCACACAACCCAAACAGGGCAAGGAGTAGCGTCATCATGTCCAAAAATGGCAGAGACCATGAAAGGGGAGGCACCAAACCCCCCATTTCTAGCAGACAAGCCCACATACCTAGGGAGGCCCAAAGAACCAACAAAGATCACAGAGAAAAGAAAAGTAATGTCAACACAAGGATTGAAACAAATGCTCACTATGAAAGCAAAAAGCGTTCCAAATAGGGGACTAGAAACACAAATCATAGAGTAGGTGAGAGGAGACACAACTCTAGTGTAGTTGGGCAATAGGGAAGTAGAAATCCCACACACACCATCATCCACCTCATCATCGTCTTAGCCATGCTCCTCGCTTGTATAGGAATTCAAACTTGTAGAGACATTACAGCTCCCGCCCAACATCTTATTACCCTAGCATCACTTTAACTCAAAGAGTTGAGTTGTTGATTTTTTAACTGTGGTATAGAGTTGTCAATGAGTCAAATATGGTTGGAAGATTCCTTGCCTTTAAAGGATTCTACAACTATGTCTACAGAGTCGGGGTCTATGGATCGATCTCTAGAGCCCCCAAAAATTGATTTGGTGTCAAATTTTACACCTAATCCTATTGAGTCCAACTCTGAGGATGCCATCCACTAACCTACAGACCCTGATTTCATAAGTTTTCCTTCCTTTTTCATTGTACTTGCTGCAAGCTTTCTCTTATTGTTTCCTACCTTTCTTGTTGTTTCTTCTTGATTGGGTTTTAGGTGTATACATATATAGTTGGCCCTAGTAGAGGATATAGATATGAAATTAGAGATGGATTGATCTTTAAGAGAATATAGATATGAAAGTAGACATGCATTGATCTTTTTGAGAACATAATAATGTATCTCTTTGTAGCCTCCATTTTCCTTGCTCATTTTATTGATTTGGTGTGACGATGTGCATTTTTCTTGATCACACTTGTGTTTATAGGCTGCAAAGAAAGATCCGACTTTGACTCCATTTGCAATTCATTCTATCAATGTCGGTGGTGTTGTTTCCTCTCTGGTCCTTCAACTTTTTCCCTTCAAAAAAATTGGTGGTGATGAAGGGCAGGTTGAGTGATACAAGGTTGTCTTGTTTGATGGCTACCATTTGAAAATAGGAACTTTTCCTTCCAAATGCAATGATATGTTGTTTACAGGTGCCTTGAAAATAGGGTCCCTTGTATGTTTAAAAGACTATCTATAGGAATATCCAAGATTCAAGGTGGGTTACATTGTTTGTTGTCTATGCTAAGAAATTCTCTCTTTCGTTTCTACCTCATATAATTTTTCCAATACATTGTTTTGCTTCTTTTCCAGGGCCTTAATCATATCCAACTTAGTTGTAATTATGCTTGGCTGTCAAATTATTGGGACCCCTAGGTATTTTTTCAAGCAACAAGAAGAGAAAATGTTGGTGCCTGACTCACCTTCTCCTTCTAAACGGGCCCCTAAATTTGGTTTGTAGCAAAGGTCAACCCTATTAAAGCTTTGAACATTTATCAAAATGTTTGGACAGTGAAAGGGCGTGAAACACATATTAGGGAGATGCATAATTTTTAGAAACAAAGACCTGTGAAGGGAAACTATTTAGTTTTGACATTATAGATGTGGAGGGGGACAAAAATACGTATTACTTGTTTTGATGATATTGCTGAATTGCATTATGGTTGAGTTGAGGTGGGGTTTACTTATTTAATATTGAGGGGATTGGTTAAGGAAGCCAATAAAAGATTCAATAAATTAAATAGTAATTTTGAGATTGTTTTGGATAAAAAATAAACAATAAAATGATTTGAAGATGAGATTCTTGTCCCAAAAAAAAATTGCTTTTGTGCAGGTTAGTGAAATAAGCAACTATATTGATAACAAATTTGTTGATATTATTGGCATTGGAGTGCATGTTGGGTACATTTCAACTGTTCGTAGGAGAAATGGATCTACAACAATCTGACGAACCATTAAACTATATGATGTCTCCACTTCTCTCATTGATGTTAATCGATGGGGCATAGGCTTGCAAGAAAAAGGTGATACCTTGCACCAGATGTACCTTTCTAGCAAAATAGTGATTATTGTTGTTCCTAGTGGCAGTGTAGGCAAATTTAATGGAAAATTTATCAACACATCAATAGGAACATTCCTTGAAATTAACATTTCTATTCCTGAGGAAAACACTCATAGATCGAAGGGGCCAATTAAATTTGACAAAGTAGCTTCAACTTCTTCTACACCTTGGAGGTTGCATTGTTCAAATGATAGAGTTACTATTGCATTTATCTTAAACAATTGCTTTCATTTGGGAGAACCTGTTGAAGCAATTTTTAAAGCAACCATTCAAATTGCAAAAAATGAGTCTTTTTGTTACCCTACTTGCCCCTTGTTGGTTAATGGTAAAGAATGCAAAAGGAAATGCATGTGCCCTCGTGTTGATGTTTGGTTTTGTGATCATTTCCAAATGGAAATTGAGGAATGCAACTATCGGTATCTTTTGCAGTTAAAGCTGCAAGACCATTTAGGAAACCTTTGGCGTGTTACTTTTGATGAAGTTGCCACTGGTTTGTTGCATATGCCAAAAAAATACCTCTATGCATTGGAGGACAACTCTGACTCTACAACAAATCTTGTTGTTATTATTAAAGGCCTTGTTTGTAAAGAATATATCTTTACTACTTTGATTAGAACATAAACGTATAATTTAGAGGAATGCTTGAAAACAACAATCACCAAAGCAATGAAATTTGATTTCGAAGCAGAGTGTAAACTATTGCTTGCAGATGTAATGAAGATATCTACTCCTGCTATAGAAAAAGGCTCCACTAGCGATCTTATGCTTTGATTGCTCTTTTGAACTTCTGATCGTTTCTCATAGCTTTGACTTTTAAATGTTGACTATGACATGCTAAGACTTCTGTTTAAGAAATATGGACATAATTTATACCTATGTTTGCATCTACATATTTGCACTTTTATTCACTTGCCATCTTTTTGATTATACCATGGTGCATCAATTTATCTATCATTCTTTCTTTTGAATATTTGAAATCATTTGGATGGTTATATGATATGTTTACACAAATTACAATTTAAAAGACAACTAAACAATTTATTTCTACATATATTTCAAATATTTTCTATATGAGCAATACCTAACAATATATTTTAATATATATTAAATATTTTGTATATGGGTAATCATTGAGATTAAACTTCTTTATGTCGCATTTAAAATATGCATGAATCGTATAAGTTTTTTCATTGTGCTAAAATTAGGAGTGATAAATTATTTATTGCATTAGTTTAACGATATTGTATTTGATTTAAATTTTCTTTGAATGCTAATGACTCTTGGTTCTTGGTTTCTATTCACATACAAATTTAATGAAAAAATATATATAGGTGCTTCCAGGTCTAATGAATATCAAAATTAGGGTAGAGATAAACTCATGTCATGCTTGGACCAATCTATATAATAGTTCGCTTCCCAATTCAATATTCAAGCTATTATAAAGACATTTACTATTTGAGAAAGGAATGTGTGAAAAACCTATTAAAAATACATTTACTATATAATAGTTGCCTTCACAATTGTAAATTTATGATTTCTTTGCAAATCTTATTCACCAATGAGGAACATTTAGGGAGATTGTTTGTTTAAGAGGTAAGGTCCAGGCTATGAGTAAAAGCTGTCAAGAAGACAAGCGATAAACAAAGGGAAAAAAGTATGTTTGTAGGTATATGTATATGTATATGTATATATGTATATGTATATGTATATGTATATGTATATGTATATGCATATTTATATGTATATGTATATTTATATGTATATGTACATGTATGCATATGTATATATATGTGTATGTGTATGTGTATGTATATATATATATATATATATGTATGTATATGTATGTATATGTATATGTATATGTATATGTATGTGCATGTGTATATCTATATGTATAATGTTCATGTATAGAATTCTATTTTTGTATTCCTTTCACACATATATAGTCTTCTGTATATTCCATTTTTCCCTTTGGTTGCATTGCTCGATGGGTGCAAAATGGTCAAAACCTCCCATGCACTTCCACTGGTTCGCTGATTGGATGTTCAACAAGTGTTGTGTTCTACAATCTTCACTATGTTGTAGATGTATTGTTGCTATAAGTTATTTTCCCTCTGTCTTTTTGGATGTTTCATACACACCTAACCATATATATATATTATGATAGTTTTTTTTTCTAAATTTATAATTTACTAGCTTATGGGTTTACCAATTCTCTTATTGTAGGTCTAGAGATCCTTCAGTGCAAAGAAAAGTTGTACGCTTGACCCTTTTATTTCTATATGGTTACATACATTCCAAAACATACGAAAATCAGGTATGTCTATACAGTTATTTCTATACATTGTATGCTTTCAAACAAAACCTTTGTTGTTTCTTTCTTCTCTTCCTTTAAACAAAATTTTCTATATTTCATCTACGGAATTCCATTTTCTACAGCTCTTTATGAGGCATTCTCTTTTCCTAAAAAATTTATTGGATCCATAAGATCTCTAAGAAAATGAATATATGTATTGGAAGATAGAATTTTTTTAGCAAGTTCACTATTCTCCCGAACCATGTAGTTTCCACTTCTTACACATATATATACTCAACTATAATAGAGGAATTGTATGAAAAGTATCACAATAACATTTATTTGTTACTAAATATTATACATAAGAATTCATTTCCCTTGTATTGAGTCAACCAGCTAAACCATTGCCAACCCACATAATTACCAAGGTCCATGTCACCTCAAAAAAAAAAAACCACACAAGTTCTCTTCAGCTACGGTGTTCCCAGCATTTGCAAATCCAATTCACCCACACGACAATGGCTCTTTTGATAGTATGGCTTAATGAGATTGTGCTTTCCCACATGGAAACATTCAATATAGCATTTAATTCCCCCTCCAACCTCGTATGCTGATGGGAAGATGCATTCATGCTCGTGCCAACAAAAACTTTCCATTCACCTTCCTTGTTACAACGGCACCATTCTCCATCGCCGCCAACCCACATACCTACAAGTGCCCATGTCACTACAAAGGAAAGAGATGATGCCATCCCCACTAAAAAATTTGTAGCTAGATTGTTCACCACGAAACCCATATTGCCTTAATCAGTAATTCAAGCTACATTGCCTAGGAGTATATTTAATACTCAAATAGAGAATTCACAAAAGAGCTATTCCATAACATTTGCAGTAGGTACAATGAAAATTCATGCTCCATAGACTGCTCTCCATAGCACATTTTTCCATGTTCGCACAGTTTCCTTCTTGACTTCCCGAGCAAAGATATTTTTTAGGAGAAATAAGATTTAATTGCTATTTCTTCATCCATATAGAAACACATCGTGAGCCACATGTGAAAAAATGATTTTACAAAATACCCATGTGAAATCACTTACACATTCTGCACCACCACACTTTTGAAGCCCTCCAATCTACTACAAAATGGATCCATATGTGATGATTTTAACAATAGTCTGCTACTAGACTAGCACCAGGATAGCCCTTTCAATAAGATAACTTCATCAAAGTATACTTTCCCATATTGCAACATTGAATATAAAGTATACTCTCCCACATGCCAACATTCAATATTGCATTTACTTTTTCTGTCACCATCGTGCAACGACATGAAACATTGGGCCTCGTGTGAAAAAATGCTTGCCATTAACATTCTTTGTCTCCAGTGCACCATTCTTGACCACCCCCATCCCACATAATTACCAACACCCATGTCACCACATTGAAAAAATAGTGGCCTCATCGAACTTGTAGATCCTCAATGTCGACAATTCCAATTTGTCATTGCATTGACAGAAACCCCGATGATGACTTCAAACAAAAACCCCCAACCCATGTAATTGCTAAGCTCGACTAATCCAATATACGTATATATATATCCCCAACCCATGCAATCGCTAAGCTCCACTAATCCAATATACATATACATGTATATATATATATACATGTATGTATATATAGATGCAATATATATATATATATATATATATATATATATATATATATGTATGTATAGTGTACGTTCTGCTAGATGAGTAGTTTACATAGATGGTTAATTTATTGTCTATGTGTTCTTGTCAAATGTTGTATCTTTGCCATTATATTGACTGTGGAGATTTAAAAGAGATTGTTGTTATGTATGGATGGAGGAATTGTAATTAAATTTATTTTCTTTCACTAGAAAATATGTTGAGGGTTAGTAATTTGTTTGTCATTGGTTTATGGTTATGCTCATTTGTCTCTATTGACCAATGAGGAAGATTTAGGTAGATCCTTTGTTTAAAAGGTGACCTCCAAGCTGTTAGTAAAAGTTGATCCCCATCGCTGGTAATTCCAATTTGTGGTTGCATTGAATTTTTATTTTCCAGAGACTTTAAACAAAAACCCCCAGCCCATGTAATTGCTAAGCTCCACCCTCGTGCCAAAAAACACTTGCCACTCATCTTCCACCTATCCATCTAGCCCATCCTTACATATAGAGACCTAGGGAAATTGTAACACAACTATATCAACATCAACAAAAGCGTACATCCTTCCAACTTCCCAAATCAATTATTCAAACCCAGTTCCCTTGGGCAGTGCCTATTTTCTCTATGTTGTGCAAAAATTAGATGATGCAATGATCTATACAAAATCCATATAGCACCATAGGATTAATTGGAAATTTAAGCTGCATTTTTTGGCATTCAATATGATGAACAAAAGATTTATAGAAAATACCCATGTAAAATGACTTACAGACTTCACAACATAATAGTTTCAAAACTATCAGATCTCTTATAGAATGGAGTCAAGCATGATTATTCTTACAATAGCCTCATATGCAAGCAACACCACAATGGCTCTTTCAACAATGCAGCTTAACCAATAACAATGAAAAATAATAGTTTGTTATAGGAAGCTTTGAATAGATGATGAAAAAAGAGTAGCATGCAACATATTTGTAGAAGCCAAGTAGTCTATGTAACAATTGTAAGACGTATTAAGATGATACTTAAGATTCAAATGTATCTTGCTCTCCATTGTTTCCCTATTAGTTCTTTTACAGTTCACCTATTTCTCTATATTATCTAATGGTAAATAGTGGAGCCCAGATTTACAATATATGCGTGTATATATATATATATACATGCATATATATGTATCTGTAGACACCAAAATCTGGTTTAAGCCTGCGACTTCAATATTCTATGTAATTCCTATTCTTCTATTGATTAAATAATCTTAATTATTTAATTAATTCATATTCTGTTATTTCTTCTATTAATTAAATAATCTTAATTATTTAATTAATTCACACTTTTCTTTATTCTATCTGATTAATTAAATAAACGCTTTTTATTTAATTATGTTACTAATTAACCTTATCCTTCTTGTCAAATTAAATAAATTCTTATTTAATTTACTCTTTATCATACTTCAACTATAATTAAATAAATTCTTTATTTATTTAATTATTCATTTAAATCCCTTCATCACTTAATTAAATAAATCTTATTTATTTAATTATTCTTCAAATATCAAATCTTGAATTAAATGAATTATTTAATTCATGAATTCTATTTTAACGCATTCTTCTATATTTTAGATAATTGTGTGAGTTATCTAAGTATTCACTTTTACTCGACTCAAAGATCTATTTTAATCGCTAATTAACTCTTGATTTAATGTCTGAGTGGCATTCTGGAGTTATCTCTTCATCAAATCGTTCAATCATTTCAGTGCTAACTCAATTGCATGTACATGCGGATTAATTAAATATTCCTATTTAATTAATTAAACCTTGTGCGTGCATTCGAACAAGAGTTGCTTTAATCAATCTTTATCTTTGTCATGCAAAGATAATTCTTCTGTTTTCGAATACCGAATTGACAGCTAACAGAATGCATGTCTAATTAGTCAATCTCAACCGTCCATTGATCTTTCAATCCTGGCCTATCATTCAAATAATCAATTTTCTATAAATTGACCTGGTCTTCATCATTCCAATCTCTCTCGAAAACTCTCTCGCGAAATCTTATGACTTTTGAGAGCACTCAATCTTGAATCTTCGATATTTTGCTAAATCACTATACTTGCACAAATTTACTAAAAATATGAGGGCAATTATACTACAATAGCAAAATGGAGAAGGGCAATCGAGATTAACCATGGAAATACATACAAATTTGGTGAGATTGTTCTAAGTTTTATTACATTTTGACTTTCCTTTTGTTCTTTGTTGCTTAGCATTAGATTTGCATTTAACTTAGATTGCATGTTTGCTTCTAATCTGTCTTTGTGCACTTTCTTGGCGTTACAGTATCTATATATGTACATGTATATATATGTATGTGTATAGATGTATATGTATATATATGTTTCCATATATGTATATCTATAGATATATATATATATGTATATATATGTATTGTGGTGTAATTGCACAACAAAAAGTAAATGAAATATTCAATGTCATAGTGTGGGGAAGTGTACTACAAAATATGCTAGAAAATATATTGATTCAGTTACATTTCCAGAAGAGCCATTCTAGCATTATCAATATGTTACAATCACTCCTATCTTATCTACAATTTGGCAATAAAATTACCAACTCTAAGCATTTTAACAGAAGAACCTAGATATAACTACTATTGCTCTTATACAGGTATTTTTATATATCAATCAGGGAATTGAGTACATATAGATATGCGCATATGTATCCATCTATCTACTAGGGAACTCAATACAATTTTCCTCTTTGTGTGTGATATTTACTATCAAGCAAGTGTTGTTCTAATACCTATTATATAGTTCCTGTATTTGTTTTCAATATGTACTATGAAATAATGTAGCTTGAATCTTATATCAATATGTTTCATGATATCCTTTTCTCCTCATCTATTTCAAGTTTTATAGATACTGCGTGATTAAATGATCTCTTCTTAGCAAATAGAAACTTCAAACAAATAGCCTATCAACTAAAGATATAAATTTCAACAGATAAGAGACAATGAAACTATTGTTATCTTTTGCAGTTAAAGATGAAAGCACATTTAGTCAATTGTTAAATATATTACTTGTGTTGTGTGAATATGTTTTATTATATTCTTTCCTCTCTTGTCCATTCTTCTATATATTCCACTTACCAATTTTGTTCTAACCATCTTCAAATTGTATTATGCTTTTTCTCTACTAGGATATCTCTTCTCCATGTACTTAACCCACAAAAAATGGAACAATGTTATAGAGTTTGGTTCACAACACCCATCTTTCTGCATGTTCCAATCACTGCACTTATATATCAAGACAGTTGTGGGTTTAGTGCTTTTCGATTCTATCATTATATATTTGTTGTTGCTTATACACATAGACACATAAATTCTCACACACACTTTCCCATCAAAGAGACATACTCTTTTCTATTCATTATATTTGTCATTATTTCCAAAACTCTCTTTTTAGCATTTTTAGTGCATTATTTATACACAGTTGTTTGCTAGTATCCCATGTATTCAAAATCTCCCATTTTATCTCTTCCTATTTACAATAAACAATGCTAACCTATTTTATTCTATGCATATTTTTTTCCCTTTCTAATGTTACACAAAAGCATTACACATCGATCTATGTGGCTATGAATAGCAACTAGACACCGCTATCATGTGCTTCTGAGTGAAGAAACAAACTCTTCATAGCATCACACTATTTATCCCCAGAAGCAGATGAGAGTGGTGTTTGTTGTTCTATTCCACTAAAGTGAGCAATTTTTACAATACTCTGCTATTGACCCAACACCACACCAATGGAAACTTGCATTCTTGCCATGCTCCACATTGCCATTAAAGAACACATGTCAAGTCACTACCCATATAAGTCGACAAGGACAAGATTTTACCATGATCAAACCATGCATAGAGAATGATTATGTCTTTCAAAGTTCTCCAAAATGGGTATCACGACAAAAATACAAACAAATAACAATGAAGATTTCTTGCACACAACTGTTCACCAACGTGCCATTTATTCAGAATGTTCCATTTTATCTCTTTCTCTTTTTTAAAAATATTGCTAACGTCTTTTACTCTATATCTAAATTATTTACTTTATAATCCTAGACAGATATAGTAGACATTCAAGAAAATCATTGTGCTATAAATTATCTATTCCACATCCTTTCATGTTGCAACAACTTGGCCCAACCATCTTTTACTTACTCTTTTTATTGTGTGATATATGGTAAGAGTCCTTGAGATTTTCCATGGACCTTACCTACTTTTCTTGCTTGGTAGTTTGGCAAGAGCCCATGAGGCTTCATGATGCCAATATGGTAGGGAGGACAATGAGTGTGGATTTACTAGTTTTGAATTTTATTGTCAATATATTTCTTGCTCCTTATATACATGGACAAATAACTATAACCTATTTTATTCTATATTTATATTTTCCGCTTTCTAATGTTGCACGAATACACTAGACATTGAAGAAAATCAGTCTATTGTAAATTGTGTATGTGAAGTTACTAGTGATTCTTAACTGCTCTTCCAATAGTTGTTTTAGAATTTCTTTGTTTTTGTTTTTGTGCCATATATTGATGAGGGAGCAAACCTGAGACACAAAAAATAATGCAAACAACCAGAGAAATTTTATTATTGTTTAGAAATGAAAATCTTACATGTAGAGGATCTCAAATCCTCGAGCTCTGCAATACATGCAAATTATAGAAAACTACAGAAACTGACAAAAATTCCCCTTTTGTAGCATGCAAACTCTTTTCCCCAAAAAGCCACCCAAAAATCATAAACTAGCCCATAAATAGCCCCTTTTTGGTTTGGAGCAAAAAAAAAAATTGAGATATGAGTTTTGGAGGTTTTTGTGCCAAAAATTATAATTTGAAATTCAAAAATTGGCAATTTTTCAAAAATTGGCCAACTTCCGGAAGCCATAACTTTTGATCTGGGACTCTGTTTTTTGAACCGTTTGCACCATTAGAAAGGTCTCAGAGTGAAGAACACACTAAGAACTAGTTTTTTTGGTTTTGACAATTTTTGGGCCTGTACGAGACCGTTTAGTGCCTCAAACTGGACTTAGAAGGTGTTTCAGGGCAAAAAATAGAAACTGAAACTTGAATAACTCAAACTGTGAATGATCTTGACCTGATTATTTCACCAAAGTGCTTATTTTTATGTCCTGAACCTTCCCAAAAATTTCTATCTTCCCACGCCTTCAAATTCACACCCGCTAAAAGTACCAATTGAGTAGAAAAAGCAAAAAAGCAGTTCTGAAAGTTGGGAACTCTTATTCGATAAAAGGGTATCCAGAAATGCAAAAACATCTACAAAAAGAAAAAAAAAAGAATATAAATGGAAAAAATATTTTGTTGGTGAGAATAAGTCTTCTACCTAGTTTATTCCTTTACTAGGGACTTAGGGGACTTAATTCACATTGTGTGTGTGAAAATTAAGTGCGTAAATGAATTAGAACAAGTTCAAACACACCAATAGAACATTATAACAAAAACAGAAATATAAAAGGAGTAGAGAAGCGCAAACTTAGTATCTTGTTTCCGTTGTCATCCTATCGTCCTCTATCTTTAGTGTTTTTGTAGATTCCAGCCTTGTGTTCTCAGATTAGTGGCTAGGCTCAACAAACTGTCTTCCTAAAGAACGAGATTTTGCTATGATATGAATCCATGATTAAGCTATGATGTTGATTTTAGCTAAGAAACTTGAAATAAACATGATGCTATGATAAATGAACACTAAATGAATTAAATGCATAAACTCTACTTAATTGCCTATTATCAATGTTTGGATTCACACAGGTATTTATAGAGCTTTCTGAATGATTCTGATTGGCTGTCTCGATTGACGGTTGTGATAATTCCTGGCAGATCAAATGGTTGAAGAAAGATGAAACTGAAGGAGAGGATAGAAGAACCCTAGAAACAGATTTTTCTATTTTATTATGAAAGAGGAAAAAGAAGAGAAGATAAGAAATCATCTTTCTTTAAAAGAATAAAAGAAAGATTTAAAGCTAATAAATAATTAATTAAAAAAATCAATTATTTATTTGTGGAGGACATTCAACTTTTCTTAATTAAATAAAATATTTAATTAAGCTTTTAAAAGCAGAAGAAAGCTTGTGATAAGAAAAGAGCTTTAATCATGTTTTATTGAAAAAAGCAGAATATCTCATAATTAAATAAAATATTTAATTATGATATGAGAAGATTGCACAATTAGGTTAAAATACCTAATTTTGATTTGAAAGAAAGTATAAGATATTTTTAATTAAATAAATTTATTTAATTAAATCACTTTTATGAAATTAATCAAATGAAACATTTAATTAATTAGAAGAAGAAAATAAAATAGAAGAAAAGGATATTTAAATTTAATTAAATCAAAAGATTTAATTTTAAATTCAAACCATGATAATTAATTTAAATAAATAGAATGTATTCATTTAATTAATTAAGTGGACATGTGAAAATAATTAAATAAAATAAATTTATTTAATTAAGGAAGAAGAATAAGATGAATGAACAATATAATTAAATGAATTGAATTTAATCATATGTAGAGGACTTTAAAAGAAATAATTAAATAATAAATATTTAATTAATTGCCAGGATTATAGACATGACCATTTTTATGCCTATACATTTTGCCCCTCTTTGAAGTGATGTGTGAAACACATTGCTTCAAAGAAAATAAAAATTTTTCCCCTGATATGTTTCTGATTTTTGATGTCGATGATGATGCCCCCTCGGGAGATAAATCACGGAAGAAGAAATTGATAATGATGGAGGAACAGTGATTTAGCTCCTGATAGATAATGTATCCGATGCCCTAGTGAAAAAGAGGATGAAAAATGGGAAATTCCATTACTGTCCTTCCTGAAAATACCCTTATAAGGTAAAAGGGTAAAAATGAAGTGTCATTTTCACCCTATTGCTATAGAGAATTTTGAGCTCTGAGAGTGACTTGGCGAAATGGTGATCCCCGTGCACAGACATAGGTTCGAGCGAGCGCGACGGTATCAGAGACCTCCAGCGTATGGACCACCGGTGAGTGATTCGAAACCTCTAAGTTGTCAAATTTTGACTTTTTGATCGAATTTTAAGTCGTTTTAAGTCAGTTTAAAAAAAATTTCGAACGTTTTAGCCCATTTAGGAATAGTTATAGCACATTCGATAATTCTTTTAGCGCATCTAGGAAATTCCGTAGCGCATCTAGGAATAGGATAAAAATTGATCTGTTAGCGCATCCGACAGATAGAGTTGCGCATTTAGGGCGAAATCGGCTAGGTAGATGATTTAGCGCATCTAGGGCACAGAATTGCGCATTTAGGGTTTGGTCCAAAAGTGCTAAAGTTGTGCATTTGATAGCTATAATAGCGCATCCGAGGTACAGAGTTGCGCATACAGAGTTTTAGCGCATTTAGGAAACAGTGTTGCGCTTTTGAGAAAAACTTTGGCGCATATGGGTTTTTAGCGCATATGGGCAACAGAGTTGCGCATTTAGGGAAAAATTTCCCCAGAATGCCTGTTTGATGAAAAATGATGATAAAAATTGCTTCTTTAGTCAATAGATAGATAAATTGTAGAATCATCATGTTGATAGGATAGAAAATTGGATAGAGGACTGATAACGTTGCTTTCAAAATAGAAAAAAAAGAGTAGATAGCTGATAACTTTGTGACGAACGACAAAGAGTAAAATGAATGATTGATTGAATGATTTGAATTTGATAACTTTGCTTCTCGCGATCGAAAATCAAAGAGTAAACGTTGTGATAAATTTTCTTTCTGCGATAGAAAACAAATAGTAAAATAGAGATTTAAATTTGCATTCATGATTGAAATACAAACATAAAATGATATGTGTTGATAAATTTGCTTTCCTGAAAAAGAAAAACAAATAGTAAAGGATGATAGAGTAGATTGAGTTGACATGCTGATAGATTGATGTAGCACTTGATATAGATTACTGATATGTTATCTGACTTTGATGGATTGGTTATGATGTTTGAACAAAATAGGAGGCTTTCAAAAGCCTCCAGATCAGAGAGCGGTTCCCATTATGTTGGGAGCGAATAGGAGAGCTGACACTGGCCGAGCTACAGGTGATTGTAGATTATGGATTGGGGCCACTGTTGACCATGCCGCGAGGCATTCGGGCCAACAGGGGGCTGTTGACGGCCTTGGCCGAGAGATGGCATTCCGAGCATAACACCTTCCACCTAGCGATGGGTGAGATGAGTGTGACACCGGAGGACGTGTATCGGATTCTGGGGATTCCGGTGGTTGGAGCCCTTGTGGTTTATGACCACAAGGAGATCGGTGGGACAGAGGCATTACAACGAATATGTGGCGATCCCGGTATCTATGGGTACTGGATAGATTGGAAGGACTTCAACAGGTATCCAGCTCTGGTATCGGTATTAGCAGCATTTGTTGGAGGTTTCCTTGGACCGGACCATCGGTCTAAGGGATTTGCCGTGGGGTGGGGGAGGATGCTAGAGTGGATGATCACTCAGCCGTGGAGATTTGCCTGGGGGAGCTGCGTCTTGGCAGATATGTATCATGACCTTCATCGGATTGTATATAGAGGATCCACCAGCCTGGCGAGTGGAGTTACATTATTGCAGATCTGGGCGTGGGAGCACATTGTTGTCACGAGACCACTGTGTACTAGGTCGAGACCGGCAGGGAGGCCCTATGTGTATGCGTATTCCGGCGCAGTTGTCCAGCAGAGGCTGGGCAAGGTAGAGTACTGGCAGCGAGTGCTGGATGATGTGGATTCAGTGATATGGAGGCCCTACACAGATTGCGAGGCATGGGCGACAGATCACTTAGAGATGTCATTTGTGTGCAGACCACGATACCTGATAGGGCAGACACCCTTTATTATTGAGAGGTTTCTGGCACTACGAGTTCTGCGACAGTTTAGCTTTATACAAGGGATGCCACAGGGCATTGCTCATTATGGGTGGCGCAAGGGGGATGTAGGATGGGGGCCATGCATTCCCTACCAGGAAGCCTACACAGAGTACACATCCTTACAGCCCGAGGTATGGGCGGACAGGCCAGATGTATTGGATGCGGGGATGATAGATGACTATGCCCAGTACTTTCATACTCATCATTTTCCATGGTTCACAGTGCGAGATGAGGCACGGGCGATCAGAGTAGCACCACCGCCAGGAGCAGGGTTACAGGGAGGTGTGGCTGGTGGGGAGCAGGCGATGGGTGGAGGGGAGCAGGCTATGGGTGGAGAGGAGGAGGAGGGAGAGGAGAGCGAGGAGAGTGGAGCTGGGGAGGAGGAGAGTAGCTCAGAGGACAGAGATGATGGAGATGACGGGGATGAGGAGAGACAGCAGAGGCTAGATAGCCTAGGCAGAGTATCGATTCCTCGGCGGTCCAGATCCGATGCCAGGCCACAGACAGTGATTAGGGTGACATCCTCATCTCAGCAGGCACAAATAGATGCTTTACAGGGTCAGGTGCAGACCTTTCAGGGGCAGCAGACACAACTTCAGAGTCAGTTAGTGCAGGCTCAGAGCATGATAGTGCAGTTACAGGCACAGTTTGCACAGGCTCAGACACAAGCACAGGCACAGGCATAGGCTCTGGCATAGGTACAGGTTCAGATGCCTGCCCCGGATCCCCAGGTAGCACAGTTGGTAGCAGAGAGGGATGCCTTTAGACGGCGGGCACAGGAGGCTGTGGGTGTAGCACAAAGGCTGATGGGTACCATAGAGAGTACCTCCCTACGAGAGGCCATTGCGGAGGGATTCGAGGCAGCCAGAGAGGCAGAGTATTATAGAGTGCGGTACGAGGAGCTATGCCCTCCCAAGCGGCGAGAGCCTTATCCCAGATCACACAGCAGGACGAGGACCTGATCTCAGACATCTACACATGGCAGAGAGGTGACAGGACCACGATGGGATCCTGATGTAGGACCGAGTGGCAGGCCACCTCCTTCCGGACCAGCTCCTTCAGGGGCATCTACCAGTTAGCCATTTTTGGGGCTTGAGTCATTATGTATACTGAGTTTTGATCATGTATGATATGTTTATGTTCTGACCTTTTATTAGTTTCATTGGACATTTGGATATTTGTATTATGTTGATGAGCGATGATATGTAGCGGCGATGTTTCTGATGATGTTTATGTTCATGCATTTATGATATGATATGGATATGACGTTTATGCATGTATGTTATGAGATGGTTTTTGATATGGTTTTATTATTTTTGTGGACCAATCATTATGATGCAGGATGGTATGTGGTGATGTATGTATATATGTGAGATGTTACTTTTATTTTTGTTTTGAATTTTCCATGTATGAAAATGTATCGTGACATGATGGAGATGAATAATGAAGAAAAGATAAATGATATATTTGTGTAATGTAATGAAAAATGGTAATATGATACAAAATGGTAGATGTGAAAGATAGTGAAATGGTTCAATGATGAATGAAAGCTAAAATGATGCGTGATAAATGGTAAAAAAATGAAAATGATAACGAAATGAAATGGTAAACTGATAAATGAATGATGAAATGATAAATGGTAATGGAATGTTTATGAAATGATATGATATGTAATGGTAAAATGAATAATGAATGATGAGATGATAAATGATATGAAATGGTAAAAATGAATAATGAATGATGAGATGATAAATGGTATGAAATGTTAATGAAATGATATGATATGAAATAGTAGAAATGAATAATGAGATGATGGAATGATAAATGGTAATGGTATGTTAATGATATGATATGATATGAAATGGTAAAAATGAATAATGAATGATGAGATGATAAATGGTAATGGTAATGAAATGTTAATGAAATGATATGATATGTAATGGTAAAATGAATAATGAATGATGAGATGATAAATGGTATGAAATGTTAATGAAATGATATGATATGAAATGGTAAAAATGAATAATGAATGATGAGATGATAAATGGTATGAAATGTTAATAAAATGATATGATATGAAATGGTAAAAATGAATAATGAATGATGAGATGATAAATGATATGAAATGGTAAAAATGAATAATGAATGATGAGATGATAAATGGTATGAAATGTTAATGAAATGATATGATATGAAATGGTAAAAATGAATAATGAATGATGAGATGATAAATGGTATAAAAAAATGAATGAATGCAATAAATTAAATGTCCAAATGTCCTCCATGAAAAGGTCAAAACTTAATGACAACCGTTTAATACCTTCATTCAACCCTTCAAAATACGGATATGAATCCAATATGCAGATATATATACAATGATCTAATGAACATGCAACTATATGAAACTAACCAGTTTGTTGAGCCTGTTATAAGCCTTCTTGAATCATCATAGAACATTTTGAAATGTTGGAAGTATGTACAAGCATCAGAGGGGAAATCAGCGCCAATGATGACCAGAGTACAACTTTCATGAATTTTGATATAGCAAGTGAACACAAGCATCGAGGTATAATTGAACCGAGATGACCTGAGCATTTCTTGCATAAACAAACAAAGATTACCCACCCTTCTGAAGCAAATGTGGAACTGTCATCGATGATATTGCTTTGATTGTCATGTCCTATGACTTATTTGCATCAAAATGATTGTTAACCTTCAGACAGCAGATAAAGAAAAAAATCATTCTCATTCCTCGCCACTCTAGTTCAGTACATCATTGAGTGTGCTCCAGAGTAATGATAGCAAAAATCAAACAACTTTTAGTCAAACATGCATACATTATTCAAATATTTGGATCATCCAATAGACAAATGATATGATATCTTGCTGAAAAGTGTGTCATGATCGGATAACGTTGACATATGAGTTTGTATGATTAGATCCTATGTCATGGTCTAGCTGTTTTGGTACGTTCTGAAAGTTAAGTGCCCCTAGCTGAATTTTGCCTTGTTGATTGACACAACTTGCGGAAAGGAATATGTACAAATGATCAAGCCATGGTAAGATGTTTTAATACTCTAGGCAAGTGGCGGCAGGATGATGCAATTAATGACCCTAAGATGAAAAAGATGTGGCAAAAGGGAAACTTTGAAAAGACAATGTGCAAAACAGGAACTAATAAATGGAGAGGTACAGATAGCGTCTGTTTGCCAGATTTTCACTATCCGTGTTTATTGCATTTTTCTGTTTTCTTTTTGATTTTTCGTACTTTTCCTCGATGTTTTAGATCCGCCTGCTTGCCGTGTTTTCAATCTCTATGACATTCTGATTTCTTCTGTGACATTTTCTGTCATTGTTTTGATTTCTTCAGACTTTTCCAATTATTTTTGTATTTCTTCAGGACTTTTTCTACTGTTTTTGTATTTCTTCAGGACTTTTTCTGCTGTTTTTGTATTTCTTCATGACTTTTTCTGCTATTTTTGTATTTCTTCATGACTTTTTCTGACTTAAACATAATACTTCTTAAGATGTATACTGTTGATGGGTTCATCCAATAGGTCTCCTTCTGGCATTGATAACTTGTATGCTCCCGATCCGTAGACTGCAATAACCACATAAGGGCCTAACCAATTTGGTTCAAACATTCCTTTCTTTCTCTCATTGCCTTGTTGATTACGCTGGTTCTCTTTTCAGACCAGATCACCCACCGAAGGTAATGGCTTGAATTTAGGGATTAGCCATGGTGACACTCATCTATTGGTATGTTTTTTAAATGGTCTCCAAGCTCTGCCTCTTTCCTCTAAAAAGTTCTAACTCAGCCCGAAACTCACTGCATTCCTCATCCATGAGACCTTCGCTGATACCTTGCACGAAGGTATTTCACCCCAAAAGGCAGTATGGCTTCTGCTCCATAGACGAGGGCAAAAGGTGTTGCTCCTATTGGCGTTCGGACACTAGTTTTGTAAGCCCACAAGGCAGGATTGAGTTGAACATGCCAATCCTTCCCTGAGTCATTGACAGTCTTCTTCAAAATCTTTAGTATGGTTTTGTTTGAGGCCTCTGCTTGGCCATTCCCTTGAGGATAGTAAGGCGTGGAATATCTGTGCTGAATATGGAATCTTTCACAAAGTTCATCAATATCCTAATTTTTGAAAGGTCGACCATTATCTGTAATAATGGTATTAGGAATACCATATCGACAAATAATGTAGTTGAGTATGAAGGATGAGATCTGTTTTCCAGTGACTTTAGAGAGAGGTACTGCCTCAATCCACTTAGTGAAATATTCCGTTGCTGTGATGATGAACTTATGCCCATTTGAAGAAGAAGGATGAATTTTGCCCACTAGATCTAACCCCCATTGAGAGAATGGCCAGGTGGGTGTAAACGAATGAAGTTCTTGTGCAGGAGCATGAATAAGATTCCCATGAATCTGACATTTTGAGCATGTTTTAGCAAAGGTAAATGATTCCCTTTCCATCGTAGGCCAGTAGTAACCCATTCTGATCAATTTTTTGGATAAGGTTAGTCCACTCGAATGAGTACCACAAATGCCCCCATGAACTTCTTGTAAAGCTTTATCGGATTCGTCACATTCAAGACATCGAAGTAAAGTACCATCAAGACCATGGTGATAAAGGGTATCAGCGATAAGGGTATATCGAGAGGATTGTCGGATAAAGTTACGTTTTTGGTTGCGGGACAAGTCAGGTGGTAATATATCATCTTTTAGGTATGCATAAATCTTGCCATACCAGGGTGAATCGGATCCTACTAGGTGGCAGATAATCTGGCTTTCAGGTGTGTCATAGGCAGGTGTAAATAATTGTTCCACTAGAAATTCATAGCGAGTCTGTTTGTCTGGGAGTTGTATCAATGAGGTGATCGTAGCCATAGCGTCGGCTGCTTTGTTGTCAATCCTCAGAATTTGTGTGAACTGAATGTCCACAAAATACTTCTTGAAGTCATCAATCATCTTCTTATATGGTAACAACTTGTCATCTTTAGTCTGATAGTCATCATTGATTTGATTAATGACTAGTTGTGAGTCACCATAAACTTGTAGCTCGGTAATCCTCCATTCCAATGCTGTTTTCAGTCCAGTGATCAGCGCTTCATGTTCAGCTATGTTATTGGTGCATGGAAACATTAACCTATAGGACCTAGGAATGGTATGCCCTTGAGGGGTGACGAAGAGAATGCCTGCCCCTGAGCCATGTTGAGTGAAAGAACCATCAAAGTATAAGGACCATGGCTACTTAAAGTCTGCTGTGAAGACATCAGCATCTGAAAATTCAATGTGTAAAGGGTGCTCTGTTTGGAGAGGAGCGTCTGCTAGTTGATCCGCGATAACCTGTCCTTTGATTGCTTTGCGATCATCATAGTGGATGTTGAACTCACTCAAAATCATGATCCATTTTGCTAACCTTCCTGTCAGTGATGCTTTACTTAGTAGATACTTGAGTGGATCAATTTTGGAAACAAGCTTAATTGTATGAGTTAGCATGTAATGTCAGAATTTCTGGGAAGCGAAGACGACTGCCAAACAAGCCTTCTCAATGAAAGTGTAACTAAGCTCATGACTTGTCAATGTTCTGCTGATGTAGTAAATTGCCCGTTCTTTCCCTTCATGGTCTTCTTGTGCTAATAATGCTCCCAAAGATGTCTCAATTGCAGCAATATATAGAATCAATGGTTTGTCTGGATTTGGTGGTACAAGAACTGGTGGATTCATCAGGTACTGCTTGATTTGTTGAAATTCCATTTCACATTTATCATCCCATCTAAAAGGAACATTCTTATGTAGGAGATGTGTGAATGGTAGACTTTTGTTAGCCAATTATGCAATGAATCTGCGGATAGACTGGAGTCGCCCTTGTAAGGATCTTAACTGACTAATGTTCTTTGGGGGAGGCATCTCCATGATTGCGCGAACTTTAGCAGGATCTACTTCAATTCCCTTTTCTGAAACAATATATCCTAACAATTTTCCAGATGTGACCCCAAAAACACATTTCTTAGGGTTTAAGCGAACTTTGAATTTCTCCAATCTGGTGAAAATTTTAGATAGTATCTCCAAGTGTCCTTCTTTGGTGTGTGATTTTGCCAATATGTCATCTACATAATCTTCCATGAATGTGTGCATCATGTCATGAAAGATCGTAGTCATAGCTCTTTGATAAGTAGCTCCAGCATTTTTCAAGCCGAAAGGCATGACATTCCAACAATATGTTCCCCACAGACAAGTGAAAGTTGTTTTCTCTTGGTCTTCTGGTGCAGTCTTGATTTGGTTGTAACCCGAGAAACCATCCATTAATGAGTACATGCAATGGCCTACTGTTAGATCAACTATAGTGTCAATACTTGGAAGTGGAAAGTCATCCTTTGGGCAAGCTTTGTTAAGATCTCTGAAGTCAGTGCATACTCTTACATGTTTGTCTGGTTTTGCTATTGGTACAATATTGGAAATCCATTCTGCATAGTCAATTGATCTTATAAAACCTGCATTGAGGAGCTTCTTGAGTTCTTCTTTAACCAATAGTGCAACATGAGGATTCATCTTTCTGAGTTTTTGTTTTACTGGTTTGGCTCCTGGTTTGATAGATAAATGATGCATAATGAGATCAGGATCAAGGCCGGGCATATCTACATATGACCATGCAAAATTGACTTGATTTTCCTTGAGAAAGTTCATGAACTCTGGGATTTCTTTAGCTGTCATTGATTCAGCTACCTATAGGATCCTTGGATTATCTGTAGTTGCAATGTTGATTTCCTTTGTAGGCTCAGTCAAGATGGATGATCGCTCATGATAGTGCTCTGGGAGAGTGTCAAGAATCCCATCAGATGGTGCCTTAAAAAGGTTTTCACCATCTGATACACTCTTTATTTTGTCTTTTGCTTGATCTAATACTGCCAGATTCTAGTTTTCACCACTAGATCGTTTATCTTTATTTTCATTTTTGCAGCTAGGAGACTTGACACTCTCCTGATAAAAGACTTCATACCGAAAATCGCTAGTGGAACAATTATTTACATCATCAGCTGAAAGGAAGTTTATGATAGCTTCGTCATTTGGAAAAATAGGTATATCCATAGGTTCGGTGAGATCCCAGTCAATGAGATCAGGATGGATTAATGGTAGGACGTCGTCCGGTCGTGTAAAATTGGTGATGGTTAGGGTCAAGATAGAGTTATCGGTAGGATCCGAGGTATGAGATAGGTCAATGATGGGACTATTCTCCTGATAATCTTGTTCGTTAAAATCTGACTTAGTATCACTAGACTCATAGTTGCTTTGTGGTTCAAATTCTTGTGGTTGGGACCCTGAACCTTCTCCTTTGATTAAAGCGGGCGTATACTTGTGTATGACATCTACCTCTTTGTCTCTCCAAAATTTGTTATCATGGATGGTATCCCATTCATATTCAGCAGAATCTGTGTTAGAGTTATTTTCTATGTAATTGAGGACTGATACCAAACATGTTTCTTTCTTATTGGAACATTCTTGCAGTGTAAAAACATTACCTTGGGATTGTTTAGATTGGGTAGCCTCATAGCCTATTCCAGTTTTATCATATGCCGCAAGTCCTGGGAGATGGATAGGCTCAACTACGCCTTCTTTTCTCTTTCCAAGAGGACCATTATCATATCCCATCTTTTGCATGATAGAATATCCTTTCCCATATTGTTCTGTCGGTAAGGTGACATTTAAAATTGTGTCCTCTTCATCTTTATAGAGCCAATCTAGAATTGTTGTATATCCTCAGGATCTCCCATGGGAAATTTTTCTTTGATAAATTTTCCATTGAACTTGGTAGTGGGCTCTGTTTGTACCTGTGCTGAT
This sequence comes from Sequoia sempervirens, assembly GCA_007258455.2. NCBI lineage: Eukaryota > Viridiplantae > Streptophyta > Pinopsida > Cupressales > Cupressaceae > Sequoia > Sequoia sempervirens. The sequence continues at coordinate 39,316,749 of VDFB02058242.1, forward strand.
GTTGATGCTGCTGATATCTGTTGTGGTGTAATAGAAGGTTTTCCATGTGATCGAGGAGACGTAGGTAGATTAGCAAGACAAAGGGAATATTCCCCAACTCCACTTTCCTTGAACTGTAGTTTCTTGTCAAAGCTTTTGGTTAACTAACTGACGTGTGTAGCATGTTGAGGAGAAGTATCAGCAAGTGCTTCTCAATTATTGGGAACCAAAGTATCTTGATGAGCTTTGACATTGGCACAAGTTTGGGTGTTTGAGTTATCAGCTGGTATAGTGATTTCCTGTCCATCATACAGAAACTTAAGACATTGGTGGTAAGTGGACGGAACATCTTGCATCTCATGGATCCAAGGATGACCCAACAAGATATTGTATGCAAGATCTCGGTCTAAAACTTGGCAAAAGGTATTTTTGATAACAGGTCCCACTCTGATTGGTAGCATGATTAGACCTTTAGACGTTCTCTCCTCATCATCATAGGCTTTAATGGTAATCTTCCTTCTAGGATCAATGGAGTCTTCGGCAAATCCTAATGCTTGAATCACCTTCAAAGTACATATATTTAGACCAGCCCCTCCATCTATTAGAACATGTTTGACACAGAATTTGTGGATCATGACCTCTAAGTATAATGATGAATTGTGGGGATGAGTTAGGGAAACATCATCTTTGTCTGAGAATGAAAGGCATGTGGGTGAAGACAAATGTCCTACCATGGCTTGAAATCGGTTCACATCCAAATCCGTAGATACAGTCGTTTCAACGAGGGTTTTATCTAAAATTTCCCTATGTGTAGGGGAAATCTTCAGAAGTTCAAAAATGGAGATTTGAGATGGAGTTTTTCGAAGTTGGTTAACTAAGTCGTATTGGTGTTGAGGAGAGGTCCCATTGGATTTTGAAGAGGTACCTTTCAAAACAACCTTAGCTTGTGCTCTTGTTGTGACATTTACTTGTCCATTGTCTACTTTCTCTTTGATTTTTATGACGTTGACTCGCTCATCGTCCGTATAGAGGTGACGGATTACATTGTCATCAATTTGGTTCACAGTTTTGTCAGAAGATTCTCCCTTTTGATAATTTGGTAGAGGATTTTGAAATGCTTGGTGATCTTCGTTGGATTTTTGTTGTCCTTCTACTGTGATAATGCCCTTGTCAATTAGATCTTGAATAGCATGTTTCAAACCTTGACATTTGTTTGTATGATGACCTATGCACCTATGGTAGTCACAAAAATAGGCTTTGTTCCATGATGGAGGTTTTAGATTAGGTTTGTAATTGCATTGTGGGGGTAACATAAGGACATTCTTTTCCATGACCTCTTTGAAAGCCGATTCTAAGGATTGTCCTAGTGGAGTAAAAGTTCTTCTATTGGAGAAGAATGGAAAGCGTTGTGGTTTCGTGTTTGAGGTATTCCCTAAAGTGTTGGTGTTGCTGTTGTTGTTGTTCCGGTAGTTTTGGTTGTTGGCAGTCCCTTGATTATAGTTCGTTGGAGGGGGATGCTTGTTTCCTTGATTCATGACTGTATTGATATTGTTGTAATTATTGTTACGAGGAGTGCTCAAGATAAATGGCTTAGTCATGATATGATTTGCATCTACAACACCATCATTTACAACATTCTTGTTGCAGGTCCAAAATTTAGACTTGTCCTGATTATTGTAATGGTTAGATGAGGCAGGGCTGTCCCTATCAAGTTTTATGGTCCCTCTTTTGACCAAAGCACTTTCGATGGTGATGGCATCCTCAATCAATTTCTCAAAGGAAGGTGGACAATGTAGATTTAGATGATAGCTCATTTATGAGTTGAGGCTATTGATGAAGGTAACCACTTTCTCCTTTTTAGGAATAGGTCGTGGGTACCTAGCGAACATTCTCCTCCATCTTTGAAGAAAGGTAGTGAAAGGTTCACCAGGTTTTTGCGCAACTTTGCAAAGATCAATCATGGTGATTTGGTGTTGAACGTTGTAGGCGTATTGTGTTATGAACAAATTGATCAATTCCTCAAATGTCTGAACAGGAGGTGTAACCTTAGATAACCATTCCATAGAGTTAACTCCAAGGCTTCGAGGAAATAATCACAATAAATATGTATCCTTGTGGGAAAATTCCAATGTCATGTTTCTGAAGTCTCTAACATGGTCAACTGGGTCTGATTTCCCATTATAACGATCAAATTTGGGAATTTCACAGTATTTAGGAAATGGAATCATGTTGAGACTTCTATCAAAAGGATAAGGACATATGTCATCCAAAGTGTATTTCTTGGTTGTGGTTCCTCCTTGTATTTCATTGACTGTTCCCTTCATTTCTCTAAGCTCTTTTTCGAAGGAAGCCATTTTAGATAGGGTCGGCTCTTCTTCTGTGGTTTTTAATTTATCCGTATCAAAGTCTTTAGGCAATTTAGCTCCTTGATCTGCTAGGAAAAGAAAGTACTTCTCTTTGTCACGTTGTATAATCTTTTCAAGGGCTTTAAGAAACTTGGGATTTTGTTCTGCCTCTCTAAGTTCAAGTTCGTCGTCTTGTTCATCATCACTACCTATAGGAGTTTTGTTCATGTTTTTGTTCTTAAGTATCAAACTTTCCTCTCTATCAACCATATTGTTGTCACTGAAAAGGGGATTGCGACTTACACTAAAAAGAGGACTATCACGTTCACCTTCTTCTTGAGGTGTTTCTCCTACTTTGTTGTGTTGAGATCTCGTAAAAACAGGCATATGTAAGAAATCCTTGAATATGATTGAGGGTCACTGAAGGATCTGATTGAGACGCGTTGAATATTCAATTGAAGGTTGTGGTATGTTCTCAAACTCAAGAGGTTGATTCAAATTGTGACATTGAGATAATGCTAATCTTTGATAATAAGCTTGGGTATCCAAAGGTTCTACAGTATAATTGTCGGTGAATCCCCTAATGTAGTCTTGGTATCTATGGAGGAATGTGCGATAATGGAGCAAGACGTCTCAACTCTTACACAAGAATTCTCTGTGATCTAAAGTCTTCTTGTAACTTAAATTTGTTTTGGGCTTCTTGATCCTATTGAAAACTGATTTCTTGGTGAACTTGGTTGATTTCCACTTTCTTAACATGGGAGTAAAATCTTAAAAATTTGGGTATGTGACAAAAACCTAAAAGCGCTACTCTGTTTCCCAAATGCGCTACAGAAAAAGTCAAATGCGCTGGAGAAAGAGTCAAATGCACTGCAGAAAACCTCAGATGCGCAGAAACAGAGCATAGATGCGCAGCAGAAAATCCTAAATGCGCCGAAACAGAACACAGATGTGCTAGAACAGAGCTTAAATGTGCTATAGTTTTCCCTAGATGCGCTAAAACAGTTTTTCTAGGACAGTTTTGACCCTTTTTCAACTGAAATTTGTCATGTTCATTTTTGGATGATCCTTTATCTGAATTAATGATTTTCTGCAAGCACAACAAACAGTCTGATTTAAGTTGATTTGTAACCGAGCACAGAATAAGACAAGCACAACCTAGATTAGGCCAGGACAATATCCACTAGACTCCACGTGGGTTTCCCCAACCGCATATCAGTAGCGTGTGAATCCAGAAGCTTGGCTGCACGGGCTCCCCCTTACAGTGCACTCTCTTCTCAGGCCAACCAAGCTTCCAACCCCCATGAAACTCCCATGGCGAGCTGATCACCTCTACTATTGACTACGAAAGTGTGGAAGGCTTCACACCGACCGGTGCTGGACTAGCAAATAGAAGGTTTTTAGCTTTCTAAACAATGGTATTTAATTCGGGACCCCCGTTCGAGTGGCCATACATGGGGCAAGAGATTAATCACCATTAAGGTGGCACTCTAGCCTGAAGAGGTTAAGCTCAACAGGGTTTATGGGAGTACTACTCCGTCTGTATGACACATCCGCACAAGCAACCTTAGGTTTTCCCTTAAGATTTACATTTATATACCGGTCGGGGGTAGCTTGGCCTTAGCTCCGTTGCTGGTTTGAGTCGTCCCTTAAGGTGAGTACTTTTTCCCTTAAGGCAGGCCCAATTTCTAGAGTCAATAACCGTTTCTCTTGCACCCAGGATCGCACAAGTGCGCAAGGGGAGAGGATACTTCGATTATCAAATCAGGGTTACACAGGGAAAAGTGGGTCTGGTTTTCTGATCACCTACCACTTTCAACCACAGTCAATAAGAGTAAACAGATTCATTTTATGTGCACCAAAATCAAATGTGATTTAATCTAAGTGAAGATGTTGCTTCACAACAGTCATGGGGTTCGTTTTATCTGCATGATAAAAGGTGTGGTGGCTACCCTAAATTGATTCATTTTAAGCCCAACATAAAAATGAAAGAAATTCTATTTGCGGAAGGCGTCAGACTTAGAATCTCGGTTACAATTCCAGATGTGAAGCTCTGTTTCCCGAATGCGCAGAAACAGAGACCATAAGCGCAACTCTGTTACCCAAATGCACTAAAACATAAAACAAATGCGCCGCTCTATTACCCAGATGCGCAAAAATAGAACCTAGATGCGCTATTCTAGATGCAGAGAATTTTTTTTTAAAATTTTCTGATACAACTTAAATGCGCTAAAGAATGTCCTAAATGCGCTAACTAAAATCCTAAATGCGCTACAGAAAATGACGGATGCACCACTCTGTTTCCAAGATGCGCCGCAGAAATGACCAGATGCGCCGAAACATAACACAGATGCGCCGAAATACCTACAAAATAAAATTTTCTGAATCTTCCAAAATGCACTGCCGAATGCCAGAAAACCTATAAGTAAACCTGCAAGAAAAACCTGCAAGAAAGAAGTCTAAAATAGGGGCATAGGCCCCACGGTGGGCACCATTTAATGTGTGTGTGAAAATTAAGTGCGTAAATGAATTAGAACAAGTTCAAACACACCAATAGAACATTATAACAAAAATAGAAATATAAAAGGAGTAGAGAAGCGCAAACTCAGTATCCTATTTCCGTTGTCGTCCTATCGTCCTCTATCCTTAGTGTTTTTGTAGATTCCAGCCTTGTGTTCTCAGATTATGCTCTAGGCTCAACAAAATGTCTTCCTAAAGAATGAGATTTTGCTATGATATGAATGCATGATTAAGCTATGATGTTGATTTTAGCTAAGAAACTTGAAATAAACATGATGCTATGATAAATGAATGCTAAATGAATTAAATGCATAAACTCTACTTAATTTGCCTATTACCAATGTTTGGATTCACATAGGTATTTATAGATTTTTCAAATGATTCTGATTGGCTGTCTCGATTGATGGTTGTGATAATTTCTGGCAGATCAAATGGCTGAAGATAGATGAAATTGATAGAAGAACCCTAGAAACAGTTTTTTCTATTTTATTATGAAAGAGGAAAAAGAAGAGAAGATAAGAGATCGTCTTTCTTTAAAAGAATAAAAGAAAGATTTAAAGCTAATAAATAATTAATTAAAAAAATCAATTATTTATTTGTGGAGGACATTCAGCTTTTCTTAATTAAATAAAATATTTAATTAAGCTTCTAAAAGCAGAAGAAAGCTTGTGGTGGAAAAAGAGCTTTAATCATGTTTTATTGAAAAAAGCAGAATATCTCATAATTAAATAAAATATTTAATTATGATATGAGAAGATTGCACAATTAGGTTAAAATACCTAATTTTGGATTTAGAAAGAAAGCATAAGATATTTTTAATTAAATAAGATCTATTTAATTAAATCACTTTTATGAAATTAATTAAATGAAACATTTAATTAATTAGAAGAAAGGGGAAATATGTAAACTTAATTAAATCAGAAGATTTAATTTAAATTCAAACAATGATAATTAATTTAAATAAATAGAATGTATTTATTTAAATAATTAAGTGGACATATGAAAATAATTAAATAAATTAAATTTATTTAATTAAGGAAGAAGAATAAGATGAATGAACAATATAATTAAATTAATTAAATTTAATCATATGTAGAGGACTTTAGAAAAATTAATTAAATAATAAATATTTAATTAATTGCCAGGATAATAGACATGACCATTTTTATGTGTATACAACAAGTTTCAAGCAGAAGGCAAACAGAGGCTCGGACCTCGAGGTCCGGGAGGACGCGGAGCGGACGCCACCAGGAATGGCAGGTTTAGCAGGGAAACTCGGTGAGGGAATCCCAAACGTCCAGGCCCGGAAGGGCCTAGAGCCGTTGGCAGGGACAAACTACCAGAGGGATTCCGCGAGGTGCCGGAATGCAACAAAAATAAAAGGGGGAGGCATGGTTAATTTATGGTGGGACCTTAAAGAAACATTGACCATTTGAGACATCAAAAAGGGGAGGCACATAAAATGAGGCGATGACAAAAATGACCTGACAAAGTGAAAGAAAAGAGGGTTCCCATTCGAAACAGGTCATGTGTGCTAAGGGCACAACAATTTCCAAATTCATCTTCTTCCATATTATCTACATATATGGAATCCCTTTCACCATCATCACTGACAATGGTAAGCCCTTCAGAAACTAGTTCATGAAACACCTTGGTGAAACTTGTCATATCCAACATCGTTGGTCCACACCCTTATATCCCCAAGGTAATGGTCAAGCCGAGGCTACCAACAAAACACTTATCAAGATCCTTAAAAAGGTTTTCAATAACACTGGTTTTGATTGGCACCTCCATCTCCATCCAGCCCTTTGGCCCTATTGTGCATCTATCCACACTCCCATTAGCGCCACTCCATAATCCCTTATTTATGGTGTTAATACCATCTTACCAATTGAAGTTGAGATCCTATCACTTAGAATATATTTGAAGAACCTCAAAGTGATGAATGCACTCAGGTTGCATGACTAGGTCAATTGGAACTCCTGGATGAAAAGTGTATTAGGTCCTACAATCATCTTCAAGAATACCAACATCATCATAGGAGGAGCTATGACAAGAAACTTCATCCTTACTAGTTTAATGTTGGTGATCTAGTACTCAAGGAGAATCAATGTACTAAGAAAAATCGAGATAATAAAGGAAAGTTTGAGGCTAATTGGCTAAGTCCTTATGTTTTCACAACTAAATGGGTATGTGCAGGATCATCATGGAAGAAACAGGCCCCTAAGTGGCAAAAAATTTAGAAAAATTAAAGATAGGCAACTTGACGTAAAAAATTGAATAAGTTATCTATATTATTTCAAAAATATGTAAGAATAGAATCTATAGAAAATTGAATGTAGTTTCTAAAATACTAATTTTATTTAAAAGAAAAAATTCTATTTGGTGAAAATTTTAAATTTCAATGCAATAGTACTTCAATTTTAGGGAAAAATAAGAAGTAGGTGTCTCCGTCAACCCTAACCATAATAAAATGATAATATTTTTTTATAAGATTTTAGATATAAGTAGAGGACTCATGTCCCAATGTGATGCATATTTTTTTGTAATTTTTTTCCAAGTAAATAATTAATTGTGAATTTTTTATTACAACTTTTAGAAAATATAAAAACTCATATGTCTGCCCACCTTAGGTTGACCAAAACTTCATGAAATTCAATTTTTATTTTTTTAATCCTATAGTATGTGAAGCATAAATGTGACGTATGTTTCAGATTCAAAAAATGTAATACCGTTTGAAAGCTATAGATATTTTTCAATCAACTTATCAATTAGGACTTCAGTCGTAATTCAAATAGAAAATGAATAATAATAAGTTAGTAAATTCAAAGTAAAGCATAATTTATATTGGTGGAAATTTGACAATATCCTTTAAAAACCCTTTTCATTTCATTAATTTTGGGTAAAAAGAAAGTTGTCAGCCACATACCCATCATATCGCCACTTTTTGGCCTATCATGATCCTGCACATACCCAAATATTGTTTTGGAGCATATAGGATTGCTACACCTAAAGGGGAACCCATAGAGGATCCTATCAACATCATGCACCTAAAGAGGTTTTATACTTGAGTTAACTGGGTTATCCTATCCTGAAAAATACTAAAAAAATAAAAAATTGTCAAAAATACAAAAAAATCCAAAAAGTAAAAAATCCAAAAATGGTAAAGAGAAGTAATTCATCCTATGGTGAAAACCACCCTTGGTGGTGCATTGGATAATTAAATTTGGTGAAAACCTGGCAATAGTCACCATTCGTAGAGGGATTAATCATTATCTACCTTGCATCATAGTAGCTTTATGCTTCCATCCATCCTATCCTCACATCATGTCCTAACATCATATCGATCCAATCCTTTCATCCATGTTTGCTTATCCACCACTTGATATGTTTTGGTTGAGCATTGGATGATTTTCATTAGCTATTTGTAATCCTAATCTTTTATCCTAATATGAGCTTGTGGCATTTGCCCGTGTCATCCGTTAGTCTCCCGCCATCACTTAGGGTCTTTCATTATGTCGGTCCTCATTGGGTCTCATCTTGTCATGTCATTAATAATTAATCTGACTACATACACCTTACTTTAGACTCAGTCTGCCATGATAGATATCCTCATTAGTTTTTAGTAACTGGAATAGTATGGTTTGCAAATTGATTTGGATCTCCTCCTAAGGCTTTCATCCATCCTGTCATGTCAGTCCTCTGTCCTCTATCTGCCTGGTCCCATATTTTTTGTTGGTATTTTTTTTAACTACGTTGCCCATATGCTTTCATGTAGGTAAGGTTGATCATTTGATCTACCCTCAAGGATTTTGTTCATCTTGTCTTTGTCATCCATCTTGGTCTCCATTGTCCTCTTTCTACTTTTATCCATGGTATTTTATCAAACTATAAAGCCTCTGTGCTTTCACATAGGAAAGGCTAATCTTTGATCAACCCCCAAGCCCCTAGGTCTTTAGGGTGTGTGGGCCTTGTGTCTTGTGTCTTATGTCATGTCATTAAGTATGTCTCTATCTATTTTATTGTTAGAAAATAGAATCCACTAGTATCAAGAGGTTCAATCAGTTTTGAGTATCTTGAGTTTTATTGATCACTTAGTTTAGTCTCCATCTTCGGTCTTAATAGGATGCATCCTTCCTACATCAAACCTATTTAATCCCATCCACCTCTTGATCCTATGGAAAAGGAAATTTAAAATTGATTTTTTTCTTGTAACAATTTTGGCATTTTTTTTTATCATTTGAGCTCCCTATTATACCTTTCCAGAGTCTCCATGATCCATCATATCACAATGCGCTTTGACTAGTAAACACAAGGGCATATCTTGATCTTTTGTTTGTTTTTGTCTTCCTAGTTGTCCCACGTAGTACCCACCAAGATCCTTGTGGTCTTGTGTTACGTTGGGGCATCCTTCATGGCTAGCCCGAACAAAGTCATGGTGAATTTGGGGTGTTGGGGATAACCTCCTTGTCTACTATGTTTGTTTCATGCATTAGAAACTAATCTACCTTGGTTCCTTATACCCTAGCATATCATGTCTTGTGCTATAGAAAAATTCAGTGCTCCAAATTGGAAAAATAGCATTAGGATTGTATTTCATTTTTCATCCTATTGCATTTTATTTATCCTCCATCCATCCTTTTCATAGCCTATGATTGGTGATTTCGGTAGTGCAAACATTCCTCTTTCACCCTCTTTTTCTTCTTCAGATTCCCATGGCTTTTGACAAGTGCAGTATCACACCCACCATCCCTCATTTTGATATGATTACAAGGAAAGTACTTTGTATCTTACTTCCATTACTATGCAATCCCTTATTTACACTCATGTCCATGCTAATTTAATTTATATATTAATTTTTGTAAGGAATTTAATCACACCCATCATTCATGTAGGTTGCATTCATTTATTATGCCGACAATACCAAGGTCATCTCTGATGTCTAATCCTTGGTCTATGATGTGTAAAATTAAAAAAAGGAAATGAGATTGATACATGACTATAAGGAAAAGCATGCCCATCATAGAAATAGGTGAATTAAATCGTTCATTAATCTTGATCAATGTCATATTAAACGTAAAAAGTATAATTTCATCCCAAATGAAATCAATGTCATCTCATCTAGCATCTTAACATATCCAGTGCAGGCATGATTTTTCCATCTCCATGCATACATCACCACCTGCATCACAAATAATTAGTCTCATATCCATAGCATATAACATAATAAATCATCCATCACATCCTGCATCACAAAGTGTTAGGCATCATGCATTTCATCCATGTCATCCACATAGGCATAAACATAAATCGTCATAATCACTTACATCCATGTACATATCATAATCATCTACATAATTCATAATAAAAAAACATACATACACACGTGTATAAATAAATATCCATCACATAAGCACCACATAGTGTCAATAAGGTCCATCACATATCATATAAATATCCAAGTGTCATAAACCATAATAAATTCCATCATAAAATCATAATACATGTCCATCATATCCATCAATATTCATCAAATAAAATACAAGTACAAAGCTCTAAATCAAATGTAGAGACTACATTATGAATGAGATAATCCATGTCACATCTGTGTTATGGAATCTATAGCCCCTATCCCTATGTAATACATATACACTCTGCACTTATCAAAAACCTATATCTTGTCCCCTCTCTTGTCCTTGCTATCCTCTGTTGGCTCCATCTAACCTCTATGGGGAATCTGGCACTGGTCCTTTGCGTAGGGGAGTCTATCAATAGTTGTTCTACCCTTCTGCATGTGTCCCTCCTGACCATGATAGTGCTGGCATATGTGGTACTGCTCAGACATATGGAGGTACATGGCATGCAGGATCTGGAACCTCTCTAAAGTAAGCCCCCATGTGGCAACTGGACTCTCTCATATACTCATCCCTCTCTATTACCCGTGCCCTCACCATTTGTCAATCCAGCCTATACCTATCTTGTAATCTAGCCATGTACCTCCTTTCCTTTTCCCATGCATCATGTGCCATCCTCAATTAGTCTATTTGTGCATGCATCTATGACATCTACTTTGCGGTCACATCCCTCTCATCTTGTAAGGCTTATACATGTGCCTCTGCTGCCTTGGATCTCTCCAGCATTACCCTTGCATCGCTCGCTAACATCTCCACACACTCTACTATGTCTTAGAGCTCATCCCGCTCCCTCCTAAGCTCATCTCTCTCTCACACTCTCCTTAGCTCATCTAGCTCCCTCTACATCTTTTCTTTGTCTCTGATCTCATCCCTCCCCTATCTGGTCTCCTCCAACTCCCTCTGCATCTCTGCCAACTACCTCCCAAGGTCATCTCTCTTAATGTGGGCCTCCTATACATTCTATGATGCCTCCTCCACCAAAGCTAAATATTCCCTATCCTCCACTTGTATTCTAGTCACCTTGGCTTACAATCTGTCTCAATCTACCTTTGAATCCTTGAGTTTGTACTCTACTATACTCAATCGAGCCATTGCTCCTGTCAACCATATTATTGAATCCTTGGGTGGTGGAGGTATCTATGGTACCATCACTAGTGGGTGTACCTCTTGGGTATCCTCCTCCATCGCCTCCCCCTATCCTCTCACCCAATGGTCTCCTCTCACCTCCTCCACCTTAGCCTCTTTGTCTCCACCTCTCCTTAGTCAGTCGCCTCTCCTCCTGACTTTCCTTTGTCTGACCAATCTCCTCTCATCATCTGAGCTGACCCCTAATGCCCCTACAATTGAGTTCACTATTGTCATCCACCCTAGCCTATGCTTTGTCCACCATGCAAAGTACCACACCATTGTACTTGCATCTGCCATCCCTCCTCTCCCTAGATACAACACTAGCTGTAGATCCTCCCACATTTTCCTCGCAAAATATGTCATGATCTAATCACCCCATAGGCACTCTTGACTAATTTGGAAAAATATATGAGGCCATAGAGGGATATCCTGATGTACACCAAACTGTTGTGTGAGCTTGTTTGGTTTGTGGAGCTCAACAATGAGTGGGTCTTGCCCAATCAAGTAGCACATGGTAAATAAGTAGCCCTTGTGCCTCCTCTCATCTTCTCTCCATCTGGAAAGTCGTTGCCTCTGATAGGGTCTCCATATAATTTGGTCCCCCCTCAGGTCATCCAACCTCTTTCTCCATTCCTTTAGGTCACTCATGTCTAGGGAATGGAATCACCACCTATACTCTATACCATACCAGTAGTCTACTGGTAGTGTCTCATCCTATGTCACTGCTATCAGAACCCCTGGCCTCACAATGCTCATATGCTCCCAGACCCACACCTAGAGTAGTGTCACACGCATGATACTAAGAGCTCTCTTGTAGCACACTATGTGCATGTGGTGATATAGTTGGGATAGCACACATGCCCCCATGCAAACTCTCCCTCCCTCCACTCCACAATATGTTGGACAACCTTAATGACCTTGAGGCTACAAAAGCATCCACTCCTATTTTGTAGTAGAATCCCATTGATCAATCCACATAGGTATAATGGAAGTGTAGGGACATCCAATCCCATACATGTGTCCAAATCCAACTCCTTCCCTTGGATGGGAAGGGAAGTTCGAATCATCTAAAGAGCACCTTAGGCTCCTATCTAGATCCTGATCCTAGCTTTGTGTCCAACTGAATACATGCCCTTTGAGGGGCAATTGTAGGATCCTCAACATGTCCTCCAATGTCACTGTCATCTCCCCTAATGAGAGATGTAAGGTTGATGTCTTAGAGCTCCACCTCTCCATCAATGCTGTCAATAATGCTTGGTGTGCTCTAATGTTGGGATATCTCAACATGTGTAGTAGACCCACCTGATCTAGCACTGCATGATCCTAGGTAGTCATCACCCTGATCCTCACCTCCAAAACCACTAAATGTCTCCCACAAGTTCTTAGCATCTCAAAGTTCTATATCCACACAGAAAAATTGTCATTCTTTCATAATCCATTTTCTTTTTCTATCATTTTTCCCCCTACCCCAGGTTCTAGCAAATTTTCCTCTATGTTGGATGAATTCACCTCATTTTCCAGTTCCCTTGCGAATCTACCTATTTTTATGTCGAATTCTCCCATTTTCTTTCTAGCCCACGAATTTTCATTTTTGTCAGCAAATTTGCCCTTTTCTTCCCAACCTGCGAATTCAGCTTTTTGTCGACAAATTTTCCCTTTTCTTTTCAGTCCTTGAATCCACCTTTTTGTTAGAGAATTCACCCTTTTCTTCCCAACCTATGAATTCACCTTTTTTTAAAAAAAATTTCCCTTTTCTTTTCAATCCTTGAATCCACCTTTTTGTGAATGAATTCACCCCTTTCCCTCTAGTTTGTGAATTCACCTCTTTTTTGATGAATTCACCCCTCTTTCTATCCATGTGAAAATTTTCCTATTTCTAGGGTGAATTCACCCCTTTTTTTTCTCCGTCCATGAATTTTCCTATTATATTTGCAATTTCTCCTTTTCCCTTTTAGGGGTGATTTCAAAATTGCCCTTGTGTCCTTTTTCCCTCTTATGGAAAATTTTTCTTCCTTGTTGGGTGAAATCAAATTTGTCCCTTCCCATCCTGAGTGATTTCAAAATCCCCTATTTTTCCATGCCCTTGCCTCTACATTTAGCAGAAATGCTTGTTTGTGGGGAGAGGTAATTTTGCAATCACCCCTCCTTGGCACATTTTCCCCTATGCGCTACACTATTGTCCATTCCATTTTCCACCTCTCTAAAAAAGTGAACTCATCGTATAGGTGGGAAAACTTTCCCAACCGCCATGAGTTCATGCCCTAGGTCTACCCAAAATCCCCCAATTAAAATGCATAAAATTTTAAATAAAAATACATAGAAGGGTTTTGAATCCTACCCGGCATGGTGCTGCTTAGTAATAGTAGAACTGGTGCACCTCCTTGCCTTGGTGGATAAGCTCATCATCCATGAATCCCTTGTCCTCACTTGACCCATCAACAATCCTCATCACTCTCTTTTTTTCTCTCTCTTGTTGAGTTAACTACCAATTGTACAAATGGTAAATAGTAATTTTGAAATTTACTATTTATAACTTTTGACTTTTTCACCTATTTCAACTTTTAAATTTTGGGTAATTTTTACCCTTTATTTAACCTCTTATCAATTTATTTCCCCCTTTTCTTTTGTAGGCAACCATGTGCACCCCATTTGTCTATTTTCCTATGTTCAAAATCCATTCTTCATGGTTTTTCACACTCTATCACATTGTACCCTCTATTTCTCCATATCGAGAAGTCACCCAGGGACCTGTTGATGGCGATTTTGGCACCACAACAATGCAAGCAGGATATTGCTATTCTACTTCTCCTAAAAGAGAAAGGAAACACATGGATGCCTTAGCTCCCAAGGTCTTTGTAGTTGGGTCTCAACTATGTTGATGTTACTCAGTGGCCAATGTGACAGTAATATTCAAGGGGTCTGCTGGTGTTGGGATTCTAGATTGTCCTAAGATCAAACATGAAATAAAACCTTCTCTAACCAGGGGTTTTAAAGAAATATAAAAGATGGATCAGGGTTTTGAAATAGAAAAGAACAATAGTTCATCCAACCTTAACCAGACTTGATAATATCAAGGAATTTGCTTAACTAAAACTGAAGAACGAAATTAACTAGTGATTAACACATAATTGCATTCATTGACAGTGCTGATTTTAATAACTGATTATAAACTAACATTTAAGAAAAATACAAAATGAGATTTCATTCCTTGAAAGCTTTCATAATCAAATGATTAATTTCAGATAAATACCATTCTGGAACACTGTAACATGAAGTAGATTCAAATTTGGTTGCTTCTCCTATGGGTTAGACAGATAAGCAACATTTACAAATTTGGCATAATCACCAGTGTATAGAAAACCTGTTTCTTCAGACTGCTTCCATCTACACTAGAATAACTTTGAAAATACATTACAGCCTATACTGAAATCTAACTGCTAACCAAGAAGACAAGAGAAGCTCTCATTACTGAGAATCAAGATGCAACTCGATCTCCTTCTGCTAGCTGACTAACTCCTAACAACTCTCTAAACCTAGAAATTCTAATCTATAAGTGCTAACACTAAAAATTACGGAACACTAAAAATTATCCCACACTTTACAAAGAGGCAAGAATGCCATATATACACCTCCTAAAGAGAAATTCGGTGCCTGATTTTAGGGTTTCCAAAAGATCCCATCATGTCAGGAGGATGGCGCCCCAATCTTTAACAAAAGTCGATTGTGCAATAAATCTGAATCCTCGCTATCTTAAGTCAGTGAAGATTGCTTCCTGAGGTGTTCTATAGATCTTTTGTAGCTACCGCCATAAATTCTATGCCTCCATGTCAATTTTTGACCTCCAGCGAAGCTACCTCGAGTGCCCCAAAATGTCGCCATCAATGCTGAGCTACCCCCCATCAATAGATACTAGATGTCAGTTTGACTCATGGCTTTGTCCTCTCCCCCGCTCAGCACTCTTTTCACTCTAGATCTGCTCTTCTGCAAGTTCATTGGTGTAGCACGGGCCAGTCGGTGAGAGGTTCTAATGAGCCATAGGAGTTAATGGTGATCCCACTTTTATGTTGGCAAGAGTACCACTTGTCGCTGTGACCTCATAGCGAAGTCCTCGCTTTCTCCCCCGAGCTCTGTTGTTTTGGTAAAACCTTTCACCTTCAGCGAGACATTTCACGAATATCTTTCACTCTTGTTGGGCTTCCTTCATGTCGCTAGGACTTTCTTTGGTTGGCGGGACTTTATACCGACCAAAGCTTCCTTGCACTGAACTCTGTTGTTGCCAAGACCTTCTTGTGGGCATACCGAGACATCTCCCTCTTTGTGTCTTGTCGGCGTGACCAAATGTATTCACCAAGAGCTCCCCCCAAAGGAAAGTATCTCACCGAATAACATACCTCTATCTATGAGACCTAAGGGCTTCGGTAAGACCATGTACTGAAGAAGAGACTCCCATGGAAGTGCTTGATTATTATGCATGCGACTAGATCCTACAAAACAAAGTCTTGGTTAGAACACTACATTAATACCATGCCTTTTACCAAGAAAAAAAC